>CM040088.1:43528940-44126440 GCA_022496805.1 Pohlia nutans | reverse complement strand
CCCTAAACCCTAAACCCTAAACCCTAAACCCTAAACCCTAAACCCTAAACCCTAAACCCTAAACCCTAAACCCTAAACCCTAAACCCTAAACCCTAAACCCTAAACCCTAAACCCTAAACCCTAAACCCTTAACCCTTAACCCTTAACCCTTAACCCTTAACCCTAAACCCTTAACCCTTAACCCTAAACCCTTAACCCTAAAACCGCTAAACCCTAAACCCTAAACCCTAAACCCTAAACCCTTAACCCTTAACCCTAAACCCTAAACCCTAAACCCTAAACCCTAAAACCCTAAACCCTAAACCCTAAACCCTAAACCCTAAACCTCTCCACCTGAGCTTCCAAATTGAACACTGGCCTAAATCAAAATGCCTCTCCTCTTGTAACAACCCTAAACACCAATCCTGAATGGTAATCCAAGTGCGATTCGCATTAGTCGCCTCCGCAGGTGAAGCTCAATGCTAAAGAGCTTCTCAATCTACAGTCTAAACTACAAAACAGTGCCTGCGTCGTCGTCGTCGTAGACTAATTTCGAAGTCATCGTAGTCTAATTACGACGTCGACGCAGGCACGACGTCGTCGTCGTCGTAGTCTAATCTCTTGAGAAGCGGAACTCTAATTGAGCTCCAATACTGAGCTCCTTCTACACCTCCTGAGGGATATCCGGGGGTGATACTGATGTGATAACATGGTGACACTCGTACAGTACCCAAGTGATACTGAGACAGTTCTCCGAGAGATCACAAAGATGTGAAGGCTGTGAGCGGTGAGGCTGGGAGTCTGTGTTGGTGGCTGTGGCGGGAGTGTGGCTGTGCAGCGTGCCATGGCGATGGGGGGAGTGTGGCTGTGCAGCGTTCCATGGCGAGACGCGCACCTCGACCTCGTTCCAGGCCTAGAGTCGCTGCTGCGCGCTTCCAACTGCAACCTCAAGTTCATCCCGGGCTCCTTCACCACGCCGGTAAGTTACTCCGCTTCTCTAATCTCCTAAAACTTTCTCTTATTCGCGTCTCAGGAACTATTTCGCACTGCGTAGGGAGAATCGTTGCCTGTAATGCGTCTAATTTCGTCTCAAAATCTCTATGATGATGTTGTCGCTGAGATTTTGGAGCCGATAAGCGTTCGTGCTGATCGAGAATAGAACAAGTGACACCGGAATGGACGGTGTTGTCGGCATTGGCCGCATGCGAGGTTTTAGAGATAGATTTTTTGATTTTCAATGGAAGGTTGGAGGTGCAGGTCGAGAGAGAATATTCTTAGGTTCTTCTATAGCGTGTCTTCGTAAGTATGTTGGAGTGTGTGAATGGACGCTGCTTGCGCGGTGAGGGTTGTTACCGGAAGTCTGCTTGCACTGATTATATGTTAATGATGTTGCAAATTTTGAGTTCTTAGAATTCTGGCAAGCGTTCTTGTTAGAGAATTGAATTGGCGACGTCGGAAATGGCCGCACGCTTATGTTCAATGGAGTGCGATACGAATTCGTAGAGATACATTTTCTGCTTGACAACTATTTCTTGAGATTACATTAGGATCTTTTGTTGCGTTCCTTGACAAGTAGTTAGCAGTGTGTATATATTGACTCCTATTGCGTTCAGGTCAATATTAGAGAGGTCTGTATGTAAAGACTTAAACTAACTGCGTCTGAAGTGTACAATACGATCATGATGATGGAAATTGTGGAGTCTGTATGTAATAAGCGACGTTGGCAATTTTCGACACGCTGCACGCTTTAGTCCAACGGATTGTGACATGGCTTTTTAGAGATAGATTTGCTGCTCAGAAGTTTTGTTTACGTGAGGTTGAAGGTGCAGGACTTCATCGCGACAATCGCCTCGGGGTCTACAGTTGCCTTCATCGTTGTCACGAATGCGGCCTGTCTATCGTCATCAAACCTTTGGAAACGGTGGAGACATTCTCCTGATTCCTGTTTCTAATTTCTGCACTTGATGCTGTTCCAAATGTGCTCTCCCTCGTTAAGCTGTAGAATTAGCCAAGTGACGTGATTTCCAATGACGTAAATGTGGCGATAGAAGACTTAAGGTCTAACATGTGATTTAATTTGTACCAACGGAAATGCAGTGTGGCTCGACTGGGAACTATATTTCAAACGTGTTACGTTCTGGTCACTGTGACCTCAGAGGATGAGAATACTGCTTTTAATGACGCCTATTTCAAGTAATTAATCTGCGAGTGAATATAGCAATTATTGCATTATTTGGCTTGTGTTCCTTCTCAAACTCAGAGATTCAATGTTCATTCGATTGCAGAAGCACTTATTCTATTATTGGACGGTAATGGGAAATAATAGTTGAAGATTGACACGGAATCTAATTTAATTTTTGTATGTGTTTCCATGTGATGTCAGCTTTGTGGAGTTTGAAAACACGCCTCTTCTTCTAATAATGGACAAGACGTTGGCTGGGGACATGATGATGGAGCTCGCCGTAGGACACGCAGGTATAAATTGCTTGAGTTTTATGTCGATGTCAGCGAAGCAATGCTAGCTCATTCGATCTGTTCACTGCGACAATGACCTTTGATTCGATGAAGATAATCTTCTTAGAGGAAATATTCGGTCATTACAGTAACCTCGTTGATGGACTGGTAAATTCTTAACAAAATTTCGGAACAACTGTACTGTATTTGTACAACTAATTTAACGTCTAAATTTTTGTGCGATAGAACTCAAGCGCCAGGGTAGATCGGCATACGAGAAACTTGAGGTACTAATTGACGCTACTCGTTCACCCTTCCCTCGTTTCAGGCTAATCGGTCCCCCACTATAACTTTGTTGCTCCTCAGAGTGGAGCATGTCCCTGCCGTAAGCATACTTGTGTTAGATGGATTCGATGTTTCTACTCCGAGAAGATTTTTATGTTGAAGTCAGTTGATATCAAGGACAACGCAAACAGAATGCAGTTGGTTGATTGGCTCTGTCTGGTTTATATATGAGGAAGGCCTAAGCTATGTTTATGTCTGATGCTCGACTTGCTGTAATTTTGCTGTCGATTATTCTTTGCAGAGGGAGAAGTTTGTTTCCACGGACGAAGCTTATATGACAACCATAACTTCAATATGGGGGCTGGATACACATGACGCATATTCTGTAAGTATAGCTCGTTCGGTTGAGCGGGAGGGAGGATAGGTTCAGTCAGCTGGACAATGTTTGTCGTCTGTCTTTTCCAAGTGCTTAGGCTTTCTAAAGTCTTATACTTGTTACAGCAACTAAGCGTGCTCCCTAAATTCCGTTGATGCTTATCAGTATTCATTACTAATGCATGAACATTAACGCATGGTAGGTGAACGAGGTGTTTCCGATTTACTCTAGTCTCAAATTCTAACAGAGCTTGTTGCGGCAGCTTCTAGCGGGCATTGGTTGTATTCAGGATGTGGCAAATGCAAGTGAAGAAGAGATCTTGAGGAAGACGGACTTGTCTGTTGAGAAGGCTCGGATAATTGTGTCTTTCTTCAACAGCAACGCATCCCAACTTGCGCCTCCTTGTGATTAAGGTACGGATTGGTGTAGCAGTTTTCTCATTCACGGGAGTTGGTCCGATTGTGAAGTTTTCTTTTGAAATCATGCGTATCGTTCTCAGCAAAGCAACACATATAGATAGCTTACTTCATATATTTGTCACAGTTCCACGAATCGTTTCATGATGACTCGGCCCTTTTCGGAAGCTGACAAAGAATATTACAGACGGGGATGGCTGCCTGGCACAGCATCGACTGTCGTTCATGACAGAACTGTCAATTTTTACAGTTGCTTTTACTAGCACCTCGAAGTTTAATCAGTTTTCTCCTAAACCATCTATTTTGAAACAAAGAACTTCATCGCTAGAATTTGTTCAACACTGCCAAGTGGAATATACACCGACAAGCTCTCTTTTTGGTTTTCATTTCCAACTCGATGAATCATGCCGTGTGCCACTGGAATGAAGTGGAATCATGTCCCGTTCCGTCCTTCCCTCATGTGCAGAGCATGGAAGAAGCTCTAAACCTTCGTTCAGAGTATGCGGCAGTGTTTGCTCTGTACTACAGACATTCCAAACCGATGTAACGACGTATTGAAACTACCGGCAAGAACCAAGAACTAACAGCATCTGAGCATGTTATTTGTTGAAGTGTGTGTTTTCAGATAAATCGTGGAGAACCAGCGCCACTGCAAGCTTTGGACCTAGGTGTGTTTCTTCAACTCCCAAGACCCGGAATTCTAAATACTCTCCATTACCAACCATCAGCAGAGACCTTAACCAAAATGAAATTCAAGATCACGAACGCTACCATTGACCAAACTTATCTACGGTGAGTTGTGATCAGTCAACATACCAAAACCTTGAAGAGTCGCAGATTAAATCAGAAGTCTGTAAGACAACTGCCGCTCTTTACACGTTGTAAAATCAAATCACTAAGAATGGCTATTGCCAAATGCTAGTGGCTTACAGAGTCAACAGGCTGTTGCCGGCTGTTACAGGAGCGAGCATAAACTATGTATCTACAGACATCCGTGTACGAAGCAGACACAACGTACATGATCAGAGTGCTCAAGCAAGAATAAAGAGCACGAATTCCAGTAGACACTAATGCAAGCCTACCAGCCTTGTGGCCACCGACTCCGGCCACCAGTCTCGCAGGGCGTTGCAGATTTGTTGGGGATCTCTTCCTTGCACCAGCCTTGCAACGGCCATCTTGCCTGGAGCTGACAGGTATATTCCTTCGAATTCTCTGTGGCAGCTCTCTCAGCGATCTCCGCCATGCCCTCTCTCAATTGGTCCTCTCCGCCAGACCATCCTTGAGGCCATTTCTTCTCCAGCTTTCCAGGAATTAGCCCTCCGACCTCCGGAACAACCTTCGTTTCTTTCCCTGGCGAGGGAAGGAAACTGAACTGGTGAGCTGAGGAAATCGGATGAAGTAAGTCGCTTCTGGTGCTCAAAGGAGTAGACGTTGGCACATATTCATATGAACTTCGCGCGATGTTGAAGTTCCACCTGGGGATGTGTGCCATGTTGATAAATAGCCCCAGATACAGCCATGTGGAAAATGCGGCAGAGGTCATTCAGCACGTTCTCCTGGAGTCAACTTGGATCACTTATCAAGTACCTGTCAAGTTGTCAACCTAAATAACATATAAAATACAGCATGTCATTGAATGAGGAAAAGTTACTGTAGGGCACGCCTTGACCATTGACAGAACTTGCTTAAACTACTGGCTCGCATACCATAGTTCAGATGTCTCAATTATATGGTAGGTTGGATATAATATATTAGAGTAACATACGAGTGTTTGTAATCGGGCCTGAGTTAACTTTACTGTTTAGTAGTGCAGGTTCTATTCAACAGATTCAAAAGCATATGCTTTCAAGAGGCAGAACGCTGCTCGGACAGGTTTGGAGGATGAGAGTTGTACCCATAAATGGCCGTTTCAAAGTTCAAATATCACAAGTTGTTCAGAGGCACGAGCTCAGCAGGGCGGTCTTCTGAAAGGAAAGACGTGCAACAGCAACTGAAGTGCTGTTCGAGCCTTGCAGGCCGCCCCACGCAGACTGCAGTGTTCAGGAGACAGGCCGCCCCAATAATGTGCATTTTGTGCCCCCGAAGATCGGGTTGATCCTGCCTCTCTGTGCCATCTTAACGGTACTTTTCAGAAGCTGATAAAACCATAATATATGTTTTTCATACCCTAGTATGAACAGTAGGCCCTGTGACATGGAGTATTCGGAAGCTCGATGCAAAAGGGTTTCCCTCAAGCAAGCCATGTAAACTTGCCTTCCAACTGTTCTAGGCTATAATCTCAAGACAAATACAGCGGAACAGGTATATTCAGGGCCTTGGCAGCTGTAGTTCGTACCGGTACAGAATAACTTAAAATTGCTACTACAGCTGAGTATGTATCACTGCCATCATATATGGCTTAAAACCTTCACTTCTCTGAAGTCCAGGGCCTTGAGCCAGTGAGATCCCGTAAGAAAAATGTAGGATAAGCGTCCACCACAGACCCATTAAGCGCTTGCAGGGTGAAGCCTAATGCAGACACTGAAGTCGGTCTAAAAAGACCTTGCTATTTTACGAACGTGCCTCTGTTAAGGGCACTGCAACTCCAGCATCAAGCTTTGAGCTCAACAAGATACTCATCATCGCCAAGGCACAGTTGTATGATGGGTGGACGGGCTTGTTCATTGAGCCTGAAAGAATGCATGTTACAAAAACCTGGCGGTCATCGCGGTCCTGACTCCGCTTGGACTTCAAATCTCTCGCTTTCAAGGATGAGCTTGTAGTCCGTGGGCTGGAACACCCACATGTAGCTGCGGTAGGAAAAGCTTGGCAACAAGGCAGCAACCACGACCAGGACCTGAAGGAGCCAGCAGCTCCTTGTGGGAGCAAGGACCTTCACAAATTCCTTGAAGCCAACGGTGGAGTATCTGGGGGGGGGGGGGGGGGGGTGTGGGGAGGGATCCAAACACTACGGCAAATACGTACCAAGAGCAAATGCTACCCCATACGGTCACTTGGTGGATCCATGTAAAGTAGTGAAGGGACGAAAACAGCTGTAGATTGGGCACAAGAACAAGCCCTGTGAACATGGCTTGGCCAAAGTCCTGGCGAGCTGGAACTTGGCCATCGGAGCGAAAGGCGCCGAGGACCAACACTGGGAAGAAGAAGATGATGATGGAGCAGTACCAGGAGTTCAGCAGCCACCACGAAATCGTCTTTGAATTAAAAAGCTCTCTTCTTTGCCCCGCGCGGTAGAGCTCGGGGAACTTCAATGCCTGAGCCGCGGTCACGTCCTGGTCGATCACGGCCACCACCATAATTGGTAATGCTGTGAACATTGTGTCGTAAAACAATGCATAACAGTCGTTGTAGAGCGGTTGTCCGGAGAAACGGGCAACAATGTTCGAGTAGAACGAAATCCACCCCAGGATACACACCTTGTAAAAGAAATATAGTATCTGCATAGAGACATCGATTAAACACGTTAACCAATTGAAAAAACCAGCTAAAAGATTGAAAAAAATAGTTATTTTCTCAAGACGACTTATATGAAGTAACAATTGCAAGATGCACAGTTCTGCAGGACAGAGAGGAGCAATCAGTGGACAGCATACCATCAAGGAAATGCGACGGTAGCACCAGTGCCCATGGACGAAAAGAAGCCGCTCCAGGAACCGAAATTGACCAATTGAATAATCAGCAACCATTGCAGCCTGCAACATCACGAATGTCACGAAGAATCATTAGGTGAAGGTGATCTCTTCCAACTGTGGTCCTTCAATTTGAGAAATAAATATCAAAAAAGTCTTATGCTATCACTATACCCAAACATTTCCGGTTTCCATCAGTATGTTTCCAGGAACAAAAATCATGTAAAATTTGATGATTACCTGAGCCCCTTCTACTCCATTATTGCCGACTCCCACGTTGGCAGCCTGAATCATACCGACGTCATTGGCCCCATCGCCAATCGCAAGGCAGAGACGTTGATGTTCCAGTCCTTTCCGCACCAGTTTCGTAACCTGAGCCTTCTGCCTAAGTGAAACGCGACAGCAGAGGACCGAAACGCAGTTCAAGATGCAAACTCGCAAAAACTGTTCCTGAAGATCACCTTCTGCTAGAACGAACGCCAGAGATTGCCCATCGATAATCAAGGCATGCTCAACTGGAGGGCCGGGGATGCGAAGCTTGACCCCTTTCAAGTCCTCATGCAGACTTATCACATATCCCCGCATTCTCTAATTGTAAGGCGAGTTCATCACTCGCACTTCTCCTGTGCCCATGCCCGAGAGGTGGGAGTCCAACCACATTTTCGAAGGTTGGTGTTCCACTTCCAGTTCTCTTGTGCACAGGTGAAAGCTGCGTCATCTGAAAATCATTGCTGGAGTTTCGAGAAAGAGTGGTGTTCTTGCTGACTCCAAGACATGTGCCCAGAGTTTCTGCTCTGGCTGCGGGAAAGCGTCCGCCTGAAGCTGCTCCCAGACCGAGCTTTTACCTCCTCCGTCTCTGTCATCCTTGGATTAGCCTTGGTCATAAAGACCAACTGCAACGCATCCTTGATGTTCCCAGCCACCAAATCCTTCAAAAGCTGCAACAGCAACCCGACGGGCCCATTCAGAATAGGTGTGTACCAAAAAAACTGAGATTTCGATTAAATCGTTCTAATCATGCGATGAAAATGTTGATAAGAAAATCAAAGCATGTACGCCTCACCACACATGCCCTAAATTTCATAGGAGGCAGTAATATTTGCACAAATCTCAGTTTGGTTGGCTCTTGACTTTCTTATTCAGGGTGTTCCAATCACTGACTCAGAAGACCAAAATGTCTGTACCAAAGATATCTAAACCAAAATTGTCTGAACCAAAAATGTCATTGTAAAAAATGTTTGTAACAAGAATGTCTGTACCAATAATGACTATCAAAATTGTCTATAACAAAAAAATTTGTACCAATCGTTGACTTGTCTTGATGGGCTCAGTTAACCCCTAAATGCCCAAGAGTCCCCTCGGGGGACATTTTGAGTTTGGGTAAGGACCACGTTCTCAATTCTAGGTATTATCTTCTGAGATTTTTTATTGAATGGGCAACTTTTTATTAGCTTTGCATAGCCACAAGTTTTGTAGATATCCTACCTACATTTCAAAAGTTAAAAGTTCTTTTCACTAACATATACAATTAGTGCAGCAATCTAGTGTGACATATAACAAATAGTGTTGCAAAATCTTAATAAATTCTAAATTCAATAGAAATTCAAGTTTTTGTCTAGATTCAATAGAAATTCGAGTTTTTTTAAAGGAAAAAAAAATTCTCTTAGAAAGGAAATAGTTATCTTTGCATCTGCCGTTTAGATTTTTTAATTTCACAAATATGAGAAAGATATGATAGATGCAAAATTTAAAGTGTATTGTTGATACTCAACACATAGTTGCATTGCAAGATTTTTAAGGACATCTTCTAACCCCCCCTTCTACTTCTGAAATTTGGTGCACACGTGCCTAACAAGATCCTTTTCAAGTTAAAAAAATGAAATCACGGTTTGTAGTGTAAAACATTGCCATAGAAGGTGGTCAAAGTTTGTTGAAGTTGTTTAGTATGACCTCCAAAAGAGTTTATGTCTCATTTCAAAGGCTAGTATCTTTCAATCCGTGCGGTCAAACGTACCAAAAATTTCACCACACACTCTTATACAACTTTATAACAAGATCCTATGGTTAGATTCTTTTAAAAAAAAACATTTTATGTCATTTTGTGTTGAATGTGTCGCAGATGGCAGTTTTGGAGTGTTTTTGAGGGAAATTGCTTTGGGCTTTTAGGGGTTGAGGACAAAAATGTCTCTACCAAAAAATGTCAGGACCAATCTTTGATTTGACTTGGTGGCCTCAGATCCTGATAAGGATGTATTGTTATTATTTTTGCCGTGAATCCATTTCACCTGCGTATAAAATATAGCAAAGTGAAAAGAAAATCAAACCATGCAGGGCTCGCTACACATGCCCAATAGAGCTGAGTGCTGCAGTTTCCAAGGACAAATTGCTACCATGTGGATCTAAATATAAATTGTTTATGTTGAAACTGTAGGCCAATTTGAGAGAGTTGGTGGCCAAGGAGACCCCCAAACTCGCACGTTCCGACAAATGGATGAGATTATGGGCTTGTTTCGTCGTTACAGTCCTCCCTCTTTAAATGTTACCTCCATAAGGGTTATTTCTCAATAAATGTTATGAAAAATCTCGCTCCCAAAAAATTAACACTACTAAGTCTTGGTGGATGAAAAGATTGAATGTAAACTATCTTAATGGATGAAAAATGGATGCAAATTGGTTGGAAAATTAGGTCAGAACTCTATATGTGTTATAACTTGATAAGTGCTATGTTTTTGGCCACTCCTGACCATTAATATTTAAGAGGGTGGACTGTAACGGCTTTGGGGTGCTCACGGCTTTGGGATACTCACGGCTTTGGATGCTCATATCTCCTCTCCACCTAGGTTTAGACTGATCCTAGCCCATATTGCCTCTTGTTCCAGTCCAAGCTCGGAGCATCTCCTCCTCCATCTCCAGTTGTAAGCAGGTGCATGCTCGCCTCCTCTTTGTAAAAATTCTTTCGTGTCTATGTTGACAATATTTTTAAATAGATCTGGCAATGTTTTCATTTTCATTTATCTCTTTGGGGACTTGTAATGTCTTATTTCATGATGTAGAAATGTTGAAATTTTAGGGGGTTGACCCTATAGGGCATTTTGCCCCTTGGGGGACAAAGCACATTTTGGGTAGGTTCCTATGGTGTCATTTTTGGTCATAAACTTTAAAAATTCTTTGTCAAGATACAACATAGTAGTAGCTTTGTGGTAATGTAATTACTTTTCATATTGGGCCTCTACATGAATAGATATACTACTCTAAAGGCAAATTCTTGGACTCCAAAGTTTTGCTAAAAGCTTCCATTAACCCCTAAATTCCTTTTAAAATTCTACACGAAATACCCTTCAAAACCGCTTGTTTTAGTGCAATGCATAAGGAAGAAACAAAAAAATCTTTCATTTTTGATTTTAAACATAGGATTTAAACTACGACTTACTAAGTAACAAAAAAAAAAAAAATTCATAAACTTTGACGGCACGGATTGGAAGATTATACTTACTAGTGTTTGAAGTAGAGAAAAGGGTCCATTTTCATCCTTGCATTTAGTGAATCAGCAGAATTTGACTTCACTTGGTGACTAATTCTTGCACCACACAAGGTCAAAATTCATTTCCATCATATTAAACATGATGTTAGTTCATTGTAAGCCAATTTTTCGAGGTAGAAACAAGGTGTAGCATATTCAAAAAATTAATGAAAGCAATGGAGGTCCAAAAGTTGTCATGTCAAGTTTTTGTTTCTAGTGATGAATGAATATGTTTTAGAATGAAAATCCAAATGGTTAAGAGGAAGGTTTACACCATATAATGTTGTGGGAAAAATAAAAAGTAAAAAATATGTAGCTATCTAAGTTCTTGGTGGAAAAGAAGAAGATTTTTTGGTACCTTGCCTAACAATGTGTGACAATGTGTAAAAATATTTGACTTGGATCAATATGCTATTTTCCACTAAAGACAAGAGTTTTTTTGACAATGTGTAAAGAAATAATAATACTTGCCTCTATTAAAAATCTCACATTCAAAAGAATGTCATGTCAAAAGTTTTTGTAGGTGCCTAACATGCCTGCTCTCCCCATTTGAAGCTCAAAATCATATAACTTTCTCATTAACTATCAGATTCAAGAAAAAATTAGACTCACAAAAAGCTTGTTGTAATGTTCATCTTGAGTAAAATTTCAGTGATTTAAAACTATAAATAGACACCATAGAAATGGGCCTAAACCTTCAACAGTCCCCTAAGGGGACACTTGGAAATTTAGGGGTTAACATTGAGATTTTTTAATACTTATAGATAATGAAACTTTATCAGGAATGGCCAAAAAAACAACTTTCATCTTTTATAAACTATCCGATTTACACGCAAGTCAAACATTTTCAAACTATGTTAGAAAGGTTTATAAAAAAAACTTCTTCTTTTCCACATAAAAGTTAGAGATTCTGTTATTTTATTTGTTTTTTATTTTTTCTACTCCAAGATGTAGTATACACCTTACTTTTCATGATTAAGATTCTCATTCTATACAAGTATTACTCACAATAAAGTAAAATGAGTATTGGCAATTTTGAACCTCAATACCTTACACAATTCTTTTGAATTTGCTACACCCATCATCCACTTCTAAAAATTGGTATATAAGGAACTTACACCATATACACCATTATGGTATAAAAATTTGGCCTTGTATAATGCAAAAATTTGATACCGAGTGAAGGTAAAGTTAGATGGTCCTTGAATCGCAAGGAAGAAAAAAGTGTAAATGTTCACTTGAAACGTTATAATCTTCCTAGTATCTGTATGGTCAACATTTGTGAAAATTGGAGAATATGCTTTTTTGGTTGAATAGTTAAAGATCTTACACCTAAGAACATAAATCAAAGTTTTTGTTTTCCTCCCCCCCACTTTGCACTACTTTATGTAGTTTTGAGGTGGTTTTGATGAGCAATTCACAAAGATCTTTAGTGATTAAGAATTACAATGTCTTCTTTTACTAGTATCATGTAAGTTATGTATTGTAGGGTTTTTGAAGTTATGATGTTTACAATGTCCTATTTTACTTGTATAAATGCAAGTTTTATACTTTAAGGTTTTTGAAGTTGTAAGTTTCTAATGTTCTACATTACTTGTATCATTGAAGTTAACTATTCCAAGGTTTTAAAATATTGTAATGCTTGCAATGCTCTATTTTACTTTTGTGAGGTAAAATAACCCTCTTCAGTGGATAGCCAATCACCTCACAAGGATTTGACTAATTATTATTCCTGGTTTGCTTCAGCTCAAAAGTGATGGTGATTAAGCCCATTTTGTCACTAATTTGTCTTAGTTCATAGAATTATCTAAGCCATTTTGAAAATTTCATGTGAACCATTCCTTATGTACTTGCCAATCATCTGTAGATACTTGGACTAACTCGGAAAATTCCATGGTTGTTGTAAATAACTTAGTCTTTTAATCACCATTTTATATTATTTTTCTGCTCCTACGTTCTAGTTATTTTATTTCATTTTCAATTGTGTGTTTCTTATTTAATTAATTTTGACTTGGTTTTCATTCTCTTTTATTTCATCGGATGACTTAGTTTGGATTATCTTATTCTTTAATCCTGTCTTGTTTCTTTTATCCTCAATTTGATATCAAATTAGATCTTAGTTCAAATCTTATCATATGCAGGTTGCATTGGAGTGATCTTGTTACTTTTCCCATGGCAATTCTCAAGAGACATTCTTATATTTATCCTTACAAATTTTCCTACTTTATGATTATTCTTTAATCGAAACATTAGGTTTTGTTGTTATGTTCTTTAAGTTATTGCCTTTTCTTTTTCCTCTCTCTTCTTTTCTTTTTGGTTCTTCTTTTTTACTTCTTTCCTATGGTTCTTCTTTCCTTTCTCTATTGTCTTATTTGATTATTTGATTGATTGATTTGTTCTAATTTTAAATTAAATTTTGTATTTGCTTTTTTCTATTAACCAACCAAGTCCAAATTAAAAACCCTCAAAACTTAGTGAATTGGACTTCCAATTGAGTGTTTATTTTCACTAGAGTTACAACTATTTTATGCTGTACACAATGAGCAATTCAAAACTCACAAATTATTCACTTACCTATAAGATTCCATGTGAAAACATTAGGTGCACTGATCTAGAAAGTCTTCCTCATTCCTGATACAGGGTTTTGTGCCCTTAAACCTCGGCTGAACTGCATTCCGTTACATTCTGAGCCATGCTGGTGATGAGAATAATGAAAATGCTAATAACTGTTACTGGTTTCCGCTCTGTGAATCCGCAGGAGAAGCGATCTACGGGAAGAATCTAGGGATGATGCGCACCACCGTGCCAAGTGTTTTAAACCTGACACTACCTCACCAAACGAGCAGGAAAAGACTCGCTGAAAGGAGGAAGAGTATATCAGAAAGACCTTCAAAACACGGTCGATCGTCCATCAGTAGTTTGAGACTTTGACTACTGATGATGCAATCGAGGTAATAGTCTGCGCATTGTCTTGAAAAACACCACGCCTCTATGTACATCTTCATCGCTGTGATCTTGGATAAGTTATTTTGGTGATGGGGAGAGAACTTACACCAGTGTTTATATGGCGCTGCTACTGAGCCACAAAGTGGCGTGTCATTGGACAGAGAATACTGTACTAGTTTGTGTTGGAGATGCATGTTCGTGAGAGGGATTCAGCTAATTTCCGTAGCTGAGAGGTTGTGATTTGACGGAGACTTGTTCTCATGAGATGGTTGGTGAGTCACGGTGAGCTGGCCAGGGAAACTTGTGGAAATTATAGCTCTTGCATGCGCACGCATCAAGCCCTCCAATCCTAACCTCAGATCCAGAACTATACACAACAAGTCACACAGTCGGTCAATCCTTACTTGGAGAAACAGACTCCGTCACTTTCTCGTACGACACTCTGTGCAAACTCGGATCATTAGATTCCTCCATCGCCTCGTTTATCGCCTGCTTGCACGCCAGACTCAGCTCCTCGGAAACGCGTCTCACATGTATATGACGATTTCTGCATGCGCACACAAATCTCCTCATTAACTACTTATCCATCCAAAAATCGCTGCTCCAGCTCCACGGCCTTTGAGACAGAATAGACACCTCGAGCTAGCTTCATGAGCGACGCCAATCCGAAAGCGTGCAATTCACTGGAGTTGCAGTGATCATTTCATTCCGCAGACTACGTATCATTATTCCCGCCGACGCTTAACTCCTGCGCCTCGGAAGAATTCAAAGAGCGAACGCCGTCCGCTGCCCTGTCTTCATCCATGGTAAACAGCATGTGCGGCCGCTATTTCGCGGGCGCCTGCGCGACGTCCAAGCGCGAGAGAAGCACGACGAGCGAGCGGAAGCGCAGAGCTGGCCATCGAGTGCAGGAGCCGCACCGCCGTACGTCACCAGCATGAACATCAAGCACGTCAGAATTAACACTGGATGCTCTGATCTCCTCCCTCCTCTCGCCTCCTCACGCCAGGTAATTCACCATGATCTCCACCTTCGCTTCTCCTCCTAATGGACGCGGTGTTCGATATCTACTGGTGCCGCGACGGGCGCGAGCCGTTAGTGCACTCGGGGCCGCTGACTTACGCGTCCTAGGGCAATGTCATCGGGCAAATGAAGTACCGCGCGACGCAGCACCTCACGGACGACCCGGGAGAGACGCGTATGTTCTTCTTTTCGTACTACAGCGTGCAGCAGATGGCCAAGCACCAGGGTCTACGTGCCGAACTCACACTCCATGCTGCCGATCGCAACGTTCACCAAAGAGTACGTGGAAATTGTAGCAAGCCGGTACCCGCTCTGGAACCGCACGCAGGGCGCCGATCACTTCTTCGTCTCGTGCCACGACCAACTGGTAAGACCTCGAGATCTAGTGGTGAACCTAAAACACTCTACTCTAGTGGTGAACCTAAAACTGGTAAAAGACTTTTCCTTCCTCTACTCTCACCGTGAATCTCAAACCCTGAAAAGATTCGAGATCCTCTCTTTTAGCGATGCACAAGCAAATCGCGAGTGACGAGAGCAACCACTGCAACTCTCCACTCACAATATACGCCGCAGAAAAGAAACCTCGAAACCTCAGACCATAACCCTAGCCTAGATTGACAACAGAAATATTCCCTCCACCCCTCCACTGACAAAACAAACGAAACAAGTGCGAAAAATTCTGAGACTAGAAAAACAAGAAAAGAGATACAAAAAGCCACAAACCCCTCGCCTCAGTCGGAAACGTTCAAAAATGGAACAGATTCCGCCATGCCACAACCGCTTCCTAACAAGCATGCTTCCTAAACCGCAATGCCATGACCTCATCACTCCAACAAAAAGTCCAGCATAGGCATCCTCCACCTATTTAAAAAACACCACAAGCCGACCAAAGTATATCCTCCATTTCGCGAGCTAAGGAAATGCAACATCATCTCCTCAATAACAAACTAAATCAAACCCTTGCCGATCGACAATTAAACACAACAAGAAGCGGCTAAAACGGACGAAGAAGGGGATGCGCACAACGAACTGGAATGCGGTGATGCAAGTGAGGAGGTTGTCTGTGTGAGTCAAGGGAGAGTAGTGGGCAACAAGCAACAGCAAGCAGCTCCTGCAACAATCAATCAAGTGCAGGTGAGATGCGAGGGAAGGAGGGGAAGAAAGGGAAATCAACTCAAAGGCAAATTCTAGAAAGGTAGTGTAGGGGGGAATGTACACGAAGGAGATTCGACTGTAGATTTGTGGCGGGAGCCCTAAAACCCCAAACTCTGAAAGCTGTGGAAACCTCACCTTCTTTGATTAACTCTGCCACCAACTCTGTAGTTAACTCTACCATTAGCTCTTCCATCAACTCCGCCATCTGACTCCTCCTAAGGGGTGGTTTACACTATGGACCGTGGAGATTGACCACGGCCCTCTAAAACCTGTGATTGGCCAAGAAAGTCGTCCCGGTCTGAGTTCGGTTTACACTACCTTGGAAAAAGGAGATTGACCAAGACATTTGAGGTTACCTAAATATGCTATTTTATGCCAAGTGGATAATGTTTCTTGGTCCAATGGGTTTTTCATTGGGTCAAGGCAAAAAGGTCGACTCAATGGAAATCAAGGAGACCATTGGGTTGAAAATTAGTAATAGGCTGAAATTCTATTTATTTATTATATTTTAAAATTTCCCCCTAAGAACAAGGAGGAAGAAGGAGTGAGTGAGAGAGTGAATGACAAGGTAAATTCCAAATCTGCCTTTTTTAGATATACATTAAAAAAAATCAGCCCATACTTGTCCCAGTCCAAATCCAGTTTACTCTATGAGAAGTGACCAAGACACTCAAAAAATGATTTTTGTTATTTCATGGTCACGGCTTTAAACCAAGAGCCGTGACCATGAAAATAAATGTTTCTTTCGGTCAATCCTTGTGGTTCATAGTGTAAACTGCCCCTAATTTTATCCATCAATCCGCCCGCCAACCACCACAAATTTTGCCACTAACTTTGCCTACTAAGTTCTCCACCTATCCACTCCATCCACTAATTCCGACCATTAATTTTGCCATAGTGGTGAATTAAGCCAAAACCTAGGTTGTGTGGTGAAGTCTAATTCTAACCTCAAACTTGAAATGGTGGGGAGGAACGGGTGGGTGGGAAAGATGCATATAATTGAATTACATACAAATGTTCGTTAATCTTGAAGAATGAAGATAAATTGGTTAAAGTGACAAAGAATTAAAGTTTAGGTTCAGGTTTAGGGTTTTAGAAGTGCTAAACCTAGTACTTCTAAAATCCTAAAACCTAGGTTTAGCACACCCTAGATTTAAACTCTATATCCTCAAACTTAAGTTCATTGCATCAGCAAATGGTGTGTCTACTGACTAGTAAATGGTTTATGTCTTGAATGTTAAACAATGTATGAACCAAATGACAAGAAATATATTCTTTAAATCATATACAGTGTACTCAGTAAATAATGATTAATGTATGTCCTAAAATGTAAGTAACATATGTTTATGATGGTAAATAATGCACGTGCAAAAGAATAATAGTGTATTACCATGTAATATATGGAGAAAGTACTAATTTGGGGAAGTACTACACCTACCATTTATTCTATTGTATCTCTTAGTAGAATGTAAACAATATAATTATTAGAAAGTAAATAATCATTGCACAAATTGGTAAATATTGTATGTATGAAATTGTAGTTAGTGCACATACCAACTAGCATATAATGTATGTAATAAGTAATAAATATGGCATACACTAAATAATACGTATTATGTATCAATAGATACTACCTATTAGTGAATTGTGTATGTATATAGTTTAGAGTAAATAGTAATTCCAAATTTACTTAATCATAAATAATATCAATTTTAAATTTGAATATGTTCAGTAGTAAATTCCAATTAATAAATATCATATGTATTAGTATAAATATGAATGTATTGTAAATATTTATACTAATATTTATGTGTACGTACTTGATAGTGAATAATTCATGTACAAAATAGTATATAAAATAAATACACTAAATAGCAAAATTAAATCTACAAAATAAAAAATTATCATTATATAAAAAATAGTCTATTTTACTAAAATTACATACATATATATACATCTATTTTATATAAACTATTACAGTTTATCTCGTAAAGCCAAGCCTATAACCACTAACTCATAACCATCCACAAGCCATTTATTGTTGAAACAAGACAACGTCCAAGTTAGTTTAAATTAAGCTATCGTCATTTAGTATATTCTAATTTTAGTAAAATTATACATCTACCTGACTAGGAATTGTCTTCGGCTTGTTGGGGACAACAGACACCCACTAATATGTAATAAATATTAATTATTGCACTTGCTAAATGCCATAAATTGTATGCACTATATCAATAATAGAGCATGCACTAATTAATAATAGCCGCTAAATAATATTAAACTGTACTATAGTTGTAAAGGTCCAACCCGTTATTTGATGCATCTTTCGCATTTGTAGATGCTTTCCTTTGATTTATTCCATTTGTATATGGTTTTAGATCCAACTTATCTTTCGATGGATGTCTTTCATTTGTACATGCGTCTAATGGACAACGTGTCCATTCATGAATCTATTTCACTTGCACATGATGTTTGGTGTACACCCTATTGAGGATGTAATAGGTATGTACATGCGTCTTATGTACATTTTGGTGTGTTTTATCCGATCTACGAAGAGCCACTCATAGCTTCGAACTTTTTGTTTGCATCGATGTTAGATTATGCCGCCATCTGAAATTGTTAACCCCTAAAGGACGAATAATCTTCTTAGAGGACAAATCGGTTCTGAGCAAGTTCCTAAAAAATCGACTTTGAAAATTTCAGAGAAGCTAGAAATTTGGGTTATCTTTGAAAGGAAAAATTTCAACTATTTTTGGACTTACGGGTAAAAAATTATCGTGATGCAAACATAAAAATAGAAAGTTTTGGAGTAGCTGAGCAGGACACAATTGAGATAAATAGTGGTACTGTAGAGTTGACAATTGCACTTTTTTGAGGTGGGTAGTGGTGAAGGAAAGTTCTTTGCAACCTTCACTATTTTCACTTAAAAATTCATAGAAAATAGAGATTTTATGTTTTTTGAATTTTTTTAAAAAAAATTGTTAAAATGAGCCATAACAATTCTATTGACCGTTTCAATTTTAGATCCAACGGTTAATTATTTATTAAATAATTAAAATTGTTTTCCAAGGTAACTAGCCACTTTCTGTACCCCTCGTCATTGCAAGCCCATTTTTTCTATTAGGATCACCTCCATTACTTGTGATTTTTGGCATGGAAAGACTTGACACAAGGTAGAACATAGATCCATTGAGTTTGTGCAAAATGTGGAGGGAAAATATGCCATTATCTTGAGTCAAAGTCTGCTGATCCGGTTCGGGCAGGGTGAAAAAAAACGTTTTTGCACTCTTCAAATGCTTGTATCTTTCAATCCACACGGTCAAGTTTTACAAAATGTTTAGGGTAACTTTTTCATATAGTAAACTTGAGGATCCTATGGTTAAAAATAGTAAAGACTCGTCTCAAATAGTGTAATAATACCTCATTTCAACGTGGCAATTTTGAGGTGGTTTTGGTGATCCATGAGGCCTCGTCCTTTAGGGGTTAAAGAGCATACCTTAGCACTGTAAATTGCAATAAACTTACCACAATAAAGTAGCACACATACCAGGAGGCACAAAAGAACTACAACTTATACTGTGTAATAAGAAACAAAATATTAGTAACTAGTAAACTCACTTTTCAAGTGTCGAGGGAGTTCCAGATTAAATCGAGTTTGCTTGAATTGCAATATTGCATTCCGGAAATCCTCACAACACCATATTGCGGCGCATACAATGACCTTCAAAACTGTCCCAATGTTTCGAATATGAAAGTTTGGTGAGTCACCAAATAGTGATTGCATGCTAGACTGACATGGCATCAATTTAGTTACATTCTATTATGAGTAAGGTATTCAAGGAGCAAGTCTTACCACTTGTCTCTACATGTATGTGCATGAATTGAAGCTCTAGATATTTCCTCTTCATTGGGACAGTTTTGAAAGTACATATGAGTGAATCTTGTGTGCATAGCAAGTGAAGTGTACATGCATTGTGAATTGCTTGGTTTGTGTTCTGTTGTGTGTATCTGTTCATCTTGCGTCATATATTTGTTTTTTTTGTGTTTAGCTTCACAAGTGAAAATGGTGAGACGATTGTCCCAGGGGAAGCAACAAGATGTACTCTCTTTGCTTCAAAAAGGTTGTAGTGTGAGAGAGATAGCAAAGTCTTTGCATATTGGTAAATAAAGTGTACAGAGGCTTTGTAAGAAGCATTTTCCATATGCAAAGCTTTCAGTTGGAGGTAGACCACGCAAGTTGACAAGTGCAATGGAACGGTCTTGTGTAACTAGTATAACTAGAGGGAAGGTGTCTACTGCAAGAGAAGCTACTAAACTGGTGCAAGAAGTTTTTGGAGTATAAGTCAGTGAAGGTACTGTACGCCATGGACATTGTAGAGCAGGTTTGCAATCGCATGTGAAAGAAAAGAAACCACATTTGTCAAGCACTAATATTAGGGCTCGCTTAGAATTTGCTAGAAAGTATCAGCACTGGATTGTTGATGATTGGAGTCACGTGATATTCTCAGATGACGCTAAAATTAACAGATTTTCTTCAAATGGGAGAGTTTGGTGTTGGGTTCGTGATCCACAGGAACTTTTAGAGCAGACTGTTATTCCGATTGTTAAGCATGGTGGTGGTTCTGTGATGATATGGGGATGTATGTGTACACATGGACCTGGCATGATGTGTAGAATTGAAGGTCGACTCAATCAGCATGGTTATCAAAAAATCTTGGAGGAGCATCTATGGTACTCTATGGTACAATTCAAAAATGTAATTTAGATGCGTCAAAAGTTGTATTTCAACAAGATAATGCACTTGTACATAGCAGTAATAGTATGAAACAATGGTTTTCTAGGCAATATTTTGGTGTCTTATCTTGGCCTGCTTAGTCTCCAGATTTGAATCCTATAGAAAATCTATGGGCAATTTTGAAAAGGAGATTAAACCAATATGACACACCACCAAAAGGGATACTTGAATTATGGTCTCGTGTAGAAAGCTTCCCTTCTATCACTGTTGATGATTGCAAGAGACTTATAGAATCAATGCCCAGATGAATAGCAGCTGTATTAAAATCCAAAGGAAAATGGAGAGAGTGGTGAGGAATTTCCATGTTAGACCTTCAAAAGTGTCCCAATATACAGAGTAGCTTTAGGTTTTTTTCCTTTCTCATTGAGTGCTTCAATTTTGTTGGAATTTTTGTAAACAATTAGTACATTGTATGTACTATTTCAATAAATTTACTACATTCCATTCCATGAATTTCTCTTACCTACATTATTTTTTGAATGTAACATGTACAAACATTGGGACAGTTTTGAAGGTCACTGTATGTTCTTGATATGACAGGCATCGTGCTATACTACAGCATACCCATCTATTACAAATTGTCTTTGATGTATAAAGTGTAAAAACAAGAAATATAATTATGAATAAAAAAAACTGATGGACAGGAAAACTGAACCCATACAAGAACATGAATTGTGCTAGACAACGACCTCTGAAATATACAGAGTAGACTTGTATTACTAACGTCACCCATTAAAGCACTACGGGCTTCACAGATTGTGCAATGAGAATGACACCCAACTGGAGCAGAGACATAATGATACCTGGTCATAATGTACATTGGCTTAGTCAAAATGCTTCTAAGTTCCTGCACATTCAATTATCCGCGTAAACGCCAGTTTCAATGCTCTAACACACCGTAAGAAATCAAGTTTCATTCAACTCGGAGGACGCTTTGATATGCTATTGATGTTCATGGTTGGCATAATAGAAGAGGTTCTGAGAATTGGTGAGTAAGAAAATTTAGATTTAACCACTCCATTACTTGCAGCCTCTGAAATCTATACTGGTGATTTCACAAGGTCATGAATATTATGTACTTCCCATTAATTTCAATTGCACAATCTGGTTTATAAAAGCCTATATGCATGCAGATGATCAAGTAGTAACTAATAAGCATCATCTATCTGGAGCCAAGGACCAGAACTTGACGTCTTGAAGATCATTTAGCACGTGCTCCGCCTACGGAAGTCCAATGTGAACGGAGGACCTCCTTGTACGTCCCTCTGTGAGCGCAATATTGAATCTCCTCATCACAGGGTCTGAAGATAATTCAGAACAATAAATCACAATTACGAAAGTGGCAACTAGATAACAATACAATAAAAGCTTCCACAATCAAAGTCGAAATATAAGTTTCATGTTCTGATTTAAGAAAAGTTACTCATGATCCCTGACTCTACTTGACAAAAATGAACCCAATTTACACAGATAAGCAACACAATTACACTCCAACAGTTTAGCAGGAATATTAAGTTGCTGAAAATTTAGAAACGGTGATTTCAAGTCCCCAGATGCTGATTAGAAAAAATAGCTGCGTTTTTTTAGCTTCGAATCGGAATTGGTAAGGGTATTATTTAGACTTCCACTGTATGAAACTTTGATCAAAGTGCCACATATTGTATTCAGCACTGAAGCTGGTAAAAGATATAACACCAATTATATCTTCCTTATCTTAAAAGATATAACAAGTTAGTACAGAAGAACCTCCAACATCCACACTAATGGGATCATCATGGCCTCCTCCAAAGGTCTCCAGAGCATTTGCGAAAGCGATATCACGGCCATAACATTCTCCCAACCCGTCCCTGCAACACCACCAACCATAAGAGGATTTCAGGATGGTGCTAATCTGCTTGCTCGAGTCCTAAGCTTCCAAAATTCAGGAAGCTTCGAATTGTAAGGCCTTCCATTTCTAAACCATCAAATGTATACTTGCGACACCCCTTGTAGAAACGTTGCCACCGCTTCGTTAATGCTTCGGCACTTTCCTCAAGAGCCTCAAGTTGTTGTTCACAATGTTTTAAATTAGCTTAAAACCACACACTGCATCAAACGCCTTAAACACAGATACCAATTCAAGTACCTCCTATCTGGATCACAGATGCCAGGTAAGTAGATAATGTAGGAGAACCACTTACAGAATCTACAGCACTGATACTAGATACGAAGTCAACATATAGCGCTTTTACAACTGAGGATGATTGGTTCCAACTTCAAGCGTTGCAAATTCAGGTGAGCGAATCATTTACATTAGATATCCCTACCTAAGGAAAGATCTCAATAAATTGGTACGGCTTGTCGTGTGTGTACCTGCGTCCTAACGTTGGTGAGTCGTCAAGCTTGGCAGCGAATTGCATGGCTGCAGGATTGTCAAAAACTTCACAAGCTGAGTTTAATTCCTCATGAATATGCCTTCTAAAGCAGGCTCTCCCACCAGGAATACCAAACAGCGCTCACGTATCTTTTTCATGGGGTAATCCATAACACCAACTTATGCCGCTATTCCGGACTTTCTGAAACTCTTCGCCGCTCCGGTTGCATGCATTAGTTCTAAAGTAGCCGGTAAAGTGCGGAAGGAAGACATTTCCCAAAATGATCATTCTTCTAAGCGCATATGCACTTTAACTTTCTTTTGTCGACACTCTGAAGTGAATGAGTAAATGAGATCTCCACTGAATATCAACCTCCAATTACTTGCCCCAGCACAAAGAAACTGAAAAAGCATGAGAAGGTGATAAACTGATACATTCTGTGTTACACAACATAGACTAGGCTAGTATATCCTCGAAAATTAGCTCGTAAAATTGCATTAACGTATGACCACAGCAGAAAAGATCTTGACAAGAGATTTTTTAGCTAGGCATTAGTGCAAACACGAAAGTACCACAGCAAATACTAATTTTGATTGCTAACAGGTCTCCATTACAAAAAGCTGAAGTAACTACCGAGATTAAACACCGAAATTCGTGTCACAGTTCATCTTGTTTCTTACTCAATCAACGGTCACCAACTTTCATTAGCTCGATAGTAAACACTAGACAGCATGAAAACAAACAACTGTCCTTTACACTGTCGATGTGTATGGTATGCTTTACATTCCTGGTAGCGTCAAACCGTCGTCCTGGAATGGAGGGTAATATTCCTCTTCCAAATTCAGCCACAAAAACAACTGATCAACAACTGTAGCAGAGTACCCTAACATTCAATAAGTAAAACGAATGTACAAGCAAGGCCAACTGACGGATTGTTAGAATACCTGCCATGCTTCTACAACTCTTCTTGTTGTTATTCGCTCTTCAGTCAACCTCCCTCCCACGCCCCCACTTCAGTTTTCCGAAACATAGACCGATGACATATTCTTTCCAACCACAACCATATTGTGGTCTCGTTAATATCTCGTTGTCTAGAGTCCATCGGCATAGTCGAGAGTATTGTTTCCCGCACACTGAGGCGATAAAGCCCAAGGCATTTTACAATTGAATGCATTGCAAAAGTAGCAAGATTGAGACCCAGATACTGTAACAAGGAATGAACTCGCTGTGGACTGCGGCGTGGCTCCCTGACAAATCCACACTCCAATGTGTTGAACAAGACAGCCAACACGAACTTCTTGCAAGCAGAGTGACACATCCAACGTAACCCTGTCGTTCAACTGCGATTTCCAGCAAGATAACCTCATGTCTTGCAGAATTCCGACTTGATGAAAAACCGGTTTCCCGCCCTAACATTGACCTCGTTGCATAATAAATTTCTCAAATTCATGATCAAACTCTAAGAGTCGCTCCGATCGATTTTCTGCTTGCGACAGCACTCTCGCATCATCTCACACCACATATTACCGACCAACAAGTGCTCCGAATTTCGTGAATCGTCCACCTCTACTTTGGTAATTCCAACTAAGAGAACCTCTGCATCCTCGACATCACCTACTGCCCGGTCCGTTAGGTCAAACAAACATAAATGAATACTAAACTCATTTCTGAAGCCTTCGGAGCTTATTTCAACCTCCACACACCCTCTTAGTACACTCTCGTCATAATCCAGACGGCAAAACGTAACTGTGAACAGTTTGACCTCATTTTTCCTCGCGGTTTTAAGCGTGGGAAGTAAATCCCGCCGCTCCGAGGTCGCTGGCTAATGATAGACGAACCCCTACCAACCTCACGCCAACTCTTGCAACCACCTTACAATTGAAAAAGGTTAAAATCCACAAACGTCGCCAGGTATCAACAAATTTTCGAAATATCTAAGACCAACTCCGAAGCCATTTCCTTCATGCCAGCAACAACCTCCTCCTTAGGAAGTTTATGAGAGCGTGCACCACCGTGAAACACCTCTCAGTGTACTCCAGAGTCACCTCTCCTTAGAATGACCCTCGACCTGTTCACAGAGCTCGCAGGGCAGGCGTGCGCCTGCATGGGAAGCGCCGCTACGCTCACAACGCCGTCCGTTCCTGACCTTGCGAGGACCCTTGCAGCTATAGCGGTGCAACACCTTCACCTGAGGGGCACAACTCCGTCCTCGCCCATAGCTGCTGGCACCCTTGTTACTGCAGGAGAGCCTCCCTCGCGTCCACAGTCCCCAGGTGGAGGCCGACGGGTCTCAGCAGCACCCCTGAGCAGCAGTACAGTTGTTCAGTGTGACCCTGACGTAGACCCAGGGCCTACAGCTAATAGGATTTTCTCGATGAGAACCCCACGCGGTGATATGAAGCCTCTTAGACCCTGTGATCTCTTGAATCTGGAAGACGACGTTGCAAAGCCTGCGTTGTTTGCTGATTACAAAAACAACCATCAGGCGAAGATATTGTGCTTGGATTTCATCACTAGCAACATGGTTTGCTTAGCAGAACTAAGCCCATTATTTGTGAGTGGGCAGCGTACGTATGTACCTTTTTCGGTGAAAATCGTTTTTGCATATTTCCTAGAGAACAAACAGTGTTGGAGGCACGTGCGTCGAGTTCTGCAAGGACAGCTTGAAGGATTGCAAGTATGAGGAGGTGGGGTAAGACTGGATCAAGAAGACGAACAACTGCCATTACAAAAAGATGCTTAAGTCTTGTTGCCAGCACCAGCACAGGACAACGTCGAAGAGCACACCACAGAAACTGAGTCTCAACATCCACAGAGGTCGAAGCGGGCTCGTAAACTTTGCACCAGTTTTGGTACGAAGAAAAAAGCAAGATTTGAAAAGCTCCTCAACTCCATTCCTGTTGATGTGAACAACATGTCTGATTTCGATCTGGTCACTGTAGCTCGATGTCCTTAATTAGTGAAAAAGATTTCTTCTACTTGTATTGCTCAGTCTTGAAATAGAACTAGTAAATATGACATGCTCAGAGGCCATTTGTCGGCGAATGCAAGATCTGGAGTCTTAGTAAATGTGGAATCAATTTATTCATTTATTTCTGAATTGTAGTATTTCACAATATCAATCCATACAAGCTTTTCCTCTATTACATCGATTTCAACTGCGTATAATACTTCCAGTAAAAAATCTTTGTACCAATTTAATTCTTTTAGTGGTCACTGCCAATCCATTTTTTTAGAATTTGCTCTTGCACAAAAATTGAAAATGACATCCGAGTGAACCATTGTGAACGAGGCATCCATTCCCGTGGCCTCTTTGTCATCTACACATTGGCATTGATCACATTTGTATCTCATATGCATAAAGGAAAAAAAACGTCAGATGTTATGAAATTCTGGAGTTATACCTCCTACTAGTGTACGTCTCGTTAAGTTCGGCGATGGCTTCTAGAAAAGGCCAAGCCTCCAGCCTCCTACCGTCTCCTTCCAACGGGTACGGCTCATAGTGGGAGGGGTCTTGAAGCTCCCACTACAAGTTATTGAATTGTGGAGTTTCTGTGATGGGGCCTGGATGCTTTCCTGTGTAGTTTTGACGCTCACACACTAAAACGAGGGCTTTTACTTGGTTTGAGGACACCCATGAAAGTACGATTTTAGTTGCCGGGACTCGGTGAGCGACTCTTCACGCTCGGATGGTGGACTCTGTTCTGGAGGAGGGGAGAGAGCTAGAAGGAATTCCGATTTCGTTTGAGTGCAGAAGCTGACTTGGCTATACGGTGTGGCGTCTTGTACCATGAAGGCGGAGTTCGAGTGCAAGGGGTCTGTGCAGGACGCCTGTTTCCGTAACGACGCTTCGAGGTTCTGTACCTGCGCAGATTGCAGCCTCACAACGTATCGAAACCATGCTCTCTTTCTCTGTCTTTCCCTCCCTCTGCTCTCTCTCGCCACATGTCTCCATCTTTCCCTCTCTCTCTATGATCCCCTTCCCCGTCCCCTTCCCTACGATCGGAAGAAAGTCATAATTTCTGGACGCACTGAATGTAACCTAGTGCATCTGATATACGGCGGGTCCTGGGATACCCTGCGTTCAACCCTTGCGATAGCCACTGCGATATCTCTGAATGCCATGCAATTTCTACATGTCATCGGAGCCCTCACTAGTTGGCTTGGTGGTGACATACTCCCGGCAAGAGAATCAGTCTCAGACTCATGATTTCAGTTGAAGTAACTGGTTCAGTTGAAGCAGCGCCAGCTGAAACGGAAGCCGGTGACGATGTGAAAGAGGCATGATAAATCGTCTGCATTTTACTGCACCCCTAGTGCTCTGCTTGTTGACCTACGCAGTTATTCTCTCTTCTCAAATTTCATTTGATTTTATTTGCCTCTCTTTTATAATTCCAGTGCCACCTAATCCGAGTCCGTTGGTAACACGACGCAAGTACGTGTTCAAATGCCATCAAAGAAATATTGGAAGGCGGTCCAAAAGTTCTTCACCCTGTAAACGCCCTCGCATCATACCCATCCACAGTGAGTATTCTCGTCGTACAATTGCGGTGCTTGCTATTCTCTCAATATTCTGTTTTGATATGTTTCACTGCTGAGCTGATGTCTTAATGTTGTAGGTTCGGGACACTTGTCACAGGCTGCGGCGATCGTCATGCGAGCGTGTGGGGTGTTCATCTCAGGAAGCATTTGTTTCAGGTATGGCATACACTAGTCGGAGTGATAATGAGGTATAATCAATGGACTGCAGGACTAGGGCACTGTACATAGGACTAGGGCTGTGTGTCCTTAGCGTATACTCACAATCACTATACTTTGACTTCACTTGGTATTAAATTTTTGCACTACACAAGGTCTAAATCTTTTATAGTTGTATTAAGCAAATTCTTGGTTGCTTCCACACCAATTTTTTGGCATAAAGAAGGAAATTAGTATATTCAAACCAATTGTGGAAGAAGTCGAGGTTGAGAATTCGCCATTCCTCATTCATTTTTTTTTGGTGAACTGATATGCTTTAGAATGATAATCCAAACAGCTGATAAGATGGTTTATACCACATCTACTAGTAGAAAAACTAAAAATTGAAAAATATAAAGATCTCTAAGTTTTATGTGGAAAAAAAGAAGCTTTTTTAGGACCTTGCCCAAAAAGTGTGAAAATGTTTGACTTGGGTTTAAAATTTTCTTTTACACTAAAGACAAGAAATCTTTTTTGACGACTTTGAAGAAGGTAATATCTCCTATATATATGAAAATTTGAAAAACCTTTGTGCTTTTAGAACCTCTTAACAAATTTATGGAGCTGCCCGGGAGTCCCAATATTTCACTTTAAATGGTACTAACTTTCAAAAATGAAATCCAAAAATAATATCAAAAAATCCCCACAAAGCTCTTATGAGGGGCAATCTAGTATAAAAATTTCAAAGTAATTTTTGTTATAAAATTTTAAAAACCTTCCTAAAATCACAAGTATACGCCGTACGTACACTTGGGCTCTTGGGGGTTAATTAGAAGTGTGTCCTGCGTAGCTAGCAAGTCACATTCTTGTCTATAACCTACCAATTCTAAGTTGATGTGGCAATCGCCCATTGGGTAAAAATCGATTGCGTTATTAGCG
This sequence comes from Pohlia nutans, assembly GCA_022496805.1. NCBI lineage: Eukaryota > Viridiplantae > Streptophyta > Bryopsida > Bryales > Mniaceae > Pohlia > Pohlia nutans. Next base: position 44,097,891 of record CM040088.1, on the reverse strand, counting down.
GATGAACATTTCCAATGGAATACTTCATCCATTCATAAGTCCTTCATCCTTTGTCAGATTGTCAATTGCCCTACCATTCCGAAATTGGCAGCATCATGTCCGGAGGGTAATGCATTATAAATATGGAATCTCATGTGAACGGCCTAGACAAATTTAAATTGCTTGAAGAAAGATTCCTTTGGCTAGCGAACTTTATTATATTCGGATGTATTGATCATGCAAAACCTTGGTCTAATCCTTGGGGAAAAATTTTACATTTGGTGCAAGTTTCTATGATTGTGATTTTCATTGGAATTTTTTGAAATGTTAAACATGGATTTTCATAATGCAAGCTTACTGGGAACATTAAATTTGTCCGACTTGGATCTCAGGAGAAGACGCAATTCTCTTCTAATCACACATGGTACGACTCTGCGCAACTCGAAACGTTTTTCTACAAGCTTCCATTGATTGAAAGAGTCTTCATAATACTAGATTGTACTAATTTACTTGAATATGTCAATAAATATTTCATGTCTTCAATGAAAGATCTAATTTCCAAGCAAAGTCAAGAATTTTCAAACATTTCTAGGTAGTATAAAGAAACCCACTAATAATTTTGGACACTTTCACATCTTTTGATTTAGGTTTTATTTTACTATATGATGCAATATTTCATATTTGTGCTCCCTTTTACTATTAAAATTCTCATTTTAAGACAAATTAGGTTCAACAAAAAACAAAAAAAATTAAAAAATTAAATTTAAATTTTAAAAAAAATTATATATTTATTTATATATTCATTGTGATAGTATTTGAACCCCAATCCCTTCCACAATGTTTCTGAATAATTAGCACCCTTTATATTTTGCATGGATTTCTCTTGCAAGGAACTAACATTTGTATGTCAAATTTCTGCACAGAATGTGATCCTAAACTAATGCACAAAATTGACATCATAAGAATCCAAAGGGAGATGAACCACAAAACACAAGGGAGAGAAAAAAAAACTTTGTTCTTTTCTTCTAACTATATAATCTCTCAATTTGTACCATCAACTTTCATAAAATTTAGAAAGCATGTTATTCTAGATGTATTCTTGGGGACCTCACGGTTAAAGTAGAACTTCAAGCTTTTTTTCATCTCATTTCTTTTTGCAGAAAATAAACGTACAATCCTTATGTCCCCACACCAAGACATTATCGACATAGACTATATTACAAGTTACAACGTGCCCTTGTACGATTAATCTTCATCTGAGTCATTATCATGTCTTCGACTTGGCCCAGCCTCACTTGAGTACGGCCCACTTGACAAAACATCATACAAGTTTCTGTATTGCCTTTCCATGAAGCGGGAATCATCTTCAAGCTTGCGGATGTACTCCTGTTGGCTCAATATTGAGGCTTCACGCATTTGTCTTTGAAACTCGGCATCTTCATCCTCAGGAGTTCGAAACGTTGGTAGAAGTGTGTTGTCACTCTCATATGTGCTTCGGCCGTATCTATCGTACAAAGTGGAAGTATAGTTTGGAGTGTCGTGTTCATCTTCCTTTTCTGGGGAATTTCGATAAGACTCGTACGTATCACTTGGATACGGTGGCGTATAACTCTGAGGAATGTTGATTGTTGTACCGTATTGGCCACCTCCGTAGTAATAGCCGCGGCTTCCTCCTCCAAATGATACTGGTGCGGAATCCTTGTCATTGCCATAGTTGTAGTCGTTGTAGTTATGGCCTCCATACTCCCGTGGAGGTGTCCACCGTTGTTGTTGGGCATTGGGATTGGCATTCGGTTTGACCAACGTGGCCAACAATCACTCGGTTGATTCTAGGTGGTTGATATGAAATGTTGGCTTTGATCCAAAAGGCTGATATTATGACCTGCCACGGTGCGCGAATTCACGTCCTTATGCAGAACAATTTCTGCCCAAACCATGGCCATGTTGGAGTACAGCATGATCTCCGGCTTTGAATTGCGCACACCCACCGCAACCGTGACTTCATGATATCGATGCAAGAAATAGGCGCTCTGACAACTGCTCGCTAGACCCTCAGGCCGCGGCCCCAATATCCTCGCTTATGCCTTCGGCCACAACTTCATGAGGTACTTCATCTTCACGTACCTCTTGCACATGGTGCAAGTCCACAGCGTTTCTTCCTCATCCTCCCATCCATATTCCGCGACAACATCTGGATCATCCCTTGCTTTCCAATCCATCTTGGGGGCTTTCCCCTTTGGAGCAACGGTGTCGTGATGTAAATATCTACACTATGTAGAAACTTCATTTATGTGATATTCACTTAGAATCTATGATCTGGAGGATGAAGCTTACTGGTGACGCTAGTAGTGACTTCAAGATGACGCTTTTTGCCATTGAACTTGTTTAAAATGCAAGAGCTTTGAGCTAGCTTTGCCAGTTTAGAATTCCTTCATTAGTTGATAGAGTTTGTGTTTAGATTTCTCGTTTGATTCTAGAATGTCAAACTGGAGGGTTTTTATGGAGTCACAAGATACTGAGCCTTAATCGGAGGCAGAGCTAGAGCTTTCCTTATCACAGCTACCGGCCCGACCTTCACCGCCGGTGGTTTCAGCACCATTGCCTTCTTATCCAGATAGGGGCGCTGGACCTTCACGTCCAGCCAAGCAACCTCGTGTGGAGCAGCGTTGGCATGGAAATCTTCAACGAGATGCTCGTGCTTTAGTGATTCTACTTCAAGTTGGATGCGTTGAACCTGGTACCCAAGAAGTGACTTTTGAAGGAAGTTACGAGGGCCTTAACGAGGATCAATACTTTTGCATGGTGAGGCCAATTCAAGGAAATACTGGCCATGGACGTTGGTAAGAAGGGCCAGTGAAACCTTTAACAAAGGCGGACCGAGCAAATTACGTGGCGAGAACCATTGAGCGCGTCCTCACATTTTTAAAGATGGAGTAGCGGTGTAATTTGACTTCAGTTTTACCTCTATTTGGCGTTGATTGGTGTTTTTATTATTGTTTTTAGATCGTTTTTACTTAAGTTGTGTGTGGGATTTTCAATTAGAAGGAAAAAGAGTACCTTATCTTTTAGTTTTAGACCTTAGAAGTTCATTGGGATAAATAAACGTCAAAAATGACTTATCTTAAGTCTTTTCCTTTATATCAATGGGCGTTTGGAAGTCCATGTGATGGAATATGGGCTTGTCCCATCTTCCCTAGGGATCTAACTATAGGTAGGCATCTTTCCTTTTGAGGCTTTAGTCGAACTCGGCAAAGGAATGGAGAGAGTTGTTAGAGTGCTGGGGTTTGAGAGGCCGTAAGTTCAAGGAGCCATATCTTTGTAGGTATTTATTAATTTTGAATGAAACTTTAAGGATATGTTCCTTGTGAAATTGCGCTTTCAAAGACATATCATTTGCTTCATTTGAAGTTGTGAGTAAAAAGTTATAAGCGTTTGAGTGGAAGGAGGTCTGCTGCCACCCGACGAAGAGGAGCAGAGATTTGAGCAACCACCACGTTGTGTAAAATCACTCAATTCCTTTGAATTTTTGAAGTGTTTTAGAACTTGTTGTAAGCTTTCCAAAAACATATCATACGTCTTGATTGAACATGTGAGTCAAAAGTTATTAAAGATTGAGTAAAGCAGTGTTATGGTTCACAAAAAAAATGAGGGACCATGCTTTCGAGGCTCATAACTTTTGGACAGTAACTTAGAATCGTTTGAAATTTAGAGAGGTGCTAGCTTGTACTATAAGCTTTCTAAAAAGCTATTATACTTAGAATTTGAAGGTTTGAGCAAGAAGTTATGGACAGCTGAACATAAAAAAAGGGCAAGATTTTGAACGTCCATAACTTTTAGACAGTATGTTAGAATGACTTGAAACTTTCAGGAGTGTTAGAGTATTGAAATAGCTTTCCAAAAAGCTATTTTTTGTAGTATTTAGAGCTTCTAGCCTTTTGTGGCGTTTGTTTGAAGCTCACAGCCTTTGAAGCAAATTGGTGGAAGTTTTTCCATTGTGTTTTTAAACACTTCTTCGAATTTCTTTGTGTTTTTGAATACATGAAGACTTGAAGGCTTGAAGAGAAGAGAAGATGAAGATTGTGTTGTGGCTTGTGGTCCGTTGTCTTTTTTTGTTATTCCAAGCCGGTTTTGGAGGCTAGTTGTTTTTCAATTCTGCTTCGTAATTTTGTTGCGGCGAAGTGGGATTGATCACCCACATGGTCGTTTTGTTGTTCCCACCGGTGAGGCACGTTTGCTGGTCATCGTAGGTTTGAAATTTAGGAGTCAACTTTTGGACGGTTCAGCTCGTGTCTGCCGTCCCGTTTTACCCGTCCCAGGCCGTGGTTTCTTATCACCTTACCTTTACCCTTACCCGTTAGAGCCAACACAGGATAGACCAATGTGGACCTGCTTGAAGACTTGAAGATTCGGAAGATTTGAAGATTACAAAATCTGAAGACTCGAGGACACGTTCGAACTTCCTAGCGAATTACTCCCAGCTGCAGCTAGATTCTCTGCGAATTCTCAAGGCGCGCTCCTCTCTACACGACAACGGCACACCCACTCTTCGGCATATTCACCAATTCAAACAAATAATGAAATGTATTAGAGAAAATTCAATGAATTAAAACGTAATCACAGCACAAGAGGTGGCGCAAGTGATAAGGCAGAAAATGCCAAAGCGTCCAGCTCACCCACTCAAGTGTGGGAGAATGGCGGGCCGTCCGCCTTTTATGCCGACCGCACTGGCGAGCGGCATTGGCGGACGGAAGGCAAATCGTCCAGGCCGTCCGATGGCGGACGGCCTCGGTTTCATCGCCCGATTAGACGGCCGGGCAGTCGGCACCAACAGTCGGTCAGCACCAACCGTCGCGGCCGTCCGATGGCGGACGGCAGCGGCCGCTACGGACGGCCACGCGGTCGGCACCGACAGTCGCGGCCGTCCAATTTGCCTCGCCCGACACGGCCGTCCGTTCGGCCGAGGCCGTCCGCCCCTTCATCCATGCGGACGGCCTCCATGCCACCAACTCTCAAATTTTAGCTACTCCCTCCCCTCTCCACCACTTCTCTCCGCTCTTTGGCAACATGAAGGCTTTTTGGAACTTTCCTGTTTCAGGTACTTTGACATTGAACGTGCAGTCTAAATTAGAGGGTGGAGTCACGTGCATTAATGGTCAGAGGAATGTCTGGAAGATTTTATGCGCATACACGTGGATATTCCATTCCAAATATCCTATGCCCGTGGAAACATATGAAGAATAGAAGTTGTGAATGATGGTTCCACTTAATCCTTAAACGACGGAGCCTGGGTTCGTGGTATCAATCAAAATTCTCAATCTACTGTATGCTCTAGTTTCTCACCAAATATAACTGGAATTTTTTTAATTTCTTTTTAGAGATGCTATCACATGTACCGATTATGTTGCAAAAATCACAAATTTTTTTTGTGAAAATTTGAAATTATTGTGATTTTCTAAGGAAGGAGTGAAGAAAATTCATATTAAATACAAATTATGCTAAAAAATTCTGAAAATTTGACCAAAGGTGGACATTATAGTGCCAAAACTTCTGGTGTACATGAACATTCCGTGTTCAGCTAAAATTAGAATCATGATTATAGGTCCAAGTTCAAATCACAATTACTTATTCAAATTTACATATTTTCCTAATTTTCAAAATGATATGAAACTAAACGACATAAACTTCTTTTCATTAGTTGGACTCAAATTCAAAAAATATCATTTTGATGGATCAAATTCAAATCTAGAGTAAAAGCTAGAAGTTTTTCAAATTCATTGAATTGAGATCCGTGGCACAAACATTTTCTTATTTAGATAAAACATGGTTACCTCAATGAGTCCAGTGTCATCATCATCTAATGCTTATACATTCAATGAACCCTCCCAAAAAAAAACTGGATGAAAAACGGCTATTTACGTTGAATATCATCCTCGAAATGTCATTCGAGCGGACACTTTTTGGGCCGCTTCGGCGTTTAAGGGTTAAAATATCATACATAAGACTCTAAAAGATGTTGATTTCATTGTTTTCTTTCACTAACCACGACCAAATTGGAATGGCCGACGGGTACAGTGATTCTATGGTACATTGTCCAAGGGATAGGCATAACTTTGTATGTGGGGAATTTTAAAACACCATCCATGCCATACTGTGGAATATCAAACATAGATGGGCCTTGTGCAAGCTTTGTGGGAACATAATGTCATCCTCCAATGGACCGTTATACAAAAAGTTATGCTATTCTAAACCGAAACGCTTGGATATGGAGCAGCTCCAACAAATTTGATAGAAGCTTCCACAAGCTCCAGGTTTTTTCATACTGATACATGATAATAATTTACTTTCAAGTGCCTAAACAAATCAAATTTGACATTTCCGAAAGTTCCAATTTACATGCAAAGTGAAAGAATTTCACACATTTTTTTGGCAGTGTGCATGCAATCCACTTGAAAATTAGACCTTTTCATATTTTGTGGGATTTCTTATTTTTTTTATTTCTGTATACTGTTACGTATCTTTTCTTTTAAATTTTGGCAATTCTCATTTTCCGACAAATTAGGTTCAAAAATAATATAAATGTATATTGGCAATCTTTGAAATCCTATACGTACCATACATGTATTGAATATGCTACACCCTTCATCTCAATGTAGTTGGTTGATCCTCAAATTGCACAGGGGGGAACCTTTTTTTTTAATCAAACCTTAATAATCTCTCAATCCGTATGGTCAACTTTCATGAAATTTAGAGAGCATGTCAATTAAGATATATTCTCAACGATCTCACCATTTAAAGTAGAGATTAATGATTTCTTTCCCTTTTCTTCTTTTTGCAAAGACAATTCTTTCTATCAAAATGCTTTTCTAGAGAAATAGACAAAGAATTTTAACAATGAAGAAGGATTGATCCCATGTTAGTTGGACATGGTGCTATTGTAGAGAGAGGTTAGTCCTAAAGTATAATTGTTTGTTGGGGGGATTTATGTGTAGGTTATCAATGGTGTCAAATTTGAATATGAATGTTCTAAATAACACGCAATTAAGCAATTATGCACTTGGCCTTTTAAAAGTGCACTTTGTGACAACGGCGGCCAGTTTTGTTTGATTTCATGTTTTAAAAAAAATAAAATTGAAGATCTAGTAAATTATTTTCAATATAACCATAAATGTTAAATCAACTAGATTTCTTTTTGCATTTTTGAAAAATTTGTTATGGAACTTGGTTAGAATTTGACAAATATTTGTTTCATACTCAATAGTATGTTTTTGGAAAGAAGCTTGTCCAGTAATTGTACAAAATACACAATTATGTTAACTTAAACGCTATGCTTAATGACAATCAATTTGAATATATTACACATGGAACATGATACATAAAAAGAAGGAAATCAACAGAATGCATATATTCTTGTACTAGGTGATGTAATCAAACAATAGAAAAAACCTCTCGGATTTAATGGTCAATTGTCATCAATGCCTTACATAACCCAAGCCATATACTACTCTTGCACATTCGTTGCATGCCAATTACCATACAACATACACTCATTGTAGTATTCTCCTCTGCTACATATTATTCAAGGCTGCTTGCAACCGCTCGTCGTCAATTGCTTTGGTTTGTAGTGCAATATATTCTAGTATGTGAGCCTTAGCCGATTGAAGAATCTGAATCTTGTTTTCAACTTGCGATCCAAATACATTTCGCTTTCTCCTCCGGAAAGTGCAAGCCACCATTCTTTCTGGTTCGTCTATCCACAAAAAAATGCATGCGTTTTTGTCTACCCAACTCTGCCTCTCACATGTGGGCTCCCACAACGCATCCATACAATTTGCATACCGTTGTGCGGTAGATCCTGAATTAGAAGGTATTCCTGACCTGAATCAATCATATCGGTATTAGAAAGTATTTATGACCTGAATCAATCATATCGGTATTAGAAGGTATTCCTGACCTCAATTTCAATTGTAAATATCAGAGGGTGTGGTAACCGGAGTTCAACCCCGCTATATATGACAATATCACTGATTGATCTTTGTTGCCAAAATTTATGTTCTTCTCTTCTTTCCAATTTCTAAACAACCTGACTAAAATAAGCACAATGGTGTCACTATATAATATATGATGAAAACAACCTAAAATCTTTCTATATCAAATTCCTACAATTCATTTACAGTTTTATATTAAAAATAGGTAGTAATTATTGATCCTACTCCAAAGTATAAATTTGAGGAGAAAAAATTTGATTTGATGTCCTAATTATTACATCTCAACAATGACCGATTTATAAATATAATTATCAAAATGATATAGATCTTGACTGTACAGCTTAAAAGATTATGAAGTTTGAAATTGAGGAAAAGATTCATTCTTATCCTTGCATTTAAGGTTTAGGATGAAGTTGACTTTGCTTTGTATTTAATTCTTGCATTAAAAAAAGTCTAAACAGTCTATTGTTTTGTTAATCGTTTTTGTTAGTTCCTTATATACCAAGTTTTAGAGCTAAAAATGAATGTAGCATATTACAAGAAAAATGTGCAATGAGTACAGATTTATTATTTGCCATATTGTGATGTAGTAATTTTAAAATATTAATATGTTCTACAATGACAATTATAACGGTTAGGAAGAAATTTCTTACAAATAGTTATCAAAAACATTAGAAGGGAATGGTTTGAAGGATTACAAGCTTTTTGTACTATAGAAGGTAAGATGATTTCCAATCATTTCCCTAAAAAAAATTGACTAGAATTTAGACTTTCAATTTTGTATACATTTAGAAATTCATACAAAATACAATAGTTATTTTTTAGTCCATTCGAAAAGTTTCATTTTTCCTTTATGGGTATGGAAAATTTTAACGGCAATAAAAAGTAATAGCAAAAATTATAAGTTCCATTAATAGATTTGAAATTTCAATGAACCTAAGTATCTCTAAGGAACAAACCCCTAATTTTTTTTTTGTTTTTCCTCAAAATGTGTGAAAATGATTGCCTTTGACTTAGAAGGTAATATTTTTAATATGTATATAAAAGCACAGTGTTTGACCACAAAGTAATATTCTTAAAGAAAAGGTAATATGTAGTAGATGTATTAAAGTAGAGTAGTTGACCATAAAGTTAAGAAATCCATATAAGGCAGCCTTTTCATGATAGTGACTCTCTTTCTGACGAACATCCAAAGGTGAGCTCTACATATCATGTTTTTAAATGATCATAATTTCTACGTCTTCATATCATGTTGTTAACTGGATTTTTGTGATTGTAGGTTGAAAAGCAAGACAATCACAACATTGTAGGTTGAAATGCAACACAACCCTTCTAAAGTACTTTCAAATCAATGTTGTTTGCATTTTATCTCTGAAATTCAGTTTTAAACCTTTAGAAGAGTCATAAATTAGTTGTAATAGCATACAAGACACTAGATTTGATAACTCTAATTATCTAAACTAGTTTCGGCGATCTGGAAAAGATGGATCTGGTGATTCTAGGTCTGGAAACCCTAATTTTTAAAACCCTGATTTTTAAAACCCTAATTTTGGCGGAGTTAAGTTCAGATCCCTCACCTCAGGGGGGTGCGTACGCGGGGGTTTCATTTGGTTTCATTTAGTGTGTGTCTTAGGGTTTCATCTAGGGTATCTTAGGGTTTCAAAAGTGTGTGATAGTACGTTCAGCCAACCGTTGTAAAGACCTTACCTTCATGTAAACCTCTTCAGCCGTAACCAACCTTATGAATCAACCAACTTGTACAGATCAACTTGTGTGGACACAAGCGTGTACGTGGATGCAACCTGCAAGTGATAGAAACAAAGCTCATGTCATCTCTTTTGCAACCAACTCACGCTCTTCTCACCTCTCCCTGTAGATCTAGTCTCACGCTCCTCTCTTACAGATCTAATCTCACGCTCCTCTTCTACTCATGTAATCTCACGCTCCTCTCCTACAGATCTAGTCTCACGCTCTTCACTCGTTCCTCTCTCACGTTTCTCATTTGCACCCTAAACCTCACTTGCTCCCTAAACCTCACTTGCTCCTCTCTATGTAGAGTCTGAACGAGTTACTACTTGGTACAAAAGACATAACTGTGTTAAACAGGCCGTGAGTGTATGCTAGTCTAACGCGAGTGTGTGCACAGGCTGTGAGTGTGTGCACAGTCTGTGAGTGTATGCACAGGCCGTAAGTGTGTGCGGCAGAAGCATGAGCGTAGGCGCGACGGTCACAACCGCCGCATAGAGATGGTTCATGCGTACGCATGGGGCTGTTACAACCTAGCTTAACGACTCTCTCGTAGATTGATACCCGTAGCTAGCAAATACATACCCGTAGCACCTAGGGTTACACTAGTACCCTCAATCACTCTAGTTGATACCCTGTGCATATCAATATCAGTACCCAGTAAAACCTTACATCCAGGTTAACGGAACAAAAAAAAAAAAAAAAAAAAAAAAAAAAAAAAAAAAGTTTTTTTTCCATAGATTTGGACCAAACGGAAACGTCTATAAGTCATTAGGGACAATGCAAAATAAGTTGAATTTTTTTCCCCTTGTAGATTGACTCTATAGGTATCATCCTAATTTTTTTCAGATTTTTTGGAATTTTCTTCTTTTTTCTAAAAATCCTCAAAAGTCACTGAAATCACCGCGGTGAAGATTAGCAGAATTTCTTCCGAATTCCTAGATTCTAGCTCTAGCTCTAAATCTGAAATTTAGACATTCAAATGATATTTTGTTGTTTTGGAGTCCAACTAATGAAATGAAGTTTAAGAAGCCTATTTTCCTTTCTAATTTGAAGTATGAAAATTTTATACATTGAAAAAGTGAGAATTTGAATTAAAAAAAACAAAAAAAAACCATCCGGGCATATTTTGTGGTTTATTTGCTGAAATTAGCTGAGTCCATAATTCCGTAATAACATATTAACTTCAGATTTAGAGCGGAAGCCACTTTTATGCATTTCATCCGCAATTTTTAATCCGCTGTGATTTGTCATCTCCAATGTTCATCAGTGTTACTGTTTTCATCCATTACGGATGAAACTGTATTTTACGCAAATTAGCTTAACTGTGAGTTCATAACTTCTTAAATAATATTTTTTTTGGAATTCCAACTTCGGATTTGAACATCGTAGGTGTGTTTTCATCTAGTAGGAAAGAAAAATAAAATTGGGACTTATATTTTTAAAAAGCGACATTCTAAAGAGTTTTAAAAATCAAGGATTAACCTTTACTGGTCATCAAAGCCACATTTGAATTGCAACATGATTTGTATATTTTAACTAGCATACATCTTTCATGTGGAGAGCATTTTACGATATGAATTTTAGTTGACTTTCATAATGCAGAAACATACATCGTATTGACAATTGCATATGTATTGTAATTATGATCAGGTTTCTTGTGTGTGGTATTGTAGCACCACCACTTCCAATCGAAAGGCGTTGGGAGGAGTATGGTTGGTGGATCGCGGTAGACGCGGCATTCAAGCCAAAATTATGGCTCACGGAATGCCCATTCCAAATAGGGAAGCGCACATCAAGATTGGGAAAGCCCTTTGCTGAACTTTGAGCAATTAATCTTCGACAAGACGATATGGTCTACACAGTTTGCGTACCGGGGGTTGGCCAAACGACATCAAAGACTTCTCTTTCAAAGAAGTTGCTTCTTGCACCTGTTCCACATCTTCAGAGATCTCCTTTGGAATCCAAGGTGGGTGAATAACGTAACCTCGTTACAGACGTTTTGGGTGAACACGGATCTTGCGGTGCACACTGCTAGGCATGAGCATGTGTTGGCATGTTTGGCATTATCTGAAGAGGATCAGACACGCGCTACAAGATTTATGAGTGCTCATACCATATATGAGACGTTTTTGATGGGATGAACGTCTCTATTTCTCAGCTGTCGGAATCAGAGGAATGTGCAACCGATTGTCTTATGTTTTTCTCGAAGTTGAGTAGAGGAAGGCAGCCTTTGGAGTTTGCTCCATTAGAGCCTGGATCTATGACACATGGGAGCGCTGAAGGTATTGGAGGTGACACTGGACCAATATTGCCATTTGTTTCAAGACAAAGCAAACCGGAGGATGTTGCTGAATTTCAAGAGACCTTCACCACACCGATGACATTTAGAGATGGCTTCTATTTTGATGGAGATGGCGTAAGGCACATGCGGCACGGCAACCCTGGTAGCTACAGATATGAACACTCTACATAAGTTAGTCTTGGAGATAGTCTACTGCAAGAAGATGAGTTGGCTGAAATGGTCAATAACGCTATGGAACTTGCTACGGGAGTCATATCGCCATAAGATGATGAAGACTCTAAAGCCATACCATAGTTGAGTATATATGATGTTTAGGTGACTAGTACACTGTGATTGATATATTTGCTTTAGAGATGGTTTGTTTAATTGTAGTATTCAATAGTTTTATCATGTATGGTTTTATATATTTATGAAAAACATAGAAATCCAAACCTCACACTTTACAGTTGTAATGCGTGCTTTATCATAACACCTCGTGCAAAATATGTAACACGACACTGAAAATTCATCTCATGAAACAAATTGTAATTAAATAGTTTCTTGTAAGTACATGGTCAATGTAATTTTGTAAATGGAGAAAAAATGGAATACCATAATCATATATCATGCATAATCTTACGGAAATAGTGAAAATAATTCACTTATGTACACATTGAGAAACCAATATTCAATGAAATTGTCACGAAAATATAGCTAAAAAAAAATAGGGATTTTCGGATTTTTTTCCTTCCAAAAAGCATTTCCGCTCAAAATCTTGTTGTTATTAAGAGCCAATTAGCGCACTTTGCCAAGTGCATAATTGCTTAATTGTATGTTAAATCATTGTGAAATTGACATAATAGTAAAGAACTGTGACTGTTATAGTGCTTTCTTATGGCAAACGCTATGGTTCCACAGATGGATATCCAGAATCTTAATGAGTTATCTAGTCTTCGTATAATACTACTACTGTCTATTAATTCTTTAATAGGCTATTAGATTAGATGTACTAGGGGTGTTGGCCTCTAAATTCTTACTGTGAGGTTATGTTTGCCCCTTTGGAAAATTAATAGGAGTTCAATCTATACTGAGAATGTTAGCTATATAAGTTAGGAGTTAAATGTCCATGTCGCCCGTACTTGTCGCCAGTGACAATAGACAGGTCTAGTTTAGCATTTGTCTATGCAAGAAAATACATGATGAGTCTGATAAAAATCTTTGGAAAATCATCTGAATGTTGTCCAATAAATTTGGGATTTTGTACATTAGCAATGGAGCATAACATTCTTTCTTTGAGATTTTAGCAAACAACACCATTTGAGAGTGTAGAAATTTTACCAATAGAAGAGATAAAGTTTAGGGTCACTCTGTAATTATTAGGTTTGTTTTCTTGTTCTATATTTACTATGAGAAAATTTTTAGATTTTTCAAATCTGTTCTACTATTTTCCTTGCGTGCAAAGATAATAAATAAATTAAAATACCACATGTGAAATCCCATGAGGAGAATCTGAGACCCTACATTTCATATAAAGGATATATATTCTTTATACAAAATCAATCACATACAACTAGCATCCAATGATTACACACATTGTGTACATAATTTTAATGCAAACAATATCATCTCAATACCCCTCAAATTCATTTTTTTCTTTTATGATATGAAGTCAAGATTTAAAAAACTTTTATATTAGGCTTTGTATATATTTTATATACTAAAAATAAATCCAAGAATCCATATAAATTTCCTATTGCAAAAACATCACATCGTGTGCATAGGAATAGAAATACTATATAGTATGGATAACAATGCTATATAGTATCTGTATGAGTAAAACTTAATAGAGCATGCATACAAAGTATATCATGTAGAAAAATAATATCAACACTATAACAAAATTATCTTGTATTTAGAATCAATCTAAGAAATACATAGAAATCATATACATGTATAATATTTGCATTAGAATATAACCGCAACATGTTAAAATGTATTTTGGACCCTTTAACATCTTTGTACTACTAATAACATCATTTCACTTTACATGTGAGAAAAATATGTGTGGCACAAATAATTGTGTGTTATAAGTTATTTTCTCTTACCATTTCACATGTTGTGATGTACTTTTTAATTAGTTTCTTGACCAATTTTCACTGTGAAGAGTCCAAAACAACGTTAGAGAAACCTCAATGGTTGAGGCTTAATTAAATACCATGTGGAGCTCATATGGTCTTTACTAGCCCCTACTTTTTGATACTACTCGCATATACAGATTATATCTTTAGCCAAAAGAGAATGTGTCTTTAGTGAAAAATAAATGTCCATGAAATAATTTGATAATTCATCAAATTGGATAATACGGTCTTACAAGCAATTCATACAAACTTGTTTGAGTTCTTTTGAAGAAAATGATTTGTTTTACATGGAATCTCTTACAAAATGAACAATTACTTGGAAATACACTTGAAAGGATTGTTTGTTCATTGTTCATAGATAATTTTGAATTTCAAACTATAACGATCTAAGGTTTAATGCAGATTTCTAATATCATACCATTCAATCCAAATTGAAATAAATTATTTTTGTAGGATTAAATTATCACCTTCATGTAATACTATTTTCCATCCCTGATACATTTCAATATTTGAGTTTGTTAGACAAAACTAATAGATCTCCGTTGTCTCTAATGGGGTATGGTGACTTCACTTGACTATATTTGTAACGATATCTACTCTTTATTATAATAAAGTCTCTCAAGATACTTGGTTGCTACCCAAGTACCCCTAGGAATGCCACATGTCATACCCAGTTCTAGCCGGATTATTGAATGTTAGCTTCACTTCACCTATTTCTTCCAATTTCATTGCTTATTTAATAGATTCAGTGGGGGATCCGTCTTTACCCCCACTCACATCTTCAATCTCCAGATTTGTTACCTCCTCTTGAACAACCGTGTCGTCTTCAATATCACTATTCTCCTGCTGTAGTGGTTTGTTGGTGCTGCACACCCCATCGATGGCTCCTCCAAATCCATTGTTGTTAATGCTCTCTAGACATACATGCGCTTAATCCATGTTGCTAATGTGTGTAAGGATTAAGTGGTGGTCATACTTCTAAAACAGTGACCATATATTTGACCCCAAAATGACAAAAGTCTCTAGGTCAACTTTTGTAAATCTTAGGTACATTCCTATAGTTGCAGTTTATATGTATAATTCTTGAAACATAGTATAGAGATGCAAGTAGACAAGGTACTAGAAAGTAACACTTTAATATTCATTGGAATTGTTTGACCGCATAGATTGAAAGATAATAGTTCTTGAGAGCCAACAATATGAATAAATACTGTATTTTAATTCCTAAATGCAAAAAGTCCCTAGGTGGTCTTCTAATGATTTTGGGTAGCTTACATTGGTGTCAATTTAGATCATGAAATTTTGAAATATTGATCATAAATGTGTATAAGTAATAGCTTCATGGAAAAAAAATTCTTGAAACAAATACATAAAACTAAAGTTATTGAGTTTTGAAGTTTGAAATGGGGAGTGGGGCCAGGGCGGGCAGGATACTGTAGAGCTTGAATAATACCATTGTAGAGCTGAATAGTGCACTTTTTTGTAGCGGGTAGCAATGAAGGAAAGTTCTTGGCAACCTTCATTGTTTTTACTTTAAAATGCATAGAAATTAAGGAGTTTACTATTTTTTTAAAATGCTTTTTTCTATTGATAGAAGAAGGCATGATAGTTCGACCACCATTTGGATTTTAAATCCAAATAAAATTGCTTTTCTAAATAAATGACTACTTTCAATACCCCTTGTCATTGCAAGTTTTTTTTTTCTTATCCTAAACACCTCCATTACTTGTGATTTTTTGCGTGCAATGACCTAACACAAGGTAGAACATAGATTCATAAAATTTATGCAATGTATAGTAGAAAAGTATGCCAATGTCTTATGTCAAAGTATGTTGAACCTAGCCGCCTAAGGAAGAAAAAGCTTCATTGCACTTTTCAAATGCATGATTTTACAATCCGTGTGGTCAAAATTAATGAAATTTTTTTAGTGTCATCTTGTAGTAGTTGATTTGAAGATCCTACAGTTGAAAGTAGTAAGGACACTTTTTTGCTTTTTTGTTTTGTTTTTCTGTTTTGTATCTTTCAACATGAGTGCATTAGAGGGGCTAGAGGTGATTCTACTTTAAGAACCTTTATTTTATGGAGAGAGTGATTGTTGTCTCATTCATGTTATGAATGGCTAACTTTTTGAAAAGTTTGCTAATTTTATATACATAGCGGCGGCGCTTTAGTGCGCAGACGGTATAATTGCACTTAGAGGAAATAAGTTTTCAAATCTATTTCCTTCATGTTGTACCTGATTCATGCAACTTTGGTGTTGAAGTATTGGGGTTTTTAGTGATTATCCCCTGCTTTCTCTAAAAGATTACTCTTGTTCTTCATTTTAAATTGAGTTGGGCCACCTTTTGTAGAATACCTCTTTGAGGTTTGACTCATGCTTTATTTGTTTACAAAATCTTATCTTTCATTGATGTTTCTTCTTTTTTCACTTTTTTTTTTTTTTTTTTTTGTTTTTTGTTTTTTTGGTTTTGTATCTTTCAACATGAGTGTATCAGAGGGGCTAGGGGTGATTCTACTTTTAGAACCTTTCTTTTATGGGCAGAGTAATGGCTATTTCATTTCTATTATGAATGGCTGACTTTTTCAAAAGTAGCGGCGCTTTAGCATGTAGAGGGTGCTGCACTTGTACTAAAGGAAAATGTTCTTTTAATTTAGATGCTGATTTAGGATTCTTTCTTTGATTTTATCCAAAGTCACCCTTATTTCATTGCAATACTAGTGTAATCCTCTCTCCATATGTTGTTTCTTTTATTGACACATACCGCTTCGATTTGCATGTCCTCTGCCTTTCAGTGAAAATTAAGACTCTTTGCCGACATAGTTGCTTTGTGACGAGTTGCATGTTGTGTTTAGCGTTGGTTTGACAACTTTGGTATTTGCAGTTATTGCACTTCAGAGCTTTACTGATGGCTCCATTGAGTATTCTTGGAATGAGATGATAACTCATAAAGTTAACTCTTTATCGGTTTTGATATCGCATGCTAACGGTTTGAAATTTGATGTCTGGACTGATGTAGAGCGTGTTTCTCATCATAGCAATTGAATCTTTGTCATAGACCATTTAGCCTTTCTGTTTTCCAAATGCTTTCTTGAATACCTCCAAAATGGTCTCAAAGTTGCTTAGCATTGGTCATTTTTTTATAAGAGGAGCATTTTACAATAGAGCTTTCCCCATGAGGTGGGTTTTAACTATTCCAGCACGTATATATCAAGTGTTTGAGTGAAACTACAGCATATACCCAAAAGGTTTCTGGATTGAGATCTTTTAGAGGTCAAAGCAAGAGGCCATAAAAAAAAATGTACTATGTCTCTTAAAGAGCCATATACCATTCAAGAGAATCTGCAATGCACAAGAATGGGTCATGGAAAGCTTTCCAAGAAACATGGTGCAATAGAAATAGAGATTCAAATGTTACAACACCACCATGTAAACATCCTCTTCATAAGTTGGTATCAACCACCAAAGGAAAAATGATAATCGTTCCAAAATTCCAAAAATAATTTGTGATGTATGTTTCACAAAATCCATAGTTTCAGCTGCACGTTTGGTGTTCTTACTGCCAAGTTGGTGGTTTACAGTATTGCTTTTTCCCTTGAACTTCATCGTGTTGAATTGCTAGCACCCTGCAGCACGATGTATGGCTGGGCAATGTCTTGCACTGTCACGCTCTAAGGAACCCGATCAAGGTTCACATAATTGTGCCTTATCTGAAACCTACATATTTTCCAATCATGTCCATGCAATAGATATTTAAAATAAAAAGCATTCCATAAAAAAACCACAAGAAAAGTAATAATTTGAATACCAAACTTTATAAATTTAAAGAACTGCACACCGTAACAAGAATGACATAAGCATAAAAGTACATATTCTATATACTATTCTATCTACTAAACCTTTTGTGAACGTTGACAGAACAATCTCCAATTTGATTTGCACCAAAATTGTCTAGATTTAATTCTGGATTATTCTCAAGTGGTTTCAAAATTCTTTTTCAAGGAAAGCGTTTTCCGCTCAGGATACTGGTTAGCTTCTAAATAGATTGCCTTCCGTTGCTCAGAGTCATATAAACCTCCTTTTCAATAAATTTTCCATGCCTCTTCTACCTTCATTCTTGGTTTCTGCAGGGCTTAATGGTAAAGGAGCATCTCCAAGACTTAAATCCAAAGGTGGATCTCCAGGGCTGGAAATCACCATTGGATCAAATGGAGAAGAATTCAAAGTAAGAAATGTAGGAAAGAGCGAACAGGGAAAAATTACTCCTCGATTCGTCTCCACATCCCAAGTGTCCAAAAGCCTCTCCTAAGATGAATGCTTATTTGCCTGAACAAATGAGAACAAAGAAACATCAAATCCAAATGAAAACATTATTCACACTGCACTAATGCAATTCATTGCAACCACCAACTAAAGCAAAGTTCCCCAAAAACAAAACAGAAACTATACCAATACTTCTAGACAAGTATTCCCTCCTCAGGCCCGGCAACATACCAACTGATTCGAATGCTCTTTCATCCCCATTCCAACAGCAAATCTCCTTACCTCTCAGACCCCGTTAGATCAACGAGATTAAGTCTCCCAAATCGGACATTGGTCATCGAAACGCATTCCCATTCCCTCTCGATGATGCATGTGAATACACTGTGAGAGCGGCTCAACTCTCTGTTCATATTCATCGCTGCCACCTTCCTGTTCGCCGAACCCTGACACACCCAGTCCACGTCTGCATCAGCTCCACGCCTCCACTCCAAATTTAGACCGACTTGTACTCCATCCATCACAGCTTCACGCAACGTGACCTCGGGACTATTGAGAGCAAGGAGGAGATGTTACCTTGCAAAGCAGCCGAATCGCGTCCTCGACGTTGTTCACCTCCACCTCGATCAAGTTCTCCACGTACACCCTTTCCCGCACATCCTGTCGAATCGCGCCATTACATCACCCCACCAGATCTCATAACATGCCTCAGCCCCTAGACAGCAATTACAACGACAATCCACCGGTGCCGATACACCCCCAGTTCACAGGAACAACGAGCCACGACTAACGACTTGCCCATGTTTCACCGGCAAGATCGTAGGAATCGGCTCCAGTAAATTGGTGACCTGGTCGCTGTAGATCTCTAGAAATGAGCACTTGACCAAAACTTCAGCTTCTCATTCTCCCTCTCTTCCTCCTCCTGTACAATCCAACCACCAAGGCCTTAGCCATCATCTCTCCCACACCCCATGTCATCACCTTCACTGCAGCCTCTACAGCCCCAACCTCCCAATCGATACTCAGCCAGCGCCGACACACTACCTCGCAAAATCCAATGGCTTGACAAGCCCGCAATCATGTGCACCGCTTTGATTCTTGAAAAGAGGCACTCCAACTTGCGAGGAGTCATGCCCCAATTCTCGCTTGGTTTGTCGCCGAGGTCTTCAATGTCCCCGAGCATCGTATGGGACTTCCCACTTCCGGTCTGTCACAACTGGACACCCTTCCAATCAAAATCCAAAACTCCTGGAACCTCCTTCAATGCCAATGCACTATCACTCGGCTCCTAGCGTCCATGAGTTTCCCTGCATAGGATAAGCACCCGCTCAACACTCCACTCATCATCATGCAGCTCAGATCGAATCGTGCTCAACCTGGCCATACGCAAAAATGCAGCTGTTGTAACCGCCCATGCAATTGTCCACCATCGGCAAACCCGCCACATTAAACAGCGTCTCCTACAAGACTCATTAGGCCTCTCCATCAGAGGCACTCCAGAAGCCGATCATGCATGGGCAACAGCAACTCTTAAAGCCCAAACCAGCCCCGGACCACTGGATGCTAATTTCTGGGATTCGCGGCAAATCCACATCCAATCAACAAAGGTCGTGGTGTTTGTCAACCTGGAAGACGGTCTCGCCAGCCACATGATCAAACGTGAACTGGGACTCCGGCGGTCCCACCTAGGTCAGGGTGCTAGGACTCTCCAGCATCAGACATTTATTGAAGCCAGCTTCTGCTGCTCTCGAAACTCATCACTTAAAAATCAGGTCAGGAAAAACCAGATTACGAGACTAGGATAAGAATGTTTGGTTGACTATTAGCTTGGTTTGCAACACCAGTCTGCAAAACAACATTCCCACTCAAGGATGCTTTTCAATGTCGATACAATAACTAGGTAACACCAGCTAGAACCCTAGGTAATAAAATTGCAACTGGTAGCGATTAAATCAAGAAGCGTTTGGATAAGGTATGATCATCTGGAGAATCTGGAGTACTTCATTCTCAGACTGCACATATTTCTGTCAACCGTATCCCATCCGGGACATCAGAACATGAGACTCACAATCGCCTTCAGGCCCAAGCTACCAATCACCAGTCCAAATAAGAAACACAGCTCCCTGACTCCCGACACAAATATCCTTGTAACTTGTTCTCTTTCACCAGTAAGTTGTCCTTCTTGCCATCCAAAAGATCCCTGCACTGGGCCTTGCAAATCATGTACATTTCATTGACTATCGTGCATACATCTAGCATTCTCAATAATCAGCACCGAACATGTTGATTGTCCAACATCGCCATGAACCTTCAAACCTTATTTTCTCCATATATATCTCCACCTGTATTTAACACAACCAACCATACCAACACGCACTGCCATAGAGAGAAGCACTGCAAATCGTTGACCGCAAGCTTTGTGGGTGTATAAAGAGGAGAACTCCAACACAACGATGTAATTTGATAAAGAACTCTAACCATTGATAACTTCATAAAAATTTGACAGCCTCATCAGCTTTCTCAACGAAATCAAAGATGCATTCCGCGACTCGAGGTAGAATCCCTTTCAAACCAATATCACTGGTCTGCATGCTCGGTCCCCATACGAAGCATACACACTTGAGATATATCATCATTGTTTTCAAACCTGAGATTACGCGACGGCAGAAATTGCCTGCTAACAGCTAATAATCTCCGTCGAAGGTGATTGTGTGTCTCTTGGAGCAATACCAAGCTCAATTTTGCAGAAATTACCTCTGTACTGTGCGTTTGTCCCGCTCCTTTCTGCAATAAGAAGGCTTTATATCAAGATCAATCCTCTTCTAGGGTTAGCTACACAGTTAACAGCCTGTGAAACTTCTAAGGATTCATTCGCACACGACAAAGCCGCCTATCAGCGGCAAGACACTCGAAAATTGCCACATTACAAACCAAGCCATAGGCAAGAACAGTTTCGTTAATGGCGTTCATAGCATCTGCACAATTAAGCAATCAATCTCAAACTAAATTCCTCATCCAATAATTCCTATTCAGCCACGCAAGCAACAACTGGCCATAGCATACCTATGTTCTAAATCGTTTAGAACATGTTGATGTTGTAACATTCGAAGTTGTATTGTACTTGTCAGAGTTTGCCGAATCGAAATGACTGGTACCCTAAAAAGAAATTTCAATAATTAAAAATAAATCTTAAAAAATAAATCATATCAAATACTAGCCATCAGCAGAAACATAAAATAAACTTCACCCACCTCACTTTGTAGCATTTTTTTGTTTTTAGCCCATAGCTTAGTTGCTGTTAAAAGCATTTTATCAGTCTCATAATTAAGCTTCTTCTCTTCTTGGAATTCTTTAATTTCAAAATTCAAGTCTTCAACTTCTTTTTCATATTTATGAAGTTGAAGACGAAGAAAACTATTTCCTCTAATTGTTGCCTCATGATTGTCTTGGATGAACTTTAATTGAACCTCATGCCGATCTTGAATGCGCTTTTTTTCAGCCTGATGCTTTTCTTCCAAACGCTTTAACTCATCTTGATGTTTTTGTTCAACGCAGTCTAACTCCGCCAAGAGGGACTTTGCATAGCGGTGAACATTTTCCATTCTATATATCTTCAAAACAAAGTATGCCACAGAATAAAAATAAAAATTAGTTTCGTGTTTGAAATATTACGACTTGTTTCATCCCCTCTGTCATTGTGTTCACCTCCGCACGATTCAAGTACCGTGACATGCCTTCTAATCATCATGCAAAAATTCAATAGCCAGAAATTAAGCTATCAAAAGACATACCAAGCAATCGAGGCCGATGTCAATAGTGTTTTTGTCCTTCAGCGGCTGAAGAAGCTTGGCCCTGACAGTCGTGCTCTGGAATTCACTCAAGATTTGGTTAGTTCAGTGAAATTAACCTACACAATTTTTTTTATTTCGGTCCAGAAAGTAACAAATTATAAAAATGTTGGCATAGAGTACGTCCATTCCGGCTTACCCACCTACGGTCTTCGTGGTCTTCAGCATCTCGAAAAGGCAACCTCGCTTCTTCTACGGTCGAACTTGAATATGAAGTGACTCCACCAACTGCAGATTTCGTACACTGCATTCACAATCACGGGCCATAACATATCAAAGAACTTGCTAAATCTCCCCCATCTAATAAGTTCAACATACTATTGCTCCCCAGAAGATAAACCTTACTTATATTAAAGTCAGTATTGAGCAATAAGATGTGCAGAATGTTGAAAACGTAACATGTGCGTAAAAAACACTGCTCTTAACTTAATTCGACGAAATTTAAACGATCAAGCACTGACTCTTCATGAAAATCCTCCGCAAACTAACCTTGTGCAAACCCAGTGTGCTAACTAGATCAAACTGATATTGTGCATACAACAAAGCAAGAGAGTATGTGGTGTTAGAGAGTATGTAGTAAGAGAGTATGTGGTGTTAGGTGGAATGACAACCACTGCAATTGGTAGGTGATCTCCGACTTAACGAAACCACCTTATCCCAAGAAATATTGATTAAAATATAAGGTGGTAGGTGGGATGACAGGAGACATCTCCGGGTGTTTCCGGATGCTCTAAGCTGCATTTAGTGTGTCAAGCACTACATTCGCACAATACTGAACATGCATTGCACGATGTTAGGTCATTTTAATTGATCTCAAAATTCAATTCAATATTAACTGGTGAGCCACATTGATATTATTGCTCATCTATTTATGTTTTATGTGAAACTGCTACCCATCCGTGATTCCTCATCAGAGGCGTACGATTCTCTCACAAAAGTTTCAATGGGCACAAAAGACTGGCGCAGGACCCATAATCACTCTTTGTAGAGATCATCTTCTGTTGCAAATTTTCTCCTCATAATTTGAATACTGCGACAACGTAATGAAAAACCAAGTTGAAGATGGGACTCATACCTTCCTTAAAGCCAGGCTCACTATCTATTGTTTTCTGTCACAGAAAACAATTAGAGCACCCTGCTGCCGAGAATGGTTGAATAATCTGCTACAATATGCTCACATTGCCAGCAACAAGCCGATTCCAACTGCTCCCCATCTTCAAACACTAGTGCGACGAAATCCGCAGCCGGACTCATTGAAGGGAAGAAAACTGCAGTCAAGAGATGATTGCTAAACAAAAAAGGCTACACCTGGTGCTCTAATTAATGCTATTGACTTCCCTTCATTTACTAGACATGTTGCAACTGAACTCAAATGCCTAGTGACCCTTTCTAGAAGAACCGAAAACTGCACCTAAATGCAAATTTACTACGACATCGAATTCAAATTTCGTCAGACGCACAGATTCAACTCTTGGAGCACTGCCACAATCGTTAGCTGCACAACAGATTGCACAGAAAAGCCGAGACCACAAAATCAACATCAATAGACCATAAGTCATCGTCTATTCCTAAGAAAAATTATCTTTCCCAAACTGTCCATGTGGACGTTCACATGTTACACTGCCATGTCGAGCGCCCTGCTCGCTGACCACCAGTTCTCCCTCCGACCTTCTCAACACCACGTCCAGCGTCACCGCTTTCGCCGCCTGCTTGGCCATCATCCGAGCTCCCACGTCCCTTCAATTTCAGTGCATCAGTGAAAATCAGCTCCCGGGTCGCCACTCCAACCAACACTGCCAACTACTATACAAAGGTCGCTCGTTCACTTCTTCCGCCATCAATGCATCACTAGTATTCCCTCTTCAATTCAAGAAGACATTCGTGGTTGCTGAGCAAGTTCTCATTTATTCGGCACCAGATTCCAAACTGCCATTCAATCACAGGGATTTGGAAGTAAAAGTAGCCCGTTCAGCAGATTACCAGCATGGCAACGTTGAGCACCATGATCGTGTCGCAGGTGGCCGCTCCTGCTCTCGCAAGCAGCAGCTCCAGCCCGCACGCGGTGCGCTGCGAGGCTGGGAATGGCGGCCGAGCGGGAGTTCTGCTGGAGGCTGTACGAAGTTGATTTTTGGCTTTCTCACTAAGTATCAATCTCCCATGAAATTAAAAACTCTTCATGAGTTCTCTTGACGTTCTCTCATTCCTCAGATTGTACCAACCCCAAGCCCCCAAACCCTAGATGGAACCAACTACACTATTCATGGCTAAAAAGTGAGGTTAAAGAATAGAAGGGAAGAGGCTGACTTAACAGGAAACTTCACCAGGTCACATCCGCATCAGGTGATTTCATGTTCTTTCACAAGAGCAAATACAGTGTACTTGGTAACATTAACAGAACATCGGAAGTGGCAACATACCTTGAGCTTGAGCAGCTCGCATTTTCTTGATCCTCTCTTGCCACGAAGAGCCAGCTTGCAGAGCAATAATCTGCAACCGGCAACTCCTACTTTAATCACAACATTCTAAGCTCCGACACAAAAACCTTGAAGTGATTTCAAACGCATGCGAACGACAATATAAATTCATGAGATACACTTGCGATTGCCTGCACACTACAAAGAATGGACCCATAGCTATGCATTTGTTCACAATAGGAATGGCGCCACTTAAAGGGTTTCTTTCAGCGAAACCTTTAAGCGGCTCTATTTCTTCTGTGAGCATCCCTAATTCACCATACCTGTTCACTCAGGACCCCAACCACTTTATCCGGAGCAGATTCGTAATCATTCTCATCACCATCATCAGAAACGCTCCTCTCCCGTTCCCTCCGGTTTGATCGGCGCTCTGTATCTGTCTTCCGCAACCACAGGAGCACCAAAAATGGCGGCTTCATGGGCATCTTGTAATCGAGCCGCCCTCTTAACCTACACATATTGATATCTGATGCTCATTCGTAGAATAATGAAAAAAAATTCGAAGAGCACTGAAAATCAATTACGAAGTTAATATATACAAGGCCAAATCGAGTTTGTCAACCAACCTGTCCGGTAACGAACAAATGAGAACCCCAAGATTATCAATGCGAGCGATATCGTCTGCTGATGCTCCAGTGCCGCCTGCCATGCAGAACAGATTCTCAGAACCGAGAAGGAAGGGCTAAAGCAATAAAACTGCAGGAGCCGCTCATTCAAGATTTCAGCAGGTCAAGCACTATCATTGAAGGCATCGCACTTCAACCTACCAATGTACATTCTGCATGTGCGTTTGTTTCAGCTACACACAATTACACAAGGTGGTACGATGGGCCCGCAGGACGTGAAGATTAATCAACTGCACTCGCGACGGCGATGGGAATAGAGCTCCCATGCTGCGGCAACACAAGAATACACACAATCAGCTTGCTACTTCATCTCGACCTACAGGTGTCCACGTTTCATTCGGAAGTCCATCCTCACCATTGCAAGGCCGGGTGCACATTGCACGCAGCATGACAAATTGGAGATCATGGGCTTGCGGAAGAAAGCGCACGGTCGGCATTTTCCCTAACGACCCTAAATCCCATCATTGTACAGCTGGGAGCAGGCTCGCAGCAGCGCAAACAGGAATTTGGGCCGCGAAAGAAAACGGACACCATCCAAGCATACTACGGAGCCAAGGTGGCATAACCTTACGTTCATGGATCCTTACGTTTACGTTTATTTCTAGCAGAAACCTCCAGACCTGCAGGCTACGAAATTTAGCACTCGGCACCGATACTGGGCGCGCAAACTGGCCTTCTTCAAGGGCTGAAGCTGCAACTCGTACGGATACACAGACTCGGGAAGTAGGAAGGCGCCACCTCGGGCTCAAAGCTCAAAACTACTGAATCGGGTCTTTTGAGCTCAAAACCCCTGGAATGAAGCTGCACGGCCCCGGGTAGGTCCAGAACAAGTGCTCCTCCGCGCTCTTCATTAGCAACGTCCTAGGGCCCGCGAAATAGTGTACATGTATCACGCCATTCTCCAACATTCCAGATCGCCTTCCCAGGCACCACAGCCGGCAATATAATCTGCCCCCGACGACCTCGTACGTCGTGTTCAGCAAGTTCCGCGCTCCGTCTGAAGACGTACACGCCAAAATTCAACTCCGAGAGAATCCCCGCGTGGGCACCTCGCACCGTGGGGACAGCAGGCGACGTCGATGCCGAGCGGCGGGCAGGCGACGACGATAGGAGGCACGAAGAAGGAAGAGCACGCGGGGTAAGAAAGCGAGCGGAGGTCAGGCCGGCAACGTCGACACGAGCGCGGCGAAGGAAATGCGGTGGTGCGCGACGACATGGAAGAA
Source organism: Pohlia nutans (assembly GCA_022496805.1). NCBI lineage: Eukaryota > Viridiplantae > Streptophyta > Bryopsida > Bryales > Mniaceae > Pohlia > Pohlia nutans. Next base: position 44,071,330 of record CM040088.1, on the reverse strand, counting down.
GCGGAACGCAAAACCCTACCCAAGCAAGGGTACGGCATAATGGGAACCGGGGAGCAGGATAACAAGGGGACTTCGGAGGGGGCCGAGGAGCAGAAGAACTACTCTGGCCCCCCAAGGGACCGGTATGAATATAGTGTTTGTTCATTCTATTCACTAATCTGGCCGAGGAGCACTGTATATGTAATCTTTCCAATGCCTTATCCTGCACAAAAAACTAACTCAAGCTACACTAAAAAATTCTAAGAAAAATGTTCAGAATTGACACTATAAGAAACTGCCCAAACCTTTAAGAGTCCCTTGAAGGGAGTCCTGGAAATTTAGGGGTTAGGGTTCAGATATTGAAATGACCTCCAAATGAAAGGTGTTAGTGGAAGAATGTTGAATCCAAAAATGTAATTTTAATAAACTTTAATACACTTTTGATATTCTACGGTAAAATACATGCTTGTATCAATGGTTCCCCGCTGATGTTTAACCCCTTGATAATAAAAGTCCCTAGATGGGCTTTTGCAAATCTCAAACACGTACCCCATGGTTGCAATTTATATTTACAATTCTCAAAACTTTTGTAGAAAGATGCAAGAAGACAATATGTACACGTGGACATCATTTTATTCTCATTGTACCTATGGGTAAAAAGTTATGCCATCTTAAAAAATAAAATTGAGTGAAGGCACATGGACAACTCCAAAAACTTTTTTTTTAAGACATTCAATTATATGTGAGATTTCCAATACTAGCAAGTAATATTATGTCCTTTCATCATGTCAAAAAATATCTCCTGTCTGTAGTGAAAACTAGCATTTATCCCAAGTCAAACATTTCTACAAATTGTCACACATTGTCGAGCAAGACACCAAAAAGAATTATTCATTCCACATATGACTTAGAGATCTTCATACTTATTACTTTTCATTTTTCCTACTATAAGATGTATTGTGAACCTTCTTAGTGATTGTAGCAACTCACATCCTAAAACATATGAAGCTCATAAAAAAAGAAAGCATAAATTGGCAATTTTTGAACCTCCACTCCTTACGCGATTGTTTTGAATATGCTACACCCCTTCTCTAATAACGTCTAAAAATTGGTGTACAAGGAACTAATACCATGCTTAACACGATGGTAATGAATTTAGACCTTGTGTAGTGCAAAATTTTGTCACTTAGTGAAGTCAAAGTTTGTTGATCCACTTGACACAAGGAAAAAACTGGAATGTTTTCTCTACTTTTAACACTATAATTTTTTAATCTGTATGGTCAAATTTTATGCAATTTTGTGAGTATGCTAATTGATAAGTCTTGGTTGAGAACCTACGGTTAAAGCTAGAGATAAAGGTTTATGATTTTTCTCCTTAACTTGTTGCACTAAAATAAGCAATTTTGAAATGTTTTTGTTGTGAAGATGTCAAGGAAATTTAGGGGCTAAGGCCCAAGGGTAAAGTTTTGTAAGGTTAGTTACTAAGTTAGAATGGCTGAAATGGCCTAGTTACAAGTAGCTTTATTGTCTCCTTGTCAAACACTTAAGCAATCACATGGTAGCAATTCCAGTTAGGGCCAGGTTAGACGGTGGTGGACAAGTCAAGCCGACAAGAATTCCAGCCATTTGATTGATAGAAAGCAAGAAGTTGTTCGCTCGCCCTTTTACAGGAGAGTCCACCAGCCACCAGAGATCACCCCTCAAAATGCTTACATGGTGGCATTGTTTGGAAGTTTTGGTGCCGTTAGCTGGAAGCAAGTAGTATGACGGTTATATGCTGTATCAATTTGAGTTCAATCCCACATTTAGAGTAATTGTCTTTGTGTATGTTGACCATAGCGAATAGGGTATATGTATATGATGTATTCCATGTTTTGTTTTTAAATGTTTTTTTTGGTACTGGAAGCATGTGACAAGCATACACAAAGAAAATTTGCTCCCGTCCTGTTTGAAGCATATGACAAGCATGCTCTTTAGAATTCTTTGCTTTTTGTTAGGAGCCTAGTTTCTGAGTTCTAGATTCGTTACTTCTTGATTGAAGACTAATTTTGCTTCATTTAGTCCTTTTTTATGATGTTATCGCCTCCACTTATTATTACTAGTATGCATACAAGGCTTAGCTTGTAACTTAGTTGTTGTCCCCTAGAAAACTATATCACTGGCTTCAATCCTAGCCTTCAATTTAGCAAATTTGGTGGCATTAGGAAAGGCACAACACTTGCCCAAACAGGACAGTAAGTTTCAACAATAAAAGGAAAAGAGCAAGAAACTAGGAAGTGCAACTTCTTTGGTGTTTCATCGGTACCTTCTAGAGGTGGTGGACTACCATTTTGGGCGGACAGCAGAGATGGGGTCCTCTGAGACTCCGTAGGATTTCTTCCTCATCCAATCCATCATTAAAAGGTTGTAAGTTCAATTGCAAAACAATCTTCCAACACAAAGATGTCACAGTTGAACAGTAGGAACAGTGTCTTACATACAGGTGACTATGAAGAGAGACAGTTAGTCTTTCAATTAATCTCAGAGCATGAGAGTTTGGGTTTGACAAGTTGCTACATGTTTGTTATGTCTTATAACAATAAAAAGATTCAACACTCCGCATTGCCTGCCATCATCCCACCCATCACCTCATCCTATTACTAAATTATTTAGGGTGAGGTGGTTTTGTTAGGTGGGAGATTGCCTGCCAATTGTAGCGGCTGTCATCTCACCTAACACTGCATACTCTCTTACCACCATACTCTCACAAGCATTGGTTCAAGGAGTACTTTTATTTCAAAAACTGATTGTACTTTCTTATTACATACATATAGCTACGAGCCAAACTATGGTCTGCTTACAATCAGTTATAGTTCTAAGCACTATTTCATCATTCAAATAATGCAAGTATCGATGAAAGTAGTCTACATGAAGATGACAAGTATAAAAAACTTTACCAAACAGTTATCCTGGCTAAGCTACCTCCCTGCTCAATGTCCAGTGCACCAACACAATGCTCAACGAAAGGAAAAAAGCCTCCAGAAGACGCACAACGCATACAACAATTACAAGCCCAGGGAGTGACTTACTGAGCACATGCCAGGTAGCCCACCTGCTCCCCTACAATGAGAACAGAAAAAGAAATAGAAGGAAATCAAGAAAGGAACAAAAGCATGCCTCAAGGTCTTACCAAAACCAAATGCTTAGGATTTAGGTTCGATCCACCTGCTTACACCAAAACTATAATTATAATCTACATTCCCCTCAAGAGTCCGCAAACCCAAAAACTTGCACTGCGGATCATTGCCGATCTTCTAAATTCAAATATCAGCTGCTACATGCTCAACTAGAGGTTTATAAGCTCGGTAGAGATGAGCCTGCAGTAGAAAGCAGGACAGATCATAGCCATTTAAATTCGTAGAAATCTCAACCGCTATCACCGAAAAAGAAATCGTTTCAAAACGTCCAAAACCCTCCAGTTCAAATAGTCTAAACGGTTGTTAGCAACGGCTATAATAACGACTATCAAACTCCACTGTCAGCAAGGCTCCGATGGGCCCGAGTATGCTTGGTGGATCTTGTTCGAGTATGCTAGATGGAGCTGGGAGCTGGTTCGAGTATGCTTGGTGGAGCGTTCTGAAGGTCCGATGTCTAGATGAACTGTTGCAGCTCATGTCCATTGTCTTTGAATTTATGTATTATTCTGGAGGCGGTTACTTTCGGATGCCACCATGCTGCTTTGGGTTTCCTCGCCCGGGTTAGAATCAGTATTTCCGCAGCAGCATAAAGAACTGACGCGTTTGACATGAGTCGCACTGATCATGGGTGTACCATTCGCCAGTTCGTGCCTGCATAGTTTAGTGTCTTTGTCTGATGATTATCTTTTGATTTCTGTGTCAGATCTGTGTGCTCCAGAAGCAACAGCTCGTAGGATTTGGTCTGCACGGCTCTGATGGGCTCGAGTATGCTTGATGGAGCTGGTTATGGAGCTGGTCTCGAGTATGCTAGATGGAGCTGGTTCGAGTATGCTTGGTGGAGCTGGTTCGAGTATGCATCGACAGAGCTGTAACCACGCCGTCTTGCGGAGCATCGTCTCAACTACTGTCTTCTTTGCAAGTATTCAAGGTTGTCGTCACCATCTTCATGCCCATCCTTCAAACATCAGAACCCACAAAACCAAATCCCAGAAAAATTCTTCTTGGTCATATTCCTGCCATTCAACAAAGCTGGGGTTACGTACCAATGCAAACCCTAAACGAACCGAGCGCTCATAATTCGCATATAATCAGCTCCAGTTGTACAGATTTAAGGGACGCGCTCATCAGCGTCAGGCGCTGCGAAGAACAACAAGGACACTCTCATCGTGTGCGCGAGATTTGAGAACCCAGGATCATTTTGTGGACGCTCGCGGACGGCATGTTCTCTATGTTTACACAAGGGTTTGAGGGACAGTCCAGTTTTCCTTAAAGCCGCTCGTCATTTTTCTTCCGAAATAGGCGCCTATGTGAAACGCAACTTTTGTATTGCTGGCATGGTAATTGATTGTTTCTTTCAAGGAGCTCTAGATCCCTAGGTCTTCTCTGGTGCATTCCGTTACATTTGTTTTATTCGTAGAGCTATCTCTAAGGTTGTGTTCCTCAATTGCGTGGAGCTGATTGCTTGTATTAGAGAGACATCTTGCCGACGTGATACCGTGATAACAGTCGTGCCACGTCCATGTTGCAGGTGCACCAGCAAAACTAGTTGAAGTAGACCCTCAACGACTTTACCAGCGGCAGAAGCAAATCGATTACGGGAAGAACACACTTGGTCATGAAAGATATACTGATACAGTCCCAAGGTGAGGAATCGTTAGCAAATTTCTGTTTAAACATTCCTCTTCAATTACAATAAGAAATTCTGCATGTATTGAATATTGAAATTCTGCATGTAAACATTTTTTCTTTTGTAAAGAAAGAAATCAGTCAGCCCCTGAACAACACAGTATTCTACATGTGTGGTGTAGTATTTGAGCATGATAAGGTTCACATATTGCAATGAAACATGTCAGTGAAGATTCTTTAATCCAGAGGTGCACACGATGATGAAACTTCAGCTTCGTTAAACGGCGCGCGTCCATTAAATGGCAGTGAAAGTAGAGACGGCACTGAGATCTGGGGTCTGCAGGTGAATAACGATGACGGAAGGGTTGAGGGATGAGCTCCATCGCAGGAAACTAAGTGAAGATGTGCTCTAAGTCTTCGATATCAATATTCAATACATCGATGACAGCGTTGTCCACGCGCTGCTCTACTCGGAAAGCGCCCGAATCAGGTATTGGACTGTTATCTTTCACGAGTAACTTCTAGGGTTTCATCGTTGCTCAGATGCTTCACAGGTACAATCCTGAGATTACAAGTTGATAAAATCCATGGCTTAACCAGCTTCAGTTCAATGCTTCAGATAGGGTTTGTAATTGGTTGTAATTGAGTTGAAATTTGCTGCTGCTTGTTCAAGTTTTGAGGCACGAGCTTGGGGACATCAGATATGTTAATGAGATGCTGTGGCTGAAAGTGGCGTATCTGCAGGAGTAAGAGAAATTCGTTGAAAAATCTTCAACTTCAAGGTAAAAGTCCTGTTCAAACCAGAGGCAGGAGCTCATTTCAGAGAACAACTTTCTCAAGAGCTTGGATGAGGAAGAATCAGAAGGTTGGACTAAACCGAGTGTTTCTGGTGACACTGGCGTTGTGCTGCCTACTTCAGACTAAACCAGAGAGGTCTCTGGTGCAATCTCGGGATGATTCAGTCTAGTTTTGGACCGACTATGTGAAGGCACTTCTGTATCCCCGAAGTGTCCATGAGCTGCCGAATACTTTCCTTGGTCTCACTCCTTCAGATTTACGCAAGCGGCCAAGGCTTCTTCAGATAGCAAGAGCAGCTTGAAGAAGTGGTCAAAGAAGTCGATACCTTCAAATCGGTGAGTGTGATACCTACAGGTATTTTCCTCCTTTACAGTTGCTTCCTTCTTTGAGGGAATCTAGGGTTTTGGAAGTGGATTGACATAAATTCGGTGTCTAACTTCAGGTAGTTATTTAATGTAACAAGTTTGTGTGTCACAGGTTTGTGTGGTCATCATGGTCAGCTCTAGAGCGAGACGATGTAGGAATAGTGTAGCAAGTCGTGCTCAACGGCTGAGAGAGGTAGAAGCAATTAGAGTTGTTAGAGAGGGCAGAGAATACAGCAAGAAGAAGGAAGAATAGAGCAGAGGTTCAGGAAAGATTAGCCAAAGCATTACAAGTAGAAGCGGCCATCCCAATCCCTGATGTTACTGTTGAGCTTTTAGAGAAGGCAGCGGCCACTTATTCTAAAGAAGTGGCTAAAAATCTGCATGAGCTCATCAGTCGTGGGGGATTAGACTTTCAGAAAAGAGTCATGTCCCACCTTCTATTACAGCCTTTGCTCCAACCAATCTTGCCATACTATGTTGTTAAACGGGAGAAGTTGATGCAATGCGAGATTGAGTGTGATGGTTAAGCTCAAGCATGGAAAGGAGTGAAGTCTGGTCAGGGAAGGATAAGAGTTTAGGTAGAAGAGTGAGAGGCTGCGGTTATTTCGGTTGATGACATTGAGGGTAGGAAGGCTACTGCAACCTGCATTGGGTTAAATAAACGCACATCTCGGAGGACAGTTGCGCGTCGAAGTTCTTTGAATATGAACCTCGAAGAGAAGTGGGCCGTCTTTACACGAAAGAAGAGATGCGATACTTTGTCAAAATCTGTTATTGACATTGTTTCAAACTGGTGGAGTGAAGAAACGCGTGTGAGCCCATGCAAAAAGGATGTTAGGAAGCACAAGCGTGGATGGATCGTGCTCGATACTCATGCATGTCACTGGTTGAAGGAGCGTCAGGTTTGTTTTCTTTACATACTACCATGTTTTGTTCCTCAGAGAGCTTCTGTTAAAGTTGTGGTCGCTAATATTTTTTTTGGTTGTGTATAGTAGGCATTAGTGCGATTGGATTTAGGTTATTGTATAATTTCTGTATTTGGATACTTTAATTTCCTTCAGTTTTTTGTTAGCTCAATATGTGGTTTCCAGTTCATATTTCTTCAAAGTTTATGGCCCTTCCAGCTGGAACTATATTCTTAATACTTTTCCATAATTTTTCAAGTTATTCCTTCGAAACCTATAACTAGTTCCTTTGTAAGTTATTCTTGTTGATCCTTTGGTTCGTAAGGTTGTTCCATTTCAATCCCGTAAGTTTCCTTTCAAATCCTGACCTTTCCCGTTCCTTTTACGTTTTGTTCTCCTCTCCTGTTGTTCCTTTCATTCCTGAGGATGTTCCTTTGACTCCTGAAAAATGTTCCTTTGAAACTTGTAAGTAGGTCCTTTGTAAGTTGTTCCAGTTTTTCCTTTTCGTTCCTGCTCATTCCGATTCGTTCCGATTCGTTCCTGTTCTTGCCTACTCATTCCGGTTCGTTCCTGTTTGTTCTTGCTCGTTCCAGTTTGTTCCTGCTCATTCCAATTCGTTCCTGTTAGTTCCTGCTCGATCATGCTCATTCCTATTCGTTCCTGTTTGTTCCTATAGGTTCCCGTAAGTTCTTGTAAGTTCCTGACTCTTTCCTTTTAAGTGCCATCGGTGTTTGGTGTCGCTTGGTATCTATGTAGGGTTTGACGTGAGGTGGCACTAGTGGTCACAGTATTCTACATGTATGGTGTCATTGCTTGTGTGTGGTTTTTGATCACCTAGGTGTTTATCACATGTATACTTTAACTCACATCTTTCGATTTGGAGTCCATTTTAATATCTCAATCTTATGAGATGAACTTGGTGATCAGATCAACTTGGTCCTGAGTAAATGTTTCTGTGTTTACATGTAAATTTGTTGGGCAAGGGTGTGTGATACCAAGGTTTTTATATAGAGTTTGAACACTATTATCTACAGAAATCAGCAGACATGTTCACCATGATATGTCAGTAAAGACGTATATACAGGCATTCGCCGTTGGTAGGGTTCTTGAGGTGCCATTCAGTGTTTGGTATGCGTTGCTTGTTCTGTATACTGTACAACGGTTGGACGTCAAAAGGTGCGATGGTGGTCGCAGAAGGTGCCAATGGATGTCATAGTATTCTACATGTATGATGTCGTCACGTGTTTGTGGATTTTGATCACCTGGTTTTCCAGCAACTGTACTCTTCAGCTGACATCATTCATTTGGCGGCCGTTTCAATATCTGAAACTTATGAGATGAGATGAACTTGTTGATCAGATGAATTTGGTTATATGCGGGGTCAAAGTTGGGCGGAACTTGATATAGGGCTTGACATCATAAGCTGCTGCTGGTAGTCACAGTGTTCTATATGTATGGTGTCATCACCTGTGTGTGAACTTGTGGATCAGAAGAACTTGGTTATAACGAAATACTTATGTGTTTATTTCCATATGCAGTTGGATTTTTTTTACTTGATTCAAAAGGGCCCATCCAGATGTTCAAGTCGCATACACATCCTTCAAAAGATTGAAACCATAATTTGTCCGAATAATTCATGTTCTTGTAGTTATTATGAAGAGATGCAGGAAATAGGTATTGGCTTCGACAAACTGTGTGGATCAAAGTGCATCTTAGCAAAAGGAATACCTGTGAGCGTCTTTGTGATTCTATATGCTTTAATCTCCCTGACAGAGTTTCTATAGAGGGGCCGGTGGCTTGTCTAGCAAAGCACCACACTTTCAAGTGGAGTAGTGAGTTGTGGGAGAAGTGTTTGTGTCCTAAACCTGTGTGGTCATAGTGGCATGATATCAAATGTTTGAGGAGCGAATGTGGAAGTTGTGGTTTTCACCTCCTTGCGTTGTGTGATTGTGAGGTGGATCCAACAAACAAGAGTGTTATAGAGTGGCGTAGATTTGAGAAGGGTATTGTTGATAATGACAAGAAGGGGGATTCTAAGAAGGTGATAAGGTTAGAATACTAATCTACCGATATCCAAACCTTCTTACAATATGCTAAGTCCAAGGTCAAACATTTCATCTGGCACCAACATGTGGCTCATTGGCAAGATGTAGAGTTTGTTGCAGTTTAGTGTAGCTTGTAATTAGTTGCTATTGTAAAATGGTTATATATAAAGAAGGTATTAGAGGGATAATAAAAGCGGATAAAATGGGGAGGGATTAAAAGGCCACATGTTGCACATGGGCATGGCAAAGTTTTAGGGGCAGCCATGAGGCCCATGTGGGTTTGAAAGGCCTTGGCAGGTGAAGGGCCTTGGAAGTTGAAGAAGGCATTAAGAAGGTGCCGAATATGTGGTATAAGTAAAGGCCTTTGGATAAAGGCAATCTTTCACTCCAAGCATTGTTTATACTACCTTGTGTGTACCATTGCATTGTCTAACTACTTCCCTACTTCTATTGATTCTAATAGATTATAGGCCCACTCATGTGAGTTGCGAGTAAAGAGTTTTGGTTGCTAAGTTGTTTTGAGGAGGTCATTGTAGCTTTGGAGGTGCACAAGGGCTAATTTGAAGCATTGAAATGCACAAGGGTTCATGTGGAACATTGAAGTGCTCAAGGGCTCATTTGGAGCTTTGGTGGTATCGTGAGGAGGCACAAGAAGTTGGAAAGAGTGGTGTTGGAGTACATCAAAACTTTTGGACCTTGTAAGTGTTAAATCCAAGTGGATGTGCAAATTCGCTCTTTAAAGGTGCTTAGATGCACATTAGAGTCTAGAGAAAGCTCTTTCAAAATTATTGAAGTCCACATTTGCATGTATGAGCAAAGAAAGGGCTGATTTGATTGAATGAGGTGCAAAGGTGTACATTTGAATCTAAAAGAAATAGATTTGAGTGTGAGTAGAACCTTGTACGTTTGAGCTAAGAAGTGACTCATTTGATTAATTGGAGTTTATACTTGCACATTAGAGTTGTGAAGGGGCTGATTGGAGTGTGTAAGATGATTAGTGGTGTTAAGAGCCTCAAAGGGGTTGATGTGAGTGTTGGAGGTGCTTGTAGACACTTTGGAACCTAAAAAAGACTCATATTGAGTGATTGAGGTGCATTAGTGCACATTTGTACCTTTGAGGTGCTGATTTTAATCCACTAGAGTCTCATTATGGCCACATTTGAGAGTGAAAGCATTAGGAACATTGATAAGTTCAATGGCAAAAACTTCGACCTTTGGAAGTTCCGCATGGAGATGGTGTTGTTGACCATGGACGTTTGGGAGATTGTGAACAAGTCCAAGAGACCTTTTGCGGTGGATAGAATGCGGTGAAGCTCATCATGCGGAACTTGCAAAGTATTATGGACTACAAGCTATGCCTTGGCGGTAAGGACATTACCTTGAAGGACTATTGTGATGCAAATTGGGCCAGAAACGCAAACAAGCAACATTTGACAACAGGATATGTGTTCTTTGTTGGAGTTGGTGCCATTTCGTAGAATTGTAGGAGAAAACCCACAATTGCCTTGTCAACAACCGAGACGGAGTACAAGGCCACTAGTCAAAGTACGAAGGAGATGATTTGGCTTCGCAAGCTTTTGGCGGATGTGAGGTTTGTTCAAGAGGGTGCAACAACCATCATGTGCGACAATCAAGGTTGCATTGCTCTTACAAAAAATCCCACACACCACTCACATACGAAGCACATTGATGTGCAACATCACTCCATTCGCGAGAAGTTGGAGAATGGTGAGATTAGCTTGGAGTATTGCTCAACGAAAGATATGGTGGCGGATGTATTGACCAAGGCACTTGCAAAAGATCGACATCAACGATTGGCCAAAGCAATGAGATTGCGAGAAAGTAACTACTTGTAAAGTGGGAGTGTTGTTGGAGTTTAGTGTAGCTTGTAGTTGGTTTGCGATTGTGAAATAGTTATATATAAAGGTAGAATTATTAAAAGGCCATATGTTGCACATGGGCATGGCAAAGTCTTAGGGGCAGCCATGAGGCCCATGTGGGTTTAAAAGGCCTTAGAAATTGGAAGTTAAAGGGCCTAAGAAGATGAAGAAGGCACTAAAAAGGTGCCAAATATGTGGTATAAGTAAAGGCCATCGGATGAAGGCAATATCTCACTCCAAGCATTGTTTGTACTACATTGTATGTACCATTGCATTGTCTAATTACTTCTCTACTTCTATTGATTCTAATAGAGTTTAAGGCCTGTCTAGCTGATGTAAAACTAGATCAGATTATATCTGTGACTGATTGTGCTGAAAATTATTCCCTTATAGGATAGAATAAGATCCAGTCTCAATATTGGCACAATGTTTAGGTCACTATACTCGTTCATATTATGTATAGGATGAATCTAGATTAGAACACACTAAACAAAAACAGTAAATATCTACAGATACATTATTTTTATTGTGTACCGGATGACTGCAAATACGATACACTATTTGTGCAGTATTACTTGTGCTACCAATGGACATATCTAAATACCATTTTTGGTATGTTTCCTCATCGACATACCATTTGGAGTGTGGATGCGCGGTTCAATTTAAAGGAGCGCGCAGTTGGTTCTACATTGCCCGGTACGCTTTTTCCACATTCCTAACGTTGTTTAGAGGCTCATTCCAGACTATTTTCAACTTCAGGTAGGTTCACTGATAGCAAAAGAAAGACCTGGTTCCAGCATACCTTTTGTTTTTCATTTCTTCTACCAAGCATTTGTTTGTGTTAAGAGTTGCTCATAGTATTTACGGTGGTGTAAATGACTTGTATTGTGGTAGATATAGAAGGGGAGAAAATGGGGAGAAAATGGAGAGGGGTGAATTGACATGTGGCATGGCCAAAGATGTAGGACCAGCCCATGTTTATTGCTTGGAATAAGCAATGACACGTGGTTGGACTCATGTAGTTGATGTGCCATATGTCCCATACAATAGTTGGCAAAGGAAACGTGGTTGGACACATGGTGGTTGACCGCCATGTGTTCAATGTATTGGCGACCAAGTTGAAGTATAAGTAAAGGCCTTCGGAAGAAGGCAATATCTCACTTCAAGCATTGTTTGTACTACCTTGTGTGTATCTTTGATTAGTGTAACTACTTCTCAACTTCTATTTGTTGGAGTTTAAAGTTGCTTGTAGTTATTACGGAATGAATCAATGTTGATAAGAATCATGTTGGATTGTGTCTGTACACATCAATTATTTAAAAATTATTTTAAAACAAATAAATTATTATCATTTATGTACACTAAGGATCACATTTAGTGTATGGGCCAAATAGTGTACTTACCTTAGTATACTATACGTTAATAAGTTCACAATTAGTGTTAGCTATCATTGCCATTAATGATACTACCCCCAATTAATCACTGATTTTCTTATCAACAACCTTCTGATGGCTATAAGTTACTCATATGAAACCCAGATTGAACGTATGAGGTGTTTTGTTGACATCTAGAGAAAATATAGATGTCAAAAAACACCTCATATGCTTGATTTGGACAATTTTTGACTAAATTATGACCATTTCAAAGTTCTGAATGAGGGTAAGCATCAATTGGCCACCAATCAAAATTCTCTACTATTCATACACTAAATGTGTAGAATTGAAAAAGTTTTTATTGTAATCTTTACTGAAATTCACCTATAGTATATTCATTCACATTTAGTATATGGTTTTTCACTACACCAATTGCAAACTTTTACATTTGGTGTATGGCTTCGCGTTTAGTGTCTATTATACTTAAATGTGATCTTTAGTGTAGTGTTATCCATCAGGTTTGCTGGGACTACGGTAGATGATTTTTAACTTTGTTGCTCCTAAAACTATCTAGATTATAATCCTATGTAGTAGGCCCCTTTCAAATGGAGCGGAAATTGGTTTATCCTGTAACCCTTTAACCGCAGTCGGGAACCGTATATACATGCACTAATTTTACGTTGTAGAGTACAAAAGATGTATTCAAGTTCAACAAGATTTATACCTTTGAATTGAAGATTGTTCAACTAATATGTTTCATTTGGAGGTCATTTCAATATCCAAATCTCAACATGTTGAAATATGATATCATACATGTAGAATATTGTAGCCACCAGTGACACCTATGACATTTAAGGGTTGAGGAACTCACTTAAAATTCAAATAGTCTCCCAAGGGAACTACCTTCCTAGAGGGATTAAGATGAATACTTGAGAGATGAATATTTTTAAAGAAATGATGGGGATAGAATTGGAGACTTGGGGTCAGGAAAAGAAAAAAAGTTGCTACCTTGGCTCGTTTATTGTGAAGCACTTTTCTAACTTTGCATTGAAAAGTTTTCTAATTGTATTTTTTTGTGTAAATAAACTTTTTAATGTAACTTTTTACTATCTACTTTCAATTGTTTTGTACGCTTTCCCATTGGGGACAACAGGCCAACATACTAGTTTTAATACTACGCCCAACGCAACTCTGGGAGAATTTAAGAGCATCCCTATCAAGGACTCACCGCTCCGCCAAATTTAAGGCGGTCCCGGTGGGTCCACCCCACCGCTGTGCACAGGCCCGCTAGGCCAAAGTAGGGGGCTACCAAAAATAGTGGAGGCACGCTATAAAATGCAAATTCTCCATGCCCCTATTGCTTTTGGTAGGCCCCCGCCACAGCCTAGCAGGCCTGTGCGTAGTGGTGGGGGACCTATCAACGGACCTACCGGGACCCGCCCAAATTTGGCGGGGCGACAGGTCTCCGGTGGAGATAGAATCAGGGCCGCTTCACACTTAGAGGCCAAGTTGAGTGGTCGTCGATTTCCACCAATGAGATTGCTAGAATGGCCAAAGTCCCGGACTTTGGGCCTTCACACTTGTGCCCAAACTCGAGTGGATGTCGTCCTACATGGCAGCACTTTTGGGCTGTTTTGGCGCCAAAGCGACGGCCACTCGAGCAAAACTTGGGTTGCCTATTTTACTCGACCCAAACTACAATTGAGAGTCCGTCAATTTTTTTGAATAAAATAATCGCAATTCTCCTTATTTATGGCAATTACAGTCCGTATTTTAGCTCCCTACATGTGCTGTAGTTGTTCTTCCACTTACATTTTTTAGCATTTTGACTCATCATTTGGTTGTTTTGAGGGGTTTGGCCTCTCAACTTGGCCATTGGGGCTTCACACTACGACTGGCCAAACCTTCAAACTATATTATTTAATGTATGTTTTTGGCAAAAAAGTTTGGCCTCTCGCCATAGTTTGGCCACTCATTTTGACGGACGGCCACTCGACTTGGGCATAGTGTGAAGCGGCCCTCAATACCGCGCCCATCGCGGCCCACCTCAAATACCTAAACCCTGAAAACGATGAAGGCATTGAAAACAACGATGGGTGCAGTCCCTTTTTACCCAAGAAATCCCGGCGATCCCTATTTTGTTCCCTTCGAAGCCAAGTTCCCACGCTGCTCCCATGCTGATCCAGTGGCCAGATCGCCCCGAGAATGATTGACGGTCAAGATGAAGCAAGCCAATGCTGAAACTCGAGGCACGCCACTATAGTGGTAGTTTCATCGGGGTATTGGAGGGGTCGTCGAGGTTTCGAGTTAGGGTTTGTTTCGTCTCATTCGCCTCATCTCAGAGTCTCAGCAACTACTCTCTGACTAGTCGTGTTAAAGTGTGAGACGTGTATTGCTGGAGATCGATGCCGGTGGACATTCTGGGCGTTGGCATGGATAAGTTTACTCTACATCAATGCCGGTTTAGGGTTTAGGGTTGCTGGTCAGATACGATAGCGAGCACTTCTGTTCTGTAGAAGCCTGGAGAAATCATATTCTGGGAATTCAGGGGGTTGTGTTCCTTGGATCGGGCTCTCATCTTCGATTGCCTACTGGATCGAGTCGTGGAGGAGAATAGGTGACGCTGATAGAAATTTGGACGAGCAGACACGAGGAGTTGAAGAGCGGATACGAAGCGTGGAAGAGGAGATACGAAAATTGGAACAGAAGATTGAAAGAGTGGAAGAGCAGATCGAAACGTGCTCTAACCTTCAAGAGAAAGTTCAACTTCGGGGCAAGGAAGCGCAACTTCGGGGCAAGGAAGCGCAACTTCGGGGCAAGGAAGAGCGACTCCGAGATGAGAAAGTGAGTCTTCTGGGCAAGGAAGAGCAACTACGGGAGCAAATACTGCAAGGACGAGGTCATTCCTATCACGCCCTTCTCTTCATCGCCTTTGTCTTTCAATCTTCCTTACGGTTTGTTGGCATTGCATCGAACAGGTTACTTCACTGGCCTCGATTGTTCCATAGCCGGTCTCTGTTGCTGAACTAGGTGGTCTGGGGTAATGTTTACTCTTTTGTTGTGGTTCACTTGGAAGTGATCTGTCTCTAGGTTATCCTAGGACCCGTTGGAATCCTTTTGGGTTTGGTGATGTGTGAAGTTGCTTGTATGAGCAAGCAGCGTGATAAGTCATAAAGTTATGTTTGTCTCTGTGTCGAGAAAAGTATCTGCTTTCCTAGTGTACCAAATCTGTGCCTTCCTCGACCAACAGAATAGCAATCATTGTAAGTATGGTACTAGGTGTGTTCGGATTTTTATCTTAATTACTGGACTGCATGTGCAGATAAATGTACAGAGTTTGATTGGCTACGTCAATACTTGCCGTCGTGGGACTCAGGGAGTTGTTCCAAGACACCAAGCACCACGCAAAAGGAGCGGATGTACACGCCTGTGAGAGTGGAGTATTGGGATGTGGTGAAAGACATTAAGGACTATGTTAACAAGGCAGATAAGTTGAAACGTATATATCAGAAAGTGG
Organism: Pohlia nutans; assembly: GCA_022496805.1. Classification (NCBI taxonomy): domain Eukaryota; kingdom Viridiplantae; phylum Streptophyta; class Bryopsida; order Bryales; family Mniaceae; genus Pohlia; species Pohlia nutans. The sequence continues at coordinate 44,055,666 of CM040088.1, read as the reverse complement.
ATAACCCCACAGTCACTAGAGGAGAGAAAAATTCGACAGACATCGCTGGTGTTGTCGTGGCCAGCACCTGCGATTTTGTTAGTAAGAAGCAATCGGGTTCCTCTATAAAATACGCCCGGGAAGCGAACCTTGAAGTGCCACCAGATCCCTTAGCAGAGGAAGGAAACTCGACGAACCCAGACGGATCAAAGATTGAGGACAGAGACGTTCAAAAATGTCTCTTTTATGCCAAACCCCCTCGTGTGGATTTATTAGTTCGATCCAACGGCAAGAACATTGCTGTCTTTGAGCTCAAGAATGGAGGACTCGGATGTCTCGTGCCTATTCATAAACTTTGGTCAAGATGCCCATGCCGGACAGGTTTAGTATGGTCAGATCTCATTTACTCTTTGGTTGATTCCTGTCTTCACGATTCGTCAAGAAAGTTAAGTTGTCAAGCCTGCTGATATGGAGGCTGCATTGAATCAGGGATGGACTTCAACTGCTGGTGCAATTTTAGCATCCCGGAAGGACATGCCAGGAGTATTCTCAATTGCATTCTTCAAGTGTATGAATACTTGATTTTGTAAGCTGTTCATTAACCCTTGTCTACAAACTCCTTTGTTGTTTCATCGTGCTTTTTGTGTAGGGATCAGAAGGCTTGACAGGCACCCCGTCTTTTCCCTCATTTTTGTCTTCCGATGGATTCTCTAGTTTTTAGTACTGAAGTTGTGAAGACTTCTCGCAAGATATTAAGAAAGCAGATGTTCCTGGGGTTGGAAGTGCTCAGTTATTTCAAATCCTGGTACTCTTAGGGATTTGTCTTAAATTGGATTGGTATTCAGATGAGAAGTTGATGTATACAGTATGAGGTGGTCCTCATTCGACGTTCTTTCCGGTTGAGTGCAGGGCTAAGGTTGGGTATGGCGTTCTCACCGATATCCAGAACTGGTATCTCTTCAAAAGAGATCATCTCGGCTGCCTCTACATCTCAGTGGGTTTCAAGTGGGATGACCGGGAACCGCCTTTGCTTGCTGCAATTGCTTATTTGGTCAATTCTGCTGATGACGCCCGTGGTGAGTTTGATGGTTCACCCAGGAAGGGTGAGCGTCCGTGGAGCTGGGAGGCTACTCCTTGCACAAGTCCCAGTGGCGGCTCTAAAGATGATGAACACAAGGATAGTACCTACAAACCGAATGAACACAACACTGATGGTTACGAAACGTCTCCAGCTAGGTAACCTGTCTCGTCAGCTACCCAAGCATTGGCATGTTTTCTCGGATACATAGAGAATAAACGGTGGATTGATGGCAAGTGCATGTACAGTACTCGAGGGGCATGCTCAAATATGAGGCAGAAGCAATTGCAGGAGATTCCTGCATCGGACCTTCATCTGGACGACCGCCCCATCAGCAGTGTGGGATGGAGCGGCTGCGTGGTTGGCGGCACTTTGAATGATCGCCGTGTTGCAGTGAAGTTCGCTCCCCGCAATTCGGAACGTGCAGAGGTGAGCTGGAGTCTTGTCCTGGAAATGTTGCGAAAGTCTTCATCTAAAAGTTCACTATTACTTGGTCTAAATCGGGGCTGACCTGGAGTGGTCCTGCCAGTGATTGCTTTTGTAGCAGGCAATGTTTGCTAGACGCAGCGTGGAGCATTTTTGTGTTATGCATATGCAATGTGCGTCATCTTACCGACTTCTGATCTTGTCCTGTACATACCGTCTTCTGGCCGTGCTGTTACAGGCTCTACTGAACGAGGTGGGCGCCTACCTAAAGCTACAGGAGCATTGGGGAGTTTTCGTGCCCCCATTAGTAGGATATGGAACCACAGTCGATGGTCAGATTTTTTTCATAGCAACAGAGTTGATCGATGGCAGTCCACTCGGCCCTGGTAAGTAATAAGCTCTTCAATTCAGCGAATGGGGAGTATGGTTGTCTTCCTCCTTTTCCGAGGGCTGCTTGCTGCGAAATATGGTGCCGGAACAGTATCTCTGACGCTCTACGATCACCAGGCAGTGTAGGCATTTGTTTACTTTTCAATGTATTGTTTTGGTTCTCAGGAACAGTGACCGAGGAGGTGGCCACCGCGGCACTTCAGGCGCTTGGTGCAGTCCACGCGTGTAATCTGCTTCATGGGGATGTTGAGGCACGGAATATTATGGTTGTGCGGGGTGCCCAGCCTTCTGTCCTCCTTGTTGATTTCGGCTTTGCGCAGTGCAACAGCAATAAGAACTCGCAGAAGGCAGAGCTCAGAAAGTTGCAGCGCCTCTTGCAAGAGATGATGGGAGTTTGGATGGGGAAAGATTCTGGTGCAAGATACCCTCATAAGCAGCTTTGTGCCGCTTGAAAAGGTAGAACACATTCATTAGGCCATGGAAAGCCTCCCGATATGTCTACAACACGTTACATTCACTCCCACACGACGAGACACGTATTGGAACGTTTGATCAGATATGCGCTGCATGAAGACAGCTGCCCGAATGTACGGCGAAAATTTGCCACTCCTGGGAAGTGCTGGTACGCTATTGTTTGCCAATTAGAAGTTCCTGCACAAAGTTGGTGCGTCTAGTATTCAAGAAAGGATTTCTGTCATTTTTAACACCTGATGCAATTTCGCAGAACTAAAAGTATTTCGTGGATCTGAATTCAGAGCTTGATATATTGTGGCTATTGATTTTCAGCATGTTTCCTTATCTACTGTGCCCTTCTGAAGTGCATTTGGGCCGTGAACTGCATCTAGAATGCTACAAACCCAGTTCTCCTGATAGTTTAATCTCTGCTTCGCAAGTCTCTGCAATCTGAGAATGGACAATGTTCATCCATTTGTGTAAGTTCGCTGAATTAGACTGCAGCTCCTAGAACTTGAGGACTTGGTACTCCAAGTGTGCGCTTGAAAGCTGCATTCGACACTCTTCAAGATTACTGCAAAGAAGAACCAGACAAGTCGGTCCTTAGACGCTGTCCTCGAAGTGCCTAATGCCAAGTAGATGGCCTACATTATTTGAATGTCTGCTGACTTGACATAGTGCAATTGTTCTGTTTTGAATTTAATAGTTTACTCCATCGGATGTTAACTTAATATCGCAGAGGAGGTTACCTGAAATCTAGTATTTGTTCTCGTAGACTTCATTGTAACAGTCGCAGAATCTTTCATTCCACGCCATGAGCATCTTTAGAGTTAGAGAGAAATAAACATTCTTTCAAGAGAAGAGTAGATGAGATTGCATTTCTATACAGGTCTTATATCCTGAATATATCGACTACCTGATAAGTTCAACAAGAATATATTTGAGTTATCGGAACAAACAAATAAAGTCAAATTTGCTGAAGAGACGTTTTTGCCATTGTATTTCCCGATTGTACGATTCCTTTCTAAAAGTTCTATTGTATACTTTATATTGACCTCAATAGTGCTACTTCTAGATGTTGCCGTTCGGGTCACTCCAGACCAGTGATGGCGCATTGACTGCTTTTACTTAGATGCCTAAAATCATAACACTAACGGATCAATACTCATGCATAGGCTTGTTCATGGCTGCATGGTTCCAAGTTATGGTACATAATGGGTGCTCTTATGTTTGAAGGATGTTTTAGTCAGAAATAAGTTCAAATTCTAAAGCTCAAAGCAGCACTAGAAGATAATGAAGGAAGCTACTGAAGATTTCAGTTCAACAATGAAACTGTGGTTGAGCATTTCAACTTGCAGACTTTGTGAGAGTACTGTATTTGATGATCTGAATTCCATCATCAAAAGATCTTCGTCTAACTTTTGAATTTGGCAGGTATACAATGAAATTATTATTCTTTATTTTCAGAATTCTAGGAAGTCTTACGTAGTATTTATAAAACCCTTCTGCGGCACCCAACAAAGCTGAAGTCTCTTAAAAGTGACTTGGATGTCGCAGAGGTGCTTCAAAGCACGGAAAGCGCACGAGGAGCACCAAACCAAATCATCATGCTCTCAAGAGATTTGAAAGTTTCGAGAAGACTCTAATCGTCAAAGGTATAAGGATCGCTACCCTGATCTTCGTAAGTATCCAGGAGTGAGTCGATGAAGTAAAGACTACCGGCTGGTCTGGTGAATACGAGTCTTGGACCCTTTGTAGAAGCCAGGTCAAGTGCGTGGGAGCCTACATCCAATGGAACTTGCATCTTATCCCTGGTTTCTCGATCTGATTTTCACCAAATGAGATCTTTTCACGTAGTCAAGTGCCTCTTAACGCCGCAAGACAAGAATTTTTAGAAAAATTCGCTTTTCGAGGTCAAATTAAGGACTATCTTGAGAGGAGTGGGCTTGAACAAAGTTCAGGAATATTTTTGAAGCATTAGAACAGAATCGAGGAATTGAAGAAACTAAGATGATGAGGATTTAGTCGTTTAGATGATGAGGATGACGAGGATCTAAATTCAACGTGTATACATGCAGCTTGGAATATGTCAGTGGATGACCATTTTGGGGGTTGCAGGTTAAGAGTGTCATCAAATGCAATATTTTCCGCGATTCTTAACTTGTCCTCTGCTAGTGCAATCTTCGAGGACCCTTTGGAGTTTGAATTAAATCCTCATCATCTTAATTCAAAGTCGTTGAAGATTGTCAGTGTATACATGCAGATACACGTTGAATTAAGATGATGAGTATTTAGCTTCCGTGAAGTCTCAAGATAAAAATTCCACTTCCTTGTTCGTGGTGACTATCTCGTTTATCCCGGCTCCACCGGCACTCTTTGTCGCTTCACTGGACGTCAAGCCCTTTGGCCAAGGCTCTTTGCTCGCCTTCATCTTGGTTTCCTGTTTACATCAAGCAATTCCATCTCAATACAATATCCAGTTTGGCACTCGTATCCTCAAATGCTTCTTATAACACCATATTCGTTACTTTGGGACATTGCGCGTTCTCGAATGACATATATCCTCAGACGATGTACGGTACTAATGTCAGAGTCGATGAGGTATCCATTATACGTACGACACTCACCAGAAAGTACACATTGTCTTTGTTTCGTGAAGAAACAATCATCAGAATCCGCCCACGGGCGTGGACTTGGGCGTGGATTGGATTGAGGGTGAAGTGAATGCAGACATCAGTCATCTGCAGCAGACAGATCGTGTTGCAAACTAGAGGGAGAGGAAGTTTGGGTGCAAATTGCAAGCTGCCCTTGTCAGGCCAGGCATTCTTAATAACCGCGTACCTGTCGAAACCACAAGCGTCTGTCACCAGCTGCTTTCACAGTGAAAACAATACAGCGCTTTTCTACATTCAAAACAATGAGATGGAAGGAAAAATGTGAAGATGAACGCACTTGAGAAAGAGCTGCCACTTGTGCGATCCTTTGACATACTTGACAGAAGAGGATTTTGGGACGGGGTCCAGCGCCAGCCACAACGAGATGACTTGATTGCCCTTCAGTTGCCAGTAACTGTGATCGTTGTGCCAGGGAGTCGTCTTGCGTGTGCCGCGTTCCTTCACAAAGAGCTGATCGTAGAATAGCTGCACTTGCTTGCCTCTGCACCAAGACTACTATTGACTATTTATAAGGAAAAACATTGGCAAGAGGATGCTTAAATGAGAGGAAAAGGTAAAACGACCGACCGCATCATGTGTCGCGCTATTTCGGCCGCAGGCGACTCGTAAATGAAGTGCCGCATCGTCTCATGCCGTCTCCAAAGAAACTGATCATCCTGGAAGCGTCCTGGCTGCCAGCAACATCCAAGGTATCAAGCTCATTGCGAGAATTCCACTAAATATTCACAATGTTCAAAACCGTAAATGAGGATCACAACCATATGAGTAACAAATATGAGATGATGTTACAAAGGAGCTAGGAATAAGAGTTCCTTGTCCAAATTCCTCCTCTCAGAATCTTAGCACCGACATCCGCACATAAAGAGTCAAGCTCATTGCTAGAATTACCCTAGAATTTTACAAAATTCAAACTTTGAAGAGGATCACAAGCATATGAGGAACACATACGACATAATGACACATATGAGCTACCATGAGGGTCCATCTCAGAATCTTAAACTGCCGTGACGAGCATATGAACGCGATTCAAGGTTTAGGATAACATGTTCATCACATAGTACACCTGCAAAGGAGAAATGCGAGATTAGATTCCTCAAAAGCCCTGGTTCGTGTACCTGTTGTTGTGAGATTGATTGTATTCCTCCGTTGTTACAGTGCAGGAACACAGATGAATTCCAAAGAAACAGTGATATTTCTGGCGATGTTTTCAAAGAAAATAAAAACCATCGAACCTGGAATTTCATGTTCACTTCGGCCGCAGCCCGGAGTTGATTGAGCCATTCTGAAGGAAAAACTGGCGCACCGCAGTCGCCCCATCCTCCTCAAAGCGCCGAAACTCTTCCTCAGAAACTCTACGCTCACGTTCCCAGCCCACTCAAATCACCATAAAACTACTCAAACCACTTCCAAACCTCAAAGCCCTCTCCAGCAGCATCTACTCAAACTCAAATCCTCCAATTAAATCGTAATCGAACAGTGACCCATTTTCTCAAATACAGAACAAACTCCTGAAAATCACTGAAAAGAACCTGTACCTTCAAGGAAAAAAACATGTCCAAAATTTCGGGTTCCTCAACACATTATGCTCACACGCCTCTGAAAACCTCCTTCCCTACCCAAAAAGGCAAGGACAGATTCCCCTGACGTGGTACCATGGCTAAATCAGAACGTTTCGACCAAGCCAATCATGAAAGTAGCAAGATTGTCAACCTACAGGAGTACTCTACCCGTAGTTCCTAGGGGTGTTGGAGTTTACCACATCAACACCAATTTGGGCACTTACAAGAAGGAGACAGACGAGGCGAAGGTGCGAGTGCAGAGTGGTGGACGGCAGAGCGCCTTCCGCAGCGACATGGAGATGGCCATGGGTGAGGGTGGAGCTGTCGATTGCAGCCGCACAGCAGAGGATGCAGAAGCCACCGACTGAGACTAGCGTTGGAGAGTGTTCAAGGACTTGAGAAGCATGTCACGTTCCCCCCGTCACTACAATCAATCGCTGAGATTCCTAAACTGGGTAAAATTTGTTGGAAACCTACAAGAAGAATCGGGCTGCGAAATTGGGGACGCTTGGCACCACTGCTCGGGGTTGCAGACGCGGAGCTCACCATCCTCGTTGTGTAGAGCGCCCAGACCTCGCCCTTCCTCGGATATATCGTCACCACGTCCCTGGCTACCCACTCGAACTCCATCCTGTTGAGAGAACGTGTTGCTGGAGTCCAGCATGCCCTCGCTCCCATGTTCAAACTCGCCGCACGACACTGCGTACCCTGTCGTCTGCATCAGCAAAGATCAGAAGCAATTCACATGAGTTTCATGTGGGCATGATTCATGTGGACATGTGAGCATGTGTTTCATGTTTCATGTGGGTGATGGAAACCGGGGATACCCCCAACACCTGCAGGATACCGCTGTGATACCCTCAGATACCCTCGGGATACCCTCGGGCCACCTTTCTATTCCAAATTTGCCTCCGAGAGAACATCGTCGACAAGGAGCTGTGTTGCACACAAGAGCTCACGAGAGAAAACGTTAGCAGCTGATTCGAGTGTCGGCGCGGGCCGCAGCAGGCGGGCGAGATGATGCTGTGATGATGATCTGCAGCGGACATGTGCAGAATTCGTCGGGGATGCAGGCATTGGTCGCGTAGTTGGTAGAAAGTTAGGGCTAGACAAGGATCTGGAAGGAGCGGACGGTGTGAAAGAGAAGCATGCTTGATGAACCGCTCAGTGGACCAATTGATACTAGAATTCGTCTCTTCTTATACCGAATAAGAACTAATTTCATTTTGGAATTTGTTCTGTGATTCCGGCTTTTATCAAAGTTTCATCGAAATTTTTTCGAATGGGACTTCAGAGCTTTAGCGCTTTTCGGATGGAGTCGATTGCCTTATGTTGTAACATTGTGACAGGGTGTGGATTGTATTTTTGGCAGGGACTTTGCGATCACAAGGGCAGTTTGGAAAATTAGGTCTCGCAAAGTGAACTGTTTAATCCAGTGGACGTAGTTTTGGTTTCTTTCACTCATGGCATTGTGTTTATTAGGTTTTCTGAATGTGTTGTGATGAGGTGCAGAGAATGTTTGCTAATACATCTGGTTGAAGATGGATTTGTATGGCGTGCTGTGAACTCATGCAGCAATTGCACACAGATACAAACTCAATCATCGCCGACATGTTTGTAAGCGTGAATGATCTGAGTCCCATGTCACAAAGGACGAACAAACAATGTGCAATCCTCTGGTGAAACAGAAATTCTGAAATCAACTTCCAAGAAAGAGAATTAGCTAAGTGAGCGAACTTATGCAGCAGCATTTCTACAAACAATAATTTAAATTTTAGCAAGACTTACATCTTTCTACAAGCTCGAAATTGGCCGAGGAAGATGTGGACAGTGTCAGAGACAAGCCTCAATGGCTTCAGTTTTGAAATTTGATAATTGTATATGAAATCGAACCTGAACCTGAAGAGAGGAGATTCCAGGATTGCCAAAGTGCCTTTTATGAAACACTCATTTGGTCAGATGCCAGGCACGATTTATCCACAGAAAAGCCTACGCCACGAAATGTCATTACATTATTTTGAAACGGGCACATGTTTCCACCCGAATCAGTGGTTGGACCCATTCAACATGCCATGCTCTCTAAGCAGACCAGAGTATCGCCTCGTTTCTCATCCTCGCTCAGAATTCCTCATGTGGCCATGGTTTGAACTTTGTATGTATGAGGTTCTGATCCAGCCTTAACCCTTAAATGTCTGTCGGTAATCATATACACATGACCATAATTTACTCTGTAGAATACAGAAACATTATTTCAATTTGGCATGACTTACACTCTTGGTCCTAACATCTTTCAACACCATACATTGGTAAAATACTGTCGACACCATCTACAATTTGACCTTTACTTTTACCTTTATAGGATTTGACCCTTACTTTTACCTTTGTAGGATTTGACTCCATCGAGTGAAGTTTATTTCTACATTAACAAATTTGATTTAATTTGATTGGTACTTATCTAAACTTAACTAAAGTAGATTGAAGCTACTTTTTGCTTTTTTAGACATGCTATGACTATCAACAAGTCACAAGGGCAAATGCTTGGCAAGGTTGGTATCTACTTGAGCAACGATGTTTTTTCTCGTGGGCAGTTGTATGTTGCATTTTTGAGAGCAACAACCCCAAAGAATGTTTAAGTACTCTTAGAAGGAGAGGACAAAATAAACCTTAAAATATACGTGGCAAACATGTCGCAGAGCCAAGGAAAAATCTAATTGGCATTCAGGTTCTAGTGGATTCTAGCTCTACACAATAGCTAGAGAAATACAGAGGACAGTGTTCATGTGGACAAGATCATCCTCGAAATCCATGCCCGAAAGCCCATACATCATTCTCACCCGCAATTAATTCAAAACAAAGACGTGTCCAAAATTTCACACATAAGAGTCTCGTCTACAAGGTTGCTCTTCACCCATGCAATGTACGGATCATGCCTCAACAACATCCTGGTGATACTTAGGCGATTTCCACTCCGTCAAAGACTCCCAAGCCTCCAAAGAAGGGTGCTGAAAACAACCCCTAACTAACTCCCACGGCACCCCCGTACAGCCAACTGAACCCCGCTCCTCACATCCGCGCTCTGTCACAACCTAAACTCCATTCCCTCCTCCGGGGCCATCACCTTCCACGTCAACAAATCAAGATGAATCGGCATAATCGATATTCTAGAACGGAACAATCCATATACATAAATTGTTCATACATAAAGAAAGTATGAAACACACGAAAGATGTCCACAAAGTTACCTGGCCTTTGAAAGTACCCCGAAAGCTTCGCACACACTCAGATATTGGCTCGATGCCATCGACGATGGACAGCTGGGTGGACTGCCGGCCGCAGACTTGTAGGAATCCCACAAGTCTCTGAGCTCATCTAATCTCTTGCCTCCCTTGAACTCCAAATAATAATTCACGGAATCACAAAGACTGAAACCCGTGGATATGGTCCAGTGAAACATCTCACCGGGAATGGTCATCACCGCCATTCCCGGATGTTGCACCAGACGCCGTACGCCGCACCGCTCCATCTCAAGCGGAGAAAGCTTATTTGGTCCTGTAGTAGCAAACGCCTCAACAAAACACTGCTTCTTATATGCAGCAGTCAATAAACCCCTTGTCTTCAGTAAATCCTTGAATCTGGCAGCGTGCTTATTCGGTACAATGTACCAAATCTTTGGAGCACCGAGGACCAGTAGGTTGAACGTGGCCAACATGGCGTCCTCTACGTGCACAGACGTCCTCGAGCCAAACATAGATGCAATTACTGCACCCCTTGTCACACCATTTATCACATCCAAATGTTTATCGCAATTCATCTGTACACCTTTCAACAAGACAGCTCTCACACAAGCACCGAATCCAGCATCCACAAGTGGTAAGTTGTGAGCAATCCTGTAATCTCCATCCCAAATCTCCTCCATTTCTACATCACGGAACAAGTAAAGATCTATGACCGTCTCACCAACATCATTTACTGTATCCATCCTTTGGTGGAGGCCTCTCCCATCGATAAGAGTCTGTCCACCGGACCTCCCTAATTCTAATGATGTGAGAGAATTACCTACGTCCATGTTGGCATCATAAAGAATCTTGAACGTCCGTGGCACATGGTAGAACAATGCTTCGCGAAATACATCCATATCTGCCCCCTCTCCACACGCAATTGACATCGCTTCATCAATAGCCATCTCCAACGCCAAAGAAACAACAATGAACCTTTCAAGATAAAATCTTGGTGCATCTTTTTTCAGACTTAGGCGCGTCAATGCCTGGCTGAATGCCCCAAACTTGTGAGTCTCAAAGCTCATCACAACGGCCTCTTGCGCTCCCAAAATTCTCGAAAGATTCTCGTGCTTATGATAGATACCAGAGAACTCGCGACCATCTTGAACAAACCAGAATCCATCCTCCTGCAGAACTTCGTCACCGGCATCCTTCAAGATACACAACAGCTCTCGTGCCGTAGAGGAGTGGTTCTTCACAAGCCACGACAGGGAAGTTTCAGGTCTGCCCGTGACCTTCAAAATCCTACTATATGTAGTATGGACCTTACTGATCGTGGCAGAAGACAGCGTTCGAATCCACAAGAGCAGTTTCAAAAGATCCGGCTCCCCATTCTTCTCTCCTTCACAAATCTTCACATTGATGGTCTCCTCGTCAGATAAAAACAACTCCTCGGCAGCCCCCTTGAAGCACGAGAGGAGGAAGTCGCCACGATCTTCATCCCGACCCTTTAGCTCATGCGACGATCCCTACATACAAGTACAATCAAAGGTTGGATTCTAGAAATGCCAAGAATCATATTACAAGAGGACATTCAATGCTTAGTGACAAACGAAATAGAACAGAAACATGTAGAATAAACAACACATTTGAACCACGTACAACTCGTATAAAAGTATCTCAGTATTTCAGAGAACACGTATTCCAATATAAATCTTTTATAAATAACAAAACTTAAAACCCAAAAAACAACAGGAGGTAAATGGCAATGAACATACTCTTGTCCACGAGCCCCGAGGGCGTCTCTGGTATTTCTGTAGAAACAAGAACACAGTCAAGGGGGAGAGCATACTCAACTACATGGATTACAACAATATATGAAATGGCACACGCACGATTTCTCAACATTATATTTGAATCGTAATAAATTGAGATGACGCACCTCCCACAGAGCTAGAGCTCTCGCATGACGCTTGGTCTCATCGTGTTTCTTGCCTTCTTCAATTTCCTTAGCAAAAGCCGTACAAATCTTGCACCAAAAAAAACCCTTCTTAGGTGTATCTTTCTTCTTTGCATATGCAAGGTGTTTCATATGTCTTTCAGTCATAGTATGGCTGCTGAGGGTTCCCTCGCCCCGAATCTCACGCATACAATCCAGGCATAAAAAATTGTTTAAGCCAATTCTTGCATAACGAGCCTACACATCAAAATTTTGCATGTGAAAATAACATACAATAAATACTATTTCTAGTATTGAACAAAATAACAATGACCGTTGCGTTAACCTACCCACAGTAAATTATAAATAATCACAAACGTTGACCTATTCTAACATTTAAATATAAATTGTGAAAATCTTTAAACACATGGGTTTTCAACCTCGAACACCATCTTAAACAAACACAAAATACACAAAGGGATGCTTACCATTTCGTGTGACAAAGTCTGGTGAAGATACTCTCTCTCTTCGAGTGATAATAAAAACCAAAAAATAACTGTACAAGAATTCAAATTTAAATAACGTTTTGGAAGGGGGTGAACATAAATATTTTTATTGAATGCTTCAGCCAATCTATACTTCGATTCTATCGCTAATGAACATAGATAGATAGACGAAGCAAATTATACTAAACGAAAAGAAACTCTTAACTTTGAAAGAGACTCAACTTTTTTCATTCTTAAGAGTTTACATCACTTTTCAACATCTCCGATCAACCGATAGAGAGAAACTAGTCTTGACACCCTCGCGGAAATAGCTATACAAACCCAGTGTAATGCGACAAGTCTAATGATATTAAATAAAATTCTACGCAAGAAGTGAGGTCTGCAACTTACAGAACATACGATCTAGCAGAACATACACCTTTCAATTGGAGATTATTCAACTATCCTCTTTCATTTGCTGGTCTGAATCTTATGTGTTCTAATAGGACACCATACATCTCGAAAAAAAAGGGTCTGAAATACTTACCAGAGCTGCGGCAGATGGAGAGAGGTTGAAGCTCTTGCGCCTCTTGCGATAGCACCCAACACTAGCGAAATGCCTGACACATGACGTTCCGCGTCCAAACAAAACTTGCGCCTAGATGCCTCCGTTGAAAGTACGCAGTTCAAAACTAGAAGTTTCAAGCGTGTACCTGTGTGTCAGATCAGCTTCGCTGTGGAATTCTCCAGTCTTCCTGTTCCATTGCCAAACCAGAGCATCTTGTCAGGATTGATTCAGGTTCACGAACATGGTTAACAAGAAGCCGGTGTCGATCAATCGGTCGACTCATCTGAACTTAGCAGTACTGTGCTCCAGAGAAGGTTCAAGAGTCAACGTGCTGTAAACAGCTCACAGCATAAAAGCGATGACACTTGCAAATTATCAAATTAAATTTCCTTGTTTGTAGATATCAGTAGTGCATAGTTTTACGCACTGCCTGCAACATTTCCACAGAGGTTTCATCAGCGAAAAGGCCTCACCAGCATTCTAGCTTATTACCTGAGGTTTGAGGTCGCCTGCATTTGCGAGCGTGGTTTCTGCGACCGCGACCGGACCCGATGAAGCTGTCGATGGGGCGAGGGATTGCGGAGTTCAACCCGCACTACATTGCGGATGAGTTCGCGAGCTTAGAGAAATCCACCGCGGTGACCTGTTCACACATCATCCACCCTCATGAGAAATCCTCCTTAAGACGTCGGGATACATGAAACACATTAACACAAGAGAGTTTATAACGAGCATCAAACATTGCCCTGCGTCCAGGCCCAATGTGGTTCATTGTGTGCTCAAGGTGAAGAAGAGACGTACAATTTCTTCATGGTACTTTAGAATCACCAGCGGTTTGCGACGTCGGTAATCATAGATGCGAACCCTGTTCAACAAAAAATGCCAGTTGCCTCAACCGCTTACGACGTTTCAGGTGCAAAGTCGTCTGAAGCAAATGGATTATGACAGATAACAGATGCAACAATCTGTTTGTAACCAATCCATGCGCCAAATGCCGGTATTCACATGAATCAGAGAGCGGCTTACCGGTGATCCCAGCCAGCGGTTTGCAATTATTTTGTCATCACCTCGTAATGCAATGCCACCTACTCCTGATTGTCCTTTGATCTTTTTCTTCGGGGTATACAAGTTCTGCTTCCACCAAGGCACCCACATCAAGAAAATGACATAAACTGACATTTATAAGCACAGCAAGCATATGTGCAAGACTTCGTTATCTAGCTCCTCACAATGCAGATTCGTTCACTTAAAAAAGGATTGCATTTCAAATTTGATAGTCGAGAGGGTATTGCTGTGCTTACCTCCGTTGAATTCAAAGAAAAGAAGTAAGTTGCCCATCTGCAGAACCTGAAATGACTCCTGCTCCTAGTCTATCCAGGACAAGGCGGAGAACTGCAATTTGAAAGCAAATAACAGTGAACCTGAGAACTATTACATCATTGATAACTAAGTCACGTTGCAACCTAGAGCCGACTCTTATTCAAAATCCAGAAAGTTCATATTCAGAGCCAAATTGCAAAATACTGCATAATCCAGGTTATCTTTTCAACAAAGGTTACAGATGGAATAGTGTTGGATTTCCTGTTGGGAACTGGCATGACCCACCTGGTTCCTTATGTTGCTTAGACCGTAGCAAAGGTGCAGCTGCATGCCTTGTGTCCCACATTAACATACTACCATCTTCATATCTGCAACAAATGGCCGGCAGACTTAAATTCAATATCTGGCACAAACGTATCTTGCAGATGGATGCCGGATCTAGAGCACTCGTTTCAATCTTCACAGATTTCTAGTCAGTTTTGGTTATAGAAAGCGAAAGATCTAAAGTGAAAGATGATAGATTGCACAACATGCTTTCGAGCTTTTTCTAGAGAAGAATCACGATGAGGCTTTCAAAGTGTGTCTAGGTGAGGTTAAAGGTGTGTGTACCTGAGGTTTGAGGTCATCTGCATTTGCGAGCGAGGAAAGATGGCGGCGACGATGTCGTCGATGTGGTTGTCGATGGGACGAGGGATTGCGGAGATCAACCCGCACTACAGTGCGGATGAGTTCGTGAGCTTCGAGAGCTTTCCCTCCCGCGCGACACGGACAACAAGCTGCAGCGCGCGGAAATCATGTGGCGGGGGCAAATGCTTGGGCGCGCGGCGATGCGCGAGCCAAGCAAAATCAGAAGCTGCAGCGGGGCCCGGGCAGCCCAAGGAGCGGGCATGGATTTAGGTTTAGCCCCTACAGGACCTCGGCCGATTTTGCTCAAAAACGAGTTCAAAACTGCCACTGCCGAAAAAGAGGCATGAAATCATTCTTTCAAGTGAAATTCTGGATTTTCAACCGTGAGATCCTCAAGTACACTTCTCTACAAATATGCCACATTGTTTTGGTTGCAATCCACCGCACGGATTGATAGATTATAGTGTTTGAAGTCAAGAAAATGGCTCATTCTCTTCCTTGCATTGAGTGGATCAGCAGACTTTGACTTCATTTTGTATCAAATTTTTGCCCTGTACAAGGTCTAAATCTTTTTGCATTGTCTTAAGCATGATGGTATTTCCCTACATATCAATTTTTAGGGGCATAGGAGGGTTGTAGCATATTCAAAACAAGTGTGCAAAGTGTAGAGGTTCAAAAATTGTCATGTCACGCGTTATTTGTTTGTGAACTTAAAATGTTTTGAAATGATAAGCCAAACAATCAATAAGAAAGGTTCCATCACATCCTATCATAGAAAAAATGAAAGTTGAAAAAGTCGAAGATCTTTAAGTTTTATGAGGAAAAGAACAATCTTTTTTTGTACCTTGCCTGAAAATGTGTGAAAATGTTTGACTTGGGATAGAATGCTTCTTACACTAAAGACAAGAATTATTTTTGAACATTTCCATAGAAGATAATATTCTTTATACGTATGAAAAATCTCAATGTCAGACAAACATCTAGCTAAATTTTTGGAGTTGCTTGGAGTCCCTGTTTTTGACTTTGATGGTACTAACTTTCAAATCAAAAATCCAAATTTTATATATATATATATATATATATATATATATGTATATATAAATACCTCCACAAAGCTTTTATGAAGAGACAATCTAGTATAAAATTTTCAATAAAGAAGGATTTTCTGTCAAAGTTTAGGTACATGCCCAATATCCAAATTGTCCTCTATGGAGACAATTGGTCCCTTAAGGGTTAAGGTGGCACAAAAAAAGCAAGTTGTAGTCATTCATTTGCCCTCACGCCTGGTAAGTCCGTGCATGGGGGTATCTTGCCAAATCAGGCATCAACTCCCTCGATTTGCTGAAGGTCTTGGATGTTCCCAACGACTTACATAAGATAATTCGGTAAGACCCGAGAGATCTTTAACCCCGTGGTGGAAAGACAATTGCATTCAATGTGAAACACATTGTTCCCATCATGAAGAGCCAATCCTTCAAGGTTGAGAACATTTGGGTTTGAGTTGAAATAGCACACACCTTGTTTTTCGAATACAACATGGAAGTGATATGACCCTACATTGGAATTTCTAGTAAGCTGGGAGCATAGAAAATGTTTCTATGCTTTGTTTATTATTCTAAGCAATCTTCTTGATTACCTCCACTATTGCAAGACCACAAAGTACGGTGGAATAGGCAGCCACCCATCAGACTTTTAGGAAGTCTCAGTTCAAATTTCTAATGATATGCTCTAAATAGGCATGGAAGCCAATTGTGCAGTAAATAAATAGAGCATGGACAACTTGGGGAACAAATTGATATTGTGAAGGTTCCTAAAATTATATTATGAAGATACAATGTTGGTGGTTGGCAACCCTTGACGTTCTTACTTTAACCTCTACATTTCATTGACAATGTTAAAGGAAAACACTTCGACAATGAACATTCTAGTGCAATGAGTAAGGAAGGAAACAAAACACTTCATTTCTAATTTCAACCGTAGGACTTCAATCAAGACTTCTAAAGTGACATACCTACAAAATTTTATAAAACTTGACCACACCGATTGAAAGATCATAGTGTTTGAACTTGAGGAAAACGTTGAGTACTTTACCTCCAGTAAATTAAGTGGTTGAGCAAACTTTGAATTCACTTGGTGTCAAAGTTTTGCACTGCACAAGGTCTAAATTCATTACCATCATGACAAGCATGATATCGTTTCCTTGTACACCATTTTTTAGAGGAAGAGAAGGGGTGTAGCATATTTTTTTAAATTGTGCAACAAGTGGAGGTTCAAACAGTGACAATTTCCTTGTCATTCTTTTGTAAATCAAGTATGATTTAGAATGATTATTCAAATGATTAATAAGAAGGTTTATGCCTTGTCTTGTAGTAGATACAATAAAAAGTGAGACTATGAATATCTCTAAGTTATATGTGGATATGAAGAAGTCGCCCAGCAATTTGTGACAATGTGTTAACCCTTGCACTTCCTTGTCAATTTCACGTCAAACACTATTGATTCTAGTGCAATGAGTATGGAAAGAAACAAAAACTTCTCTTTCATTTTCATTATTAACTGTCAAATCTCAATAAAGACATTTTTAGTAACATACTCCCAAATTTTCATCAAATTTGGCCACATGGATTGAAAGATTGTGGTGTTTGAAGTAAAGAAAGTTGTTCATATTCTTCTCTGCGTTGACTGGATCAGCAGACTTTGATTTCACTTTGACTAGGTGTCCAATCTTCACACTACATAGGGTCTAAATTCAATACCATCATGTCCAGCATGATCTTAGTTCCTTCTACACCAAATTTTAGAGGTAAAAAAGGGGTATAGCATATTCAAAACAATATTGTGTAAGGACTAGAGGTTCAAAAATTTGCCAATTCACGTCATATTTCTAGTGTGAGCTTGATATGCTTTGGAATGATAATACGGATAACTAGTAAGGTTTACAGCATAGACTGGTGTTGAAGAAAATTTTGAAGATTTGTATGTTTCATATGGAAAAAAAGAAATATTTTTGGTTCCTTGCCCAACAATGTGTGAAAATGTTTGACTTGTGTTAAAATGCTATTTTCAACTAAAATAAGAATTTTTTGACAATATGAAAGAAGTGATATTTTGTATATGTATGACAAAACATCATATCCATATAAACTTCCGGCAAAAAAAATTGGAGCTACCTAATGTTCCAAATTTTACTCTAAGAAAAGCATAACGTTTGTTTTAAAGATCCGGTGTAAGACACAATTATATTCCCACAAAGCTAGTAATATGCCGCATTTTCATAAGAGTTTTCAGAGATTCACGACTAGAATTGAGACCATAGGAACTTGCATAAAATCAAAATTGTCCTCCAAAGAGGACTTGGTCCTTTAGGGGTTTAAATGTATCACTTGGGATAAAATGCTAATTTCACTGAACGCAAGAAATGTTTTTTGAAAGTATGAAGGAAATAGTATTGCTTGCCAATATAGAAAATCTTCCATTCAATGAAGTGTCCTAGCAAAACAAATTGGAGTTGCTCCACATGCCGGCAATCGAGACATTTTTTTAAGATGGCAAGCTTTTTCCCTAGAGGTTCTATGAGAATACAAATCACATTTCCATGTACCTCTTGGCCTCATGCTTCTTCATAAGAAATTTGACGAATTTTAAATACAATTTGCATCCATGGGAATGTGCCTGTGATATGCAAAAGCCGACCTCAAGACTTTTGCCATGAAGGGGCAAAAATGCATAGAAATTAACGATTATACTATTTTCCAAAAGTAGTTCTCTCTAATATTAGATTGATCCATAACAATTCTATCTACCATTCAGATTTTAGATCCAACAATTATTTATTTTATTTAAAATATAAGATGGCTACTGATAATACCCCTAGTCATTGCAACCCTATGTTTCTTATCCTAAACACCTCCATCACAATCCTGTAATTTTTGGCGTGCAATGACTAAAAACAAGGTAGCACATAGATCCGTAAAAGATCTGCAACGTGTACACTAAAGATGACATTTTGTGTATTTAGACTATCATATTTAGTGGTCACTTTTAACATCTCTCTTTTGAAATAATTATTTTAAACCACGCCGATGTTTCAGACCAAATGGATATCACTGAGATGTTTGAGGGTTTAAACCTAGATATTGTATGACATGGATATTGCCTAGCTAAATTTCTTAAGTTTTCCAAAATTATGGACAACTTCTGTTTTTTAATTAATTATGTACAAAAGCAACCACGGCGTAGGGTACATGATTTGGAAGTATTATAGGTTGTTACTTTCAATGATAATTTTTACCGAGAATGCACCTACCCATACTACTCAAAGAGGTGGATTACTGTCACCACCAAGATGTGTGAAGGACAACACGGGAGTGAGGAGGGAGACCACCCTCCCTCATAGTACTCTCTGTGGGATTCGGCAGGTCCCCCTCTCCCATGGCACTAAGTGACTTCCAAGACACACGTTGGTTTTGGAAGAGCACCCAATTTCAGCCGTTGGGAGCTGTGGGAGCCTGTCCCGAACCTTTAAACGGCCATATCTTCCTTATAACGTCACCAAATGCGACGAGTGAGGACTTTGTCGACATCTACTCTTCGCGTAGATGCCGATGGACACCTTACTTGTCCCATTTAGACAAGTTCTCAGGGAGTTATGCCACTCCCAGCCCTTGGGACTCTTGGGACAGTCCCAGTGCGACAGTCCCCCTTGGCCTCCAAACTTCCAACTGCCATAACTGTTGGCCAACACCTCCAAATGAGGTGTTCTTTGACATTTTGGATTCCTTGTGACATGGGCTATACAAATCCTATGTCTCAAACTTTGTATCTCCTGGTCTCTTGTGGGTCAGGGGCATCTCCAATGCCTTGGGTCCTTTCCCACTAAGCCCACACAAGGCTTACTCACCATTTGGCACCACAAGGCCCGGGCGTCACTCCGGTGTCCCCCTTGGGTCCTTGGTATTGCGGGCACTCCTAGATGAGAGGTGCGCGACATCCGATTTGTTTCAGAAGATTCTAAGTTGAGAAAGAAGTAGATGACCAGGAAACCAACGACGACCAGCCACAGTAGGGACCGTGCGGCTGGCAAACAACTCGCAATCTATAGGTCCTATCCTTTCCTTTGAAGCTTCTCCTTGTTTTTTAGTACCTCTATTATTGAAGTTTGAATCCCATAGTGTGAAGACAAAAGCCTTGTTAGACTCCGGAGCCTTAGCTTTGTTCATGGATAAGGACTTTGCAAAAAAACATAGTTTGCCGTTAGTCACCAAGAAAAGTCTTATTCATGTAGAAGTTATTGATGGTAGACCCCTTATATCTCGTGATGTGACTGAAGAAACCAAACCATTAAAAGCCTTTATAGAAGATCACCAGAGTTCCATATTTTTCAATGTTATTAAGTCCCCTTCCAATCCTGTTGTGTTAGGCTTATCATGGCCTGATAAATATAACCCTCATATTGATTGGAACACACGGAAACTAAAATTCCAATCAAGTACTTTTGATATTCAACTTAATAGTGCCCTAGTACGCACAAAACCATAAAAAATTTAGAGTCTGAGCTTATTAAAGCGTCAAATGCCCAAGTGCCGCTAATTGTTGGCGCTAGAGTACTTATGAAGGCTGCCAAGGAAAGAGTTACATTTGCTATCTATGCAACTCCAATATCTAAGCAAGTTCAAGCTTCAACTCAGCTTCCAGCTTGATATAAGGTATATAAAGATGTATTAGAGAAGAAAAATGAAGATATGCTCCTTCAACATCGGCCGTATGATTGTGGAATTGATCTCCAAGAAGGTACTCAACCACCTTTTGGACCAATCTACAATCTTTCTCAAAATGAGCTTGCAACTTTGCAAGAATACATTGATGAAAACCTTGCCAAGAACTTCATACAACATTCCAAATTACCGGCAGGAGCTCCAATATTGTTTGTGAAGAAGAAAGATGGTTCACTCCGGATGTGCGTGGATTATCGCGGTTTGAATAAGATCAGCATCAAGAACCGTTATCCATTGCCTTTGATTTCTAGACTTCTTGATCAACTTGGTCGAGCAAAAGTATATACCAAGATTGATCTTCGAGGAGCATATAAAGGTGATGAATGGAAGACTGGGTTTCGGACAAGGTATGGACACTTTGAATATAATGTCATGCCTTTTGGTCTTACTAATGCACCTACTATATTTCAATATCTGATGAACGACATCTTCCTAGAATTCTTGGATGACTTTGTCATTTGTTATCTTGATGATATCCTGATCTTCTCTAAGAATGAAGATGACCACGGGAAACATGTCCGGTTGGTATTAGAAAAGCTATGCAATGTTGGGCTATATGCCGAACTAGAGAAATGCGTGTTTCACCAACCTCAAGTTGAATTTCTTGGATACATTATTTCTGAAGAAGGTATTTCCATGGACCCAAAGAAAATTCAGACAGTTCTTGAGTGGAAGAAGCCAACAACAATTTGAGATGTCCAATGTTTCCTCGGCTTTGCCAACTTCTATCAAATGTATTATTCAAAGATAGCTGCTCCATTGACACAACTCACCTGCAAAAACAAGCTAGAGTGGAGTACGGAAGCAGACAATGCATTTGAAATCTTGAAGATGGTGTTTACTTCAACGCCAATCTTGACTCATCCTGATTTTCAAAAGCCATTTTTTCTTGAAAGTGATGCCTTTGATTTTGTCTTTGGAGCAGTTCTCTCTCAACATGGAGAAGATGGACGCTTACATCCTGTTGCTTTCCATTCACGAAAGTTCATGGCTGCAGAAATCAATTACGAAATTCATGATAAGGAGTTATTGGCCACTATTGACTCTTTTGAAGAATGGAAATATTTTCTTAAAGGAGCTCAACACCCAATCACAGTCTATACCGATCATAAGAATTTGGAATTTTTTATGTCTGCAAAAGTACTTAATTGGTGACAAGCACGGTGGAGCATATCATTGTCGCATTTCAACTTTGACATTACTTATCGACCTGGCTCACAACAAGTTAGATCCGATGCTTTATCAAGACGAGCTTATTTTGCACCAAAAGAAGGTGATATAGCTTATGATCAGCAACGAGCAACTCTTCTTAAGTCTGAACAACTTTTGCTTTGAACTACGCGCATTACTACTTCAATAGATGCAACATTTCTCCAAGATATCCGCGTAAGTCTACGCTCTGACCCTTTGGCTTTGAAATTCAAGAGCCATTATGAAATTTCTGATTTTGGAGATGTCCAAATTATAGACTCTCAACTTCTTGATTCTGGAGGAGTCCAAAGAACGGACCCTCATAGTTTTAGAGATAATCTCATGGTAGACTCTCAAATTCCTGACTCTAAGGTTTTGAATTAGGAAACTCCAAATCGACCTACTCTCCAACCACGGATCCATAGATCACATGGAGGTGAAATGCCCTGAAATGATACTGATCCAAAATTCCAGTTCAAGAATGGGCTCTTGTATTATCAAGGACTATTGTACATCCTTGAAGGCCCATGCCGACTCCGAGTGCTCTAGTCTCGACACAACTTTCCAGCGGCGGGACATTTTGGCTTTAACAAGACCATGGAGCTTATTTCCAGAGATTTTTGGTGGCCACAAATGTAGAAATCTGTGAAAGAATTTGTCACAACATGTGACATTTGTTCGAGGTCGAAGACTCCTCGACATCGCCCGTATGAGTTATTACACCCACTTCCAGTTCCAGAGAAGCCATGGTCATATATATTCATGAACTTTATCATAGACCTTCTAGAGTCCAAGTCCTTTGATTCTATCTTTGTCGTCGTTGATTGCTTAACAAAGATGGCATATTTCGTGCCTTGTAAGAAGACCATTACAGGTGAAAAAACGGCAAATCTATTTATGGAGAATGTGTACAAGTATCACGGACTTCCCAATGATATTATTTTCGATTGAGGTACACAATTCACATCCAAGTTTTGGCAATCTTTGTTCAAGATCTTACAAGTAAAGATCAAGATGTCATTGGCGTACCATCCACAGACATATGGACAGACCAAACAAGTTAATCAAGTATTGGAACAATATCGGAGATGTTCCATCAATTATCATCAAGACAATTGGGTAGACCTACTTCCTGTTGCGGAGTTTGCATATAACAACACCTTTCAAAAGTCTATTCAACAGACTCTATTTTTTGCAAATTATGCTCATCATTGATGACTTGATGCCTTCAACCTTGGTTTAATCAAGAATCCAGCTATGCAGGACCTCGCTTCTCGACTCTCAGATATTCATAAGGAGATGAAGACACGGCTTGCAGAAGTTCAAGAAAGGCAAAAGACAAATGCAAATAAGTTTTGAAAGCAACACCTAACTATTTCAGTTGAAGATGAAGTTTGGCTGCTTTGTCGCAATCTAAAGACTCATCGACCTAGTGATAAATTGGACTATCGACGCCTTGGACCATTTTTGGTGGTTAAACAAGTTAATGAGGTAGCGTATCAATTAAACCTACCATCATCTATGAAGATTCATCCAGTGTTTCATGTTTTCTTGCTTAAACCGTACAAAGAATCAACCATTCCTGGATGGCTGCAAGCACCTCCGCCTCCAATCGAGATTGATGGAGAAAAAGAGTTTGAAGTTTTAGAGATCCTTGATTCCCGTGTCAATCAAAGAAAGTTGGAGTATCTTGTTCATTGGCAGGGTTATGACGTTGGCGAACAAACTTGGGAGCTTGCTGCCAACCTTGATAATGCTCTAGAAATGATTGAAGAATTCCATCGCCAATATTCAGTGAAACCGAGTACAAATGATGTTTAAGTCCAATACATCTGGACCAACACCGGCACCAAATCTTGTTTTTTTTGTGGTGCAGGTGCAGATGCAGAAGTTTTGGACTAAAACAGTGAAAAGATGGGAGTACCGACGAAGCCACAGTCAAGGATTTAGCTCAGTCTCTATTGGGATAGGGGTCAGATTGTAAGCGGAATCGAACCCTCGCTGCTTACTTCATAATTGGTGTCATCCGACTGCGACTCCGCCGGTGCTTGTACTTGACATCGACATGGTGTCGTGATGTGAAGTGTTTATTAGTGAAATAGTTAATATTTATGTGTATTAGATGGGTTTTCTATATGTGTTGTGTCTTATTATATTGTTTGTAATAATTAATTGTAGAGTGTGTTTGGGCTGAAATTAATATGGCCTTAGTTGGGTTGATGTTGTAGTTGAGATGTGGTTGATAATCGGATTTAGATTGATAACTGGATGGGGGTGGGAGGTTTGACTTTGGTACGTGCATGGATGAAGAATATTCATTGAGTAGATGCCACAGAGGAGGATATACAAAGGGAGATGCCGCGGAGGAGGATATGCAAAGAGAGATGCGACGGCGGAGGATATGTGAAAGTAGATACCGCGGAGGGAGGATATTCGATTAGCATATGTCTTTAGAGAATAGATATTCTTTTAGAAGATACCAAGGGCGTGCTTAGGGAGACTCACCTTGAGAAATGTATTTAAAGAGGGTGGTAAGGGAGGAGAGGCATCCCATTGTGTTTTTGTTGGAGTTGGTTGTGAGTTTGAGAGTATGGAGTGAGTGTTTGTGAGCTTGAGAGGATAGTTGAGTGGACTTGAGAGTTCTCAAGTATTTCTTAACACTTTGAGGGCTGAAGGTGTTGAAGTGGGCACTTGGTGCCATTTGTTGTAATCTCCTCTTTATGTTATAAAGATGGCAGATTTTATGATTTGGGTTTTTGAAGCATAACTTTTGGTTGGTGTTGAATCTTAGAGTGATATTTTGAGGGTTTGTTAAAGGCATGATAAGCTACCTTTGTGCGGTTGTTTCAAGCAAGGAACATACTGGAGCGAGGAGTTATTGTCTGCTGAAGTGGAAGGGGTCTAACTATCTTGCAAGAAGAGGACAGCAACTTTGAGAGCATGTTTCTATGTGACCACAAAGTCTTTGAAGGCGAGATTTTTGAGGGTACACTTTTAAACTTGTGCTTTATATACTATCAAAATTTCAAGTTCATTGAATTTGTAGTTTAAAAGTTATAGACAAAATTGTAGTCAGGTTTGTTAAGCAGTGTGCTGGACAGAGTTAAACTCGTGCCAAGTCTTGGAAATTGATTATCTACTGCTGAAATTTGGCACAAGAATAATTATTAAGGTTAAGAATGATTTTGCAAAGTTTCATAGCAAAATACTAAGTAAGATAGGAGTTTTGAGAGAGAAAGGGATATTATGTTAGCACTTGAGTAGATTTTCAGCAAGTGGAGATTAGGAGGGATTGAGAAAGGGACTAAGTGTGTGATAATCTACCATAGCAAGAAGCTACGTGCTTTTCCAGATAATCCACATCCTTTATGACAACGGCTTATATAGTACCTGCCTACTGTTCCGGTCCAATTGCTGACAGTGTACGGCACCTATTGTCAACTGCCGCCACCCGCCACCTTCGAAAAATTCTCCGCTAACAATTTTTTGAAAACTGTAACGGTCTTTGATATTCCTAGTTTACTTTAGTTTATTTTTGTTTTTTCTCCACGTGAATATCATGTGAATTTCATGTATTAGCTTTAGTTTTCTTGTTTTTTCATTAGTTGATAAAACAACTCGAGGAACTCGTTGCTTGAAGGGGGGGGTGATGTCACGGACGTGCCATACATCACCCGATACTAATCCAAAGACTAGTCATTAGCCAAGCTAATCAAACACTAATGAAGCAAGGAAGCTTCTCAGGCAACTTCCCGTTGGACGTTGAGGAAGCTTCTTAAGCAACTTCCTCTTGGACGGTGAGAAAACTTCTTAAGCAACTTTCTGTAGACGGTGAGGAAGCTTCTCAAGCAACTTTCCGTGGATGGTGAGGAAGCTTCTCAAGCAACTTTCTAAAGGCAATGGTAGGGCTTGCTTGGCTTGGAAGCCAAGCAGCACAGACTAGTTAGAGATAGTATAAATAGAGAGTGTTGGGGTTATAGTCCTCACTCTTTTCAACACCAGTTGTACACACTCTTGTTCTAGAATTCTGATAATTTGATCTTGGAGCTATAAGCTCATTCTAGAGTTATAAACTCATCTTATTCTTGTTGCTTGTACAAGAAATCATCTCGACAAGTCCTGTCTTGCCTTTGGTCTAGTGCCAAGAGTTGCGTCCGCAACAGTGGGTCATCTTGTGGATACCCAAAACTTTGCAAGAATCTACCTTTCTATGTTGGAGGAGGGATTGGAGAAGGTAGATAAGACCAAGATTGTATCTTTCATCCTTGATAGGAGATCCAAGTGGGTGCCTTTTGTGCAGACCGTGAGGACACTTGTGGATGCCAGAGAATCCTCTTTGTTGGCTCTTAAGCCACCCATTGACTTGGGGCAGGGTTTGTCTGAGGTTGGAAGTTTGGAAGTGACATTAGGAGGGCCAAGAGAGACTTTGGTCATTGTTGGGGAGTCTAGACAGTAGCCTAAGGCTGGAAAGCTCTCAACTAACTCTTGGTATCACTTGAAGCCCATTTCTCAGGTATTACCATTAGACTTTGTGTTTGGGGCAGTCAACTTGGAGGAGCTAGCCAATTTGGTGCCAGGAAGATCTCAAGCTACTTCTAGGATCTTGGAGGACTCCGTGGGGGGTTGTCGCGCACCTCTCCTTGAGGAGTGCCTGCAACACCAAGGGCCCAAGGGGGACACCGGAGTGACGCCCGGGCCTTGTGGCGCCATTGGTGAGGGGACCCAAGTGGGCCTAGTGTGGGAAAGGACCGCGGGCGTTGGAGACGCCTCTGACCCACAGAGACTAGGAGTCACGAGGGAGTGGACATGAGAATGTGGTAGCTCATGTCGTCATGATTCCAAAATGCTAAGGAACACCTCAATCGGAGGTGTGAGCTAAAAGATATGAGGTTTAGGAGGTAGAGGAACAAGAGGGGTGCTGTCCAGGGACAGTGCTGGACTGGGACAGTGCTGGCCTGGGAGGCAGTCCCGGGAGTCCCGAACCTTGGGAGTAGCATAACTCCCTGAATACTTGCCCAAATGGGGCAAGTGAGGAGTCTATCGACATCTACGCAACAAGTAGATGTCGATAGAGTGGTCGCTCGTCACATTTGGATGCGGGACAAGGAAGATACGCTGCCTAGAAGGTTCGGGAACGTTCCCGGAGCGTTCCAGCGGCTAAGGCATTGGGAGATCGGGTGGTCTTCCAAAACTATGAGGAGTAAGGGTCCAGGCCTCGACCTAGGACCAGGGGGCCTGCTGAAGACCACAGAGAGTACTATAGGGAGGGCTGGTCACCCTCCCCACTCCCCTAGTGTCCCGGTAGTGACCAAGGTGGGAGTCCCGGTGGGTGTGGCTAGTGTTGGGGCTTCACCACGGGGACTCCCAAGGTAAAATGAGTCCCGGTGGGTGGAGTTGGTGTTGGGACTCCACCACGGGGACTCAAAGGACAAAATGGATACCGGTGGGTGACGCTAGTGTTGGGGCTTCACCACGGTGACTCATAGGGACAAGATGAGTCCCGATGGGTGGAGCTAGTGTTGGGGCTCCACCATGGGGACTCATGAGGCACGGTTTGGGATTGTAAGTGCTACCAATTGAGGGGTGGTGTCTCACTGCCGGCGCCATGACTTCTTGGGTGGCCTTGGGTCACTATGGAGGTTATGGACGGTGGTGAGGAGACACCACCAAGTGCGGTTAGGCCGCGTGGTAAGGGAGTGCCACCAAGTATGGCCTTGGACATTAGAGGAAGTCCGCACCTAACCATTGGCTACCTACGAGGGAGAGAGTCCCGAATGCATGAGTAGGAGGGCTTGGTGACCAAGCTATGAGCTTGGAGGTTGGTATGGGGAGCTAACCATGTGCATTTGGGGGATGTGCAGGGTTAGCGCTCGTGACGCTTGCTAGAGTTGGGAAGTTTTGACTATAGGTTAAGGTGAGCTAGCGAGGGTTGCGACAGGGGTGGAACTCCGGTTGTACCCACCCTAGTGACTTGAGATGAGTCTCTAACCAAGCAGTAGGGTGTGGAGACCAATTTTAGGGTGACGCCCAGGGCATCAACCCCTGCAAGTGTGGTAACCAGCCTCCAGACACTTGCCACGGTGGCATTGACCCCTTCAACTATTCCAAGCGGACTTGGAGGTGCAAGTGGCTCCCAAGTGGCTGGAGTAGGGCCTAGGAGCTTCCTATGGACATGTGATAGGGCTAGAGCAGCTGAGCAATCCTTGAAGACTTTGCAGGAGGTTGGTGAGGGAGGAAAGGATTCCCCAGAACTCTAGGTGGCACACCTTAGTGATAGTGGCTAGTTAGTTGCTAGTGGTGGCCTATTGGGTCTAGAATTAGTGTGGATTTTGTTTGTTTTTGCTTGGCTTTTGCTTTGAATTGGTTTTGGACTTGTTTTGACATGCCAAGCCTTGTTGATTAGTGTGACCCGTGATTCTAATCATGGGTGAGTTAGTGAGTTGGGAATTGTGGAGTTGGAGTGACTTAAGGGCTAGGCTTGTGAGCCTTTCCCTTACCATTGTACTTGTTGTGTTTTCCTTGTAATACATGTTGTTTTATGGTATTTTGAGTCTCTGGAGCATCATGTATGTTGTGTCTTGACTTGTGTATTGGTCTCCAGTCTCCTTTTCTTGTTCCAACTTCAGTTGTTGCTTGTAAGGGGAGTGGATCATCTTGGCAGTGAGGGAGGATGGAATGGTACCCTGTGTGACCTTTGGAAAGAGTGGATGCCGTCCATTGTGAGGTCTACCATTCCCTCTTCTTGATCTGACCCTTTGTCTAGAGGAGAATCAGTTCATTAATAAGGGAAAAATGGATGCCGCCCATACTAATGGAATAAACTAGTTACACTTATCTAACCTATCAAGGAGCGGATGCCATTGATAGGCAATAGTATAAACCTCTCTAAGTCACCTAGTCAGATCCTTTTTGGTGTTTGTGCAAGTGGTGGTTGGATCTAACTTTGGAAAGAGTGGATGCCGCCTAGAGTGAGATTTACCATCCTCTCTTGTTGATTTGGCTTTTTGTTCAGAGAAAAATCATTCCATTGGTGTGGGAAGGTGTTCCCACCAGATCCGGAAGTTAACCTTAAATCCGGACGAAAATAATGGAAAATATAAAAATTTTGGAAGTAGTTAGAATAAAAGAGGGTAATCTGCGAAACCTAAAGGATAAGCCGGTCAGCACTTTTCTTAAGTGTTTAAATGTACTTTTACAGTATAAATCTGACAAGGCGGCAATCCGGGCCCGATACCCGGATCCGGAGCGGTTAATCAATTTTCGTACGGCAGATGGTGGCGGGGTAAAAACGGTTGGGATGGCCATGGCGCCGCCATTCTGTTTGTTTTCGCTTCTCTGTCTCTCTCGCCCTTACGTTGCTCTTTCCGCCTCCGCGCTCTATTCCGCAATTAGATTTTTGTATTAGAAACGAGGAATTTTGTGAGGTCAGTGCGTGCAGGGTAACCGGGCACCATTGCCAAGAGAAAGTCTACCGACCGGTGGAGGAGGATGTCGGGAAGGAAGGGCAAAGCTTTGGCCTCCAACGCCCTGCAATTGCAGAAGGTAACTCCGGCATTACCGACAGAGGCGGAGGACCTCAGAGTCTTGGAGAGCTTCCTCGAGGTGATGCGGTGCGTAGGATTGCTGAGCACACCCTGGGCTTTCCAGAGCGAATTCATCACCGCCGAGCTAGGAGGGAAGCCGTCCAGCCAATTCACCGGCATCCGCGCACATCCGGAGAAGTGGACGGTGAAGGCGTGGAGGGAAACCTACGGGTTCCGTGAAGGCACGGTGAAGTTGGCAGAGAAGAAGGAGGCATTCCTAGTGGGGGAATTCCGGAACAAAGCCAACCCCAAGGATGGCTACGCCATCACCGACCTCAAGGACGATGACGCCGGGATGGTGATCGCGTTTCTGAATCCAATCTTCCATCCGGAGAAGCCTAGGCGGATTGTCGCGAAGCTGGCCAGCCTCTTCCTAGGAGCAATGGGGGGGAAGCACCAGGTATATAGGGCCGTTCTGATGAAGGACGAGGTGGACCGGATGCGGAAGAACGTGCAGAAGGGCAGGAAGACTCTGACGCCAATCTCCACCTACGTAGGGCACCTTTACGGGAAGAAGGGGGTCCTCAGTCCGGAGGAGCATGACGAGTTCGACAAACTCTTGAAGATTCAGAGTTATGGAGCTGCCGACTTGGAGCTGGAGGAGTCAGAGGAGAAAGAGGACCCGCAAGAAACGGAAGACTCCCCTCCTCCACTCCCTCTTTGGAAGAAACAGAAACGGAGCAAGTCTCCCGTGCAGGAACCGGAGCCGGAACCGCACAGCCCAGGTCAAATGAAGTAGGCTACACAAGCTCCGACAGCAGTACAACCGGAAGAGGAACACACTCCACCTCGAGGGCCGGAAACCTCCTACGCTCCGTCCCTGGAGCCCGGAACCACCACGCCGATCCGTCTGACCGGCGAAATTGTAGAAGACATCTAGCTGCTCTGCAATCACGTACAGTGGCGAGCGAAGATCCTGGAGGACGAGCTCAAGGAGAGGACGGCCGCCTTGATGGCAGTTATGGAGGAGGTGGATATGGAAGAACCGGAAGAACTCTTGCCCCGGCTCAAGGAGCTTCAAGATGCAGAGGAGAAGCTCCGGATAGCAGAGGTCAAGCAGCAGGAGTTGGAGGGACAGGCCGTCTCCCTCGCGCAAACCAACACCAAATTGTGGACGCGGTTAGCGAAGATGGAGAAAGACCTGTAGGTGGCCCTGAGCGAGGCGGAGATCGCGAAGGATAAGGCCAGGGCCTCCGGACAGGCTCTGCGTGAAGTGAAGGCGGTGCTCGAACTTCCGGTTGACACGGTCAACCGAGCCCGCCTTTACAACTAGAGTCTGGAAGGAATGGACACCAAGAACCTCGGAAAGGTCATTCGGTTCTTGATGGACCAGGCGAAGGAGATGAAGAAGACGTGGGGGAAGATGAAGGAGCTGGTGGCAAATCTGCCAACAGAAAAGTCCAAGGCCTGCGGGACCCAACTGCCGGAGCAGCTGCTGCAAGGAGCAACAGCAGCAGGGACGTCCGGAACCCGATCCGGACCCGCAGCGGAGACCTTCACCGGTGAACCCATGGACCGGGATCTTCCACCGGGACCATCATCGGACCCACAGGTTAGGAGGTTGGCCCCACTTTCCAGTCTTCCAACGAAATGGGTCAGCGTCGTCAACGCCCAGGTTCCCCGGCCGATTCCGGATCCAATCCGGCTAACTTCAGAGTCACCGGAGTTGACCCGGGGGACTGTCTCGGCCGCCACCCTTGAGGCTGGAGCGGCGGAGGCTAGTCCGAGGAGGAGCCTCCAGGAGCAACTGGAGGCGACCTTCCTGTCTCCC
The DNA here is from genome assembly GCA_022496805.1 of Pohlia nutans. Lineage (NCBI taxonomy): Eukaryota > Viridiplantae > Streptophyta > Bryopsida > Bryales > Mniaceae > Pohlia > Pohlia nutans. Next base: position 44,024,630 of record CM040088.1, on the reverse strand, counting down.
ACAACCACCGCAGTACCTACACCGCCATCCGGACCACTAAGACCAGGCCCAGGGACAACACCCCCACCACAGCCGGACGTGGAATAGGAGCCGGAAGACACGACTCCGCGGCGTAGGAGTTCAAAAAAGAAGAATCCGGTAACCCTTTAGGAGTAGGATTTTGGTAGGAGTACGGGTTCAAGGTAGCGACTAACGATGGGGCCCTCTGTGCACCCGGCTACCACTCCGGAAGGATAGGTTACTGTAGCATACCGGAAGTTGGATCCCGAGGATTTCGGATCTGAGATCCGAAAATCTCGGGACCTTGTTAGGTGGCAGTTTGAGTGTGGGCCGCCCACCTTTTCGCACGATAGCCTAGAGTTAGTGTTAGATTAGAAGCTGTTTAGGGTTTGCCTGTAGTATTTAGTTAGAGAGTCCTTGGGACTCTGGATCTTTTTTTCCTTGTATGAACTACCTTCTCTTGAATACAATGGATTCTTCTTCATTCCTGTGAGTAGAGTGTGGGAGGGTTTCTGGGAGGGAAAATAGGTCCACTTTGCGGAGTGTAGGTGTACTTGGTTTATCCGAAAGAGTTAGCTGTGTAGTTGGAGTTTGTGGGAATCGTGATTGGGTTGGTACAGGAGAACGCCCGGAAGAACTAGAGAGGAGCTTAGGGAGAAGGCCTAATACTCTACAGACCCGGAGGAAGCCAGGAGTGGGAGTGTGATTGCAAGCCGGAAGCTGGTCATACTGAGAATGCGGTCGATCTCCGCTTGATCTCAGACGCCGGTCGAGTCCGGTGTCTTCCCTAACAACTGGGAAAAAGCCTGTAGTCTAGATCTATTCCGGAACTAACTCAGTTTCCGGCTTCACATTACGGGTGACCGCATCTGTGCAACCGGAGTGTCGTGGTAGTAAAGGGTCTTTCTTCTGTGTGACCGCGTCTAGACCCCCGTCCGGATGTTGTGAGAAGGAAGTCCTGTAGCTATCAACTTAAATCACAGGATAGTGTTTCAGGACAATGGGCAATCCGGCCACTTTAATTCATAGGATCAGTGGACTTCCGGCCACTAGTTTAAACCGTCCGGAGCAGATGTGGGAATAGACCGGTTTTTGGAAAAGTAATCCGGAACCGTCAACTTGTAATACCGGTTGGAATCCGGATAGTTTGATTTATCCAATTTATTAGGAACTATAGAAGAGTACTTTGTGTCTCAAACGACTAAATCTTAGGTCTCTGTGGGAACGAATTTGGAGCGGTTACTTTGGAAGCGTTTAGTGACGATTAAATGCCATCCGGAGGAACACTGACTCTGTAATCTGCAGCAATTGATAAGGAAAGAGTGGATGCCGCCCTTACCCTTGGAATAAACTGGTTACACTTATCTAACCTATCAGGGAGCGAATGCCACTGATAGGTAATGGTATAATCTCTCCAAGTCACTCAGTCAAGTCATTTCTTGTGTTTGTTTAAGGAGTGGTTGGATCTACTAACAAGAAGAGTGGATGTTGCCCCATAGGTAGTATTAAACCAACCAAACTTACATAGTACACCAGGGAGCGGATGCCACTAGTATATGATGGTATAAAGCTTCTTACCCAAGTGTTTACCCTCCTTGCGAAGGTCGTGGTCCTTGGTAATTTCATCTGGGCATAGCAACTTGGTAGTGGGGCTTAGTCACATAAGCAATCCTCTATATAGCGCCCAAATCATTTTTTGGAAGTAGGTAGAGTGAGTGATGAGTGATTGGTGAGGATTAATAAGGAAGGAGTCCCATAAAAGCCACCAAAAGTCTCTCTGAGCATCCTAGCCTACAACACTAGGATTAACCATTGGTTACTATGTCTAGTTCATACTCTTGGCTTGTACTTACCTTGTTCTTATGTCCGCTTTTGTCCTTAGGCGAAAATAGAAGAAATGATTGCGATCCTAAGTTTATTTGGACAGAATCCTAAATTGGATAAATCTCGAGCTTAGGAGATCCTCACAGTCTATTTCTTGCTTAGTAACGTTATTCTCAGTGCTCTAGTATATGTTTGTGATTGTTTGCAAATAATCCTATTGTCTCAATTCCTTGTTTGCTACAATTCTAGGGTAGAGTCCTAAAGTGATCTGGTAAGTTCTTATTCTGGGTTCTAAGAGAGAGTTTCTCCTCTTAGGATCTTCCCCTTTAAGCCTTTAGGAGGTCTTGCAATTTGTCCTCCACCCGTTTGCTATCCTAACTTGTGTTTTAGTGTGAGTCCTGAATCCTTCAGTTAAAGGTCCTGAATTGACCCAAAGGTCACCTTTGTTCAAGACTAAAGTCTTATTTGGTACCCTAGGATAGGTCTACTATATGTTCTAAGTATCCTTGCATTGTTTTGAAGTCACTTTTACATCCCTAAGTCTTTGTTAAATCAGTCCCAAAGTGTCATCATGAACTGAGTTTAGGGACCCCTTGGGAGGTAATTAAGTAGTAATTTTTGTCTTAGGTAGCTTATTCTAGCCTAGTACTACACCTTAGGAAGCAATTCCAACCTATTCTGACTATTTGTCTAGGAGTTAGAAATGTTCAAAACTGGTTATTGTAGCATCTTGAACTAAAGCTATAGGGATCAAGGTAAGACTCTTACAACCCATCTCTCACTAGGGATGTATAGTACTAACCTTCTAGTAAGTGTGAAGAAGTGTTTTGCCTAGGGCTCATTGCTTTAAGATGGACGTTTGCAGCAACCCCTTAATTCTAAGCTTATCTCCTGAACTGACATTTGAACTTAGCTTTTTGACTTGGGTAGAGTAGCCTATACTAACCCCTTGGGATGTCTGTGATCTCATTTGGAGCCTTGTAAGTGTCCCCAACCCTTAATTTCTGCCATCCTGAATTCTAATCCTAAATTGAGTTTAGTATTACCTTTTTGAGTTTTTAGGACAATAGTTTCACCTTAGATGGGTTCCTTTAAGGTCATAGTATGTAGACATACCCATTTGCAGCCAGAATAGATCATTTAGTCCTATCCTAAATTGCTCCCAGGTACGATCCAGGGTCAATGTGGCTTACTCTGGTAGGTTTATCTCCTTGGGTCCATGAGTCTTAACCCCTAGTATATTTCTATGATAATTTTGGGTCAAGAACTTAATGTTAGCTTGTCTCCTTTTGTATCCCTAAGCGAACACTAGAGCTGCCATAAAATGACCCTAGGGAAAGTCTTAGGAGTCAAGTAAATGCCCTAGGACATCTAGCTTACTTACTAGTACCCTTTTGGAACCTTTTTGGAACCATTTGTCCCTCTCTAACCTTTAATTTAGGAAATCCTAAACAATTCAGTATCACATCCTGAATTGTCCTGAATTCTCCTGAATTGTCCTGAATTCTTGTGTTAGGACCGAGATGGGACCCCTCTAACCACCCTCCACCCCTGGTTATATCTCCTATCTCTTAGGGAAAAAAGTAGGTAGGTTTTGGAAGCAGGGGATAGTCCTTAGGTAGCTCAACTGCCATAACCCCAAAAATCCTTGGAAGTGTGGTTTAGAGACAACCTCTGTGATCTCCAAAAATAATATTTATTAGTCCAACCATTGTTTCACCCAGAAATCTCTGTGGAAATGATTACCTTAGGGTAGTTAACTGAATTTTAAACCCCTTAATTGAGTTAATTTGGGAAATACTTGTCACTCATCCTATGACATGGGGGTTTGAAAATGGTTCAGGAAATACCCACCACCCGGCCTACAAGGTGATATTTACATCTAAGAATTAATGTCCAAATCAATATACATTTCAAGACTTACAAAGTATGTATATATACCCCAATGCAAAGTTCCAACCCAAAAAGTGCAAGAAAATTGCTTTTAGATGGTCCAAACGGTGACTTGAAATTTCTGCCCAAAAATCTTGATCGGATTTGCTTGCCTAGATTTGCTTGCCCAAATCTGCTTCTTGGATTTCAATTCCAGATTTCCCAAACCTAGTTTCCCAAGTCGGTTCTTACCTCATTTTGGATGAAGAAACATTTTTTGAGTTTAGCAGCCAATATTGGATCCCTTTTCCTTTCTGGTCATGTGGTTTAGACTCTCTAGGAGTTTGTAGATGAATCTTTTAGGACCTTAACATCCACATAGGTCACAAATCTCACTTCCCTCTAACACAATAATCATCCATCAATACTCACTCCTCATGGATATTTATGGCTAAGAATGAGCATTGGACACTCATGAGTAGGGTTTTACTCACAAATACCTCCAATGCAAACTTTCCGGGAGGTAAGTAACCTTGCCAAGTCACTTACCTGTGTGTGGATGCATGTATCTTTGCAGATTGTTCTCCATACTTGTATTTGAAGGCAACCTACCATCCAAACACTTGTAACCTCTCCTCTAGCTCGGATTTCTTACTCACATGCTTCATCAGGCAAACTACCATGCTACTAAGCAAGCTTGCAAGTTGTAGAGGTAAAGAATAGAGGGATGTTCACTGTCATCCTCCCCAGGCAAACTACCACATGAAAGAATTCAAGTTACTTACCATTGATGTGAACCAACTATCTATCCATTCACCAATCAAGGGCAAACTACCTCATTGACAAGTTCCGAGATAGCAATTAGTCCAATCAGCCAAAGAAAACCGAGCAAGAGGGCAAACTACCTTCTCCCACTCTGATACTCTTATAATTGCATTCCAAAGCTACCACTTCCACAATTCTAGACTCCAAAGGCAAACTACCATCTGAAAATCCATCATGCACAAGCAGATGATGCTCGGAAGTCAAGAGGCTCCTCTCAAACTTCACTTTGGGGCAAACTACCCTCCAAAGCTAGGTGAGAGACAAGTAATTTTCCAACATCAAGCACTTCTTGACCACCAATAACTTAGGTAAACTACCACATGACTATAACAACCAAAGAGACTCAACATGCAATGTAAGTTCCTTGCAACCCAATCTCAAGCTATTACACCAACAATTTGGATCCAATTCCTTGTCCCACCTTCACATGGATCGAATTTACAACTCCAATCCAAGGTCACACAAGGTAAGACAAGAAACCATCCTCTCTGACACTTTTCCACTGACCTAGGACTCACAAATGAGGCAGCCCGGAATTGTTGCTCAGATTTCTCTCTCCAAAAATTGATTTTCCGAGCCTCACCATATACAAAGTCACAACTTGGGAAAAAATGGGGCTGCATTCACACACTTGTGCTTTACAAACAAAGGCCAGGCTCCCTTATGCGCTTAGAGAGAGACAAGGTGCTTTATAACAAGAAAGGGAAAGCACAAAGTCACAAATGGAGAGTGGGCCGATTTGGGCTACCAGGAGTTTGGCATAAATACATTCCGAACTCTCTAGCCGCTACAAGAAGGCTCCAAAACTGCCCAACATAGCAACAAACTAAAACTAATGCAAAACACACTATGGGTGGTGCCAACACACCGACGTTCAACTTACTAGCTTGTAGATGCAACATATAACCAATCATAGTTAAGCTTAGTTGTCCAAACTATCCTCCATCCCAAAAATGTGGATCTAATCCTTGCACAACCTACTCAGCAAGTGTTTTCTTGATGAATTGCCCCAAAGAAAGATCAATAGGCTGTGAGAAGGGCTCAGACTCGGTTTTGGTGTCAGAAGTTGTCTCTCGCACCTTCCGCTTGCCCTTGCTTGGCGCCGATGGTGAGATCATGCTTGCAAACATCTTCTGTGGCATGGCTTGAGTCTTAATCTTACTAACCTCCGTGCTCCTAGTCTCTGTGTCCTCCGTTGTTGCCTTTGAAAGTGGTGGTGGTGACACACTTGCCACTTGCTCAGAAATGTGTTGCCCGGATTTCGGCAATCCAATCCCGGTGAACCACCACTCGCTTGCCGCACACCTTCGCCTTGGTATTCTATCTCCTTAGTTTGATTTGTCCTCAAAGGTTTCTCAGCCGACTCTATAACATCCAAACTGCCATGCACCTCCCCTTTGCCCGGATTTGGTGCTCGAAAATGAAGCTCAGATTCTCTGCCCGGATCCTACGCTCGGACTTGAATCCCAGAACCTGTTTCCAGCAATTTTGACTCTTTTTTTGCAAAACTCCCATGAGCAATGGTGAATTTTTCCCTAGAGGTTTTGGTTGAAGGTGACACATGTTTTGTAAGCGTACCTGCTGCTCCTGACCCAATTGTTCATTGCAGCCATGACACCTTTCTCCACTTCAGCCCCAATTGTACTCGGATTTGGACTCTCCTACTGCAAGTAGTGCAAAGCTGAAGCTGCCTCCTTTTGGTGTGCTGAGGAGGTTGCTTTTCCCCACCCAGAGGATTGTCCCTTCAAAAATATACTTCTCCACATCAATGACATGCGTGTCTTTCTTGGAATTGGAGTTCCCTTCATCCTCACCCGTGTTTGAAGACACGTTTCTGGATTTTGACTCTTCGGAGGGGCTGTTGGGCCCTTCCATGTTGAATGCGATGCTCTCCATCACCACTTTGAGATCTGCTAGGAGATCCTTCATCTCCCTGCCAAAGTTGGTGATGTAATCCTTAACCCTGCTCTTTGAAATGCATCCATCCTTTCCCACCACATTGTCCCACAACTTGATCTTCACCAAATCCTCACCTGAGAGCTCCAAGGTATTCTCCGCCTTCAATGCGCATTGGGCTGCATTCTTAGCCATCTCTTTTGCTTCACCACGTTCCACTTCAGTCCGTTTAGCCTTCTCCTTCCATCCGGCCTCCTTGGTGGAATTCGCAAGTTGTTTCTTCAAATTCTACAACTTCGCCGGATTTCCACCCCTGGGGCGCAATGTAGCGACCAATTTGGAGAGGGAGCAGCCCCCTACCATCTTTGTCAATTCTAGTATCACCCTATCCACCTCTGCAATGTCCGTGCGCAATCCCTCAAAGCGGGGCATGAGTGGAATCACATGCAAGCTCGGATTTTGAAGTCTCCCTAATTTGGAGCAGGTTCGACTTGAAGGGGGCTCCAACTTCACCTTCTCCTTGTCCATTTCCGGTTCCGGGCTCTTCTCATCTTCCGAACTCTTTTCCGGACTGAGTGGGGATTTCCCCTCAGGTTTTCCTCGCTCTCTCCAAGCTACTTGCTCATCCCACAATCTTTCCTCCTCCTCCGTCAAACAATTCACCCTCTGGTACAAGTGAAATAGAAAGGGGGATAGGGAGGAAGGCTTGGTACCCTCCAGCAACTTCACTAACCCCTTTACTATTGTTTGGAGCACTTTTGCTCAACACACATCTCTCTCTCCACCATGGCAAGCCAATAAAGTGGTTGCAAGTTTACCTGGGACTTTGTGAGGCTTTTCCAGGAGCAGAATTGGTACCAGGAACTCCAAAACTCTTCTCTCCCGCCCATTGATGCAATCCTCCACCTTCCAACCATTGTTCCTATGCAAATTGCATCAGAACTTGCTCTTGGCAAACTCCTCTACCCTTGTTGCAATGCCCTCTCCTCCCTTGGGGAAATCGTAGGTCTTCCGCCACTCATCCAGGGTCCACTTCTCAGGCTGTGCTCGGATTGTGGTTGAGGCATTCCGGGGCAGCTTCTTCATCTTCAATTCTTCAAGCATTGGAGCGTGCTTGAAGTCCCAACACTAGTGCAGTAGTTTGACGCACCCCATGTTGGTGAGGTCGCTCTCTAACTCCTGAAAATGGGCGGCATTGGCAGGTACCGCTAGAAAGATGCCGCTCTTCACCACAACCGACAACATTGGTTTAAATCTGGGTGTTACCGCAAATCCGGGCGATGTTTCCGGGTAGCAAGTCCACGCTTCTCACCTCCGACCTCCTTGCTAGTCCTATGCTCAACAATACGACCGTAGAGGAGCTAGCTCCTCCTTTTCTCCTCCACGGTCGTGTAAAGCTACCTTGTTGCGACTTCAATTGGCTCCTGGCACCTAATCAAACTCCTTGCGGTCCCTCACACCCCTATTGTGTATCAATGCTCCTGCCCAAGATCCCCCACTTGCACTCACTCCCTAAGAAACAAGGTGCAGCTACCAATAATGCGCCACTTTGCAATTCTACACCTCTCCCATAGCTTTCCTCACCCACTCATTCACTCCGCAAACTCCCACAACCTTGATCACTCTCTGTTTTTCCACAATACAGCTCTACAACACTCAATCTTTCACAAAACTACCTCCCTTCAATCTCAACAAGCCCTGGAAACATTTGTAAGTAAAGACTACCTCCTCTAGAAACCCTACTCTTGGCGACAGCCCTCGGCGACGGGTGGTTGCCCCTATCTATACCTTGTTGATATCCTTCAATAATCAAGTGGCACCTACCATATTCATAACCCCTCCAACCACTTGGATATCAATCTAATTGCTGCCCAACTTCAGAATTGATTTCTGGGTTCCAAATCCGAGAGTAGTTTCCGGGCGTGGTTTTCGGGCGTCATTCCGGGCAGCATTTCCGAGTAGCATTTCCGGGCAACATTTTTTGGGCAGTTCTTTTTGGCATCTATTTCTTCCTAATAACCTAAGCTATTTGTACCTTGTTTAGCATTTTTAGAGACTTTGAGCTATTCTCTTTGCTATCAATTCCTTTTTGTGCTATCACCTAGTGATTTGCTATCTCTAAAGCTAATCCCATTGATTTTAACCTACTGCAAAGCAACTTTCTAGGCTAAGGCTCTACCTTTTGTCATTTCTGATCACGACAATAGCTCTATCTTTCATCATGGTAGAGGGATTATTGAGAGAAGCTTGTAAGCTTCCTCTTCACTTTTTATTTATGTGTTTTGCCTTTATATTTATGAATATTTTTCTTGCACTTTGCAATAAAAAAGATGAGCTTATTTGGTGAGATGATGCATTAATATTAAGTTTATTTGTATGCTCTAAGATTGTGTTTGTGAGACCTTGGGTGCCATTCAAAAGTAATGGTTACTATTCTATGAGGTATAAGGGTCTAGATGACTCTAACCCAAGGTGGTGAGCTTGATTTTGGCTGAAGTGCTTATATAAGGTGCAACATACATAATTAAAAAGGTAGTACAATTATTTGGAAAAGAAAGTAGCATGAAGACCTCTACATGACCTAGGTTCAAGGAAGCCTGTCTATTTTTGTGTGGATTTCCTCATTGTGAAGGGTTGACATGTTTTTGGATCCATAATTTTCCTCACTTTTGTGTGGTTTTTGTCTTTGTATAATCTTGAATACCCATTGAGGAGGAAGGAATTACTAGTGCTTCTAGCTAGTAGATTGGCCATCTATTAGTGTTAGATCCATGAAAGAATATATGTGAAATAGCTATAAGAGATGCTTCTTGAGAAGACAATAAGACTTTATTCATATGAAAGAGAATGGAGGCTAAGGTCAGCTAAATAACTATTAAGTTGGAGCCCACGGCTTATTAACCATCTAATTAATTCTTAAATTATTTATTCATTCTAATATATAGGATTGTTATATCACTTATTATTATTCTTTAATAGGAAGTAAGAAGGAGTGATAAATAAATTATGAGGATTTGTGACCTAAGGAGAAGGGTGAGGGTCTTTAAATATTCCTTTAAAGTTTCTTAGGATATAAAGTATTCCACCATTATATACTAGAATCTATATAAAACCTTGTGGGACAAATATCTAATCCAATCCTCATAGTAGTGAGCATATGTCTTGTATATGTATCACGGACGTGACATACACAATCCAACCTTAAGACTTAAACGAGTCTTTAGAAGTGTTAGCTCAAGTCTAGACTTCAATAGAAGTCTATCAAGGACAGGACCTTGAGCTAGAAGGTTCTAGAAGCTTTCAAGAAGCTTCACAAGGGTGGTGCCTTGGGATGTAAAGTAGAAGAAGCTTCTAGGAAGTTGTCTAAGGGCGGTGCCTTCAGCTGTAAGCTGGAAGAAGCTTCTAGGAAGTTATCCAAGGGCGGTGGCTCGAGCTGTGAGTTGGTGGAGGCTTCTCAAGAAGCTTCCCAAGTAGCTTAAGGGCCAAGCCACCTTATGCCACTAGTCTAGTTAGAGATAGTATATAAAGAGAAGTTGGAAACACTATTCCTCACTCTCTTCAACACTAGTTGTACTCACTCTTGTTCTGAGTCTTGTCAATACAACTCTGGAATTATAAACTCATCTTATTCTTGTTGCTTGTACGAGAAATCATCTCGATAAGTTCTGTCTTGCCTTAGTCTTGTCTCAAGAGTTGCGTCCGCAACAACATATATATCCTTCATTTTGTACACTTCTTTGCTAGACTAACTATCATGCATGATTGAGCCATACCTTTGAGAATGTTTACAAGTAATAAATCTAAAGTAGATTAAGTGTGTATTGATATTCAAGTGATGTAGTAGCATTGTTAATATCACCTCAAAGAGAAAAGTATCATGTGGCTTGTATACACATATCTTTATTTACATAATACTACCATAGAAAATGGGCCTTTATTGTAAAGAATCCACATGTACATTCTCCACTTCATAGGTAATCCTAAGTATTTTTATTTTTATTTTGGTTTAGTGTGACTAATCAAGTAAATTAGATTAGATAGACATTGAGAAAGATTAACATTAGATTTTATATTGTGAGCTCTTTTGAACATTTTGTAGGAACAATTTGCCTTAGGTAGTTAGTTCTACTAACTTGGAGATTTCTTATCATTCATACTACAACAAAAAGTTGTGGCCTACCATCTGATGTCTCTTTCCCAAGCCAAATTCCTATATGATGTGACGGCAAACACTTGGCATGAAGGGCCAACCATTGGCATCTTTAAAAAACTTGAATAGTTGGACATGCTTATGACTTGTCAAATATCCTTCTAGAAATTTTTTTAAGTTAGACATTTCTTTAATGAAGTAAAGAATCACAAGCTTAGTTTCATCAACAAATGGGATTTTTGGATAATTATTGAATCTGAATTTAATACTCCACCTTCTAAATAAAGCATCAATGTCCTCATAAGTGTGACCAATAATTAAAAAATTAACATGTATCTCACAAAAGATTCTTTTTTCAACAAGAAAAGAATAAAATGCCAATAGAAAATTATTCTTATTGTTTACAACTACATTATCCAATTGCATTTGAAAAACTAGTAGCAAAAGCTTTGTGCAAACAAGGTCTATTAGCAAAGGAGGTAGGGACTCAAGACAAGCATCAGAACCTTAGAAAATTGCTTCAAAAAGAAGGATAAATTTAGAACCTTTGAATAAGTCACAAACAAAGTAATATGATGGGTTTTTTGGATCCCTTTGCAATTTTGCAATAGAACCCACTCTATCATTTGAATTTGTATAAAACAAATCAAGACCATGATGTCCATAACAAACATTTATATGACCATGAGAAATCATTTCCATCACAAAAATTGATAACTTCATAAAAGAGCTAGTAGCTTTATTCTTATGAAAGAAATGAGGAGAAACAGTCTTATTATGATCCATTTTGTCATGAATGATGCAAACCACTTGATTTAATTGGTTTGATTTCCATAATATAAAAGTCAATGTGTATATGTGAGTCTTGGTGTTGTTAAAGTTTCATTGCCCACATTTGAGTAGTGCTTAAGCTTCTAGTAGCAACATTATGTAATTATTTCAATTGATTGCACTCTTCACATCTTAAAAAAGTATTGTCAAGTTTCTTATTAGAAAACTTGTGGAAATTTCTTAATCAAATTTGACTCAAGATAGAGAAAGAAAAAGTTTTCAAATCAAACAATGAATTTACTTAATAAATTTTAGATAAGATTCTTTTTCATTGGAATATAGGAGAAAATATTCAAGATGCCACTTTTTTTTAGATTTTAAAGTAATACTTTTAGCAAGAGTGTGGTCAATAGATATATCAAGAATGTCATGAAGAGTGGCGCACTACCAAAACTTTTATGTTGAATAGGACAAAATCAAAACATATTTGTTGATTAAAACATCTTGCTTAAGTCATTTTGTATTAATTAGAATGCTTTTTGTTGATTAAAATATGTTGATAGAGCCTAATTTTTTGGTAGTGGCAAATGCTTGTATCATATAGGTACACAGCTTTTTTAAGCCAGTGTTGCCATGATCATTAGTTCAAATACCATTCCTTGGAGCCAATTGATAACAAAAGTATATGAAACCACTAATACCCATGATAGTTTGCTAAATTTTATAACAAGTATCAAAATCATGAAAGATAATGATTTAATTTTTATTGCTATTTATATATATTAAGCAATGCACATCAAAATATAGATGCTTCCTGAAATAACAATTTCCATCACATTTGTCACATATGCAAAAATTAGAAAATAAAACCATGACCAAAAAATAACTAATAAGACAATAGAAGTTGAACACAAGAAGTATATTGATAATTGGAACAAGAAACAAAACAAGACAACATTGTGGAATAGTCTACAAATGGTGTTGGCAAGACTAAGGAGCTTCTAAGTCTTGCCTCTTATTTATACTAGTCCTAAGAGGTCATAAAGAAGCTTTTAGAAGTTCTTTCCAAGACTTAAGAAGTTTCTTGAGAAATTTCATCTTAGCTATCAAGGAAGCTTCGATAAAAAAAATTTAATAGTAGCTATGGAAACTTTTTAGAAACTTCTAAAAGGTTCTAGAAGGTTCTTGTAGAAAATATAAAATCTACATGAAGTTTTTAGAAGGTTTTACAGAAGTTTTTTAAAAGTTCTAGAATAAACCTATGTAATCTATTAAGATCTATTTGTAACAATGATAAAGCTGCAATCAAACATAAAAAATTATAGATCAAAGAAATGGCTACAAACAATTTTTAAAACAACAAAGTATAATAGATATCAAATTCACTAATGCTTGAGTGAATAGTTTATGCTTTGTTGGCATAGTAGAGGAATCAGGACATTGACAATTTTTACTATACTATTTGCGACCAATATAAGGACCACGCTAAAAAGCTTTGCATGGATGCATAGTACATTGCCATTTGTTCATGATCTTGTAAACTTGCACCAATGAAAAAAATCTAGGAGATGGAGCACCTCTTAAGAAAGTACACCCATTCACCTAGGACCTCTTCTTTGCAAAGAGATTATGCAATATGATCTATAACATAAAATTGCCAAATGAATGTCCATTGGTCTCAAGAACATACTTAGAGTCAATGCTCATGTAAATTCCAGTGCCAACCTTGACTTTGTTAGTGTTGGAAAGAATTACATGCTTTGAATACCATGAAATCCTTAGAATTTCCTTGTAGTCCCAAACCCTTTTTAGACAAACTAACGGTCTTATATGCTCATACTCCATGAATGCTTTGGCCATTTCATTCAAATCAAATTTTGAAAGAAGTCAATTGAAGTATTAGCAAAAAAAAATAAAAATCCACTAATTATTTTTGGACTGGAATTAAAAAGAATTGAGATCAAAATTGAAAATACTCACATCAATTATAAATATACATTGGAAAATTAGGAAAAACATTATAATACATTTATCAAAGATCAAATCAAACTCAATAAATAATGGTAATCAATCATTAAATCAAAAAATATTTAAATAAATTATCCATTTCAATTCATAGAAAGCATTCAATTGATATTAAAAATTATAATACAATAATCATCAATATTGATTAAGGTAAGAAATCACCAATAAGTTCCAAAAATTAGCATTGATGCAGGATTATGTGGATTATTATTCTTGGTTCAAGAATGATTTTGTGTGGAGGAATGAAAATTTTATTTATATTATTTGACCACACATAGTTACATACAAAATAACAACAAGCAATATTTTTCAAAGTAGTCTTTTAAAAGTATATTTTTGGATCAAATAAACTAATTAATAATCTATTTGTTTAGTACAAATTTATAATAAAGATCACGTGATCATTGACATAGCATATTCTATCATTTAAAATATCATAAAGCCAAATGAATGCATGGCCATTCTTGGACTAAAAATATGGTCTTACAATCAATTGTTAAAATCACCATTGGAGCATAATTGAGCAAAATCTCAAAAGTTATGATATATTATGCATTTTTGGTTTAAAAATATTAAAACTTATTATCTAATTTATACTTTGCAACTCTAGCTTTTTCATGCTTTCTATACTAGTATAAAATAAGATATAAAAAGAATGTGATGTACATGAAATAATAATTATTGAAAGATTTCTAAATTTATTGCACACCAATTGTGTTAAATTGCAGACACATGCACTTGTTTAGAAAGAAAAAAAATAATGTACCTAGTATGAAAACTCAGACAATATTGTTAGATGCTAAGTCTCCATATACCAAAAATCCAAAACTATCCAAATACATCATAGACATTTAGAAGGTTTAAGCACTACAATAAATCCTACATAGATCTATACGTTTCACAAAAATACAAATGATCTAAGAGCTAAAAGAAGACAATAAATGCATGAACTCATTATCTAAAGTTGGGACATGGTAACAATAACAATAAAGTATGTTTTTAGAAGAGATAGAGTGACCAGAAACAAACAAAGAGCAATTCTTTGCTTAACAATTGCCATCAAAGGAAGATGAGCAATTGGATAGAGAGGGGGAAAGGAAATTTGAAAGAACATAGGTGGAGAACCAGGAGAGAAAGATGATAAGGTTGAAGGAAGCAAAGAACAAAAAAAAGTGTGATAAAAGCTGGACATGAGTAGGAGCAAATGGAAAAAATAAAGGTGAAGTTGCGAGAGACAAAGGTTGAGCAACCATAGACATGTGAAAGAGAGTTGAAATGGCAAGAGAAGAAACTTGACTAGCGATTGGAGTGAGAAAGTATGTGGAAGTTGAAGTGGCATACAAATCTTAAAGTAGGTTGTTAATAAAATATTTTAATCTTAGTGCATCAAATAATTAATAAATCTTGAGTACAATTATAATTCTAAAAATCTATTATAGCACATTAAAATTTATCAAACATTATATGTAATTAATAATCTACACAATAAATTTTTCACTATAAAAATATAGTAGCCAAACACAAAGTATTAAAAGGTCTAATTTCATAAATATTTGTAAAAAATTATAATATTACAAAATATTCATACAATAATCAAATTACAATATACAAATGCAATAAAATCATTCCATTAAAATGCGTTTGTGATATAATTTTATCTATAAATTATATGTGAGAATTTAAAATTTTTCGAAGAATACAAGTAAGATTTCTAGTATTTAATTTAAAAAATTAAAAACTATTATATCAATACCTAGAAATGTTAAATTATACTAAATTTGTAAGTTATTATGAAAAAGTTTTAATCAACATGTACATGGTACGTATGATTAAAAATTTTTGTATGAATTCACACTTTAAATCTAGATAATGATCTAATGGGCATATATATTTGAATTTTGGTTTATAAATTCAATTATATAATTAACATTAAGCATATTATAAAATTATACCTTTTTCTAAAATTAAAATTATAAAATGATTTTTTTTCATATTAATGTCTTCTATTGAGATGTTATTAGGTAATATAGAATACAAACTATATTCTTTCTATAAAAGTAAAAATAAATTCGTATATTTTATTTGCTCATTGCTTCAAATAGACTAATTTTAGTCTAAAAGTATCAAATTCTGACATGTTTTTTATACTAACTAAAAATATATGATTATTATGGATAATTATTTTCTACCCAATTTAGTTTTAAAATTTTTGAGACTAATTTTTTTCTCCTTATTATTTTTTCCATCATTTTCCATCATGTAAATAGAATACACAATATAAGTCAAAGAGTGACTTGAAAATCAAATTTCTACATGTTCAAGAGATTGAAGCACATATGAATTTTAGAACATGTAATTTTTGCTATTGTAGCATGATTAATTTTATTGTCTCTAGGATAAACTAAATCTATTATTCTTGTATGGTTGATTAAAAATATCTTATTATACCATTGCATAAAATATATACAATTGTCACTATTTTAATTGGTGTGCTTCAAATATTTTATTATTTAATAGGTATCATTTGATTACTCCCTTTATCATTCCAAATGTTTAAAATTTTGAAATCTTTTCTTTTTATAAATATATGCACGAAGTTTCATTATGTGGTATGGTTTGATTGATTACTTCTATAAAACTAGACAAATTTCAATCAATTTACAACCAAAACTTTTAAGTGCTATAATTATATACAAAATCAAATTAAGTACATGTAACTAGATCAATTTAATAATGTCAAATATAAATTAGTCCCATGCCTTAATTAAAAATGCCTATGACTATTACATCCAATGATATCTACAAATCTTATATACATGATACATATTGTATAAAAAATGCATATATGCATATATACATGTTGTATAAAAAATGCATATATGCATATATACATGTTGTATAAAAAATGCATAAATATATATTATTATTTTTTATTTTTTTATTTTTTATTTTTTTTATTTTTTTATTTTTGTACCTGCAACTTAATATATTTTAATCTATAAACTATTGCATAAATCAAAAAATATAACACTACATAAAACAAGCAAATACATCAAGAAGTCCACGGTTATTTATTTTCATATATATATACTACAATCCAACCCATTTTGCTAATAAAATAGTTCAAGAATTTTTTTCAACCCATACTGTTGATATTATCTGTACTTATATACTAATTAATAATCATTTAACACAATTAATTTTTTCTAATTGTTAGTATAGTGGATGAGGTGAAGTAATATATATTAAATATAAAAATTAAACCAAGTCCATCCTTCTAATAGTTTAAGCTATTTTTATTTATTTATTTATTTACAAATCACTTAAATTAATTCAAAACTTTATTATTTTATCTAAAAAAATTTCATAAGATTTATTTATCAAAGCATAAATTTATAGACATATTATCATGTTAATATTTTTAATGACATTATAAAAAAAAAAACTAATCATCAATTTCAATCCTTGTTTGTAAACAAACCTTCCATGATCAATTTAAAATGTCTAAGTTAAAATTCAAAAATAAAAATACCATTCTAAGAAAATCATTCTCTCCTTTTTGCCAAAAGAATGACCAAATTTTGGAACTTAAGTCAAACTATCATGTCTTCAAGGCTTCTAAGTGATTTAAAAATAATAATTTAGCATGAATATTTTACAATATTTTTTGTACATTTTAAGGTCAAAGCACATCCAATTATTTTCTATAGCACCTAGAATAAGTCTTTAGGTGGCAAAGGCATGTTTTCATTTTGAAAAGGTTGATTAGAGGCAAAAATTACATAGACATGAATTTTTTTTGAAATTGATTCAATTAATAAATTAAATTGAGCACAAAAACCAATGCAAGCATTGGCACAATACAACTTGCTATGCTATGCAACCAAGCTTTGTACATTTTTTCTTAATTTTATACTTTTTTACAAAAAAAAAAATCTATCGTGTGCAAATGTGCCATAAGGCTACAATGTATGGCACAACTTTATACAAAAGCATGGCTTTGGCCATTTCTAAGTTTTTTTTTAATTAGATTTTTTTCAAAAAGCATACAATGTGGACCAATGGGAGGTAAAAGGAGGAGTGACCAAAGGAAGAATTATAGTCCTATAATATCTCTTCAAGATTCTTTTTTATTTCTTTTATAATATATGATATAAATAAACATATATGTATATATTAAAATCAGATCATATTATATATGTATAAGTTATTATAGAAATGAATAATTAATTAAATATTTTGGAAACAAATTACACTCAATTTTTATATATGTGTGTGTGTGTGTGTGAAAATATATATATTGAAGGAGAAAAAGAAAGTTTATTTCGATTTATATGTATATTTAAGTAATATTCTATTAGCACATATTTATTAATTGCATGCATGTTGCAATAATAAAAGAAAATACAATTTTTTTGTGTTTTATGTCATCTTATATGTACCCACAGTACCTTAAACAACCGCCTGTCTTATATTTCACTTGCGCTATGAGGCCCATATCCCTTCCCCGCTATCATGGTGGCAAGTCTCTCCGGATGTAATAGGAGAATCATTAGAGTGTATGTCCCTTCAGGGTCTTGAACTGTAGTTTCAGGGTCAGTTCTTATAAGCATAGGGTCTGGCACCTCGGTTAGGCCTCGTTTTTTCTTATATCCGGCCCTCAACTCATCCTCGGGCGTTTCTCCTGAACCCCCTCTACCACGTTGGAGGGTAGTTGATTCTCCCACCAAGAGCCGTCCCTGGTATACATTTGTGTAGGCAAAGGATCTGCTCCCTTTGCCACGCCCTTCATAGGTACGTACCTGCCTCCCATTTGTTCCCAAGATGACCTCTTCTTGACTCCCTCATCTTAGGTGGCAGGGAAGGTCGAGCCCTCCCTTGGGAGGTACCCCCTTGCTTCCTTCAGCTCATACTAGGGAGGCAGCCTCCTATAATGTCCTACACACCTCTGGATAGTAGTTTCACAAATGTTTATAAAATCTAACAGAAAAATAAAAAGATAAAGAAAAGAATAAAAATGGGATGAAATATCTATAACTACTAAAAAGTGACTTTTCCTCTTAGCACTAATCTAATCTTTTCTCTATCTTACTAGCAAAATTAAGGACTTTAAGAAATCCTAAATTCTTAATTACACTAATCATGCTAATACTAAGTAGTAGTACTAACTATCTCTACTATCTACCAACAATTACATTCAACTAAGTACACGACAACTAAGTCTATATTTAAAAATTATAGTTGCTTCATGAAACAAAGGACGTCTTTCTACACTCCTAGTCATTAAAGGTCCATTTTTCTTATCCTATAACACCACAATACTTGTGATTTTGGTGGACAATGACTTCACACAAAATACCTTGGTCCTTTAGGAACTCACAGGTGAATGAACAATATTCTTTCAGGTCCAATGGCGTCAACGAGGACTATAAAGTGCACACGGTGAATACGTCATTTAACCCCTTTCAACGACATTGACTCTTGCCTGGTGGCCGGATAAAGCATTCAGTACCCCGATACAAGCGATTGGCAATGAAACCACATGTTACGGTCGTCATCGCTGACGTACTTTGAACTCCACAAAGGTTTTCAACGTTATATGCACGACCGCATATGTAGGTGATTGAATTGTGCAGCGACGGTGGAGATTACCAGCTGCACTTGTTATATGTGTTGAGATATACATTCATACGATCTGCTAATTTGGACAAAAATATTGGGACCGGCACTGACATCTGAGGATCCACGATCTCTTTGACTGCAACATGAAGCAAACAACCACCTAAAACAAAACATAGTGATTTCGTAATCTCATCCCTTTACTCCTTACAGCGTCCAAACCGTAGACCATCAAGTAAAATCATATCAACCACATGGTAATTGCTGGCTTCATATTGATCAGATGTTTCCACTCCAAAAGATTGCATTCCAGTAATATGCACAATCAGAGAAATCGGCATTAAAGTATCCACATTGAACACCCACACTCACGTTGAGTAACGCACGCCCACATATCCGAACGAGATCAAATAATTCACTTCTTTCCGAGAACTGCACACATTTCATATGTGGCAAGGATTGACGGATGTGTCGGCTGCAGAATCTACTTACGTGGCTCGTGTGTTGCACCCAGGCTCTTGTGATGTGTGGTCAGTCGTTCTCCTGCAACTCTTGCGGAATGCGAAGTGAAGACTCTCCCGATACGTAGAAAGGGGCCCAGTAATGCACTGCGTCACGACCATAGGTGAACATGCTGCGAAGCATGGCGGATCGCAAGGCGCACGCTACTTCGCATCCTTTCCGAAGCTCTTCATAAAAAGCTGTCATCAGAGCGAGCGTTGCCTTGTCGTCCACCTTCCAAAGCGAGGCCACCACACACGGTACTCCAATCCCCATAAATGCACGCGCCAGACTCAGCACGCCTTCAGCTGTCATCCGCCCACTCAAAGTCTGACAGGCGCTTAGGACGAGAAGCTCTGTTTTCCACTTTGTCTTCAAACCATTTATGTCTCTGACCTCCAGGTCGTGTGACGGGTCATCCTGCATTGACGAACGCTCACTTGATCGTTCTATGACAGCCCTACTGCTTGATGAACCTAGGCTTGCTATAACGTCGTCCGTAGACACCTGGAACGAGTCTATGAAATTCAGGACGAAGGACTTAGACCTATCAAAGGTAACTGTCATGTCGTTCTCCAAGTGTGTCCCAACGTTATCACCTTCGGAGTCAGCAGCTACATCTTCAGTGTGTTCGGAAGGCCCCCTTGCAGTACTTGCCTCTACACGACCTGATGACACACCGTCAGTTGCATGACTTGCGAATTCATCACAAGCCAGTTGGAGGACATTGTTCATATGGTTCTTGACATCAACCGCTGCATGTGCTCCGATGTGAACAATAGCTTGTCGAAACGAATCATGAGCTGGTTTTACAGCCCATTCGAGGAGATTTCCTTTTGTCGCCTTCTCCCCTAACAGTTTGACCATTGGTGTTGTTTCACCAAACAAAGTGGCCATGCTTTTTACCTCATCTCCAGTCCCACTCAGACGTGTACGCTCGGAATTGCAGATTCTGCAGCATCTGTATGTTGGATCCCCCAGAGCAACAATAGATCCTTCATGGCTTGTGAAGGGAGGTTTCTGCAATTCCTTCAGGCGCTCACTGCAGAAGTCAAGTATTTTCAGCGAGGGAGCCAGTGCAATCGTATGACGCTCAATGAGATATTTCTTTTCGCGAAGATCCGGATCCAGAAGTGCAGCAAAGGGCACTTTAGTGAGCAGCTGCACCATTCCAACGGAATCGCGGCAACAATGTTAGAAACCAGGCTAGAATGCATCGTCCTCCCTCTTAACCTGGTATACTTGAGTCAACAATGCATGATCTTGAATTACTTA
Organism: Pohlia nutans; assembly: GCA_022496805.1. Taxonomy (NCBI): domain Eukaryota; kingdom Viridiplantae; phylum Streptophyta; class Bryopsida; order Bryales; family Mniaceae; genus Pohlia; species Pohlia nutans. Next base: position 44,003,872 of record CM040088.1, on the reverse strand, counting down.
GATCATTATCAGTATTTGGAACTTGTCCTAAAAGTCTATCATAACTTATGTTCGCAAAAGTGCAGAAATTACCTCACTAGGAGACAGTATTAGCTTCGCACCATGCCACAGTAGCTCCTCAAATGGCTTGATTAGCGCCCTATGCAGGAACTCCAAGTACTCCTTCAAGGACTGATCATTATAGATGGTCGAATGACGTCTACCAAGACGATTGTGTTCCCTGTACCGCTTGCAATTTGATTTCAAGCAAAATACTTCATTGTGTTCAGGGTGTGCTTGTTTGTATCCAATATAACCGTAGAAATCAGCCAACCTTTTCTCAGCACTCGGCCGTTCTTTGAGAGTAGACGTTGTTATACCTTGGTCATATCTTAGAGATATAGTGGGTGATGTAAACAATACGTAAGAATCCTGAACAATTTGACACAAACCATGTCTTAACAGAAAATTTGCAAGACAATGTCAAACATGCTCATACAAGATGCTCACAACATCCAATAAAATGTTTTTCCAAGATGTATAAATCGGAAGTATAACATACCTCTAGTTTATAAATGACGTATATGAGGTATTGTTGAGGATCATCTACACGTACACGACTGTAATGCACATAAACAGCATCATCCCCTAGAAGAGCAGCACATGTGTTTTGAATATCTCCCAAGGTTTGGTTGTCATGAGCATTAAGACCCCACTGCTTCCAAGTATTTTTAAGCTCATACGACATAACCCGTGTACGCTCTCCTTCAGCAAACAGAAAGGAGTTCCACGCGCAGTCTACTGTCTCGTTCCCCAAAAAAACAAAATCTTCATGTCTGTCATCGATACTTTGCAGAATACTCGAACAAATAAGAGATCTTCTATAGAGGTGATTTTGTAAAAGAGTATACAAAACCTTATGATGTTCTAGCCATTCAATCCAACCTTCAATATACTGTCTATTTTGCAAGGCGTGCAAAAATCGGACATAAATCTTGATCGTCCTTTCAGCATACTCTCGTGAATAGTCTTTGGTCATCTCGGATAGCCAAGTCTTTACCTCATCAATGACGTTAACAATAACCTCTTTGGCGGCAGCATCATTTGCTTTTATCTGAGAAAGTTTTCTGCACTTGACCAGGAGGGATTCGCTGTATATTTGATCAGGTTCAACGTATAACTGTACCAATGAGTAGTTAACACTGGCTAGAATCTGAAATTTATTTGGTGAGGAATTCTTGCTTGATAAAGCATCAATGCACTTCTGATAATAACGCCCTGCCTCCAAAAAGTCTTCTTCTTTGTAGAAATCTTGGACTAGATGCGCCTTAGACTCTATGGTTTTAAGAAAGAGAAGGTGGTGTAAAAAAGCAAGGCAACCATAATCTTCAATTCCAAATCCATACCGCATGTCCAATTCCTCTTCAATGGCAAGCTCTTTACGTTTCCGGAGACAAGTCTTGTGGCATATTATTGCTACTGCGTACCTGTTGATCAAATGAAAACACACATCGATAATTAGATATTATAAGATACCAACTCTGTGACTCCAACACACAAAGATTGCATTCAGTACGTATGTCTACCTAATTTTGATTCTTTGAACAATACAATCGCCATCAATTGAAGGTGTTCCAAGTCAAGTTTCCAAATCGTGCATTCCATCTTGCCTGGTAATGTAAATTTTTAAGTTGTCGTTTGAATCCAGAGGCAACTAAGCTATTCTCGTCATTGAGTAGTTTCTATCAAGCTAATTTTTTTCTCACCCAATTATCATCTAATAAGATATCTCACAAAAGGCATGTTGCTTGTTCTAGATCAAATCTACTGTAAAGATGGAAAGGTAGCAGAAATCCCTCACTCTTGTTTCTCCCAATGCTCAAGGATCTTAAGTCTCAGCTCCCGCAATGGAGATGATTCCCATCTTGATAACTTTTCAATTTTCGCAATTCTGAACTGAATCCTCATGTTATCTGCTTCTTCTATCTGAAGTAACTTGGATTTCACAGCAATCGGAAGATCTTCCCGCTTTACTCCATTGCCAAGACTTGCCCAGTAATCTTTCAGGATCTTCTTCCGGTCATTGAGTGGCATATGAAGGTTCTTCAAACACTCCTCTTCAACCAACACAAGGTCGTACGTGTAATGAGAAGTTTTGACCTCATATGTTACTAGGTCCTCGGTCATAAGCCGCTTAGCATGTTCAATGTATACTAATGCACCTTCATAGTTCTCGTAAGTCATGTGCTTTGCAATCAACTCACGGTTCAGCATCATCTCTGCTATCCAAATATCTTCTTTTGATGGTTTCAGGTTTTGGGTTGTGCTTTCAACAAGAACCGAGAGTATCTGCATTTTCAAGTCAGAATCATTAGGAAACTCCGAGATTTGGCGTAGATACATTGCTTGGTATTGATGATTACTCATAAGCGACCCTTCTCCTTCACACTGATCTGGCATGTGCTGACTCTGCAACTCCATCCATAACTGTAGAGATAACTTGTATTGCTTCGTCCAACACTCGTAGAGGTTAGCTAAGTGTACGGTCGTCCATACCATCAACCAATCATAGGCTGCCTTGAATTCAGTTTTCACCGGAGCCCCTGGCAGTTCAAGGGTGGACAAGATCTCTCTGCACCACTCATAATGGAAAATAGCACTCTTCCAATCAGCTGATTCCTCATTGTAGGAACGTCCTAGTTCACCATGCTTTTGAAGTGCCAATTGAATAGAGACCGGCAGCTTGTATAACTGGTTCTCCATACCGCTTGGAGATGGAATCAACTGAACATTGTTTCAAGAAAAAGGTACCAACGCGAAACGTTAGTTACAATCCAATTTGCTGTCCGTAATATTCTTACACGTGACTGGTTTAGAACTGGAGGTAATGGAGACGAAACCTTCACTCTATCCAAACTATAGGATCAAATCCTTCAAAAGCAAGTAGTTTCCTTCTGAGAAACTTAGCTCACCATTTTCATTTCAAGAATAATGTTATCTACTATACAACCACAATTTGGCGACACCGATTCTTCTTGGACATTCAACCGCATTTCGGATTTGACTTTCATGGCATTGTACTTCACATTAGACCTCTTAGAGGTACTTTCTCGAACTCCTGCATTTCTGCAATATATATAAATAAGAACATATTAAACTTCCTTGAACCTTCGATCATCGTCAGACAGGGCAAATACTATGACTCGACTGCATCAACATTTGGATATGCTCTATGGTGCTATTTGAAAAATCAAGCATGCACTTACTCTTCATCGTTGTCAAGGATGAGGATGCAGTTGGGGAAAATATGCATGCTACTTTCTTGTTGAACATGAGTGGTTCTGAGAAGAGTCTTCAAGGGAATGCTAGCCTGCATACTGCCTAGCTTTATCAACAGCTCGGCTTCGCAGCGGAGAAAATCACAATTACAAGAGAAATAGTCCACCCCAAAACAACCTTTTCCTGGACAACCTTCATTCAGTAGCACATCATACTGTTTTTCCCGAACTCTTTTTGCTCGTCGAAGCCATTCCAAAGCCCACTCATAGTTTCCATGACAATGATAGCCGAAATACAGCCAAAAACATAAATCTCTCTCAGCTCCGATTTCATCTGTGCCGTATGCTTTGGCCCACTTGTAGATTATCTTGAGCTTCTCCTCAGACGTCTTTGCGCACTCATATTCTAGTGCAGCAAGAGGGACATGATAACCTTTCTCTAGAGATGCTTCATCGAAACAGTCATGGATCTCCTTCCAGATTTCGGCCGCCTTATCAACCTTTCTCCACTGATAGTGATACAGATTTGCCAGACGAAGGTCAAAATATGACAATAGCCAATTATATGTCTCGTTGTCAATGAGTTTCTTTGTCAGCTTCAGAAGTTCCCTTATCTCCTCGTAGCTATATGCTGACTTGATGATCGTCCGCCAATCGTTATCACGCGCATTCTCTTTTATCTCCATAAGCCTTAAGAGCATCACTCTCAGGATTGAAAACGGCAACTTCCAGTATTGAGATATATAACCATCCCCTTGAACCAAACCTAGCGGCTGTGCAAAACCCAAGCCAACCCAATGATTCTAACTTAGTGTCTTAGTGTATTTTGTCACCAGCATAACGGATACAAAACTACATTCAACTACCTCAACTGAATTGAACAGATCTATAATGGTGAAACATTGAGTAATCGTACCCTGATTCCGTGATCCGAGGGAACTGGCTTCATCATGGTATGAGCGATAGCGAATTGAGTTGTATTCCTAGTAACGTACTGACCTTCGTTGTTGCGCTCCTTAATATAAAATCCATCCGTTTGGATGTTCCTGCATGATTGACTTGTGCCCGTCAGCAGGTTCAATGTAAACTACACTTTCCAATTCACGTAGTCAAGCAACATGAAGCCCATGATCATGAATTGACAAGTTTGACAGGCTTTTAGTATGTAAACTTACTGGATCATACCATGTTGTTCTGTCGCTAAATCTTCGTACTCCTTCGCATGCTCAGAATCGCCGTTCTGCGCAGCCTTGCTGCTCAGTTCCATGTAACACGCTTCTAGCATTTTACAGAATTTTTGAGCTGCGCTCGCATGAATTTGAAGTGTTTCAACGTGAGAACCAGGTTTCTTTACTGCAAAGTACTCCTTCAGTGCTGCAACTGCTTCTGAATATTTTCCAAGCTTCATCAACAGTATAGCTTCGATTTCAAGATGATATGAACGGATTTGATTCTTCCTCAGCCGACTAGCTATGCGAATCCACCGATGTCTGACTAGTTCAAAGCTCCCCGAATACGCATGGTCAACACACAGGAAGTAACAAATTTGTGCCTCTGCATCGACTTCATTGCAATTCTGGAACTCTCGACGATAATCATTTACGGCTTCACGTTTCTCCTTGGATGACCCCAACGCCTCCCCCAGCTCATACTGGGCCGTGCAATAATAAACAATACATACTCTGCGAAGGACATCAGATCGTGAATAAGCACGAATGAGATGAAGCACCTCCCGCCGCAAATCGAACGCTCTCTTGAGTTTGCCTGCGCCACCCTGCAACCGATAAAGCTGGGCCAGAGGAAGAACGGCCCACGCTAGCACAAAAGCATATGCATCATCACGCTTAAGATGTTGCTTCAATTCCCCTGCCACCATGTCCCTGCACTGCAAGAAGCTCTGCTCAGCTGTTTCTCGGTCACCTCGCTCTTGAACAGCTCTTCCATGCTTATTCTTCGCCTGAATTTCAGCAACAAGGTTTGGCGGCAGACCTTCTAGTGAGTATTCCAAACCAGTTTCTGACTGCTGCAACGAGCTCCAGATGGGCACTTGCCAATCTTTGTCGATTATCCAGTTCGCTTTGATTGGACGGCACCAATCTAGTGCCGGTGTTGTTACCATAGCTTTCTGCACGTTCCGTTGCAATTTCTGAATACAAGAGCGATGGATTTCAACACCACCGTGAACCACAAGATCAGCTAAACACCACATTCAACCCTAACCAGTAAATTTGTGTGCACAACATGACGTGAAACAAATTGCGCGCACCAACTAAAACAAGAAATAACCAGAAGAAGAACATATCATGCGAGACCAGTGATTCTCACCATCACGAATTCGATTTTGAATACCACTTCAACATCACTAGAATTTATCCACGGCCTCTGGAGCAACACCACCAGCCGATTGACAGCTTCAGGACCGACGGAGTCTATTCTCAAAGTCGTCCGCAAACAGCTTGAAATGATAGGGTAGTACTCTATGGTATGCGAAATCCTCCGCGTACATAATCTGTTCCATACTGAGGCGGACGCGTTGTCCAGATCCCGAGTCAAAGTCAAGGTAGAGACCTGCGTGTTCGGCCAGTTTGTCTTTTTCTGCAGAACAACACCAAATACTGGATTCAGTGCAGACTCTTGACTGAGGTGGATCAGTTCCACTTATTACGTTCAAGCACATGCGTGTCGAAACCTTATTGGCTATTCGTTTGCAAGCAACCGTGTGCCACTCACTGATTGGTTGTGAATTTTCAACTACTATAGGCAATTCAGAATAGTATGGTCCACACTATATTCAGTATTTGGTCACCAGAAAGCCAAGTTACAATATTGAAATCCTTTGCCTGCTACCTACTCAGTACGATAAGATAGTACTGTACCGCTAACTGGAATCACGGAAACAAAGTCATTGCTTGCCAGCCGCGCACTGGTCTGCATTTCAAGTCTTGTACTGGGCCCAGCGGCGAAACAGTCATCAACCAAAAAAAAAAAGATAACTCACAGAAGATCTTCGTCAACGAACTTGTAATGATACTTCGACATCAGCTTGATATGTGGAATCTTCGAAGGGCTTTAATACACTGTCTCAGTATCTATATAAGCTTGACCTACCGTTCTGCAGCATGGTAATGGTAACGGAAGTTGCAGTCCTAATTACAGTACATCGTTAGTCATGTAGAACTCTGACGTTGGCAGTATCCGCGTCAATGACCAAGTCATTCGGACCTCCTGGGTGGTTGTGTCCTGCGATGTAGAAGCTTCTCGCTTGGTTGTAGACGTGCCGTGGCTACCACGCTTCCTGGTCGGTGTTTGCCGAGTTTTTCGAGCTATTTACCGATGTGTGTTTCGTGTAGAAAGATTGTTGGTATACTGGTCTTCAAAGTGGTTTCTCTTTATCAGTGGAGCCTCAGCATACTGATTATTTGTTCGAGTTTAGGGTTCGAGTTTAGGGTTCGAGATTATTTGTTCGAGTTCAATCGTATCGTAGAGATGGAGTCCTTTGAAACTTATTTTTACAGAAAGTACGGTGCTGTGGTTGTCGACCAATTGTCCGAAGGTTATGGAGACCTTGATCTCTTGACTGTCTTAAAGGAGATGCGAAATACTTCAGACCGCAATGGTCCTTACTTGCACGTAGCTGGCCGTATGAACAAAGTTGGGACGTATACCAGCCCAGAAGATGAGAACGACCTGCACAAGGGATTTCTACGATTTAAAGAATGCACCCGCATGAAGCTAGGTATGATGTTATGCAAACTAGTTGTTTTGGAGGGCTTTTGTTGTTGGAATTTTTGTATCTGAGTGCAGTGATAAATAATATCAGGAGGCAATGTGTATCTCTTACCAGAATCGGTCCGGATTTATAAACAAATCCGGTACAACCAACTGTTTATGATCTGATATGTAGTCTTTGGTACCTTTGTTTGAAATCACAGCACCTACAGGGTACGACGAGGAATTGTTCAAACTGGAAAGATTCAAAAAACCCATTCAAAGAACGTTCAATTCTGCACGGTCCTTGAAGGGTGTAGCTGAAGGAAAGGGCTTAGCGGAGGCAGAAGCTAACTTTGTGGTCTCGAACAAAGTGACCATCAGAATCGAGAATTTGGAGGTCGTCAAGGTGAACAAATCAAGACTCAGGCGCATTATAAAGCAGACGTGGAAGCCTGACACCGACCCCGATGGACCCCTCACCTGGAAGCCTGACACAGACCCCAATGGATGCCTCCCTTGGCTTCTTTCGCGTCCTTCCGAGTAAGAGCTGCTTGCAATGATTTCCATCATGTTAATTAGAAGTGCGGCATGAAGCTGACCATTTGTGAAAATACAGGTCTAGGACGAAGTTGTGGGTGATTCATGAAATTCTGCGTGCTACGAATCTGACCGTCTCGAGCGACTGTTCCACATCGGCTGGTGGACGTCTAATCATCCCGATTTTAGGTGGTGGCCGTGTCGAGGGGAGTGTCGAAACATCTCGGTCTCAAGGGAACGACGCGACCACTCCACTATCCAGTACTGAGGACTCGGAGAAGCATACTATAGCCTTTAGGGCAATATGCTGTCACTTCGATTCTGCTGGTACCTGTGTTGGTTGCGAAGACAATGCAGGCCAAGAGGCGCCTGAACTTCGGGGTGAGGAAGACGAAGAGTCCAACGCCACGAACAGAGCGAATGTTCGTGATCTTTTCGTTTCCGTACCTCCTGTTGATATCTGCACTGATTCTGATAACGATGACGAAGGCGACTTTGAAAAGTGTGGCGACCTGCTCCCGTTGCCGATCACGAAGCGTGCGATGCTGAGCAGAGATTTAGGGACACAATCGGGAACAAATAAAGAATGATTGCTTCGCGAGAGCACTGTGTATCCCCACGCGAACGTTTTTAAGTGTAGGAGTTGCTGATTGCTGATTGTGTCTTCAGTAATAAGGGTTTAGGATCTCGGGTTTATGTTTTGTGAACTAGTGATTTGATTTGTTGTTACCCCATGCCTTGGTCGCATTCGTGCATAATTGAGAGTTGTCCAAAATTTTGGAGAATATCATTTTTCTTGTTAAAGTCATGGCCTATGTAATGTCAAGGTCCTATCTATAATGTTTAAGTGATACCCATGTAACACTTAGATGATACACATTCTTCAATATTTCTGTTGAACCAAAAATTATAGAGCGCAGTCACAAGCTTTAGCCGCTCTGGATTTTGGAAAAGACTTGCACGAATGGGTGCTAGAAGCAACTCCTTAGGAAGAGAAGTCTTTCTTTGACCTTTCTTTGACCAGGTTGTGGTTCACAGATCACATACAGTGTCTTGCAAAAGTGAGTCAGAACCTTGGAAACAGAACCTTGGGATGCAATTTCTACCAACTCATGGAATGAAATCATGGTTTTCAAGATAGAGGAGATACATCATGGAGTTCATGAACTATTTATAAAATTTACGTTGACACATACATGGGGTATAATTAGAGCAAGCTGTCCATATACAAACACATGCCATGACTCAGTTTTGCATGCCATTCAGAACTCATGAGTCAAGACATGTGTTTTGCATGCCAAAAATGTATTGAAAACTCATAAGCCCAAATTGGCTTGGGTATATTGAACTCCAATGTTGCACTACTAATTCAGAGCTTCATACACATTTTGAGTAGAATTTGATTACACACCATGGTGTACTTAGAAGAGCTTTCTGCAAGTGCTCGTATAGATCTGGATAATTTCATTTTGGTGAAGTTGCAAGCTGGTAGGTCCACTAGGGATGTAGCAAGTGAATTGCAGGTGTCTCAAAGTCATGTTGTAAGACTGAGAAGGAAGAGATTGTCCAATATTCCTACTAGTAGTGGTGGTAGACCACAAGCATTGACAGATACACAAAAGAGAGCATGCATTAGAACTATTACGTCAGGAGGGTTTGAAACTGCAACACAGGCTACCAAGTATGTGCGTGAGGAATATCAAGTTACTGTAAGTGTTGATACGGTGAGAAGGGTCTTACATGCAGCAGGGTTGAAATCAAAAGTGAAGCAGAAGAAACCAAAATTGAATAAGAGGCACATCAAGGATCGACTTGAATTTGCTAAGCAGCATGAACATTGGACCATCGATGATTGGAAGCACGTCATCTTCTCTGACGAGACAAAGGTAAATCAATTTTGCTCAGATGGTCGCAGTTGGTGTTGGATTTGCGATGAACAGTCTTGTGATTTAAGACAAGTGAAACAGACCGTAAAGTTTGATGGTGGTTCAATCATGTTGTGGGGCTGTATGACATTCCAAGGCCGAGGCATGTTCTGTAGAATTGAAAGAAGAATGGATCAATATCAGTACAAAGAAATCTTGCAGAGAGATTTGATGTACACCATGATGGCATATGATGTTGATCCTTCAAAATTGATTTTTCAGCATGACAATGATCCCAAACATACAGCAAAAAGTATTAGCCAATGGCTAAAATCACAAAAGTTTGATGTTCTAAAGTGGCTTGCACAATCTCCTGACCTAAATCCAATTGAGCATCTTTAGGCAGGGCTAAAACGTCGATTTAACCAATATGAAAGTGCTCCAATGGGAATTTTAGAATTGTAGGAACATACTGAAGAGTGTTGGGCTTCTATACAATTAGAAGAGTGTAAGAAGTTGTGTGAAAGTATGCCACGGCGAATCCAAGCTCTTTTAGCTCCCAAAGGCAAGTGGACAAAATATTAGATTGTTTCTTTGATTGAGGATGCAAAATTGAGTCATGAGACACAATTTTCTTTTGATGTAATTTTCTTATACATATTAATGTAAGAAGGATTTTCTTTTGCATCAAATTCTTGCTCACTAAAAGTACTATCTTGTATAATTTGTGATTTGTGCAAATCTATCACCAATTTTCCTACATTAGTAATTGTATTCTAATTTACAAGAACTTGACTCAGTTTTGCAAGACACTGTATGTCATTGACAAAGGTCGGGTAGTAATAGCCTAGATTTCTCCAAAACGCCTCCCTAATGCAGTTGTGTGTTGCTCTTGCTTAAAGGGTAATCCGTCACTCACAGAAATGCCCGCAACGTGCCTCCAAGTTATCCATCCACTAGGGTTGCCATCGAGGTCCCACGCGTTGGGATACATTTTTCACCTGCAAGGTACCACAGATTGATGTCTATCCTAAGTACACTTGGAGGTGCTTGTCAGATTTTAGCAACATCCCTTAGTTAAGTAAATTATAAAGGTAGTCAAGGCTAAATATATTTAGGAGGAGTATATTGACAGAAGAAGAAGAACGCCAGCTCACTTAAGGGGGCCGGCGTGAATAAAGTGTCTGTTCATTCCACCACTAAATCCATGCCCACCGGACATGGATTAGTAGTATGGGACTACTTCCCCCTTTCGAGGGTAGACACTATGTAACTAGTAACAAGTAGCCATTAACAAAAGGACCAAAAAAAAAAAAAAAAAAAAAAAGAGGGGGTCCCAAATCCTCCAAAAGAGGCATGTATGATGAAATGCATAGCTTTTGTTTTATGAAGGGGGGTCGGACACGTCCGGAAGGGGTTGGTTATTTTCATGTTTTTGTTTATGTAGGAGTATCGACATAGCATGTTGGATTGCAATGATGTTGATATTCGTAAAAGTGGTCTTGATTGAGGTGATGGGGATTATGGATGTTTCTTCAAGGGTTGTCATTGAGGGAATGAAGGTGGTGGCTCTAGCACCCGCGGTAATGACAATGAGGGGGTCTACTTTCCATCCAAGCGCTTGAATATCATAAAGTAGTGGTTGGTATTTGTTTGTTTTGTTTGTAATAGTGTCTGGAGAGAATCTATCATTGCAATATGTGAATTCAATAAATTGAATAGTGAGATTTGGATCTATATGATTTGGTGGGGGTCTTTGTATGATAGTCCTCTAATACATAGTAGGTCGGGTTTAAATCTTGCATTACAATGGCATCTTTGAGTACTACATATACATGGTAGTAGCCAAGGGGGACCGTATTTTCTTGTGGGTTGTCATTAAAGGTTCCGGCATTCATGAGAATGAAGCAACGGGATTTGGCTGATGATACAAGTAGTTTACAAATTGCCCATACCGCTTTGTTGTGTCTTTTGACAATTAGGGAGTGTATATGGGGATTTTGGCATTTGAGTAAGACATGTAGCCATGTGTCCGGGTCCGTGGTGTTGCATATTGGACATGTTATGGAGGGATATCTTTCTATTCCAAAGAAGAGTTGTTTGCGGGCATTTCCCATATATTGTCCTGTGCGGAATTTAATTAGGCATGTGATTTGTGAGTCCGTGATTATGGGGTTTTTCCAAAAATTGGTGGATAGTTCGTTGTGTATGCTTGGATTTCCGGTCCATTTATCAATATTGGAGAAGTTTTCTGTGAGTCTTTCCAGGTTGTTTACAAGGTCATGTTTTTTGAGGTATTTGTCCAAGAATCGTATGGGGCCTTTATCGGGAGTTTCTTGCATAGAGGGCCATTCATATCTATGAAAATAATATGGGGTGGCATGGGCATGTTCGTATAGGTGTTTAGCATTCTTGTGGGTTTTTTCTCTTCCTTCCTTTGCTAGTTTGTCGGCCTGTTCATTGCCGGCAATATTAGCATGAGCTCGGACTTTATGTAGTGTAGTGATTTGTGTACGATTTTGGATCATTTCGACCATAGACGTAAGGATAGTTTGGTCCGGGTGGCTATTGTGTAGAGTGGGGTGTTTTATGTGTGTATTGAGGAGATATAATACGTTTATGCAATCTGTGAAAATGTGAGCCGGTTCATTCGGGTATTGGATGGTAATTATCTTAAGGGTTTTGTGGATAGCCATCATTTCGGCTCTAAGAATATTTTGTAGTCCATGTAGTCTTTTGCCTAATTTAATTTGTTTGGTGGGGTTATATATTCCATAACCGGCTTTTTCCCGATGCCAATGGCCCGGGCTTACTTCGGTTGGTTCTTTAAAGGAGCTGTCGCTGTAATAGCTAAAGTTGGGGTCAAATTTAAGGTGGGTATTAATTTGGAAGTTGGGGAGAGGGGGAGTTGATATGGTTAGTGGTGCGGAATTGTTTGTGTGGGGGGTTTTAGACCATTTTTTGTTACGATTTACACAGGTTGGTATGGGTGTAGGTGGGGCGGTTGCGGTGTATACCTTATTGATATTGAGATTTCTTGCCATTAGAGTGAGATGAGTTAGGTTTTCTAGTGTACCAATCTCTTGGGTTTGTTGATGTATACATAGGATACATAGGGTTGATGGTTCAATGCGGGGTGTTTGTATCTCCGGTGGTATAGTGGGTTCTTTGTAAGTCATAGAGTCCGCTTCAAATAGTGCTATGATGTGGGAGTCCGGGAATGGGCCTAAGTGTGGATTAAGATTGTAGTACCAATTAGTGTCGGGAGTAATAATAATGGTGATGTTGTGGTTGGGATCATTGTTTGCCGCTAGGCGTGCCCAATGTATTGCTTGTTGCGTTTCTTCTTCATTGTGAGGGTGTGCAAGACCTATTCCGCTCCATCTATAGTCAAAAGCTCTTCCAAGAGAACCAAATATTTTGTCTCGGTCAAATGGGGAGTAGAATTGTGAAATTTTTGTAGAGCATGTAACGGGGGATGAGAAGTATGAATGTGTTATATTAAGGGATGTAATAAGGGAGTCTAAGATAGGATTGGGTAGTGTATAATGTGCATTTTTTAGAGGGTCGTTTTTGGGTAATCGGTATTTATATCTTTGGTATAACCATACTATTTCGGTTTCAAATGTTTGAGGTATTGGTTCAATGTTAATAGGGGTTTGTAGTGCCTTATGATATTGGTTCCACAACCATTGTAGTCTAGCGGCTGGTATGGTAATTAGGTGTCGACCGTTACTTTCATATATGTCGGCATTGTCATGTTGTATTTTGATTGTGTTTGTTTGTGCAAGGATGTCGGTTTCAGGGTTGCATTCGGTTGTAAAAATGTTGAGGAGGGGGATAATGAGGGATGGGGTGACAAATCTTCTATCTCTAGGTTGTGCTTGTGAGTGGTGTAACTGTATGATATTTAGGTAATAATCATTTTGAGTTCTAAGGTAGTATTGTGTGAGGATTTCAATATTATGTAGAGATGCGTTTGGGTTGTGCCAAGGGAAAAGATTTCTTTGCGGAAGCCATTTGCGGTAGGTGGTGTTATTGTGGGGCCAATGACATAGGTATGACGTATATTTTTTGCTTATGTTATTGGAGTCTGTATTTTCTATGTTTGTGTGCGGTAATGTTGTTTATAGGGTATGTGGAAGGATTTTTTAATATATGTGGTGGAGGGGCGTATGGTTGTAGGTGTGCTTGGTTTGGGGGGTTGAATGGGGGGTTGATGTTAGGTTGAATGTCATTGTGACCAATGATGTACGGGTCTCTAAGTGTGTAAGGTGGGGCGTGGGTGGTGCATGGAGTATGGCATGTGGGGAGGCATGGAGGGTGACAACATAGCCATTTAGCAATATTTAGTGCGCTTTTAATTAATTTATGAGGGGTACCGTAGAATGTTTTGTAGTTCTTGTTGTCCATGAGGTGTGTTCCATTTGGTAGTGTGATTTGTTTTAGATCGGTAATGGTTGCGGAAAATAATTTTTGTCGGAGTTTAGAAGATAATTGTTGATCAAGTCTAGGGAGGTTATGGATTTCATTTGCCCAACTTTATTCAAGCGGTGCAAGGCCTAGTAGGAAATCTTCTAGTGTGCTTTTTAGGAATGTTTGGCCTTCCGTTTTGAGTAGAAAGAGTGTGCGAGTAACAGGAGACCAGAGGCAATCCGATTTTTTAAGTCTTTGGAGGTATTCCACTCCTCCATAAATGGCAAGAATATGCCGAATGAGTCCTTTGTAAGTTAGACCTAGTCGTCCCTTGTCGTTAAGTGCGTTTTGGAGTTGTTCTCCAATACAACGGAGATAGGCATTTTTTAGGGAAAAAGCTTCTAGTCCGAATAATTCATGGGGAAGTTGTATTGTGATATTGGGCATACAGTTAGGAAGTCCGCATACTTTCTTTTGTATGGCTATAATTTTTCTATCAAGTTTGTTTATGGCTGGCATCGAGTAAGGAACCGCATAGAAACTATATGCGATACCCGGGCGGATGACGGTATCAATCATTTTTATTTTTTGTTGCATTGTGGCCGGACATAGTGTGAGTTCTTTGCATTGTTTAATATGTTTTGTTGTAGTAGCATGAATTTGTATTTTCCATTTGAGCGATGGAACTAGGTTAATTCCAAGGTAGATGTAAGGTTGGTTTTGGTTGAGGACCGGAATTGGTTGGTTACAAAAGTGGATATTGGTAGCTTGAATTAGGGCTTTGAAGGCGGTTGGGTTTATTTTAGATTTATTTGGGCATCCGGTTACTGCACATTTTTGAACCCCAAGTTCCATCCCGGTCCATAGACAAAATTTGTCTATTTTGTCTAATTGAGTTTGGAGTGATTTCAGACGTTCGGATATGGCGGCTAGATTGTCGGCGTATGCGGCCGAGTTCACAGTGATTTTTGAGGTACCAAAGGTGTAGCCATTGTTACCTCTTTGAAGCCATCTGAGTAGAGGCTCTAGAAAAATAATGAAGAGATATGGGCTTAATGTGTCGCCTTGAATGGTGCCACGTTGGATGGGGATAGGTCGTGTTTTACCAAAAAATTCTCCAACGTATGTAGTTGTAGATTGGGAATATATGTTGCCAACTAGTGAGACGGCGTCTTTCGGGTACCCGAGATCACTCATTATGGCTAGCAATCGAGGATGATCGATGGAACCGAAGGCATTTTTGAAATCAATGTAGAGTATATAAATGTCTTTGTTAGTGAATTTTGCATCCTCGAGGGCGGCAATAAGGGTTTGAAGTTGTCGTGTAGTACTCCTCTCGGCTCTAAACCCTTCTTGACTTTCGTGTAATATTTGGTATTTTTCCCCGTAGGCCAATAATATTGATGTTAGTGTGCTAGAATACAGTTTGTAAATGGTGTTGGCTAGGGCAATAGGTCGATGGTTAGGTAGTACAGATGGGTTGCCTTTTTTGTATAATAAGATTGTTAAACTTGTTTTCCAAGATGCGGGAATTGATTTTTGTTTGTAGCAATGAGAGAAGAACAGTGATAGGAGGTCATGGAATCTTGGGGGCATGTTTTTTAGAATAGAGTTAGGTATATTGTCCGGGCCAGGGGCTTTGTTATTTCCCAAGTTTTTTAGACACATATTGTATGTATCTTTATTATAGTATGTGTGGAGAGGGGTTGTTGGTTCACCTCTTTTGTCAATGGTAAATCCGTCAATATCATGCCACGGATATTGTCCTACTCCACATGTGCATGTTGGTGTATGTTGTGGTTGGAAGTGACATGGGGGAGTAGTTGGTCTATTGTTTATAGATTGTTGAAAATGTATTTCGTTTGCGATGTCATCTGGACTAGTCAGAATGTTGTTGTTTTGATCTAATATGCAGTCTAGTGGCAAGTTTGTGTTATTTTTAAAGACTTTTCTGTTAATCTTTTTAGGGCTAGTTTCATATAGTTGACGGTACTTAGAAATGGCTTTTTTTATGCATTCTCTTGTATATTTTGTAGTAATTTTCCGAGCTTGTTTATTGGCATTTTTTGCAATGGATGCAATGTCTTTTTGCTAGTCTTCGTGAGGACTATTGGACGGTGGAACTTGTGCAATTTGAGGATGTCGGAGGTTTTGAAGTTCGGAGAGTATGGGGTGGGTCTGCCAATTGGGGGTGGTTTTAGAAATATAAATTGTTTTACAAATAATGTGGTATGTGGCAAGATGTTGTTTCCAGGCTTTGGCTAGTTTTCTCGGAAGATACCCCCTTGTTGTGAGGTTCTAGGTGTAAGTTGTGGTATAGGGGGCGCTTTACAAGTTTTTTCTAATGTAGTAGAAATTGCGTTGATGAGTTTGTCAAGGGTGGTGCAGGCTTCTTGCCATTGTATATGTGTGAGGTGTTCGTGGTTGGTGAGCATATTTATGAGGGAGTCAATTTGTGGTGAGTTTTTTTCAAAGAATGTTGTATTAAAGTTATGAAGATTTTCTTTGGGGATGGGGTTTAGTATTTTGATATCATTTGAGTCAATGATTGTGGGAGGTCTACTAATGAGGGTGTTATGGGGTATATTGAGTTGGATTGGGAAGTGGTCCGAGTTTAAATTTGTTGTGGTATTGGTGATAGATGTGTATTGAGTGTAGTTAGGTGTTTTAATGTAGAATCCATCAATTAGGCTAGTAAGTGTATAATTAAGTCCGCCCTGACGAGAGTATTGTGTATTGGTTGGAATATAAGATAATTCTAGGCCATTCGTGTAATTTCGCCATTGGTAGTCTATTTCAAGTGGAGGGGTAAGAACCTCGCCATTTTGTCGTCCAATAAGAGCAATATCCCGGTTAAAGTCTCCGCAAAGTATTATTGTATGGTTAGTGTGTGCGTTTATTTGTGTAGTGATAGTATTTTGGATCTCCGGGATAAGTCTAGAATCTTCTATGTGTGAAGGCATGTATAGATGTAGGATGAGCCATGGTTGGAGAGGCCGATTAGAAATTTTAATAATTTGGAGATATGGTGATATATTAACCGGGGTAAGGATTTTGGTAATATTTCCGGGAAAGGCGTATGTTTGGTGTATGAGCATGAGGAGCCCCCCTCTTGCCGGTGTGTATGGCATTCGTTGTTGGATGCATCTTGTGAGGGCATGTGTATTATTAAATATAAGTTTGTAATCGGGGAATGTTTTCTGGATGTATTTTGTGGATTTAGTAGCGGTTACTTTAGTTTCTTGTATGGTAATTATGGCGGGAGGTGTATTGGTGTGGGAGGTTAGATTACGAATGCATGGTAGAGCAGTATTTAACGTTGAGGCGTTCCATGTAGTTATATATGTGTTTCTATTGTTCGTCTCTAGGTTACAAGGTGGAGGAGAAATGTAGGTAGGTGGCTTGGTGGGGGTGTGTGTAAGCTCGTATTGGTTCAAAACATCTGAGTGCTTCGAGAATAAGATTATGCGGGAAGTAGGGAAATTTTAGTTGTAGCTCATTGGGGGAAGGAGGTGGGGTTTGGTTATGAATAAAGTTATACAAGTTATTGTGTAGGGAAGTTTTGTGTTGAAGGATGTGTTGGTTTTCCTCCAGGAATTTGGTGTATGGGTGGTGTGTATCAATATGTCTTCCGGGGGGATTATGTAGAAAGGATAAGGTATTTAATAATGTATTTGTCCAATGTGTGGGATTTGTGTGAGTAGAGTGTGGGTCGGTGATATTGTTGCATTCGTCTACTCAGGGGTGGAGAGTGGTGATTATGGCGAATAAAAGATGTGTGGGTGGATGATTATGCTTTTGTTGTATGTAGTGGGATAAGTTAGGGTAAAGGGCGGTATAAGTTTGGTGAAGTATGTGATTGTTTTTTAGTAGTGGCGCAAAGGTTGAGGCTAGGTGTTGATATTCGGGATGGAGTTTTATAGTGTTGGGGGTGAAATATGTTTTTGAAAATCTTTTATGTAATTTTGGATGGTTGTGAAAGACATTTGGCATTGGACCGGGGTTAGTTTCTATATCTCCGCAAAGTATAAGAATTAGTTTGCAATGGGCAATGTTTGTGGTTGTTAGTGGTAGAAATGTGGAGCGAAAGCCTAACCAATAGTTAGGTCTAGGCATGGTAGTTGCCTTGGCCTTTTTCTGGCTAGGGGGATTTGAGGCGTCCAAATCCCTTTTTTGAGCAGCATTCATATCAACATCCGATTCTACCACCTCTTTGAATGAGAGTTGCTTGACAACAGATGCTGCATTGGTTGAGTGGGACATTCTACAGTATAAAATATAGCTTTGGAGATAAGATAAAAAAATTTGTGAAGTTTTGCCTCTTTTTACCTTGAGATTACCTTCATTCCACAACTTGATTTGTGGGCCTACTGAAGGTAATAACAAGGAGAGGTGATGATAACTATTACCACTCATATAACTTTTTACATACATAATGCAAAGTGGAAGACAATATTCATGGTAAAAAAGGTGAAGATAACCACAAGCATTCATATAACTTTTTACATACATATTACTAAGTGGACAACAATATTCATTATCAAAAAATCTATCACATAACATGGAGAATGTTCCAATACAAAAATTGCAGACAAATTGTAAGAGAAACGACGAAAAGGACAGGGAGGGGAGGAAACGTACCTGGTATGTTGCGTACCTTTGATTTGCTTGTTGGAGGTTTGAGGTCTGCCAAGGTTCTTGATATTGCTGTTCTTGATGTGAAGGGTGGCGGTTGTGGTTTTTCTGACGTGCTTGGTTACTCGGTTTTGTGCATGTGTATGAAGACGTCTTGCGGGCTGCAACAGTGCTTCGACAGAGGTGTGAACATAGCAAAATGTTTGTAACTATGCAGGAATGGAAAGAAAATGCAGAATTGGGAGGTTTAGAGATAGCTTGAATGTGAGCAGGTTGTGTGTGGTTGCGTTTCTGTTTCCGAGTGACGTCGTCTTGTTGTGTTGTTATGTCGCTGAGTCTCTTCCTTGTGTGGTCTTCTTTAGTCGAATTTGTTGGATCTGGTCCTTTTGATGTTGAGACGTTCTGGTCGCTTGAATGTTGGTCTTTTTTGCAGTACTCCTCTGCTCCGTCAAGTGGTTGTAAATCAGCATTGGTGTGTGTTGTCGTCGGTTTCCAGCCTTTCTGCGATCCTGTTGCAGCAGCGTCTAGTTGACTATGAGTTTGGTGTGGAGTTTGCCGCCTCTCAGGAGTGGTATTTGCCGCAGGTCTTGTGCATTTATTTTTGTGGGTCTTGTGCTGGAGACTGTGTCTGTCTGTATTCGTGTCTGTGAGGTCTTGTGCGGGTATCTTCGCCGGTCTTGTGCGGTCTGATAAGTGCTGAATATGGTTCTTGATGCGTCCTTTTTGGAGAGCTAATCTCTGAGGTTCAGGTGCCTTCCATGTATGACTTGCAACTCCAAGATTAGTGTTTACATACTTCGATCCAGAGGAAAAATGACAGCGCTTCCGCATGTGACTTATAACCACAAACTTAGTGTGTGTGTGCCTAGTGCCTTGTGTGGTGTGTGAACATGAACTATTGACATCAATAGCATATGAAATCGACAACAAAAGGAAAGCATTTCTAACACATAAGAGAAAAGTGACAAGCAATAATGAAGTGAAAGCTACTCTACTGAATTGAAATTAGGGGGAGTAGGAGGTGCGTACCTCTGATGATGACTTACCTGGTAGTGTCCCTTTCAATGTTTGGTGCTGACGTAGAGCAGTGTTGTTCGAATCTTGCTGCAGTCTCCTCGCTGGTTGATTAGACTCAATGTTGGTGTGTCTCGCATTTGGATCGGTCTTGTGCTGGAAAGAATGGGTCTTGGATTGATACACAAGCCACTCTAGATCAGTTGTTGAGGTCGCATGTTCATTGATATTCAACTCGCTACATCTCAGGAGTGGGGATTGCCGCAGGTCTTGTGCATGTATCCTTGCGGGTCTTGTGCGGCAGTTGCATCTGCAGCTCCTGTCTTTGAGGTCTTGTGCGGGTATTCTTGCGAGTCTTGTGCGGGTCATTGGTGCGTGGCTGCTCACGCCAGTGGTGTATGCTGAAGCTTGGAGGTTTGATTTGTTTTGCCAACTTGTTGCAGCTATGTATGTCTTATTTCTGTAAAAAAAACATGAGCGCTTCCGCGAGATAGTGAAAAAATTTAGATTCCTCTGATAGTGCCTAGCCTCTACTGTGCTTGTGGAGTGGTTGATGCAAGATCGATTGTATGTGTTGCCTAAGCTAGATTCAGTGATGCAAATGCAGAGGTACGTGATAACAGTGATGCAAAGATATGTGATAATGAGTTGTAAACAAAGAGTATAGAATCTGCAATGAAAAGAAGAGAGATGGGTTAGGAGATGTGTATCATGTATCAGTGTCGCAGAGTGATGCTTGAGATCTGTCGGGGGGCCTTTTTCCTCCAGCTCTGGTGGATGTTGGTTTCTGGATTGGGGTTGCACTAGGGAGTTGAGCGAGCTTGACCGTTTTCAACTCTCCACTACTCAGATCTTGTGGTGTTACAGGGAGTGGCGTTCTAGATAGCAGATCTAGCACCCAACACTCGGAACCCAGCTCTTTCAGTTACTCCTAGGCTAAATCTAACACTCCTGATCACACAAACCCTTGCAAGTACCAAATTCGATCTCAGTTTTGCTCCTTTCCAACACTTTCAACGTTGCAAGCTCGCTTAAACCCAAGATTCTAACTGTAAAAGGAGCGGCAACAAGACCAGCCACACTTGTTGCGCTTACACTTCGAATCTGAGGCTAACTCCCTTGCAACACCCTCACCAGAAAACGCGGAGCGCTCTCAGCAGTTCATTTTTTCCCAAATCCACGTAAACAACCCCCCATGTATGTATATTGACAAGTATTAAGCATGTCCCTGGGACAAATAGCTAAGGTGGATTACTACCTCAGTCTAGAATACTTAAAGAAGATAAAACCGCCTGAGAGTGAGGGAAATAAAGTAGTAACCTTAGAGGAGTTCGGGTGGCTTTACGAATATGAGGTTGATATCAGCAATAAGCTAGGAAACAAGAATTAGCAACCTTAGTTTTAAAACTAAATGAATACACTAATAAATAATTATTTAGGACCCTTACAATGGCAATAAGAAAATAATTGGAATATAATAGAGATGAATTAAGATAAGCAAATAAATATTATGAAAATAATTATGGAAATAACAATAGAGATATGACAAAAAAAAATGAAATATGATAAAATTAAATAAATTCATTTAATAAAATAATAAATAAAAGACACTTATAAAACAATCAAATAAAAGAAATTAACCCTAGATAAGGGAATCAAGTAAAGACCAAGTATAGAACAACTAAAATAATAAGATATAGATAATGAAATTAGGTAAAAGTAGAGTTAAAATGAATAAATAAATAAATAAATAATAAACCAATAAATAAATAGTATGAAACATCATATTTGTTAAAATGAGACTAAGTGGCCAAAATGAGACTTTTAAGCAATTGGATCATCTACAACAAGATAACAAATTTCATACAAAGGACCAACATTTCATGACAAAAATGCCTATGATTATGAAAAATAATAAAAATTGTTTAGGTGATTTATTATGAAGAACATGATGATAAATAAGCTCATACATTGTGAGCTTATGTGCTACAAATGGACACTAATCAAATTGAAAATCTATTGCAAATAATATAAAGTATTGAATGTATACTAAAAATATTAAGAAAACATTCACAATCAACATGCATGACAATAGTACAAAGCCATGATTCAAAAAAAGAAAAATAGCCACAAATATTATATTATATAATAAATATATATATGAAAATATCATATGTAGATGAATTATTGAATATATATATATATATATATATATATATATATATATATATATATTTAAAATAGATATTATGTATACTCTAAATTATATGGCAACATACTAAATCCTTAGAAAATAAAATACCTTAAAGAATTCCAACAACTAAGGGCAATTTTGGCTTACATCCAATTTCTTCAGCCCTTGCAAGATATTGTTTGTTCAAGAATTTGGATGATGGTATATCCCAAAATCTATCATTTTTTGAATCTATTGAATAGAGAAAGCACAAGAAATTAGGATTGCATGATACTTTTATGCTCAATAGACTTAGTGGGTTCCAAAATAGTATGGAAAGAACTTGAACATTTCATTCTCTCACATGAAAAATTTATATTATAGAAAGGATTGCTATGAATGTATATAAGTAACTGAATATACCCATATCACAGAGGTGACATACACCAACACCAATTAGAACTTAGTCATTTATCAATGCCCAATCATCAACCAAGTTAATAAAAGCTTCTCAAGCAAGTAGCTCCAATTGTGATGAGGAAGCTTCTCAAGCAATTTCCTAAGGTCGGTGAAGAAACTTCTCAAGCAACTTCTCAAGGTCGGTAAAGAAGCTTCTCAAACAACTTCTTTATATAATGGAAGAGCCTTGGTGAAAAGATCAGCAAGATTCTTTGTCGATATAATCTTCTTAATTTCAAATACTTGACTTTTAAATAAGTCACGAGTATAACTAAAATATTTTAGGTCAATGTGTTTAGTTATGTCACCTTTGACAAAACCTACTTGCATTTGTGCACTATAGGCACTATTATCTTCATATAAAATGGTTGAAGATGTATCATAAGGTAATCTACAATTTGATCTAATAAATTTATCAATGAATCTTAGCCAAATACATTCTCGAGATGCTTCATATAAAGCAATAATTTTTGCGTGATTGGATGATGTTGCCGTTATTGTTTGTTTCACTGATTTCCAAGATATTGCAACTCCATGTCGTAAAAATACATAATATGTTTGAGACTTAGCTATTGCAAGATATGATTTATTACCAACATCTGTATATCCAACTAGTTTGGGATTCATAAATTGTGTATAATATAATCCCAAGTCTTCAATTCCTTTAAAATAACAAAAAAGATGTTTAATTCCATTCCAATGTCGTAATATAGGACAAGTACTATGTCTTGCAAGAATACTAATTGCAAATGCAATATCATGTCTTGTAAATTTAGCCAAATATAAAGGTGCTCCGATCGTAGCAAGGTATGGATATTGATCATCTAATGGTTTCACCTCCTCCTTGCAAGGACAATTAAGAACAATGTTACGTTCACCATGCAGAAGAAGGAAAACATTGTAGCATTTCAGCAACTAAAGTGGTCTTTCGCATGATTTCTAAATGAGGAAATTTTTCAAAACAAGCATAGCGGAAAAACTCTAATGGTTCAAACCAGAAAAGTCGTACAGTCTAAGAGTAACTGCTAAGCTGAAACTTGAAGAAATGACCTCACCGGCGGTGTATGTGCATGCGGCAAGTTGGCAGCAACCTCCCAAGTAAGAAAATTCAGTCACTACTTGTGGGACTTAAGTATCCGCTGTGTGGATGGATACTGATGCCTTGTGATGAGTATGCAAAGCCACGTCGTACCATGACAAAAGTGCTTTTGTAGTAAAGCGTTTAGTGACGTGAAAACATAGATAAGGAAAAAGACGTTCCAGAGAACGTGGGCAAGAAACCGATAGTGTCATGCAGGTGGTCTCTCCATAAGATATAATGGCCTAGCGTGCTTGTGTGATGATGGTGTTCTATATCTGTCACTTCATTCCTTAAAGGACGGAGCCTATGACCGTGCCATTCTCCATTGAATAAAAGTGGAATTGTTTTTTTTTCATTTTTCAGAGATGAGATCATTTTTCAAAATTCACAAAAAACTTGAGTCACAGATTTTTTTGTGGAAATTTGAAGTCATTGGGAACTTTTGAAGAAAAAGTGAAGAAAACTCATGTTAAATACCAGATGCTAAAGAATTCTAAAAAATTTAGCAAAGAGGTACATTATAGTGCTAAGATTTCTGGTGTAAATGAAACTACATGTTCATTTAAATTTAAAAACCATGGTTATAGGTTCAAAGTTCAAATCAAAATAACTTCTTCAATTTATGTATTTTTCAAAAAAATTAATTGGAATGGACACCAGAATTTATAAAATTCATTTCATTAAGGCAAACAACGGCGCTGGAGTTAAGCTGAATTGGTGGTATTACGGTGAGTAAAATTAAAAGTGAAAATTGTTATAGTAAAGGCGGAAGCACGATGTCACAGTTCATACTTATGTTCGTCACCCCACCTGAACCTCCTCTAGCTCACGTTCGTCTCTTCACCAACCCCAATGTGTGTTATTAGATAATTAAATGTGGCAGCTTTTGGGGGATTGCAGGATTGGGCTTGTATAATGTAACTTAACCAATTTTTTAATATCGAACAGGTTAGAAGAAGAGCTGAGTCCAAAGGGAGCTTTCTGTCGACATGCTAAGAAGCTCCAGAAATGCGTGCGTGCACTCATGCAACAAGGAAACTCGGGTGGTCACTTTTTAGGGTAAGCATTTTGAAACTCTTTGAAGAATGACTGAATGTGTGATTCTGCTAGTACTAATACAGCCGGCGACGTGTAAGTAGCTACATTTCCTGTCATGAGCTCTTCTTGTATAAAAATGAGGTTTTGTAATATTTAATTTCTCTTTCTTAATTATCTAATAAGACACATTGTCTTTTGTGTTTGCAGCTTACTTGATGTTAACGCGCCATCCAATGCGCAGGATATGTCACAACCGCAGATCTTAGTCCTCCCTCAAAGCTAGAATTTGTGGATGATATGGCAAGCACTAATTCAGAGCGTGCAAGAACCTTGTCAGTGAAGGACTAGCCAGTCAGTTGATTCAGGGGCTGAAGTTGCTGCCAATAGGAACATCCTTGGCTGACTTTTCAACGAACGAACGCCACGAACTTGCGAAGGCATCAGCTTATGTCAATTTCAGGCTGACTACGCAAGAAGCCTTACTCTGTTTCCATGACGAGAATGAGAGAAGCATAGTATTATCAATCATTGGTCGTGTCCGTTACCTATCAGGTCCTAGTTTTCACGAGTCATTATCGTCGATCCTTCCAAAGCTTATAGTCCTCCAGAGAGTCGATAACAATGATCTTCAAGACGCTTTGCAGACATTGATATCCCGGGTTCAGAGAGGAGTTAAGGCTAAGAGTTTGAAACCTGTCAAAATCAGTATCCATCACGACCAACTAAGCCTGATGTTATTGAGTGTAACACAAACCAATTAGTTGATATATAGCATAAAAGATTTGTCGCTGAAGAAACTTGGTCAAGTTCCGCTGCATAGATTAGAGAGGTGGTTGCGACTAGTCCTCAGTGAAAAACTGAACCATGATTGGAGACTCAGGGAAGATTCAGACAGTGAAGTTTCTGAGGACGGAAGCTCAGAACACAAGAATGGGAGGCCAATATTGGAGATGTTAGATTTGCAAAAAATTTGACGCCACGACCATGGAAATGCACAGCAATCTTTCACTCTTAATGAGCGAGTTAGGTGGACGAGACGGTGTGCTCTCATATGTGAATATCTGATGTTCATAGATCCTGAATTCCTGTCCACGGCACATCTTACGTCTCTTTTTGAAGGCAGAACATCGTCCAACGATAGAACAGTTGTATTCTCCATCTCTAAACTGGCCCTGGATTTCATTATTCAACGTAGCTCATGGCAGAGTGTTTCACGTGTTCTCCAGGTCATTCTTGGAGTATTTATGAAGCAGGATGGAAATATTCGTGATGGAGAGAAACCAGAGGGACACTCGTCCACCCCGGAACAGTTGACACATATCTTGAAAATGTCCAGAGGACGGAAGTTCTGGATGAGGCTAGTTCCGTACTTGAGTTCGTTTTGCTATGTATGCGGCGTCCTCGGGCTATTCTAGCTTGCCGCTTTAATGAAGAACTGGATTTGATTGTGAGTGTCTACTCTCAGCTCCAATCGTTCAAGTCATATGTTCTGTATGGGCTTGTAAACATTTGCAAAGATGTCTTTTCTTAACTCTGGTTTGAAAATTTAATACTTTGTTTACTTTTTACTAATTTGATTACTTGTGCATGCCTTGTGCAATGAAGGAAGGCTTGGAGATTTTTTTTGTCTTTTTTTGATTCTAGGTTAACAGAAGCTTTGGCAATGTTGGCCGGGTGTTGACCATTGCAGACTTGATGGCCACAAAATCTTCATCACTAATTCCGCAGAATAGAGTTCATTATTTATTGCTAAACTGACCCTGTAGGTAAATTGATTCAAACTTCTCCCATGTCACGTACTCAAAAATATCTTCACTATGTCATGTCAAATTATCCTTCAAAGTGAGCTGTAGTGACACAGCTGGGTTCCCAGTCTCAAGAAATATTTTACACCACATTTTTCAAGTAGCGATGCAACCCAAAGTTTGGGGTTCCTCTTGAGATAGGAGCATTAAAATATTCACTAAGAAGGATGGATATGCATATCCAGCCTGGTCGTTTATAGAAGGGCCAACCCAACCAATGTGCGCAACATGATCCACGTCCGTTGGAAAGCCTATGTCTAGTTCGTTCCTCCAAACTGCCATGATCGGACAAGCTCAATACATAGCACGTGCAAATCTGGCGAAGCATAAGGGCCGCTTCACACTTGGTGGCTAAGTCGAGTGGCCGTTGATTTCCACCAATGAGATTTCTAGAATGGCCAAAGTCTGGACTTTGAGCCTTCACACTTGTGCCCAAACTCCAAAGGCCGCCGTCCTACATGGCAACGCTTTTGGGCTGTTTTGGCACCTAAGCGACGGCCTCTCGAGGGAGAACACGAGGACGAGGAAAGGCGGCCAAGTAGACTACGGCGTTTCTCACGCTTTGAGAAGGGGAACTCTCTGGCGGTGGAGTATGGATCATGGAGGAACGGTGCTACGGAATTTGACTATGTTCCCGAGGAGGGCTTTCTTCGTAGAATTGTCAAATTGGAGTTGACCAGAGTAACAGAGATGAATGACGTTGTCCCTGAATCTGCTGCAGAGTGACCACCCGGGAGTATGTCCCCCTACAACGGCTTCGGAACAGTGGAAACTGGTATCTGTGCCCATCTTCATTCTATTCCCGATAGAGAGTATTAGACTTTGATCGTTTACGAGAAGTGTGAATTTTTTAAAACCAAGCTAAAAGCATCCTTCTTTGTTTGAGAAATTAAGGCTCATCTATAGTCATTGACTACCACAATGGCTCTAGTATCAATAGACTTGTCACCAACCATCTCATCTATATATTTTTATATATTCTTAGATGATCTTGAGATTTATCATTTGCACTCACATTATTCATACAGGAGAAATGAAGACGCCTCCTAAACTTAGAGTACGCACAACAACAACCATTGTTGCTACTTGACTACTTGTAAAACCAACCTTGGAGTTGTTCAGGTTATTAGAGCTGAGAAGTTGGTGTTCCTTCCTTAAATCTATGCTACTAATGCAATATAGAATGCCCAACTCAATCCTTGCTTGTAAGTTCCTCAACAAATTATTAGAATCTACCAAGCTTCTCTAAACTTCAAACAAGTCTTTTTAATTAGAATGCAGCAAAACATAAACCAATGGAAAATGAAAAACATGAGTTCAAAAAGTATTGGCATGGCAATTTTCCAGCAAATATAAGCTTTTAGTATCTTAAAAGTACACTACAATTTGAAACTTTTATTTATTGGCAAATTTATGTGCTGTGAAGATAACCTTGGATTGAAGCACAAATGACTTTGAAATTACTCGAAGCTTCAGTCAAGGAGAAAAGCATGTCAAAAGCATCATGAATTGAATGGTCCAAAATTTGGTGCAGTAGTTTGCAACTGAATATTATATGTTATGTACTTAACTTAGTCGGAGATTTTTGTGGAATGCTTAAGAGAAATTGTTCAATATCAACTTTTGACTGATTGTTTCCGTTTTTGTTTTATTTTGTTTTGCTACAACGGTGTTGTAGAGTAAAAATTTAGATTTGTTTATCTAACCCCAAGCTACATAATTAAGTTGGTTCGGGAAAAGGTCTTTTCGTTTAGCGTTTTATTGTAATTAATGGTCACTTGTAGGTTACAAAGAAGATAATTTTCATATTATTAACACAAAGTATTAGTCCAAATCAAACCCAAAGCTATTTTCTAAGTTTTTCTAAAATTCACTCTTATTTCATCCCATGATTATCACTTAAAAATGAGTAGATCAATTGGACAGTAATTCAAGTAGACAAATCTCAGGCCGGTTATTGTACATTCAAATAGACAGTGCTTTGGTCAACTTGACAATAAACAAAATACATATGCCATTGATACATGCATCTCAATTCATATTTATAAAAACCAAAGTCTATCTACTTGCATAATTTCAATTAAAGAAGACTACTTATCTCAAGCAACTCCCGCATGTCTTTTCATGGACATCTCCATCATTTCATCACCAATTTCCTATTTGTAATACCATGGATTTACATACTTATTTATTCTCAACATCCATTACTCTTAATTGTGAATACCGATTATGGACTGACAAAAATTACTTTAACTAGTTTTACTACAATGACAGTATTAATTCTCATATATTAAGGGTGATCAAGCCTCTAAGAATATTTCTTAATTATCCACTAGTTAAAATCTCATAATTTTACTCCAAGTCCTTCAATTAGACTTCTAATAAATTAATTGCGCAATTAATTTATAGCATCTAATTTATTTCTATTCTACAATTACACAATGATGTTCAATTCACTATGACTCCCTCTTTAGGATCATCACACTCTTAACTCAGAAAACATGATATCTTCATGCTTCTCCAATATACATATTAAAAATGCAATTTAATAATGTTCAATAACATTTGAATATCCTCTCAATCATTCAAATGAATAATAGTCATCACTCTGGTTTTTTCTCTTTGCTCTTCTCAGTTTTCAATTAGACTAAATCCTTAAAACATGCAGCAACATGCCATGGTCCACATACCATTATTTCAGTCAACTTGACACTGATATCCTAATGTACCAGGGAGTACATCCCACTTGCACAATTCACAACGGATTACCCCACATACATGACCATACAACTCTCTCACTCTGTCAATTTGACTTAAGACGTCTCCTAGTCAACATTGTCTAATAACTTTACACCCAGTTATCAAAATTACAACTAAAGTTTCTTCTATTACCTCAACTACCAAAATCTGACATCAACATTATTGACTTAGTGGAATGTTTCCTTTATTAATTATTCTGCCATATCAATGTCAATTTAAAGTGAACAACAAATTTAGAATTTATAACAGTCTATACTTTTGCGCAACTAAACATTCAAGCTCTTTCTAATGACATACATTCTCTAAATATTCTATTTCTATTGTAGTGTTGTATCTTCTTCTTCTTCTTTCTTTACTTATATCTTCAAATTCTAATTGACAACTTTTCATATCTGGATTCCAAAAGGTATAGCCGTCATGTCTAATTGAGATTCTAAGGGATGGCGGCTTCAAGTCTAATAGAATCTGATTTTTTAAACTTAACTCAACACTTTCTTTAGTTATTTTTTTAAAATGGTTCAAAAATCAATCTCCTTTCACACTATAAACTGAAAAAAGGTTCAAACTAAAGTTTTTAATGTTCACAGGTGTCTAATTTGAGGGGTCATGCTAAGAAAAAAAAGCTTTTGTCACTCTCTTTGATGAGTTATTCTCTCTATGACAGGCTAGCATATCTTGTATATTAATGTCATTTTCTGAAGATTCTAAACATAAGTGAGTGGGAGGAAAGCCATTGTCATAAGCAACAAGGGCTTCTATTGTGAAGAAGAGGTATTATTTTAAATTTATATTCACAAAGGCTACTATTGGTTTGAATTGAAGACTCTATTGACAAGGTTTGCATTTCACTTGTAAGTAGCCTTTTAGCCTTGAGAATTTCATCCAGAAATTGTATTAAAAAAATTTCAATTGTTGCTTAAAGTCATTTTTCTTTGTTCAATTCTTTGTCCAATTCAAGCACCTATCCCCTCTCTTTTCACTTATTTGATATATGTGTGTGCAAAAGGGAGTAGGCGCTTCCCTACCCCCTTCTTCTTTTTACTTCTTTAATACAAGTGTGTAATTTGTTAATGTTGGTAATAAAGATTGTTGATAGAGATCATTACATTCAAAATGGAGTCTGTTGGCTCTTCTCAAAAATTGGACCCTTCCAACAATGTATTTAATAAGAGACCCTAAACCTATGTTTTAAAGGGTTACAATCAAACAAAGGAAATTCATTCAACTACTTAGATAGAACATGATTACCTCAATGAGGCAAGTTTCATCACCATCTAATGCTTATGCATTCGATAAATTCTACACCAAAAAAAATTGGATGAAAAACGACCGTTTACGTTGCTGGTCATCCCGGAATGTCATCCGAGAAGCCAGAAATTGGCTGCTCCGGCACCTAAGGGTTAAATGGATCCTTCAACATCACGGTGTCCGCACATTCCAATATTGTCAGCTACCTCAGCTGAGTTATGGGAAGTGAAGCTTGAAATGGCACATGTATGTTCCCCCTTCCGCTCCTCGAACAGTGCTCCTTGCTGTGTTCCCTCGAACAGTTCCTAACATGTTCCCTCAAATTGTTCCCAGTGCGTTCCTTTAATGTGTTCCCAATGTGTTCCTCTATTTTTTTTTTGTGGTGCAAAACAAAGAAAGAAATCGATTGCAAAGAAAGAACGTACAAAACCACATGCACCAGTGACGGCCACGCGGAGGACACAGAACCCAGAACTACCTAAACTCTTTAACCCAAGTAACTTCATCCCCTACCCTCCTACAGATCGCACTGAAACGCCTCCATTCATTGTCAAAGGTGTCAGAGGCTTTAGACCTCTCTTTCTCAGAATTGGCCGTGATAACTCTGCCCCAAGCCACTCTGCCATAGTCAGTAAGACCTTGCCAGATGGTATTTTGGACTTTCAACCCAATGTGTTTCTCTAAACAGATGTTGCTCTAGTACCAAATCCAGCAAGCGTGGTCCCTCCAAGCTGCACCCAGCATGTCTGGTCCCTCTAAACTGCACCCAGCATGCCTGGTTCCTCCAAATTGCACCTAGCATGCCTGGTTCTCCAAACTGCACCCAGCATGCCACTCTGCCATTTCTCAAACCACAGTGACTGCAGCAAATCAGTATCAAGCACTCTGGGCTATGCCTCTTCAACACTAGAGTTGGACATGTGCTGAGCTAAGGGTCATTTCTGACTTAAGGACCATGAAGTGTGTCCCCAAGGAAATCAATGCTTAATATACTCGCACATTGGTAAAGTTAAAATCCTATCATTTTGTTATGGACTTAATATTAACCCGTACATGCCCAAAAGTCTCCTCAGAAGACTGTAAACGTTCCCTTCGGAAACTCTTGGGCCTTTGGAGGCTAATAAAACCAACAAGTTCTGAATGCATGTATTATGAACTAATTAGCGATAAGTTGATACTCTTTGTGCCCTTATTATCATGATATTAGGTAGACAAAATGTCAAATCAACATTGATTAAATACTACCTTGATATTTTGTTACTATTTCATACATTTTATGTTGATTATACTCTAATATAATTTTGATGTCATTCATACTACTATCTATTTCATGTTATATTGGTTTTATGATAATGTCATTCTAACTTATGTCAATTTTACGTCATTTTGTTGATATTCTTATGCCATTGCAATGTGAATGTTACATCATTAGAATACGTGTTTTATCACATGTCATGGTGATGCCATGTCAATGTCAACTCAACCTAAATTTCACTCTTGTCAATCATTTATGTCATTAAATTGATTGTCATTGAAGTATGTGCTATTTTCATGTCAAATAGATACTTAATTGATGTAATGGATTAGAAATTAGAAAACAAAAACTTCCAATTTTAAAAGAAATATGATTAGGATCTCACTTGAAAATATAATCTTCTTTTCATTAAATGGATTGATGATATGTTGAACCATAAAGGTACATTTAAGAGAAGGTGGGACCCACCAAAAAGCACAAGCATTGAACCCTTATATTCATTATAATAGATTTTTCAAATATTATAGTATGTGCATGAGGTGGGCCTAAGTGGGCCTAAGTGGGCCTCGTGTACTATTTATATGTGTGGTAGATTTGCACATTTCAGTGATTGTTTTTGCATTGTTGATTTTTTATCCACAAACCACCCATGTGGTGGGCCCTACCAAAGTAGACTTCACCTTTGCTCAAAAGTTATCAAATAATCAATTTGGAAATATACCGTAGGTGAACCTCTAGTCCGGCATTAATTGATTACAAAATGGCATGACAAAATAATTTAAATCATTTGAAATAAAAATGCTCAAATTGGGAGACAAGAATATTTACAGAATTTTTGACAATTAGAGACATCAAAGGGATGTGGGCCCCAGAAAAGCCTCCACCTTTCACTGTTTGTGCATGAAGGCTTGGAATTGGTGCCTTGAAGTCTTGGATTCAAATCCCGTGGGTGTCATACAGGGCTAGATATAGTAATCTATAATTTATTGTCGAAAATTATGTTTTTGTCATTTTGGATGCTGAAAATTTTTTTTCCACTTTAATTAATTATTCGGCATGGAGTTCCTAAACCAGAGGTTCACCTATGGTAGTTATGATATTAACTTATGAGAAAAGTAAGGTTATGTAAACATGTGTAACTATAGCATGGGCTGCACATATGGAAGAATATGTTGTCATGATGAAAGATCTTGATTCTATTTGTATTCTCTAATTTGACCTTCTAATAATGAATTGAATAAGATGCTTAAATAACATGTTCAAATGCTAGATTCTAAGATTCTGTGAAGTATTTGATGACTAAGTTAACTAATTATAGATTCAAATAGGTATTAGTATACAAGGATCCAAGCTAACTTCAAGGATTCATTTGGTGGAAGATTGTTTTTCTTTATAGATTTCCACATAGATTTGAAGGTGCTTTTTATTTTATTTTATTTATTTTTATTTTAAAAAAACAATTTAAGTTGTGGATGAAATGATGCACTAGTTGAGAAGGGCAAAATTGGTGTTGCACAATCTTTGGATGTTTCTTCAAAGACATGTACAAGGTATGTGATCTTTTGAAGTTGTTATGTAATCTTTTTGCGTAGAAGAAGAGGGGTCAACGCCTTAGCCCCTTGCTCTATGTTGTATGGCAAGAGGGGTCGAGGCCTCGACCCCTTACTCTTTGTTGTATGGGAAGTGAGGTTGAGGACTTGACCCGCTTCCTTTGTTGCAATTAATTTTTTTAACTATTAGGGACAGAGAAATACAGGAGAAATAGACTGAAACTAGAAGAAGTGTGCAAAGCAAAAACTAATAAGAACTTGGATTAACAAGATGAGTATCCAAACAACACCAAGAAAGGTGAGCTAGAGCTCTAAGAGATGCGTTGTCAAGACTGGAGAATCCTTTAGCCTCGACTCCAATATATACACTAGTCTAGGAAGCTTTTTGAGTAGCTTCCACTAACTTCTATCAACAAGAAGCTTATGAAATAACTTTCATCAACATTGGAAAGCTTCTTGGGCAACTTCCACCAACTTCTATCAATTGAAGCTTCTTGAGTAACTTCTAATTTGTTCGAAATTACTCTAAGAAGCTTTTAGAAGGTTCTCTAATGTATGTCTCTAACATCACCCCTTCCTTTAGCTTCAAGGTCTTCGAGAAGCACTGTTGTTGCGAGTCAATATCAACGCAAAAAGTTGTAAATATGTCGCATCGTCTCGGCTATATACTCTAGCTGCCAATCATGAGGCAAGTGATTCATTGCTCCTTGAAGCCATCGGTAGTGTTCTATACCTTTGACTTCTGACTTCGGTGTCTTCATTGTGAAAGTTTTCTACAAACACTTCTTTGGCAATGTCATCATAGGCAAGCTCTACCTCAAACACGATCACTAGTGACCTGCTACTAGGTATTGTTTGTTGTCTTCGTGGTACAAGTGGTTCTTCCTCTTGGGTCATCTACGTGGTATAGACGGTTCTTTGTCTCGAGTTTGTCTTCGTGAATTACTAGGTTGAGATGGTATGATCGGTATAGTATCTATCTCCTTGCTGTCCATAAAAGAAAACTGAAAGAAAGCAAACTATAGGCATATAAGACTGAGCTCAAGCTATGGATTTATACTCCCCAACCACCTCTTTAGAAGAGCCTCCCTCTCCCTTCTTCGTTAGGGCAAGGATGAAGAAGCTTCAAGGACAAGGAAATTTCACTAAGAGCTATTATAAATGGGGCTTGGATTTCTCAGGATAACAACCATGAAAATTTTGTACCTTTTCCGGCGCTTTAGCAAGATTTTCGGCTAGCTCCTATATTTATTCATTGATATCGTAGCCGATCCAATGCACAAAGTACTCCAACTTTCCTTATTTGCGTCAGAATCTAGTACCTTTTCCACCTTGTATTCCTTGTGGTTCTCAATTTCAATACAAGGTAGTGGACATTGCACTCTTCCAAGAAAAGTCGATTCTAGCCAAGGCTCCAACAAAGAAACATGAAAGATTAGATATAACTTCATAGCAGCCGGTAATTTCAGACGATATGCCATTGGATTGATTTTCTCCAAGATGACAAATGGTCCCAATCTCCGGTAGTCCAACTTATCATATGGCCGCTTGGTCTTGAAATTTCGTCAAAGTAGCCAAACCTTATCTCCAAACTTAAAGGTAGGTGCTTGATTTCGGAATTTATTCTCAAATGCCTTGTATGATTCTTAAGTAGTCTGCAATTATACCTTCAACACAGTTTGAAGCTCTAATAGCTACTTCACCAATCTTTTAGTTGCTAGGTTGTTATTTGTTGACATTTGCTTGGATTCACAATGAAAAAACACCCAAGATGCATACCTCACACGCCCAAATTGATCAAGAATTGATGACGAAATTCCACTTTGAAAGTCGCTGCCCCTACAAATCCCGAAACCCTAAATCGGTCATAACTTTAGATCTACGACGAATTAGAAAATGAACAAGATACCATTGGATTCACAATGAAAAAACGCCCAAGATGCATACCTCACACGCCGAAATTGACCAAGATTTGATGAAGATATGATCGTTTGAAACCCGCTGCCCCTACAAAATCGTTCATCTCACGTTTATGCGCGTCAGAAAAATTCTACGAGGAATCATTCAAAACCCTATACACCATTAGATTCGCATCGAGAAAATACTCAAGAAAGACCCTAAATTTGCAAAAAAAAAAAAAAAAAAAAGTCAAAGTTGACTTAAAGTCAACGTAAAGTCAAACTTTACATATCTCCTAAATGGCGATACATTAGGGAAAGGTTTTTACATATTTAGAATCACAAGGGTCTAAATTGGGGGGGTACATACCCTTAAATCCTCCAAATTCCAAATATAGCATATGTTAGCAACCCTACAAGACCACTTTTAAACCACCTATAACTTCTAAACAATGCATTTCTAGGGAAATCTAAACACACCATTAGATTCACAATACCCGAAAATAGGGGGGTAGGCCCCTTCCAAAAGTTCAAACTCAACTTCCTTCAACAAAGTCAAACGATGCCTCAAAAGTCAAACCTTCCATATCTTCCAAATGGCGATACATTAGGGAAATTTTTTTACATATTCGGAACCACAATGGTCGAAAATGGGGGGGTAGGTCGAATAAAAACCCAAAAAAAAGTATGTCATTTTTTCGGGAACGCACATGTAACCCTAAACCCTAAACCCCTAAACCCTAAACCCTAAACCCTAAACCCTAAACCCGAAACCCCCTAAACCCTAAACCCTAAACCCCTAAAGGATTGAGTTGTTTTGAACCTGAAATATTTTTGGTCTAAGATAGTTCCTATGTAGTAGAAAAAGGACTACAATTATATATTGTTAGGGGCCCCATTTTTAGTGCTTCAATGTCGGTCATTGTTTCAAATATATATATTGAACAACATTGACTTGAGGATGAATGAAAATCGTAAATTCATTATAATTATATTGATCGTGAATTCAAGGGCGGACAGTAACTTCAAATGGTGAGAATATACAAATCTTGAAATCACGCCGTCCTCAAAATTATGGTTCTTTTCTAAACTATTACTTAGACATTTAGGTCGAACTGTATCTTCAAATATTTGCCTAATTATAGTTATTATCGGGTGGAAATTGTCCTCAGACACAATTGTTTGCAAAAGTATAGATTTGCGCGTGTGCCTTGTGAAATACAATTGAATGTAATGAAACTTTTGCCTTTCTGATGCTGGAAAAACTCATTTAACTGTCTATTTGTTGCATAGTAAGAACAAAGGTTGCCGTCTTTGCAAACATCCACATGTATTAAACCCATTTTTTCAAAATTCTATAAACTTCTCTTTTTTATCCCTAACCATCGCATGATAGAGCATGAGTGGATTGGCAAAATGATTTTGAAATACAATTCGACCGCCGTCCAATAGAATAATAATTACATATACTTCAACAATTTGTGAATTCGGCATGATTGACATTGTTTGAAATCACCATAACTCCAAAACGAGCCGTACTTAGAC
This sequence comes from Pohlia nutans, assembly GCA_022496805.1. Taxonomy (NCBI): domain Eukaryota; kingdom Viridiplantae; phylum Streptophyta; class Bryopsida; order Bryales; family Mniaceae; genus Pohlia; species Pohlia nutans. Next base: position 43,967,625 of record CM040088.1, on the reverse strand, counting down.
TGAGGTCAATCATATTTAATTTACGTACCGAAATTCTTCCCAACAATATATAATGCTCAAGTAATTATCATGATTGAGAATGTTGTAACTAAAACATTACCGAATAAAATGACATGATACTCTAACTTCATGAATTGAAATGTACATAATTATGTTCAACAGTATACAAGCTGAAAAGATTAACACCTAATGCCATTAGGAGCTCGTTTGGGGGTTCTCGTGATTTTTGGGTACTACCCTGTCTTGTACTTGTTTTGAGGTTTACAAAGTTAAAAATACTGTTGCAAGTCACTATGAACAGAGTGTATATTCCTTTGTTTGGCAAAACAAGACTTGAAATTGACTACATTTTGAAAAAATGGGACTTGTTAAGGTGGGTTTACAGCAATTGAGGGCAAGGCACGTGCATGGCAGGCAACATTCTACAACTCTCATGTTTTCACCAAAAACTATGAATAACATATTGTGTTTGGTTGCATACATTCATCATTCTGTGCATGCCAAGGTTTGACTCATTCAATCTTTATTCATTATTTATTTCGATGCACTCACAATTTTGAAGACTTCAGTTGTCTGGACGGTTACGCCATGTTTGATTCACATAAAATGTTGTCAACATAACTTGTAGGTGGGTTTTCAGCTTACTATACTTTTAAATATGTGGAAGGAAAAGGAAGTGGACAGGTTCAATATCGTAGTGTTCTATAGTCTCACCATTGGGATTGAGTATATTCGATTCCAAGAGAATTGTAATAGGAAGTTCAGTTTTTCATTAATTCTCAAATCGCTTCTGTTCAAGATTGATAAAAAAGAAATTCTAATGCATTCCTTGTGCAATGATTACTTTTTATATTCCCAACTTACATTTCAAACAACATTTCAAATTCCAAAAGTTTCGAAACAATCCCAGTAATTCCTAAAACTTTTGAAATCAAAAACATTGCGTTATTCATGCTTAACTGTAGGAAATACCTCTATTTCATGTTTACATATAACTTTGACTCTCAAGATCCATATTCAGGCATACCTCATAATGTACCATTGCTTACAAATTCAAAATGGGACTCACCAATTCAATTCCCCACCCGAAGCATTATTTTCAATAATTGCATACACTCAAACTCCATTACAAGTGTCAATACGATTGTACGTACAGCCGCCGTTTCTGCAGTATACGGTCCGTGTATTGTCAGACGTGGCGCGTCGTTACGCCCAACGGAACCCCGTCCCCACTCTGCCTAGGGTTCCGTGAGGCCCATTTCTCATTTCATTTCTCCACTGTCTTCTTCATTTGCTTTCAGCGCTATCTTGTTTTTGTTATTACGTTTGTTTGCGTTGTTGATGTCATTGTAGCGAATTCAGAGCAGGAAGTGTATTGCGATAATCGGGAAACTGTGGCGGAGTTGTAGCGGCCAGCGTTGTTTGTTCATAACTTGAGTTCATAACTTGAGTTCTAGGACGAATTTCAAGATGGGCAAGATATCATTGGATTCACAATCAAAAAGCGCCCAAGATGCTTAATAAAAACGTCCAAATTGACCAAGATTTGGTGACGCAATTCACTTTGAAAGTGGCTGCCCCTCTAAAACCCTAAATCACAATTTCGTCAATAACTTGAGTTCTACCTCGAATTTTAAGATGAACAAGATATCATTGGATTCACAATATAAAAGCGCTCAAGATGCATACCTCACACGCCCAAATTGACCAAAATTTGATGACGCAATTCCACTTTGAAAGTGGCTGCCCCTACAAAACACTGAATCACAATTTCGTCAATAACTTGAGTTCTACCACGAATTTGAAGATGAACAAGATATCATTGGATTCACAATAAAAAAGCGCCCAAGATGCATACCTCACACGCCCAAATTGACTAAAATTTGAAGAAGATATGCTCGTCTGAAATCCGCTCCCTCAACTAAAACATTCACCTAACGTTTATAATCATGAGTAAAATTCTAGAACGAATCAACCTAAACCCTATAGACCATTAGATTCGCATCGAAAAAATACTCAAGATAGACCCCTAACTTGAAAAATAAAATAAAAATAAAATCAAAGTCAACTCAAAGTCAAACCTTCGATATCTCCCAAATGACGATACATTAGACTCAAGTTTTTACATATTCAAAACCACAATGGTCGAAAATGTGGGGGTACATCACCTCAAATCTCCCAAATTCCAAATATCGCATATGTTAACGATACCCTAAGACCACTTTTAAATCACCTATAACTTCCAAACCGCACATTTGTTGCCAAATCTAAACACACCATTAGATTCACAATACCCGAAAATAGGGGGGTAGCCTACCTCAAAACGTTCAAACTCAACTTCATTCAACAAAGTCAACCAATGCCTCAAAAGTCAAACCTTCCATATCTTCTAAATGGCGATACATTAGACTCAAGATTTTACATATTCGGAACCACAATGGTCGAATATGGGGGGATAGGTCAAATCAAAACCTCTAAAAAAGTATGCCATTTTTTCGGGAATGCACATGTAACCCTAAACCCTAAAACCCTAAACCCTAAACCCTAAACCCTAAAACCCTAAACCCTACACCCTAAACCCTAAACCCCTAAACCCTAAACCATCATGCAAATGATGTTTTACATGTGTCTTATTTTAGATTATGCCATATACTGTTATCCAAAGCTCAAACAACTATAGAATATGCCTTCCACGATGTTATACCATCATCCATATGATGTTTCACATGTGTTTTATATTAGATTATGCCATATAATGATATCGGAAGCTCAAACAACTATAGAATATACCTTCCACGATGTTATACCATCATCCATATGATGTTTCACATGTGGTTTACATTAGATTATGTTGTATAATGATATCCGAAGCTCAAACAACTATAGAATATGCGTGCCACGACGTTATACCATCATGCAAATGATGTTTCACATGTGTTTTATATTAGATTATGCTATATAATGATATCCCAAGTTCAAACAAGTACAAAGTATGCCTTGCACGATGTTATACCATCATCCATATGATGTTTCACATGTGTTTTATATTAGATTATGCCATATAATGATATCCGAAGTTTAAAAAAGTCCAAAATATGCCTTCCACGATGTTATACCATCAACCAAATGATGTTTCAGATGTGTTTTATATTAGATTATGCCATATAATGATATCCCAAGTTCAAACAAGTACAAAGTATGCCTTGCACGATGTTATACCATCATCCATATGATGTTTCACATGTGTTTTATATTAGATTATGCCATATAATGATATCCCAAGCTCAAACAACTATAGAATATACCTTCCACGATGTTATATCATTATCCATATGATGTTTCACATGTGGTTTACATTAGATTATGTTGTATAATGATATCCCAAGCTCAAACAACTATAGAATATGCCTGCCACGTCGTTATACCATCATGCAAATGATGTTTCACATGTGTTTTATATTAGATTATGCTATATAATGATATCCCAACCTCAATCAACTATAGAATATTCCTTCCACGATGTTATACCATCATGCAAATGAAGTTTCACATGTGTTTTATATTAGATTATGCCATATAATGATATTCCAAGGTCAATCAACTATAGAATATGCCTTGCACGACGTTATACCATCATCCATATGATGTTTCACATGTGTTTTATATTCGATTATGTTCTATAATGATATCCCAAGCTCAAACAACTATAGAATATGCGTGCCACGACGTTATACCATCATGCAAATGATGTTTCACATGTGTTTTATTTTAGATTATGCCATATAATGATATTCCAAGCTCAAACAACTATAGAATATGCCTTCCACGATGTTATACCATCATCCATATGATGTTTCACATGTGTTTTATATTAGATTATGGCGGATAATACTATCCCAAGCTCAAACAACTACAGAATATGCCTGCCACGACACTATACCATCATGCAAATGATGTTTCACATGTGTTTTATATTAGATTATGCTATATAATGATATCCCAAGCTCAATCAACTATAGAATATGCCTTCCACGATGTTATACCAAAATGCAAATAATGTTTCACATGCGTTTTATATTAGATTATGCCATATAATGTTATCTCAAGCTCAAACAACTATAGAATATGCGATCCACGATGTTATAACATCATCCATATGATGTTTCACATGTGATTTATAAAAGATTATGTTGTATCATGATAACCCAAGCTCAGACAACTATAGAATATGCCTGCCACGACACTATACCATCATGCAAATGATGTTTCACATGTGTTTTATATTAGATTATGCTATATAATGATATCCCAAGCTCAATCAACCATAGAATATGCTTTCCATGATGTTATAGCATAATGCAAATAATGTTTCACATGCGTTTTATATTAGATTATGCCAAATAATGTTATCCCAAGCTCTACCAACTATAGAATATGCATTCCACGATGTTATAACATCATCCATATGATGTTTCACATGTGTTTTATATTAGATTTTGTTGTAGAATGATATACCAAGCTCAAACAACTATAGAATATGCCTGCCACGACGTTATACTATCATGCAAATGATGTTTCACATGTGTTTTATATTAGATTATGCTATATATTGATATCCCGAGCTCAAACAACTATAGAATATGCCTTCCACTATGTTATACAATCATGCAAATGATGTTTTTCATGTGTCTTATTTTAGATTATACCATATAATGTTATCCGCAGCTCAAACAACTATAGAATATGCCTTCCTCGATGTTATACCATCATGCAAATGATGTTTTACATGTGTCTTATTTTAGATTATGCCATATAGTGTTATCCGAAGCTCAAACAACTATAGAATATGCCTTCCACGATGTTATACCATCATCCATATGATGTTTCACATGTGTTTTATATTAGATTATGCCATATACTGATATCCCAAGCTCAAACAACTATAGAATATGCCTTCCACGATGTTATACGATCATCCATATGATGTTTCACATGTAGTTTACATTAGATTATGTTGTATAATGATATCCGAAGCTCAAACAACAATAGAATATGCGTGCCACGACGTTATACCATCATGCAAATGATGTTTCACATGTGTTTTATATTAGATTATGCTATATAATGATATCCCAAGCTCAAACAACTATAGAATATGCCTTCCACGATGTTATACCATCATGCAAACGATGTTTCACATGCGTTTTATAGTAGATTATGCCATATAATGATATCCGAAGTTTAGAAAAGTCCAAAATATGCCTTCCACGATGTTATACCATCAACCAAATGATGTTTCAGATGTGTTTTATATTAGATTATGCCATATAATGATATCCCAAGTTCAAACAAGTACAAAGTATGCCTTGCACGATGTTATACCATCATCCATATGATGTTTCACATGTGTTTTATATTAGATTATGCCATATAATGAAATCCCAAGCTCAAACAACTATAGAATATACCTTCCACGATGTTATACCATTATCCATATGATGTTTCACATGTGGTTTACATTAGATTATGTTGTATAATGATATCCCAAGCTCAAACAACTATAGAATATGCCTGCCACGTCGTTATACCATCATGCAAATGATGTTTCACATGTGTTTTATATTAGATTATGCTATATAATGATATCCCAACCTCAATCAACTATAGAATATTCCTTCCACGATGTTATACCATCATGCAAATGAAGTTTCGCATGTGTTTTATATTAGATTATGCCATATAATGATATTCCAAGGTCCATCAACTATAGAAAATGCTTTTCAGGATGTTATACCATCATGCAAATGATGTTTCACATGTGTTTTATATTAGATTATGTTCTATAATGATATCCCAAGCTCAAACAACTATAGAATATGCGTGCCACGACGTTATACCATCATGCAAATGATGTTTCACATGTGTTTTATATTAGATTATGCTATATAATGATATCTTAAGCTCAATCAACTATAGAATATGCCTTCCACGATGTTATACCATAATGCAAATAATGTTTCACATGCGTTTTATATTAGATTATGCCATATAATGTTATCTCAAGCTCAAACAACTATAGAATATGCGATCCACGATGTTATAACATCATCGATATGATGTTTCACATGTGTTTTATATTAGATTATGTTGTATCATGATAACCCAAGCTCAAACAACTATAGAATATGCCTGCCACGACACTATACCATCATGCAAATGATGTTTCACATGTGTTTTATATTAGATGATGCTATATAATGATATCCCAAGCTCAATCAACTATAGAATATGCCTTCCACGATGTTATACGATAATGCAAATAATGTTTCACAACCGTTTCATATTAGATTATGCCAAATAATGTTATCCCAAGCTCTAACAACTATAGAATATGCGTTCCACGATGTTATAACATCATCCATATGATGTTTCACATGTGTTTTATATTAGATTATGCTATATATTGATATCCCGAGCTCAAACAACTATAGAATATGCCTTCCACTATGTTATACCATCATGCAAATGATGTTTTTCAGGTGTCTTATTTTAGATTATGCCATATGATGTTATCCGAAGCTCAAACAACTATAGAATATGCCTTCCTCGATGTTATACCATCATGCAAATGATGTTTTACATGTGTCTTATTTTAGATTATGCCATATAATGTTATCCGAAGCTCAAACAACTATAGAATATGCCTTCCACGATGTTATACCATCATCCATATGATGTTTCACATGTGTTTTATATTAGATTATGCCATATACTGATATCCCAAGCTCAAACAACTATAGAATATGCCTTCCACGATGCTATACGATCATCCATATGATGTTTCACATGTGGTTTACATTAGATTATGTTGTATAATGATATCCCAAGCTCAAACAACTATAGAATATGCCTGCCACGACGTTATACCATCATGCAAATGATGTTTCACATGTGATTTATATTAGATTATGCTATATAATGATATCCCAAGCTCAAACAACTATAGAATATGCCTTCCACGATGATATCCCATCATGCAAATGATGTTTTACATGTGTCTTATTTTAGATTATGCCATATAATGTTATCCGAAGCTCAAACAACTATAGAATATGCCTTCCACGATGTTATACCATCATCCATATGATGTTTCACATGTGTTTTATATTAGATTATGCCATATACTGATATCCCAAGCTCAAACAACTATAGAATATGCCTTCCACGATGCTATACGATCATCCATATGATGTTTCACATGTGGTTTACATTAGATTATGTTGTATAATGATATCCCAAGCTCAAACAACTATAGAATATGCCTGCCACGACGTTATACCATCATGCAAATGATGTTTCACATGTGATTTATATTAGATTATGCTATATAATGATATCCCAAGCTCAAACAACTATAGAATATGCCTTCCACGATGATATCCCATCATGCAAATGATGTTTTACATGTGTCTTATTTTAGATTATGCCATATAATGTTATCCGAAGCTCAAACAACTATAGAATATGCCTTCCACGATGTTATACCATCATCCATATGATGTTTCACATGTGTTTTATATTAGATTATGCCATATAATGATATCCCAAGCTCAAACAACTATAGAATATGCCTTCCACGATGTTATACGATCATCCATATGATGTTTCACATGTGGTTTACATTAGATTATGTTGTATAATGATATCCCAAGCTAAAACAACTATAGAATATGCCTGCCACGACGTTATACCATCATGCAAATGATGTTTCACATGTGTTTTATATTAGATTATGCCATATAATGTTATCCCAAGCTCAAACAACTATAGAATATGCCTTCCAGAATGTTATTCCATCATGCAAATGATGGTTCACATGTGTTTTATATTAGATTATGTTGTATAATGATATCCCAAGCTCACACAACTATAGAATATCCCTTCCAGGATGTTATACCATCATGCAAATGATGTTTCACATGTGTTTTATATTAGATTATGCCATATAATGATATCTGAAGCTCAAACAACTATAGAATATGCTTTTCAGGATGTTATACCATCATGCAAATGATATTTCACATGTGTTTTATATTAGATTATGTTGTATTAAGATATCCCAAGCTCAAACAAGTCCAAAATATGCCTTCCAGGATGTTATACCATCATGCAAATGATGTTTCACATGTCTTTTATATTAGATTATGCTATATAATGTTATCCCAAGCTCAAACAACTATACAATATACCTACCACGACGTTTTAGTTTCATGCAAATGATGTTTCACATGTGTTTTATATTAAATTATGCCATAAAATGTTATCCCAAGCTCAAACAACTCTAGAATTTGCCTGCCTGGACGTTATACCATCATGCAAATGATGTTTCAGATGTGTTTTATATTAGATTATACCATATAATGTTATCCCAAGCTCAAACAACTATAGAATATGCCTTCCACGATGTTATACCATCATCCATATGATATTTCACATGTGTTTTATATTAGATTATGTTGTATAATGATATCCCAAGCTCAAACAACTATAGAATTTGCCTTTTACGATGTTATACCATCATGCAAATAATGTTTCACATGTGTTTTATATTAGATTAAGCCATATAATGATATCTCAAGTTCAAACAAGTCCAAAATATGCCTTCCAGGATGTTAAACCATCAACCAAATGATGTTTCAGATGTGTTTTATATCAGATTATGCCATATAGTGATATCCCAAGTTCAAACAAGTCCAAAATATGCCTTCTTCGATGTCATACCATCATCCATATGATGTTTCACATGTGTTTTATATTAGATTATGCAATATAATGATAGCCCAAGCTCAAACAACTATAGAATATGCCTGCCACGACGTTATACCTTCATGCAAATGATGTTTTACATGTGTTTTATATTAGATTATGCCATATAATGTTATCCCAAGCTCAAACAACTATAGAATATGCCGGCCACGATGTAATACCATCATGCAAATGATGTTTCACATGTGTTTTATATTAGATTATGCCATATAATAATATCCGAAGCTCTATTAACTATAGAATATGCCTTCCACGATGTTATACCGTCATCCATATGATGTTTTACATGTGTTTTATATTAGATTATGTTGTATAATGATATCCCAAGCTCAAACAACTATAGAATAGGCCTGCCACGACGTTAAACCATCATGCAAATGATGTTTCACATGTGTTTTATATTAGATTATGCCATATAATGTTATCCCAAGCTCAAACAATTGTAGAATATGCCTTCCACGATGTTATACCATCAACCAAATGATGTTTCACATGTGTTTTATATTAGATTATGCGATATAATGATATCCCAAGCTAAAACAACTATAGAATATGCCTGCCACGACATTATACCATCATGCAAATGATGTTTCACATGTGTTTTATATTAGATTATGCCATATAATGATATGCCAAGCTCAAACAACTATAGAATATGCTTGCCACGACGTTCTACCATCATGCAAATGATGTTTCACTTGTGTTTCATATAACATTATGCCATATAATGATATCCCAAGATCAAACAAGTACAAAATATGCCTTGCACGATGGTATACCATCATCCATATGATGTTTCACATGTGTTTTACATTAGATTATGTTGTATAATCATATCCCAAGCTCAAACAACTATCCCAAGCTCAAAATATGCCTTCCTCGATGTCATACCATCATCCATATGATGTTTCACATGTGTTTTATATTAGATTATGCCATATAATGTTATCCCAAGCTCAAACAACTATAGAATATGCCTGCCACGACATTATACCATCATGCAAATGATGTTTCACATGTGTTTTATATTAGATTATGCCATATAATGATATGCCAAGCTCAAACAACTATAGAATATGCTTGCCACGACGTTATACCATCATGCAAAATGATGTTTCACTTGTGTTTCATATAACATTATGCCATATAATGATATCCCAAGATCAAACAAGTACAAAATATGCCTTGCATGATGGTATACCATCATCCATATGATGTTTCACATGTAATTTACATTAGATTATGTTGTATAATCATATCCCAAGCTCAAACAACTATCCCAAGCTCAAAATATGCCTTCCTCGATGTCATACCATCATCCATATGATGTTTCACATGTGTTTTATATTAGATTATGCAATATAATGATATCCCAAGCTCAAATAACTATAGAATATGCCTGCCACGACGTCATACCTTCATGCAAATGATGTTTCACATGTGTTCTATATTAGATTATGCCATATAATAATATCCCAAGCTCAATGAACTATAGAATATGCCTTCCACGATGTTATACCGTCATCCATATGATATTTTACATGTGGTTTATATTAGATTATGTTGTATAATGATATCCCAAGCTCAAACAACTATAGAATATGCCTGCCAAGTCGTTATACCATCATGCAAATGATGTTTCACATTTGTTTTTTATTAGATTATGCTATATAATGTTATCCCAGGCTCAAACAACTATAGAATATGCCTGCCACGACGTTATACCATCAAGCAAATGATGTTTCACATGTGTTTTATATTAGATTATGCCATATAATGTTATCCCAAGCTCAAACAACTATAGAATATGCCTTCGAGGATGTTATACCATCATGCAAATGATGTTTCACATGTGTTTTATATTAGATTATGTTGTATAATGATATCCCAAGCTCACACAACTATAGAATATGCCTTCCAGGATGTTATACCATCATGCAAATGATGTTTCACATGTGTTTTATATTAGATTATGCCATATAATGATATCCGAAGCTCAAACAACTATAGAATATGCCTTCCAGGATGTTATACCATCATGCAAATGATGTTTCACATGTGTTTTATATTAGATTATGTTGTATAATGATATCCCAAGCTCAAACAAGTCCAAAATATGCCTTCCAGGATGTTATACCATCATGCAAATGATGTTTCACATGTGTTTTATATTAGATTATGCTATATAATGTTATCCCAAGCTCAATTAACTATACAATATACCTACCACGACGTTTTAGTTTCATGCAAATGATGTTTCACATGTGTTTTATATTAAATTATGCCATATACTGTTATCCCAAGCTCGAACAACTGTAGAATTTGCCTGCCTGGACGTTATACCATCATGCAAATGATGTTTCAAATGTGTTTTATATTAGATTATACCATATACTGTTATCCCTAGCTCAAACAACTATAGAATATGCCTTCCACGATGTTATACCATCATCCATATGATATCTCACATGTGTTTTATATTAGATTATGTTGTATAATGATATCCCAGGCTCAAACAACTATAGAATATGCCTTCCACGATGTTATACCATCATGCAAATAATGTTTCACATGTGTTTTATATTAGATTAAGCCATATAATGATATCTCAAGTTCAAACAAGTCCAAAATATGCCTTCCAGGATGTTAAACCATCAACCAAATGATGTTTCAGATGTGTTTTATATTAGATTATGCCATATAGTGATATCCCAAGTTCAAACAAGTCCAAAATATGCCTTCCTCAATGTCATACCATCATCCATATGATGTTTCACATGTGTTTTATATTAGATTATGCAATATAATGATATCCCAAGCTCAAACAACTATAGAATATGCCTGCCACGACGTTATACCTTCATGCAAATGATGTTTCACATGTGTTTTATATTAGATTATGCCATATAATGTTATCCCAAGCTCAAACAACTATAGAATATGCCTGCGACGATGTAATACCATCATACAAATGATGTTTCACATGTGTTTTATATTAGATTATGCCATATAATAATATCCCAAGCTCAATTAACTATAGAATATGCCTTCCACGATGTTATACCGTCATCCATATGATGTTTTACATGTGTTTTATATTAGATTATGTTGTATAATGATATCCCAAGCTCAAACAACTATAGAATTTGCCTTCCACGATGTTATACCATTCACCATATGATGTTTTACATGTGTTTTATATTAGATTATGCCATATAATGATATCCCAAGTTCAAACAAGTCCAAAATATGCCTTCCAGGATGATATACCATAAACCAAATGTTGTTTCACATTTGTTTTATATTAGATTATGCCATATAATGATATCCCAAGTTCAAACAAGTCCAAAATATGCCTTCCACGATGTTATACCATCATCCATATGATGTTTCACATGTGTTTTATATTAGATTATGCAATATAATGATATCCCAAGCTCAAACAACTATAGAATATGCCTGCCACGACGTTATACCATCATGCAAATGATGTTTCACATGTGTTTTATATTAGATTATGCTATATAATGTTATCCCAAGCGCAAACAACTATAGAATATGCCTGCCACGACGTTATACCATCATGCAAATGATGTTTCACATGTGTTTTATATTAGATTATGCCATATAATGTTATCCCAAGCTCAAACAACTATAGAATATGCCTTCCACGATGTCATACCATCATCCATATGATGTTTCACATGTGTTTTATATTAGATAATGCTATATAATGATATCCCAAGCTCAAACAACTATAGAATATGCCTGCCAGGACGTTATACCATCATGCAAATGATGTTTCACATGTGTTTTATATTAGATTATGCCATATAATGATATCCGAAGCTCAAACAACTATAGAATATGCCTTCCAGGATGTTATACCATCATGCAAATGATGTTTCACATGTGTTTTATATTAGATTATGTTGTATAATGATATCCCAAGCTGAAACAACTATAGAATATGCCTTCCACGATGTTATACCTTCATCCATATGATGTTTCACATGTGTTTTATTCTAGATTATGTTGTATAATGGTATCCCAAGCTCAAACAACTATAGAATTTGCCTTCCACGATGTTATACAATCATGCAAATGAAGTTTCACCTGTGTTTTATATTAGATTATGCTATATAATGATATCCCAAGCTCAAACAACTATAGAATATGCCTTCCACGATGTTATACCATCATCCATATGATGTTTCACATGTGTTTTATATTAGATTATGTTGTATAATGATATCCCAAGCTGAAACAACTATAGAATATGCCTTCCACGATGTTATACCTTCATCCATATGATGTTTCACATGTGTTTTATTCTAGATTATGTTGTATAATGGTATCCCAAGCTCAAACAACTATAGAATTTGCCTTCCACGATGTTATACAATCATGCAAATGAAGTTTCACCTGTGTTTTATATTAGATTATGCTATATAATGATATCCCAAGTTCAAACAACTATAGTATATGCCTTCCACGATGTTATACCATCACCTATATGATGTTTGTCATTTGTTTTTTTATTAGATTATGCGATATAATAATATCCCAAGCCTAAACAACTATTGAATATGTCTTCCACGGTATTATACATTCATGCAAATGATATTTCACATGTGTTTTATTTTAGATTATGCCATATAATGATAGCTCAAGCTCAAACAACTCTAGAATATGCCTTCCACGATGTTATACCATCATCCATATGATGTTTGACATGTGTTTTATATTAGCTTATGTTGTATAATGATATCCCAAGCTCAAACAACTATAGAATACGCCTGCCACTGTGTTATACCATCATGCAAATGATGTTTCACATGTGTTTTATATTAGATTATGCCATATAATGTTATCCCAAGCTCAATCATGTATAGAATATGCCTTCCACGATGTTATACGATCATCCATATGATGTTTCACATGTGTTTTACATTAGATTATGTTGTATAATGATATCCCAAGCTTAAACAACTATTGAATATGCCTGCAACGACGGTATACCATCATGGAAATGATGTTTTACATATGTTTTATATTAGATTATGCTATATAATGATATCCCTAGCTGAAACAACTATACAATATGCTTTCGACGATGTTATACCATCATGCAAATGATGTTTCACATATGTTTATATTAGACTATGGCATATAATGTTATCCCAAGCTCAAACAACTATAGAATATGCCTTCCACGATGTTATACCATCATGCAAATGATCTTTCACTTGTGTTTTATATTAGATTATGCCATATAATGTTAGTGAAGCTCAAACAACTATAGAATATGCCTTCCACGATGTTATACCGTCATCCATATGATGTTTTACATGTGTTTTCTATTAGATTATGTTGTATAATGATATCCCAAGCTCAAACAACTATAGAATTTGCCTTCCTCGATGTTATACCATCATCCAAATGATGTTTCACATGTGTTTAATATTAGATTATGCCATATAATGATATCCCAAGTTCAAACAACTATAGTATATGCCTTCCACGATGTTATACTATCATCCATATGATGTTTCACATGTGTTTTATATTAGATTATGCTATATAATGATATCCCAAGCTCCAACAACTATAGAATATGCCTTCCACGATGTTATACCATCATGCAAATGATGTTTCACATGTGTTTTATATTAGATTATGCCATATAATGTTATGGCAAGCTCAATCAACTATAGAATATGCCTTCCAGGATGTTATTCCATCATCCATATGATGTTTCACATGTGTTTTATATTAGATTATGTTGTATAATAATATTCCTCGCTCAAACAACTATAGAATTTGTGTTCCTCGATGTAATACCATGATCCAAATGATGTTTTACATGTGTTTTATATTAGATTATGCCATATAATGTTATCCCAAGCTCAAACAACTATAGAATATGCCTCCCACGATGTCATACCATCATCCATATGATGTTTCACATGTGTTTTATATTAGATAATGCTATATAATGATATCCCAAGCTCAAACAACTATAGAATATGCCTGCCAGGACGTTATACCATCATGCAAATGATGTTTCATATGTGTTTTATATTAGATTATGCTATATAATGTTATCCCAAGCTCAAACAACTATAGAATATGCCTTCCACGATGTTATACCATCATCCATATGATGTTTCACATGTGTTTTATATTAGATTATGTTGTATAATGATATCCCAAGCTGAAACAACTATAGAATATGCCTTCCACGATGTTATACCTTCATCCATATGATGTTTCACATGTGTTTTATTATAGATTATGTTGTATAATGGTATCCCAAGCTCAATCAACTATAGAATTTGCCTTCCACGATGTTATACAATCATGCAAATGATGTTTCACATGTGTGTTATATTAGATTATGCTATATAATGATATCCCTAGTTCAAACAACTATAGTATATGCCTTCCACGATGTTATACCATCATCTATTTGATGATTCACATTTGTTTTATATTAGATTATGCGATATTATGATATCCCAAGCTTAAACGACTATTGAATATGTCTTCCACGGTGTTATAGCATTATGCAAATGATATGTCACATGTGTTTAATATTAGAATATGCGATATAATGATATCCCAAGCTCAAACAACTATAGAATATGCCTTCCTCGATGTTATAGCATCATCCATATGATGTTTCACATGTGTTTTATATTAGATTATGTTGTATAATGATATCCCAAGCTCAAACAACTATAGAATACGCCTGCCACGGTGTTATACCATCATGCAAATGATGTTGCACATGTGTTTTATATTAGATTATGCTATTTAATGATATCTCAAGCTCAAACAACTATAGAATATGCCTTTCACGATGTTATACCATCATCCAAATGATGTTTCACATGTGTTTTATATTAGATTATGCCATATAATGATATCCGAAGGGCTATTAACTATAGAATATTCGTTCCACGATGTTATAGCATCATCCAAATGATGTTATGCATGTGTTTTATAGTTGACGGTGATTATGGATATAGAATTCTTCATTGTACATTTGTTTGTATGACGTGTCCGTTCAG
Source organism: Pohlia nutans (assembly GCA_022496805.1). Taxonomy (NCBI): domain Eukaryota; kingdom Viridiplantae; phylum Streptophyta; class Bryopsida; order Bryales; family Mniaceae; genus Pohlia; species Pohlia nutans. The sequence goes on along the minus strand of CM040088.1, from coordinate 43,951,723 downwards.
CAAGGGTTATGAAGAGGGAGTTGAGCTTTCCCAATTTCAGGTGTAGAGGTTCTATGCACTTGGGAGCTGGGGCAGTCGGATCAGGGCAGTCCTGGGGGGCAGTCGGCACGGCAGTGGGAAGCAGTGCTGGGGTCGTCTTTGTCTTAGTTTAGTTTTCTGTGTGTTTCTCTCGGTGAGCCATTGTTACTGAAGTGGAATAAGACAAAACAGAAGTCAAGCCATATTAAGTTCACTGTGACTAAAAATTTAAAGCTCTACGTAAATAGTTTACTCGTGCAACGTGATTATAGATATAGTAATGTTCATTGTATTTGACTTCTTATGATGGGTGCGTTTAAGAAGGTGGGTTTGGAAAGAGGTGTATGAAGAGGAACAACAGGTTTTGGAATTGAGGATGTTCAGATGATAGGCAGTCGGCTGGGGCAGTCGGAATGGGGCAGTCGGCTGGGGCAGTCGAAGACAGTACTGAAGAAAAGGGCAGTCGGGGCAGTCGGAGGGGCAGTCGGCAGGGCAGTGGCAAGCACACCATGGATCCCCTTTGTTTGAGTATAGTTCCGTCTATGTGCCTCTCGGTGAGCCATTGTTAATGAAGTGGGATAAGACAAAAGAGAAGTCAAGCCATCATTAGTTCATTGTGACTAAAAATTTAAAGCTACCAGTAAATAGTTTACTCGTTCAACGTCATTCTGGATATATTAATCTTCATTGTATTTGAGTTATTATGACGGGTGCGTTTAGAAAGGTGGGATTTGGAGGGTGGTGCATGAAGAGGGACTTGAGGTTTCCGAATTGGGGATGTTCAGATGCTAGGCAGTCGGATGGGCAGTCGGGTGCGGCAGTTCATGAGGGCCAAGCAGTTTGAACGAGAACAATGAAACCCTCTGTTGTTTTGGTATAGTTTCAACTTTCTAAAGGGGATGATCACCAAGTCATGAGGTGGTGGTTGGTTGGAAAAGACTTTATATTACGAATTTGTGACCGGGGTACGATTTCCATTGAGCCCGTGTCATCACTAATGTGATATGCATGGCTTGGTATGCAAATGAGTTATCATAGGCAGTAGTATGTAAAAATCAACCACTGGTTCCTAAACGTGAGACAAACGTGCACAAAGTGCGAATGAAAAAAAAAAGTTGAAAAAAACACAAGAGCCTAAACTAGGTAACAAGGCTCTTCAATCATGAAGAGGGCTCACACTTTTGGTTTTTGGGTTTTTTTCCATTTTCTAGTGAAGAGTATGAAATCCCATGGAATATTGTGCCCCCCAGAAAAAAAGATTTCACACTAGTGGTATTAATCAAATTACACGTGCTCACGTCAACTTTTATTTTACAAGGATGTGAGAATATGCGCAACTTAATTCTCATTTGTATACAAAGTTAATAATGTTTTTGACTGGATTCCAAACCTAAGCTTTATTCTATTGCGATATCATAAAAAACAAGAGATGACGCTGAAAGGCCCAAGTAAAAGTGGTGAATTTTGTGCTTCACCATAAAAGGGATAGCTCTATTATCATTGCAAAAGACGTTACAAATAAGGGGCAGGATCAATATAGACTAATGATTCCTTTGAATATAAAATAAATAAAAGTACAGGCCGATGGCAATGGTGGTGGACGGCATAAGCAAATGGACACGGCAGTCGGGGCAGTCGGCACATGGCAGGCGAGGCAGATGGATGTGGGCAGTGGGTTGGCAGTCCGATATTGCAGTCGGGGCAATCGGAGAGGGGCAGTCGGGGAAGTGGGCTGATGGATAGGGGATGAGTGTTAAGATGTTACCCTTGAAAGTCAGCATCGTCGGGTGCCTCTACTCTTGATGGAGTGCTGTTGTTCAAACTGATATCGTCGTCTAGTCCAGGGGAAATATCACGTAACCTTAGTGTTCCGTGGTTGGAAGTTACTATTTTCTTGGTAGGCTGTGAATTCGAAGCATCTCTGATTCCATTAGCATCTAACACTGGTCGTGTATCATCATTAAGGCCCACAAATGTCCTTGGCACCCTATTTGAAAGCCGCTTTTGTCCTCGTGCTCGAGTGTTGTTGATACCGACTCCTCCGGTTGTAACTGGATTTGGAGTATGCAAGGGACTGGATGGCTGTGTATTTTCAGCACGCAATCTTAGTCTTGTAACTGGTCGTGTAATTGGTGGTCCAATTGTTCGAGTTTGTACAGTAGCCCTTGATTGACTAAGACTAAGAAGGGTGGCTCCAACTCCACCACCAGTATGAGTTGATGATGTGTTGACGACAGAGGAGTCTCTTTATCCGTCAGTAACTCTTCACATGGTATTTGAAGAGGTCGTTCCAGATGGGTAATATCTTCCAAAGGCTGGTTACTTTCCATATCAGCTGAACATCCTTCGCCATGTGGCACACTAGGTGGATGGACTGCACCTGTAGTCTCTATTGGAACATAGACTACATTTTCACCACTCGTAGAAGGAGAGAGATGTCTTGCACCTCTGTTTTCCTCGTTGCCTTCATTGAAATCATAGACATTCATCCTATCAATTCCATCATCATAAGGGTGGCCGTCGGAGTCATCGGATTCAGTGCTACTATTTCTAGAAGCATCGGAATCATTGGCATCAAAGTGATCAAACTCATGCCCTTTAGGTTGACCACCGAAGGGGTCATCGTTCGCGTCATTATCCTCAGGATTCAAACCATCGTCGTTGTCATCGGGGTTGAATTGCGAATCATCTTCAAAATCTTCATTTGCTGATTCATCGTCAGAGTACATGTTCCGTGCGTACCATTGTGCAGGGGTTGCACCTTGTCTTTGCCGCATGAGCCTCGTGTTTGTGTATATGAATACCAAATCCTCAGCTCTCGAAGGAGTTAAACGATTTCTGACCTTGTTATAAACGAATGAGTACATATTCCAATTGCGTTCGCATGAGGAGGCCGAACATACTTGGGCCAGTATTCGTCTTGCTATACCGGAGAGTATAGGTGTCCCATGTCCAAAAGCATCCCACCATTCGTGAGGCGGCAAATCAGCCCTTGCAGCAGCAGGTACTCCTTCGAATGCACCCCTGCTTTCAATGAAGTCTTGGTACTCGGTAATACCCACTAGCTAAGAGGCTTCGTCGGGAGTCAAATTCCGTAATACGCGGTTCAATGCTGGCCGTACACGTGGGTTCTCGTGCAGGGAAATACTTCCTATCAAAAATGGATTGAGAAGGCCCCCAGCCCACTTGAGGTCTGTCAACATCATGGCCCAACGTGCTTGGAATGAGTCAAGAGCACGCTGTCGCGATGCAAATGCGCATATAGTGTAAAAACTTATAGTATTGTTATTTTGATGAGTTTTAAGATATCTCATTTAAAGAAGAAATGAATAGGGAATATTTGGGAAAGATTATGAATTGATTCATAATCTCTACAAGGCTTTAATTGCCTTGTGTTTTGACTAACAAGAGTCAAACCTTACTTTTATCTTCTTAGAATGAGTTTTGATATTTAATTTGAGTTTTGATAGTTGTTGAAAAGAAAGGTGAAGATTGTTTTACCTTTCTTTTAGTTTTTTGTGAGTTTATCATGAAAATAAGCAAATGGATAGAGGTATGGGAGACTTTTGGGTCACCCAATTAGTTTTAGGGTGCCCATGTGGCTAGGTATGGGCTGATGTGTCCCCTCTTGTGGCTTGATAAGGGGGGCCTTCTTCTCCCGAACCTCATTCTTCTTGTGTTCAAGTTTTAGTTTTCTAGTTTTGTGCCGTGTGTTTGAGGACAAGTGACTTACTGTGTATAGCTCCGATTTCAATGAAATTTTGAGAGCATGTTTCTCTTCTTGTTTTAATTTCAATAGTGTGTGGCGCTTGTCATTTGGAGTTAGTATGAAAAAGTTATGCCTTGAAGAGTGAAAGAGGGTTTACTGCCGTCGAAATTCAAAGGCAGTCGCTTTAAACTCTTGTAGAAATTTGTATGATGATCGGTTTGTTTTGAGATTTGGTGAGCACATGTGTTATTTTGATAGCTTTCTAAAAAGCTATTAAAATCTTGTTTTGAAGTTAGGACGTGAAAGTTATGCTTGTAGAAGTTTGAGGGTGTGAAACTGCCGCTCAATATAAGAGTTCTATTTTTGACGAAGTATAGAAAGCGGACAGTACAATATTTTGAGCTAAGATTTATAGGCGACGTACATGGTGACGTTGGCTTTCTAAAAAGATATGGCATCACGTATTTGGAGCTTTTATGAAGATGATATGCGTTCCGAAGTGGAGAGATATACAGCTGCCGCCAATATTTGGAGTCTCAACTTCAACACGCTATAAATATTGAATGGTAAATTATTTTCTCTTGAATTTCTTACAGATTGTGTAACTTTGTGTTAGCTTTCCAGAAAGTTATAGCACACTTGATTTGGAGCAAGTATGTGTCTCTGGCATTTATTTGAGTGATGACGGTGTTTTTAAGGGTTCAAGCCATTACACGGTATACTATTTTGCAAAATAAAACATAGATTTGGTTTTTTAATGGTATAAACAATAAATTATACTATCATATTCCCCCATACCTTGGATTTAAACTAGTTGCAGCTAGAAACCCCGCGTTTTCCCAGAGCAAAACCCTCTCTACCCGACAACGCTCCGCAATTTCACCGTCTAGATTGAAAGGTGGGTCAGTAAATTTTTGAACGTGACTTTGTAAATTATGCATAACTAGCCATGCTTTTCCCATGGCCGGTTGTTTTCCATCAAAAACCCGCAGAACTTGGAGGACGGGCGTAACCATGAACAAGAAATTCTCGCAAGAATTCCAGAACCCATCAGAACGAATGGAACGTCGCACGTTAGCCATTGTTTCGTGGGCATGGCCCCCCCTTCCACGCTATTCTATTAAGAATGCACCCCATCCATCATCTATGATCATCCTCTCCAAAGCCGCCCTCACTTGAAGAAGTCTATCAATCATGATGAAATTGGTGGCAAAACGAGTGTCTGCCGGCATGCGTAGAATGTGGTTGGGCGAGTACAGTCGAAACAAAGCTTGTGTAGCATGGTGCCCTTTGACAAATACGCAAATTTTTCTCGCCTTCTTTAGCAAGCTTTTGACCCATCTTTCAGAACCCCAATCTTGAAGAAGCAAGTCAAGGATGTGAGCACCGCAACCTTGAAAATACAAGTGAGGATGTCTTTGGGTCAATATGCGGCCCGCAGCCACCATACTACTTGCATTGTCGGTGCAGACTTGCACAACATTGGTGGGACCTACTCTATTGATATGTACGGACATTTGTTCAGCGATATACGCTGCATCCTTTTTATTGCCCGTCGTATCAATGGATCCGAGAAATGTATCACCGGCGGGGCAACACATGAGTACATTCAGAAGGGGCCGATTCTGAACATTGTCCCATCCATCTGAACAAACTGTTACACCGTACTTGCGTATGGAGTCTTTTGTTTTAGCATTGACCTCAACCTCCAATTGTGCCCGTCTAGCCTTCAACAAAGACGTTCGCATGGCGTGGTATGAAGGAGGTTTGTAGGTCAATTTCATAGCTGCAGTTTGTTTAACAGCGTTGACGAAAGACGGATGTCTCACCACGTTAAAAGGGATGTTGGCTTCATAGAATGCCGTTGACCAAATTCTATCCAAAGTCAATTTTGCAGATGCTTGTAGACCCTCTTGTATAGATAATTGACGAAGACCCCTTCCTCCAGAGTTGGCTCGCACATGCGCACTTGGAGAGAAAATTTCACTAGGAGTAGAATTTTGCGACGACAACAATGGAGGATTTTCATTCGCAACTTCAGTACCCTCTGGCATAACATGATCAATCTCAGGGAGTAATAGTTCTCCCAATCGAGGCTCCACATTCCCCACATTATCAATAATTTCGAAAGGCTCAGGAAGTAATCCTCCACAGCCAACAAAGAGTGCTCTGATATTGGGTGGAACTTTGGGGCACGCTCCAACATCCGCTGGGCCTTGTCCATCTTTATAGCCAAATGTGAAAGCATCCTATCAGCTCGGTATTGGAACTTCTTCATGCAGTACACACATTCCACTCTCTTTGTCTTTAAACCCGGCGGCACACCCAAATCTTTGAACCACTTATTCCATTCCTCTGTACGCCTCGGCATCGTTACCCTAAAACCGCCTCCACCTGCAACGTAAATTGAACCCAACTCAATCAACGGGTCTCATGCAATGGTTCAGGTTGAACCACAGTCTCGAGACAACACTATGATAAGTTAGGCAATGAATGGTGCAAACACAAATTGGACCCAACTCAATCAACGGGTCTCATGCAATAGTTCAAGTTGAACGATAGTCTCAAGACAACACTATGATAAGTTGGGCAATGAAAGATGCAAAATTTCTGACATTTATGCATTTCACATGCATGGGTTGCGGTCCCGGCCTGGCAGACAGCAAGAGGTTGGAGCAGTCGGAAGGGGCAGTCGAGGCAGTCGGGGCAGTCCGGAGAGGCAGTCAGGGCTGACCGGGCAGACGGGGCAGACGGGACAGAGAGGGCAGAAGGGGCAGGCGCAACCTGAATTAAAGGCAGTCGGCTTAGGCAGTCGGGAGAAGAAGTCGGGGCAGTCGGGGCAGTCGAGGCAGTCGGGGATGGCAGTCGGGGGACTGCGTCGGATGGTTAGGGGGCAGTCACCCGCTAATATATAGGCTCGTTGAACAGAGTTTTATCTTTATTTTTGCAATGGAGAGTCACAGGGAATTGCAAGAGGACAAGCGAGAGGGGGGGCTCCTATCCCCAGTGAAGAACGTGATGCATGTTGAGCCTAAGGTTTCGTACCGGAAACCATGGCAACCATCTATCAAACTACAGCATGGGAGATTTGGACCTAAGCCACACCAATTCAAACTTGTTCCTTTTCCAATGCAGGCGTACGGTGAAAATTTCACCAGTAGTAGTACGTACACGTCATTGCTGAAGCGACCTGTTTTCAAGAGGACAACATTACCACCGAAGGAAATTGAAGTAAGCTTGAAGTGCGATTGTAGTTCAGAGGTGTGATGCAATCATGAGACTGAAGAATGCAGGGACCCTTAATAGGCAGCATGAGAGTGGATACGTTCGTGGGGGAAGGGGGAGGGAAAATTTTGGCGAAAGAAAGCAGTTGAGCGGGGGTAGTCGGGATGAAGCAGTCGGGGTGGAGCAGACGGAGGGGGGCACACGGAGGGGACATACGGAGGAGGCAGACGGAGGGGGCAGACGGAGAGGGCAGTCGGAGGGGGAAGACGGAGGGGCAGTCGGAGGGGCAGTCGGAGGGGCAGTCGGAGTGGCAGACGGAGGGGCAGTCGGAGGGGGCAGACGGGGGGGAGGTTGAGAGGGGGTAAAAACCAACAAAACTTACTGAAGTACCTTGATTTCACCAGAAGCCCACATCATACAGTAATCCACGTCACATATTGACGTGGCGATAGAGAAGGAAAAAGTAAAAAAAAAGTTACCTGGTAAAAAACAGGGCCGGCATGATCCCGACATGATCCGGCATAACGTTGGCATGACACGACATTGTGCCGGGATTTCTCTCCGGCACGACACAATGAACAACCCTGCTTGCAAGGTGCTGCAAGCGGTACTGGCCTTTCTGAAGAAGAGCTCAGGCTTCGGACAACTCAGAGGTTGGCGGTCCGCAATCGAGACCCTGCCCTCCTACAGAAGGTTGTTCGTAACTTTCCCGCTGCCAGTGAATTCTGCACCCGTGAACCTCACCTCGAGGGTGCCGAGGTGTTCGGTTCGCAAAAGCGAAAGGCCAACCAACTCATAGGCGACGACGATGAGAGCCATCGCCCCGACGCTGTCAACTTCTCTCGGCCCCGTCTTAGTCAACGTACCACAAGATCACATGTCGAACGATTGGCGACCATTTCCGAAGATCCTTCCCCCGTCGTGCAAGAATTGACACCGCCTATTGTGGCGGAGGTACCCTCTCCGCCACGGACCACGCGTGGAATCCGTCGAGTCCGAGAAGTCCAAGAATCCGACGTCGACGTGAAGTTGTGGCACATCACACGAGTCCAACATAATTCTGCAAAGGCTTGTTTTGGAAACAGCATGGAAACCAAGAAGAAGTGCCTAAACAAGATTATTCAAAGTGGTCGTTCAGTCGCTGCTCCGTGCTATCATGGTAAGCTCCACGTGTATACCAAAAATCATACGACTGAGATGCCATTTCTATTTTGTAACGATGACATTGATAGGTGTGTGAAAGGCTACCGTCGCAAGTGAGTCCATGACTTCGCTCCCGGTCAGCACCGGCCTCCGGTTCCTCCCGTGTGGCCTGTCGCGCTTGGCACCAGGCTCAGTCGTACGGAGATATGCCTTCTGGAGGATGCCGGCTTTCAATTTCAGGAGAAAGTGGGTCTGAGTCCCACTCGACTCTTCAGCACCGCACCTCCACCTCTCGATCTCTCCGGATATGTCATGCCCCAAGATCCTACTGTAGTTCCGAGGACTAGGAAGGGGAAGACCTTCCGACGGATTCATAGGAAGCCAACCGGTCAGCAACGCATCGCTATCGCGTCCGCCGAAGCATTTCAAAGTACCATTCGGGAGATCTCTATGCTTCCCAAACCTGCCCTCGGATGTCTCATCAAGTTACGGTCTTCCTGCGATAAAACCTACAAGCTCTCCATTGCAAGTGCTCCCGAGTGCACTTGTCCGTCATTCAAGAATATGTATACCACGTTAGGCACCAACCGTAAGCCTTTCGTTTATTGTAAGCACCTCTACTATATCTTTGTAGTAGTGGCTAAACTAGACCCGGAAGATGATGGGTTTATGCATTTTCCGACCTTCAGTTGGAACGAAGTAAAGCGTGTAATTGAGGGTGTGCTATCCACTCAATCTATTGCCTAGAGCTGCAAGCATTATCTCTACTTTGGATTTCTAGGTTGTGCCTATATGTTCACATCTATGTATTTCCAGTTTCAATTTGAGTAATACAAAGCATCATGGTGATTATTATTCAATTGAAAATAAGATTTTCTGGACTATCGTGTTATTCTCACGCTCTCCTTACTTCACTTCACACTACACTTAGTGGACTAATTCGCCTTAGGTGGAGGGCGGACAAAAGAAAGGAATCAAACAATGTCAATTATTTTTCATGACCCGATCTACAAATGCACCACTTCCAAGATTGTTAAACCCGATGCCCTATTTGCTATGTGGACATTCAAATCCTTATCTTGTCCCTTCGATCACAACAAATGTTTAACTTCTTCCAATAATTCAAGTATTTCATACCTTTAAGTTTGTTGAAAACGTTCTAAAATCCACGGTATTAGGTCATAGTGGGAACAAAAACAAAAACAGAAAATATCAATTTCAATTGACTTGGATTGACCATTTCAATTCAACGGTAATAGGTCCAAAAAATTGCTATATTCAGTAGAATCTAGAATATTCCCCAGTATATTCGAATCTTCTAAAAATAACCGCTAAAAATAGTAAAAACAGTTACTACTTTTAATTTCTGGCCGCTCACCGCTCTCCAAATCTCCGCTCTCCGCTCTCTGCTCTCCGCTCTACGCTCACATACGTGTGCCTCCCCTACCGCGTCGTGCCCAAGAAAGCGTAATTTCCAATATTTTCCCTTTTCAATCACAAAGGAACAACTTCAACCCTAATTTTAAGTAAAAATTGGTAGCGCTTCCACGCGGTACCTTACACCGGTAAAACCTGGAACTAAAAACTCTACCCACTAGCACAACACCTCGCACATACCGAGCCACACCACCAATTCCTTAATGAATTCAAACAATCAAAATAATATGACGTTCAATCACAAGAGCAATTAAGATCGCCATTAATGTTCACAAGTTCCTACCTAATTTATTGTGTCTATGGAGCCTACGGGTAATCAAAGGCAAGGTAAATACAGATAAAAAAGAAGGGGTGAACCCCTCCCTCCGTATTGTCACCCTGTCTACCCTCTGTATTAGCACACAGAGGGAGCAGGGGACTATGTACCAAATTTGTGCAAGGCGGAAGGAGCTCGCGCCTCTGCGGTCACCCTCAGGTTCAGGGCGATCGTCGTGGCCTTCGTCCTTCCAACGCCGCTGCTACGCTCCGGCTGCTGCAGCGATAGTCGCCCCCGTAATTGCCTTGTCACCGTGCTGTCTGCTCGCCGCTGCCGCCTCTCCGTCGTGACACCTCGCCTGCTGCTCGCTGAGTTTGCCGTGATCTCCGGTTGCCAATGGACGCGCAACCACTGTGCCTCGTCCCCACTGTGCCCTTCGCGATCTCGTCGTCGCACGGGTCGTGATTCCGACCTCTCCGTTACTGGCGATCTCGCCGCTGCTCGCCCTGATCTCGTTGTCTCGATTTCTCTCCGCCACTTCGCCAGCAGCTTCTTCTCCGCATTCGCAATCGGAGCTCTGGTTCGGTTCCGGCGCCTTCCTGTCTTCCCCTTCGCCGTCGTGACCTTGTCCTACAGTTCAAGTTCCAATTCCAAATTCTAGCTGCCTACTCTTGCTCCTATTTTTTCATCTCCGATAATTTCACTCCAAAAAATCAGTGACCAAGAGCCACCCATCTCTCTCCGCAAAAACGCGATCCCGATCCAAAAAACTACTCACTGCCAAACAACGACAGGGTGGGATTTCAAAATCCCATCCACCTTCATCCATTCCGAAACTTCATCCATCACAAAATCATCCAGAAAATTAACACTAAAAAACTACCCCTAAACTCCTAGTTAACCTCAAGTTCCGGGGCAATCTAGACTAGGAAGTAGGACTTGGGTTTTTGTCCCAAGCGTTCCTATACTAAAATACCAAATACCAAATACCAAATACCACAAAATACTCCAAAAACCCACAATTAGTTGGTTAGAACACAAAATAGAACAAAAATACCTAGAAAAGAGGAATAGAAACCGGCGCGGGAAAATCCTAGTAAAATGAATTAGGAATTTCACCGAAATAATTACTCAGCTAAACAGCTGCACTTAGAAATATGAATGGCATAAAAATACGGAAAAGACCGCGGTAAGATTTTACCGCGAGAGTGGACCGTCTCGACGGTTCACAAATACGTACAGAAAAAGAGATGAAGATTCCAGATGACCAAAAAAATTCAATGTATCACCATTTGGAGGCAATAGAGTGGCAACATGTAGAATGTCTTGATACACAAATGAAAAATATTACTTGACCTTCCAATAAATAATGTTGTTATCAAATTATTGTAATAAAGGCTCCAAAATTCTATAGTTTATTTTTTACCAATTATCCAATGAACTTGTGTGTTTTCTGTTTCATTGAATGCATGAATTGGAATGTATGCAAATGAATGTGAAATTGAATGGTTCGTTTCATTATAGACATGCATATATTAAACCCAATTGATCAAATGTTTTTAAAATTTATGTACAGTACAATAGGGTGACATTCAAATTGGCCGTTTAGTAGTTCGAGGGATAGTGTCCTACACTGCTGCCAACTTTGACACCCTCCTCAAAGCTGAGAAATTGTTATTTTACCATGAAAATTTGGGGACAGCATCATCTTTATGTTGAAAACATGCATACCAAATTTCAAGTCCAGGAAACTTATACAAAAAAACTTATGCAAGTTCTACCAACATGGGATAGCTGTGAGAAAAGTGTCACAGCTGCCAACTTTGACACCCTCCCAAGAATTGAGGAAATTTTTTTGCCCATGAAATTTTTGGAGAAAAAACATTTTTTATGTTGTTTTCATGTATGGAAAATTTCAAGTCCAAAAGACCCATACAAAAAATAATATTCCAAATCTACCAACATGTGTAGTTTTGAGAAACAAAGGGGAAAACCATTTTACTACTTCCAACTTTGACGCCCTCCTTAGGATTGAGTTTTTGTTGATACATAATGAAATTTTTGATACAAGATCATCTCTACGCTGGTAACATGTGGGATAAATTTCAAAGCCAAAAGACATACATAAAAAAAGTTATTCTATATCTATCAACATGTGTAACTATGATTTTGAAATCCCTGGAACTACTAAACGGCCAATTTGAATGTCACCCTATTGTACATTCAATTTTGGCACTTTATAGGTAAAATATGACTATATTTTCTTCAAACATACATAATTTCAACATGTGCACTTTTTATATGGCTTGTGCACTTTTAATGAAACAAGTGTTGAGTGAACTTGGTTTAGAGGGGAGATAGTGTTAAACGGTAAAATAGTAACTTTCTGGTATTACCGGTCTGGGTTTTTAACTACCTCGGTAATTTTTTATTTACCCAGAAAGTAGATCTGAGAATGACTTTTTACTCATCTGACAGTTTGCCAGTCACATCGGATTGTACAGGCATATAAGCAAGGAAGTCAGTTTCATTTGGCACGCCATCATTTTTTTCCTACATTCTCTTGTGCTTTCATTTAATGTTCTTCGTATGTTCTTTTCTCCCTACCTGCAAGTAGTTTTTTCCTTGGTACTCGTCTTAGTACTTCTAGAATGCTTTGCAGGGGGTTTAAATTGATACCTTAGAACTTATCGGTAGTCAGGAATACTGAAATCTTACAGAATATACGCAACTCTCGATTTTCCACCTAGTAAGTTGCCCCTATCAGCTCGGTAACCGATTACTGGACCCGAGCCAGAAGGAGGACTTACCAGGTACCTCCCACTTAAACGCTAATAAAACCAAAACTTTGTGGGAGAAAGCAACCGTCCGGGTCGAGGGTTGTTTGATGAACTCCTAGTGGTAGGCTCATGTATTATTGTAGAGCAAAAATAACCATCAGCCCCGACAGTTGTTTGGTGACTTCCAAGTTGTGTACACAGTTTTTCTAAATTAGAGTACTAGAAAAATAGCCGTCGGCCCCGACGGTTGTTTTGTGACCTCAAAATGTTGGTCTAATTTTTCAAAAATCACTGTAGTAAAAAAACCAAGGTTGTCATTTAGGACGTCCTGGGACCAAATCGCGTCCGGTTTGATGTCCGGACGGCCGGACGTAGCGTCCGTCGGGTAAATTCCAATTTACTTTTACCGCTGGACTTTTTTACCCTGTTGGACATCGCGAACGGCGAGCGGACGGCGTGGCGGACGACGTGGCGGACGGCGAGGCAGACGGCAAGGCGGACGGCGAGGCGGACGGCCTCACACAAATTCAACCGGTGGAGAAAACAAATGAAATTTCCACTAAGTCACAATGACCCTCTTTGCATAAAAAATTTAGCAAACCTTATAAAAGTACCCCTTCAGTGCAACCAAATAAAGCGTCCAGACCTCTTGTTTCAAAAGTATAAAAAATAAAAATAAGACAAATATATTATACCATGCACTTGACAATCGTTAAGACTTGGAATGAATCCGTTGTATATTTTATATTTCGTAAATATGAAACATTCCTAGAAGGAAACGTCTTTAGAATATTTGGACCTCAGCCGTGTACTCTATACATATCACTATATAATTATAAAATTGATCCAATATCCACTAAGCTACAATTACTGAATATCTTCTAAACAATACTTTATGTAAATAAATAACCTCTATTGAGTTTTCAATCTTCTTTGTAATCAGAATCTCCTTTCACCTCTCCTCCGCTACTTTCTTCCGGATCACGTGACTCGTCATCACTGAAGTAAAACTGGCTTCCCTAGGTCTCTTTAAATGTTGGTTGAATAGTCTTCATTTTCTGCATGGGGGCGCTTGCCTCAAGGGGGTTTTTAGCACGGACCCCTGGGTTTGGCGGAGAAATTTCAAATGGTTGCATGGGCCTTTTTCGTTTACGGTTGCCATCTGCAGTAGAACCAATTTTCTCTACATTTGATACAAGATGTTCCTGCCCACCGGCTATCTCCGTGTCCATTCTTTTCTCCATAGAGCGGTGATTGTGCCTTGCGGGCACACCAGAATGCTTTCTGACTATTGCCACTGCTAGAGGCAAATTTCCGTCACTTTCTGAATCTACATCCGATTCTCCGATGCGTTTATGCACTACTTTGGACAGGGATACCAATCCCGTTGAAGACGTTAGTGGAACTTTGGCTGTCAGTGTTTTTGAATTATCAAATAATGATCTAGATGCAATAGTGGTCCTCTGAATTTGGTCTTCAAAGTGAGAAGAATCTCCGTCTACAAACTTCAATGGGCTCTTACTAATAGGACCAAACTCTTCTTCTATGGCTTTCGATTTCAAAGGACCATTATTTGCCATTGTGGACTTTCGCACATTTAAAATCTTCAACTCAGGATTTGTGAGGTCCTTGGAAGTAGGTAATTGCATAATGTGAATCCTTGTACCACCAGCTTCACCACTTCCGTTCCCTTCCTCTTCACTCAATTCTCGTGTAGAATTATTCCCTTCTGTGTCGTTTACACCTGTACTGTTGGCATTTGCAGCTTGCACATGATTGCCCTCTTCGCCATCGTCAGCAAACTCGTACACATCGTTGCTTGAGGTACCATATATCGATCGAGAGGGTCCAGGCCTTCCCATAGCCGGATGGTCAATCCAATTGTCCATCGGATCATTGAGAGGCACATCAACCGACCCATCATCATCGGATGCATCATTCACCATCCAATCATCTCCATCATCTCCATCCTCGTCTTCTGAAGTTGAATCAGAATCTTCTGATGATACATTTTTGTTGTACCAACCCTTTTCATCCTTCACTTTAGCCTTTGTCATGAGCTTTGAGTTTGTGTACACGTACACCAAATCTTCAGCTCTTTTTTTTTGAAGGCGATTCCGAGACTTGTTGTGGACAAAGGAATAACTGCTCCAATTTCGTTCGCATGATGAGGATGACACGGTCTGTTCTAGGATTCTCCGTGCTATGGGTGCAATGAGCTTTTCGCATGCCCCCTCAAAATCCCACCATGCATGCGCCAAACACTTTTGTTGTTTTGGATCCAACATGTTGTAGAAGGGCGGTTCCTTATGCCGAAATGCCAAAAACTCTAGCACCACATCTGGATACGCTTCTGGAGAACATAACTTGCCCAGCACGCGCTTGCATGCAGTGATGGCATCCAAGTCATCTGCTAGTTCCTTATCGTGTAACAAATGAGGATTCAAAAGTGCGCCAACATCGTGCAAATCAATTTTCACCAATGCCCATCGCTCGCGGAAGTGCTTCTCTACATCAATGCTTACTTCATCATCGAACTGAAAGAACTCCACTCGCAAGCTTTCGATGTGCTTTTCAACAGTGCGAAAGATGTGTCGGATTTTGCCTATACATGGTTCGCCACTGTGAAGATCTCGCAAAGCAAACATCACCGGTCCGACCACCTCCTGAAAGTTTGTACATCGCTGTCAGAAGTGATCGTCCAAAACGTTCAATTTCACATCTCGAGACATAGTGCGCGGTTTTTTCTTTCTTGAATCTTTGAGAGTGGTGACATAAGACGTCCACTGTTCGTCCACCACAGACTGCTCTAAGGCTTGTCTAACTTTGAGTAGTCGATCCATCATCAAAAAATTTGATCCAAATCTAGTTTTCCTTGCCATCACTAGGCTCAACTTCTTCTCGTGCTTTCGGAATACTGCAAGAGGCATGTGTCTCTTCTTTATGAACTTCACGATCGTCTTGGCCTTTTTGAGCACCTCTGTTATCCACTTTGCCTTTGCCATGTCTCCCAATAAGAAGTTCATTGCGTGAACAGCACACCCTTGGAAATATATATGATCATATTTGTCGGTTATGATATCCGCTGCAGCCTTCATGACAGATGCGTTGTTCGTTGCAATTTGCACCACGTTGTGCGAGCCAACGTCCTCGATGAATTTCTCTATGATTGAAGCCAGGTACACTACAGTCTTTTTATGTCCCGAAGTGTCGATTGATCCAAGAAAATGCTCTCCTACCGGAGACACTATCATTGCATTGAATAGGGGTTGATTTGTGCACGAGCTCCATCCATCAAATGCCAAAGTGGCTCCAAACTTGCGAACGCTATCCGCCATTTTACCTTCTAACACCGCCCCCAACTCATTCTTGGCTTGGACCAAGAGCTTCTTCCGTAAGTCATTGTAAGAGGGTGGTGCGTACGGTGCACGAAAATCAGAAGTTCTCCGTATTGCCTCCTTGAAAGTTGGATTTCGTGCAATCGAGAACGGTATATTAGCTTCGTAAAAAACCTTTGCCCATAACTTGTCTAACTCCTTTCGTTTCTCTTTCTGAAAACCCTCTGAAATGCCCGCTTGTCGCAATTAACGGCCGGCCCTGCCAATTGCATTGTCACGTTCCGTTGACTGGAGTCTGCTTGCTGTAGTTTCGGTTGTATTAGAAGCAGACCTATGAATTGGGATCTCCATTGCTGCTTCGCGTGATTCTCGATCTGTTGACTGGGGTGTCTCAAGTTCCATGCTATCTGTATTTCCCGATCTCGGAGTGCGACATTCATCAGAATGATCTCGGTTCGGACGCTTTGGAGGATTTCCTTTACATAGCACAAAAAGTGCTCTAATTTGAGATGTTAGTCTCTTGCATAGTGATATGCCCGTGTCCCGATTTCTAGATTCGTTGCGGTATCCAAGGTGACTCAACATCCTCGCCACTTTTTTTGCAAAAACTAATCCACATGATAACACTTCACCTTGCCAGGAACTATATCCACGTACCAATCTTCCCAATCGCTAGGCATCTTAAAAGGTTGAAACCGTTGACGTTCACTACCCACCAATTGTAAATGATTGCTTGCAGTACATACTCGTGTGACGGAAAATCGTTTGCCTCAATAGAACTGTCGTAAATTCCAATAGGAATTTAATAACATCACATTCAAACTCGGTAATGCTCAAGCAAGGGATACAAAATGTAGCCGCTAGCCCTTGAGAATTGGTGAGTTCAAATGCAATGCCAAAATGAAAGCTAAGTTCATTTATACTACCATCGTCGAACTAGCCGTTGAACTAGCCGTTTGAAAACCCTCCCAGTTTTATGGCGGACAGACCTGGCCCGGAAAATCGGACGATCGGACGATCGGACGGCTGGAGAATTGGTCGATCGGACGACCGTACGGCGGGACGATCGGGCGATCGGGCGATCGGACGGCGGACAGCGATTAGACGATTTAGGGTTTACCGGACGGCGAGGATCGGGCCGCCGGACGATCGGACGGGCCTGCTGTCCGGACGGTTTTAGAGTCGGGCGGCGGCGGTCGATCGGGCGGACATGAAAAGGCGGACACGGCAGATCGGACGGACGGGCTGGTCCGGTCGGCGGACCCGCTGGTTCGGCGTCCGCTTTGATTGGCTGTCCGATTAGGTTCGGGGAGCGGGGGCCGCACGACACTATAGAAGGGACGTCCGCTCTCATTTGTCTTCACTTCTACCACGTGTTACAAAATCAGGTGGATCGCAATTGCTTTCTAGCACTCCTTGGCCTTATTTTGATCGTGGTTAGAAGTCATACGATTATTGCGACAATCATCGTGTATTTCTACACGGTTGATGCACATTTTTGTGTGATTTTCTTATTCATCGCAAACTAATGGCAAGCGGGCAAAATGGAGGTGGGGTTCATGAACAGACCAAGTCTCCCGATGCTGATAGTGCACGAAAGAGCTACAAACGGAAGGGGGCTCCTCATGCACTTAATTACGAGGCATTGAACGACCCAAATGTTGTAGCTGAACCAGGATGGGAAGAACATATTGAAGAATACTGGTTGTACAAAACAATCAAAAAATACGTGAAAATGTATCACGTTGCTAAATTTTGGCCAAGGAATCAATTCCCGAT
Organism: Pohlia nutans; assembly: GCA_022496805.1. Lineage (NCBI taxonomy): Eukaryota > Viridiplantae > Streptophyta > Bryopsida > Bryales > Mniaceae > Pohlia > Pohlia nutans. The sequence continues at coordinate 43,934,038 of CM040088.1, read as the reverse complement.
TATCACAAAGTCCTTTACGTCCAAGCCATGGCTGTGCAATGACAATCATTTCCTTCATCAAGCAGAAGAGGTGTGGAGGGCAATGTTTGGGGCTCGTCCCAGCTCAAAGGGAGTATTCAACTATAATTTAATGGCAATGGTGTATGTGGAGCTCAAATTGGAGCGCAAGGTGGATTGGAGTACCTACCCTATAGTTAACGGAATTTCACTTCTGTTGGGCGATGGGCAGCGGGATATTCCCGATTTGTATGATCCATCGAGCACAAGTACCAAAGAGATGTTGATGTCTTTGAAGAAGTTGCCCAATGCAAAAATTACTGGAAGCAGCTCAGGTCGGGTGGAAGTGAAACCAAAGGTCACAACATTGAATGTAGTTGCGGCCGTTTTGGGAAAGGCAGAAGTGGGGATGGAAAACAAAGTCAATTCTGGGGTTGTTTAGTCAACTCCGACTAGCCTGATTCCACCTAAGGAGGAGGTGGAAAACAAAGTCAATGATGGGGCTATTCAGTCAACTCCGACGAGCCTGATTCCACCTAAGCTCGAGGTTGATCAGCTAGTCAATGCTACAACGCTTCAATCAACTGCGACTAGCACGATGCAACCGAAGCTGGAAGTGGATTTAGTACCATCTGCTTCGTCCACGGCAATCCAAGCAATTGAAGATCGAAAGGGGAAACAAATTTTGGATACTGAGAAACCTACCAGTAATCCTCTGTTGGACCATGTTGGTCCAAGTAATGCAGCATCAATCCCTCTACGGATTCCAATGGACGAAGATGCACGTGCAATCCCAAAGCCAAGAAAGATTGAAGTTAGCGGCGTCCCGATAACATGTATGCCTTATTTGACGACTCTTGAGAGATTGCAGCGGATTCAGGAGACCTTCAATTACACGATGGACAAATTCAAGCCGCTGGACCAATGTACAGAAGAGGAGCAATGGAGCCGTCCCATGGAGCTAGCACCCGACTTTGCAAAGGATTTTCAAGTGATGAAACTAATTTCGCATGAAATATATGACGTCCTGGCAGAGTCGCTGAAGGTAGCAAATTATCTGAATAAAACGGCACCAATCTCTTCAGTATTATAAGGACATATTCGAGAAAACATCGTTGGATTATGAAACTACTATGCATTCGGCTCTACAAATTGTAAACGAAGTGAACAGAGACTATAGGGATTTGTATTTTGATCATCGTTGAAAGGTTAACCATTTCCTGACGGTAAATGCAAATTTGAAAAACCCTGGGCAATCCTCAATCGCCGATGCTGAAGAAATACTTCAAGAATTTGTCGCCCCATCAGACAATGTCTCTCTTCCATTTGATGCCATGAATATCGACGGCGACAACCATGGGCACGCGGATCCTGAACCATGGAGTCCGATCATATGCGATACAACGATGGAGCCGATTCCTGAGAAGGAAATGAAGCCACCAGCTGAACAAGATGAAACGATAGTTCGAGAGATGGAGAAATTGAAAGAACAATTCGCGATGGTCACAAGGGGGAGGGATGAGGCAATAGAGGCACTTAAGTTCTTGAACGACAACGTGGGTATGAAGGTCCTGAAACCACGTCCTGAGGATGCCATGCCTTGGTTGGGTTATGTCCACCGGTTAATAGATGCGGAGACGATGGTCGATGATCACCTCGACCGTCTTTACAATACAGCTGTTACGATATTCAAGGATGTTCCAATCCAATTCGCTGCAATAAAAAAGACTCAACGACATATTCTCTCGACGTCTAGGTGGACCCTCCGAGTTTACAGTTTGGGGGGACATTGACCAGATGATGCATCGAACAAACCATTCTCGAAATGATAGCAAAGAAAACGTTGAATGGGCTTCGGAGATAGAAGAAGGGTGGATGCTATATAACCTGTTTTTAGCGCACTTATCGGAGAAAGAGAGGATGGTGGTTCATACGTGTGATCCAGCTCCCGAATTTCTAAAAGGGAAATGTTGCTTGTGCCAAAATGGATTTGGTCCAAAAGGAGCCTTCCAACTAGGACAATGTCCACATACCTTTCACATTACGTGCATTGCGGAACATTGTTTGAGGCGATCCAACTGTCGTGAGTGTCGATCCCCTATACATGTTAGATTTTACGAAATGATGGGACTTCGCCACGTTATGCCATCTGGTCATGAATACAATCAATGGAACCTTCCTTTGTATCAGCTACCGAAGAAATTTTTAAATTCCAAACATTGGGGACAACAATTGGTTTGGGATGTCAACTTCAAGTGCCACAATCTATACCGTGACTTCCGTGTAGACCTTGACCCTCTTTTTTGGATGACCCAAGATTATGAAGTCGAAGTGCGAGCACGTAGAATTCAGAATGAGGTCGACTGGGAGGTTTTCTGTCGCAACTTTGGAGGACATTGGAGCGTGAAACACAGCCGCTTTTTTCGGTTCCCAAAGAAAGAAGTTAAAAAGCATTGTCCAGTGAAGGTGGTTGAAGATGTGTCCGATGACTCCAGTCACCCTTGGTACGAAGTAGATGGTGCGGTGTACGGAGAAGAATATTCCAAGTACGACCGTACATTGATTGGTAGAGCCTTGGTCCTTTCAAAGTTGGAGGAGGCGGCTAGACTTCGTGATACAATGACAGAGGACATGTTTGTTGACGAGGAGAATTCCTATGCAGATGTTGTTGGTGCATTTGATAAGAGGATCAATGACGTCATCGAAAGTTGGAGGCGATATATGCTCGCCGGTCCCACATCCATGCCAATGGCATTTCAAAGAAATGAAGAAGTCGTAGATCTTGTTATCGGTCGGGTGTTTGAACAAGTTCATGGAAGTTTTCAAGGCAAAACAGGTGGATTTGAACAGTACTCGCAAGGGGAAACGAAAGGCTGACTCGGATGACAATTGGGAACCTTCTCAAGACAATGCAGAAAAGAAACTCGCGATAGATTCAGAGATTGAAGCAGGCGGTAGAATTACTCGTTCTAGTCAACGTAGATGTACTCGTTCTAGTCGTTCTTGATTTCTTGTCATTGTGTTTGAGCCATTTGGCTTATATATCAATATATAATGTTGCATTCTCATTTCCATTATTGTTTGATTTGAATATCGAATATATTTTCCAAACTCATAGATTTGAGACTTATATATATGAAGTTATTAGGAAATCATAATATTTGTGAAATTGCATTACATATTTACATGGAAAATTACATTAGATTTGGGAAAAATATAATGATTTTGAGAAAGTATCTCATATATATGATACAATTTTTTTTAAATTAAAATATTATCCAATGTTAGTGAAACATTAGTCGAACCTTCATAACAATATAACATTGATGATTATATAAAGATATCCCAAAGAGGCAAAGTGGTTCAATAATTTTGTCCCATATAGATATACACTACAATTTCTCTAAGCCGAAAGTATTTCAAACCCCTTAGTAGTTACATATTATAAATATTTCAAATATTTCCAAATGGAATCACATACTTGAAATAAAAATATTTTTGTCTGATTTAATGTCAAATTTAAAAAAGTATATTGCACGTAAAGAAGAGATTTGTCAATAACAACGTATTCATTTTTTGCATATAATAAAATTTTAAAATGTTAAAAATCTATTCCAATACTGTACAAACAACTTTCAATTCTTCATAACATTCAAACATAATTACGTATCACAATACTCATGACCACAATTTCCCAACATCCTAAAGGAGTTGTAACAACCAAGCTTCTACACACCTAATACGAATAAACCACCAAGATCGTCCATTCCTTTAAACTTTTTTTATTTTGCAAGAAACATTGAATAAAAGTATATTTTGTCGGACAATTCTCTTTCTATATACATATACATATACATGTATATATATGTATATATAAATTTATAATATTTATATATAAGATATTTGGATATATATATATATATATATATATATATATACATATAAATATACATACATATACAATTACAATAACATATACATATATACATATGTATATACATACATAAATATGTATATATATATATATATATATATATATATAGATAGATATTATATATATATATATATAGATGTCCAAATATAAAATAGATGTGTTAGGGAAGACTTAATATAAATAATTGCAATATGTATTTCATTGTAATTTGTTTCCGGTCATTGAAGTAAATATTTGCAAAATCATATAAATTTTTGTTTTAATAAAATGTATTGTTATTTGTCCTTGTATATTTTCATTTTGTTTTCTTTGAGTTGTACTTAACTACTTACTCTAGTAGGTAAATTATAATGCACGCATTCAACAAAATTATTAATATTTCTAAAATTCAAAAAGGATACATTCCTTTAGTCCTTTACCTAGGTTTTCAATTATCAACTAATTACAAAGGATGAAGTGCATTCATGAACTTGGCCAAAGGTCGAGAGAGAAAGAACAAAGAATAAGGAGAAGGAGAAGGGCAAGGTAGAGGGAGGGACCGATGTTGAGAGGAGGGACAACATGAAGGAGGTAAGAGGGTTCGCTCTCCAAGAAGTAAAGCACTTCAAGAGTTCAATGCGGAACACATTAAATGTAGGAACATTCTCTATCCGTACTTAAAACAGTCCTGGAAGTACGTGGAGAATCTGAAAATAGATGTTGACTTCAACACTTGGACTGGAGCTGGAGCAAGGGTGGCGAGCACAACACAAAACCCAATAGTTTGGGCAATCTCCAAGTTGTGGAACTTGACACCGTCCTCCGGCCAACCCGTCCGCTGATCCGCCCGATTCGTCGTCCGATCTGCCGTCCGATTCGACGAACGGGTCCGAGTGATCTGATCCGTCTGATCTGCATGCGCGATCTGTCCTCATCCACTCTGGTCCGTCCGATCTGCCCGTACGATGTACCGTCCGTCCTGTTCGTTCGATCGGGCGCGTAGATCCAAAAAAACCTGGAGTCCACGACGTCCTATAATGAAGAAATGCCACATAGAATCCGATGTGGGTAATAAACGGAGCCCAAGAATCCTAGAAAAGGTATCCAAAGCTACATCCCACATAAGCACAACAAAGATTCTTATGTATACTAAACCCTAAACCCTAAACCCTACGTTATGATGCATATTACTTAAAAGACAATCACAATTCAATATGTTTTTAATGCATCCTACATTCTTGCTTGATTCCGTATACATTAGGAATTCAGTAATTTGTACTTCATAACTAATGTATATATTCGTAGTATGATTTCATTTCTCACATGAATAGAGTTTATTGTGATCCGTCTTTCTAGATTTGGATTTTTTATTCAATGATTCGACATTCCTTAGTTCTATAAAGATTTATGAAATTATGTGTACATACTACGTAGTGTAATTGGGTGCAAGTAAGGCAAAGTACACCAAATTTAGGCCATTTTACAATGTTGAAATCCAAGTCTTTGGTCAAAAGTTAAAAATGGATACCGAATTTCTTCATTTATGTAATAAATGATTACTATGGCCAAAAGTTATAAATGGATACCGAAGTTTTTACAACTTCATTGACTTGTTCCATCTCAAAGGACCAATCAACCATATCATGCTTTGTTTTTGGTCAAAGACTCGCAAATTCAATCAGACCACAATTATTGAGGTTCGTGTTTGAATAACATGTTTAAACAAAGATATGATAAATGTTTTGACCCTTGCGACTAGGAAAATTGACTTCATCCAAAGATCTTACGGCGTAGGGAATTTTTAAATTTATAGCTCTAAAATACAAACGGCTATCTAATAAGCTCCAACCAGTTGTCTCTATTGATGTGTGCACTTTTATGTTTGTACTACTGGGAAGCATAACATTATTTTTGCTTCAATTCACATATTTACATTAGATTTGAGAAAAATATAATGATTTTGAGAAAGTATCTCATATATATGATAAAATTTTAAAATATTAAATTTTTTATCAAATGTTAGTGAAACATTATTCGAACCTTCATAACAATATAACATTCATGATATAAAGATATCCCAAAGAAGCAAAGTGGTTCAATATTTCAATAACAATATATTCATCTTTTGCATATAAATATATAAGGAGATTTAAAAATGTTTAAAATATCTTCCAATATTGTAGAAGCAACTTTCAATTCTTCATAACATCAAAACATACGTATCACGATACTCATGACCACGATATCTCAACATCCTAAAGAGGTTGTGACAACCAAACTTCTTCACACCTAATACTAATAAACCACCAAGATCGTTCTTTCTTTTAAACTTTTTGAATTTTGCAAAGAACAAATAATAGTATATTTTGTACGGACAATTATCACTCTCTATATACATATACACATACACACAAATATATATATATATATATTGAAAAAATATATAATATATATATATATATATATTATACATGTATACATACATATACATTTACAAAAACATATACATATATACATATATATATAAATCGATTACGGTATATGTATATGAGAAAAAATATATATATATATATATATATATACAAATCGGTTCATGTATATGTATATGTATATGAGCATATATATATATAAATATAAAAATAAAAATAAAAATAAAAATAAAAATAAAATATATATATATATATATATAGATTGATATAGATAGATAGATAAAAATATAGATAAAAAGATCTATATTGATAAATATATATATGTAGATAACTAGATATAGATAAATATACACAGATATAGATAGATGTAGATATATATATATATATGTATATATATATATATATATATATGTGTATATATATATATATATATGTGTATATATATATATATATATATATATATATATACATATACATATACATATATATATTGATATATCGTATAAATATATACATAGATATAGATACATAGAAATATATAGATATTCAGTATAAAACTATTATACTTTTATATATATATATATATATATATATATATATATATATATATATATATATATATATATATATATATAAATAAGTATAATAGTTTTATACTGAATATAATTTTAATGTTTCCTTTAAAGTTAAATTAGAATGCTAAATGTACAAATAAAAGATAGACGTGTTAGGGAAGACTTAATATAAATAATTGCAACATGTATTTCGTTGTAATTTGTTTCCGGTCATTGAAGCATATATTTATAGAATTATATAACTTTTTATTTCAAAAAATGTATTGTTATTTGTCCTTCTATATTTTGGTATTGCTTCCATTGACTTGTAGCCACTCTATTTGGTAAATTTTAATGTACGCATTGGAAAAATTTATTTCTTATGAAATTCCATGAGGAATCCATTCCTTTAGTCCTTTACCTAGGTTATCAATTATCAACTAAGTACAAAGTATAAAGAGAATTTATGAATCTGGCCAAGGGTCGAGAGAGAAAGAACAAAGGAGAAGGTGAAGGAGAAGGGTAAGGTAGAGGGAGGGACCGATGTTGAGAGGAGGGACAACATGAAGGAGGTAAGAGGCTTCGCTCTCCAAGAAGTAAAGCACTTCAAGAGTTCAATGCGGAACACATTAAATGTAGGAACATTCTCTGTCCGTACAGTCCTCGAAGTACGTGCAGAATCTGAAAATAGATGTTGACTTCGAAACTTAGACTAGAGCTGCAACAAGGGTGAGCAGCACACCAGAAAAACCCAGTAGCTTGGGCAAACTCCAAGTTTTGCAACTTCACGCCTGCCCGTCCTATCGGGCCGTCTGCTGGTCCGTCCGATTTGTCGTCCGATCTACACGCGCGATCTGATCTGTCCGATTTACGCGCGCGATCTGTCCTCACCCGCTCTGGTCCGTCCGATCTGGTCGTACGACATGCCGTCTGTCCCGTTCGTCCGATCGGGCGCGCTGATCCGTCCGATGGGAGCATTGGGTTGTCCGCACAGATCTTGGCCATCCGATCTAGGTGTCCGCTCAGAGCCGTCCGATTCGAAAGTACGGATCCCTGCCGGTCATCCGATGTGGCGTCCGCTGTACGCTTCGTCCGACTCGGGCGGACAGCATAAGTAGCGGACGGCTTCTTTGTCCGCTCACTCTTGGTGGTGAGCTCCTGCTGTCGGCCTGACATCACGTGCACCTCCTTATTGAGTCTCTGCATGCCTGCGTTACGTTGTATGCGTGCAGGTGTGATTTGTGCATTGAAGTTGCGGCACGTGGCGCTTTTTGTGTCACTTTTAACACGATGTTTCAAAGAAGCAACAGTAGCAGGAGATCTTCACGAGGGGCTCCTCAGGAGTTCAACTGGGATCAAGTCGCTGACCCCGATTGTATTGCCGAGCCAGGATGGGACACCGAGCCTCAACGAACGTAGACTTGTACAACATGCAAGAAATACGTGAAGATGACGCATTTGGCAAAACTTTGGCCACGATCTCAAATGGAAGTATCTGTCCCTCGTTGGGAAGGCCCCACTTCGAATTGCCAAAGCAACCATTTCTTGCAACGGTATTGGGAGGTGCACGATGCAGTTGGCTTGCCGAACTCGAAACCGACCATGATGAATTATTCGTTAATGGCAATGGTTTGGGCAGAGATTGTGTTGCACAAGGATGTGGATTGGCGTACGGTATATGGGAAAAACGTCTCGACATTGGATCGATCCAACCACATGATTACGCCGAATTGGACCGGACCAAGTGATTGTGTGCCAGTATGGTCCAATCGTGGAGCCAATGTGGCAAACATTTCTATTGATGATGTCGATACTTCGCAATGGGAAGTACGACCTCGCAATAATTCTCGGCAACGCGATGTTGAGAACTATCCCGTGATGTTTGGAACTCCTCATAGCCATGGCTACGATAATTATCCGGGGTATTCAAATCCAACAGGCAGGGCTGAACAACGGAGATCTAGCCATGGCTACGATAATTATTTGGGGTATTCAAATCCAGTAGGCCGGGGTGAACAAGGGAGATCTAGCCATGGCTACGATGATAATGTATATGCAGCAAACAATGATGAGCGGCCTTCGTATCCGGACAGATATAGTACACCATGAGCTTCTTTTCCCGAAAGTGATTTTGGACCCCACAGATCTCAAAGCTATACTCCTACTCATTCTGGACCCGGTGAAAGCTCATCGAGCAATGCCCCAGTAAGTTTTGGTAGAGATATTTATAGTGCTGCACACGGACCCCCCGTTACTTTTGCTGCAGGACCATCGAGTCACTACAATCAAAACAATGAATATGATAGAGATCTTCAAGAAGCGATAAGACGAAGTGAGGAGGAGGAGAATGAAAGGCGGCAAGTAGAACAACGTTTTTTTGACCAACAATGGGACTCAGAACGCAGGACATTTCGAGGAGGTCGCCGATATTAGGCTGGTTCAAGTGTTCCACTAGAGTCGTCATGTTCTAGTGGAATTTGAAGCATAGCTTACAAAGTACATGTGACTGTCTTGAATTTTTGATTTGTACTGATCAAGGTAGGTCCGTAGTTTGAATTTTGTTTGGATGCTACAAACTTTGGACATATCCTAGGCTAATAGTTGTATGCTTATAGAGCTACAGAGTACAGAGCATGTAAGTTATTGTGTTCAAAATACCGGCATATATATATATATATATATATATATATATATATATATATATATAATCTATTTACAAAGATTAAAATGCATTGAGTACAGAAGCCATTGTTATTTCCATCAGTAAGGATTGAAGTTCATGGCTTGCCCAAAAATTTATTAATTGTATTGATGTTGCCTACATTCCTATTGCAAACTTTACATACTTTGTTGAAAAACAACATGAACATTGTCCATATGCAATTCAAAGGCTGTAAGCTTATTTTAAGAACTTGGTTGGGCACAACCCAATTGCCTTTCAGAGAAAGACTCCCATCACAAGGTCATTTCTTACCCCTTTTATAATTACCCTGCGCAGTGAGAACGTCCCTCACGAATAGGGTTATCTATGGAAAAAATCTTGGTTCGCTATGTTGCGAAGTTTAAAAGGGCGAATGACCCGCCAAAGGCATATTTTCTTCAAACCCTCTTTCGAAAAAAGCAAGACTATTGGGTTAAGTTCATATTCCTTATTAGTTAGAAAAGTGAGAATGTATTACCTTAAACGTGATGTTCCAAGATAAATAGAAGCAAATAAGTGATTAACGGAAACTCCAAACCCATATAGAATGCATGTGATAAAAGAGGATCCGATGTACAACTTTTATTCATGTGATAAACGGGGATGATTTGCAAATTAAATTGTTAAGCCTCATTTCAGGTTGAAGTGATTCACCTAAAACTTTTAAGATTTCAATGTAATAGTGGTCTAAGAATAGTGAACTCATGAAAGTAAGCAACCAAAAAATCTCCAAAAATCACTATACTTAGAGTATTCCATTTCAACCAATTACAAAAATTTCATTGCTAGAATGTCAATATCTTATTAGTAATTAAAATAAAAAATTATTTTGATTCTCACATTTCAAATTTTGTACAAAATCATTGGTTGTAGCCTAGTAACAGCAACCATAGATCTAACCGTACGGATAGAATCCAAAATTCATAATGTAAATCTTCTATTTTTGCATGAAGTTGAAAATATCCCTCTACAGTGCATTATTTGAAGGGCGCCCTATTGCCTAATCCAGGCCGTGCGATCAGATCGGACGACGGACAGCCGACGGACGATCGACTGGCGGACGACGAATGCCGTCCGATCGGGTGCCGACAGCGGATGCCGTTGGATCGGGCGGCCGACCTAATCGGACAGGCGGACTGCCTATAAAGCCGTCCGACTAGTTCGGACGGCTCACTTTTTTTCTTCCCACCCGAAGTCGTGTGAGAGGTTAGGAGTGGCATTAGGCAGGTTTTTACCATCCTCTCGCTCCTCACCCGGGGAGATTAAAAGTCAGTGGTCTGGGGGAGGTATTGTTGAATTTTTTTTTCTTAAATCGACTGTGTTGTCCCGATGCAGAAAGGAAATAGACAGAGGAAACGTAAGGGCGAAGAGGAAGCTCCAATCGATTACGACGTTACGCCATCAATGGACTGTAAAAAGTTCTTGGTGGAGTTTACGGCTAGATTTTACGAGGACAATACGGCTAAGTATGGCGTTGGAGAGTAAATACCTTCGATACAAAGAAGAAAGCGTGGAGAAATTCAAGCTCGACATGGAGAACAATATGTTGCAAGCTCTTCATGTTCCAAGATGGATTGCGGAAACCGAAAAGCGTGGGTTCAGAAAGTTTTTGGACCAGAGGGTGCATGATTCTTTGTGGAATGCTAAAAACGTATTAACTAAATACGGCAAAGACCATCGAGATGGAGATGAGACTTTTTATGAGCAAGTGATCTTGAAAGTCGATTTATTCGTTGGGTTGATGAGACCATTTGCTAACAAATACCACCGCAAAGATTTGATAAATTGGATGCAACATCCTGCCGGAACATTCGAAGAAGGGTTAAGGAGGCAACAATTGGTAGCATTGCCAGAGACAGCTACGGTCTTCGAATTGGAACGCCGGGTACTCAAGGGTGGATATGCAACCATCAAGAGGGTTCGGATAGAAGGCGCTCCAGGGATTGAACGTCATTGGGAGTTTGCAGCTAAACTTTCAAATCAACACGCGACAAGACCAGATCTACCAAAGTTGGAACATCAAAATGAATCAATGGCGGTGAGGATTGGACATCCGGGTGTTATACGGTACGTGGCTATTCATGCCCACAAATACGAGGGATATGCCTATTGGTGGAATGGTGGGACATTGCGACAAATGCTTAATTTGGACAATTCGTATGGAGACGATATCTATGCCCGTACGTTGCATGCACCTTTATCGCCGGAGGATGTCATCAAAGCAGACTGCCTTTCCCGGTTTCGTAAAAAAAGAACGGAGTTGGCGTGGGCGTTTGTGATTATCATGTCTGAGGTACACATGAGCAACAACCTCCACAATGATTTATCTCCAGATAATATCCTTTTACATTTTCCCTTGGATGAGTCGCGTCTATACATTGGAGTATGTGACTGGGGCATGACAACCTTTGCAAGTGAGCCAATGAGGTCAATGTACACGTTCACTAGTGCTGCGGACAGGAACAAAACTCTTGCAGAACGGTGGTGGGTGGACCCTGCAATTGCTTATTTACATAAACGTGATGCAGATGTAGAGATAATCCCTCTATTGACGAAGACATCTGAAGCATATGCTATTGCAAAAATTGCAAGCCGCATCAACAAACGCAACATGTCGGAGAATTACTGGAACTTGCAGAAGCGTGGAGAGACTTCAGTGCATTTTAGACTGCAAGATCTGGGAGAGGTATTCCACGGATACTTGGATCGATTGTGCACTAGTGATCGAGACGGAGCTGGGGGTTTATCTCACATAGTGACGCGTTTCAGAGACACATACAACTGGCCAGCACCGTACGAGCATTTTAGATCTTCGTATTAGGCGAAATGTAGATATTTTTTGTTTAGAATAGTAGTAATAGTAGTGATAGTATTGTATTGTGCTATGACTTATAGTTTGTAGGAATGTATAGGACACGTGGACTTGTGTTGAGGTTTTGGGTTAAACATATCAACACATGTGAATGTGTACATATTAATATATTATACAATTGTCTTATCATCTTGGATTATGTTGACTTGTTTGATTATGTATTGGTATGCAATATGTCGATATGGAGTATATGGACATAAAATTCATACAAATGATGTACTTTTGACATAAGTTTTCTAAGACTAGATTTTGACATTTTGTGACCCCAAACTAGGCCTATAAATGAGGAAAATAATGCCCGTGAAAATCTTCTAACCCCTATTCCCCTAAACGTCTGAAAATGCCTTTGCGGCAAGTAGAATACAACGTATATTTCTTGTATTTGGAATGGATCCACACCTTCAATGGGTTTCAATTCAAAAAAGAAGTTGAATTTTAGATCAATGCGGTTTTAGTGAGCTATTGAGATCCTAGTTTAAAACTTCTTGTTGAAAGCAAATGCAAATTATACGAAAACGTATCTACTATCTCCATGGGACGCTTAGGGGTTAATATTGGAAAGCAGGAATGAAAAATATGGGTATTTCAAACTTTCAATGACCATACCAATATACAGTAAACCCTAAACCCTACACCTACAAATCAGTTTGAATTATCATCCATCATGCACTTTTTGCACTATCGAATTTTTTATTAAATTTTTTAAGCAAAGTGACCCCTAAATGACCCGAAAACCATGTTTTGGTGGCTGCCCCAATCTATCAAGCAGCCTAGAGCGAAAACAACCATTTTTTTAAAAGAGTAGTAATTACTCGATAATCCTACATCAAACAAACTTTTTAACGCAATTTCAATCATGTCAATTTATCCTAAACTCCAACTGCGAGAATTTTTCAAAGTGCAGCAATCCTTTTGTCAATAAAATGATAAATACACAAAATTATTTCGACCGTCCGATGGGCCGTCAGATTCTGCCGACCGCTGTCCGATATCGCTGTCTGGCGTCCGCTGGGGTAAAACCACCTGCCACGCGTCCGCTGGAGGTAAAAAAACCCTTTTTCTCTAAGTCATCGGACGCTGGGACGGGCACGTCTGCGTCTGCTGGACGTCCGAACGCGGACGTCAGCGTCCCAGCGTCCGAACAACCCTGAAAAAAACAGATATCTACAATCTTGTCTAGTTTTTTCCTCCCAACCTCATTATTTTGAAATTTGTTCCCCTACCGTAATTACTTTGAGATTCGTAGGTATTGATGAAATCCGAATCATCGTATGTAAAATGATTTGTGTTCTACAATTACTGCAAAATCTTATCGCGGATGAACTCGCGGACATCCTAACCTGCAACCTTGCAGAGACTGTTCACAACAAGTGGATGCAAGTCTCCGGGAAGTGAGGCTCGAACCTCTTTGTTGCAACCACCAATGATTGAGCTCGTGCCTTCATGCAAATGACAAACTATAGAACATTCTTATGTGGAGGTCCGTCTAGAACTTGTCCGTCCAAGCACAATCTTAAGCTAAAGAGGGCAATGGTATCCCATGACGGTAAGAAGATTGCGGAAGCAATGTACAACATGCCGAGGGCTGCGGAGATTTCTACATGAGTTCCACACTTGGAGGGAGAAGAGGTGTTTGGATCAGTCAAGAGGAAGTTCGACATGCCTATTGGTTGCAAGGGTGATTCTCATCGCCCCGACAAGGTGAACTTCTCGCATCCTCATGTACAAACACACTCTGCCGGAGCTCGAATGAACTCGAAGGAAAACACCAAAATCTACTTCTCCGGTACCATTTACGACTAGGGTGTTGGAGACTGATTGTAACACCTCAAATGGGCACATTGCAAGGATATCGGACAAGTCTAGAATGCAGTGTCACGCAGTACAATGGGGAAATGGCAACAAGTACAAAATGTTGATCGCCAAGGGCAAGAAGGCTATAGCTGTCCCTACCTACTAGGGCAACAAGAGGGAGTACAAAGGGACTAAACCTCAAACGGTTGATTTTTGGTTTTGTCATGGCCAAATCGCGTGATGTATCATGGGACAAAAACGCTTTGTCGTCATAGATCGCCTCGAAATCCCGGATATTTGGCCCATCTTCACTAGTACTGACCTCATGCATTCGGAGATCCTCGAGCTCCAAGAGGCTGGGTTTCGTCTTCAATCCACAAGTACAGCCTTTTCGCCTCGTCGCCTCTTTACAACGTCTAAGATGTTCAAACGAGTGTTGTGGACTCATCCGAGCCCATTGCATGCCGATAGGATCTTATCCTCCCGAAATAGCAAAACCGTGCGTCGGAACAACAAGGCTCCTATAGAAGCTCATTGTAATCAATGGGAGAGTGCAAGAAATGTGAAAGCCAATATTCTCCGCATCAACCTCCTCCTCTACCTCGACCTTGGCGCCATCATCGTGCTCCACTCTGGAGTAGAGCTTGACGAACAATTATTTTGTACAATGTCACAATCATTGTGCAATTTCCCATCTTGTACATGCCCGCATTACGCTAGCATCAACTCATCAGTTGTTGGGAGGCGTGGCCAGTACGTCAATTGCAAGCACCTTTACTATATTTTTTGTTTTTTTTGCAAGCTACACTATAAAGTCAATACGTACATCCATGCTCCTACTCTTAGCTTGGATGAAATTTAAAAATTCTTGTCGTTGCCGAGATCATCAAGACCAACGATTAAAGAATGAATCACAATTGGTGTTTAGAGGGGGAGAGTAGAACTAGAAACAATAGCATCCTATTGTAAATTGCTGCAAGACTAATATTTATAATTGGTTCAAGTACTTACTCGCTAAATTTTTGCTACTATGACTATGTATTAGAAAAAAACAAAACATATAATCCTACATATAGGTCCAATTGTCCTCCCTTCCTTCTTTGGCTCTCTTCAAGAGGTTCTCACGTTGGGATTCAATTTCACTCTATGTAGCTCAAAATTTTCCAACTTTTTTTTGGTTGACTATAAACATTATACTCTACTAACTACTAATCCACGGCCATACATCCAGCGGTCATAGGGACCAAAATTTACTATATAAAGAAAAAAATTCTAAAAATGGTGTCTACTTTTAAATTTAGCTAGATTCTAGGCTCTAGGCTCTCCAAATCCCCGCTCTCTGCTATTAGGCTCTCCATTCTAGGCTCGCACGCTAGCGTCGTTGAATTGTGGCACGTACTATATCTTTGTTAACTGTGACTATTTGATGGTTTAGTATTGCTACTCTGAATGTTTATTAAAAATTCCAAATAATATAATTCTAGATTTGGGTCCAATAAAGCACTTCTATGGCTTCATAGTCACACATGGGCAAATTTTAACTTTGGAATTCAATTTCATTCTAAGTGGCGTAAAAGATGTCAACCTATTCGAAATGACCCCAAACTTTAAACTATGTCGACTTCTAAACCACGGTCATAGATCACAAGATATAAAATTTACTTTATTTAGTAAAATTTCAAAAATTAGCAAATGTTTTTGAATTTTTTGAATTTTTTTTTGCTTTTTCCGCTTTCGGAACTGTAGGCTCTCCAAATTTCAGCTCCTAGGCTCTCTACTTAAGGCTTACAGGCTAGCGTCATTGCCCTAAACTCTAAACCCTAAACCCTAAATCCCCTAAAATTCCAATGCCCTAAACCCTAGACCCTAAAATCCAAACCCCAGACCTTAAACTCTAAACCGTAAAATCCCAAATCCAAAAACTCTTAATCCTAAACTTTGGACCTTGGAGCCCTGAACCCCGTGCCCCAATTACGGATGCATGATGAAGTCCTCCATCCACGTTCATGAACTTCGAATATCAGAAAGTGGCTAAGGGTCATCGTTTCTCTTCCCGCCATAACCACGCAACGTTCTCCCAAACATTTATTTTTCGCTTCCTCGATGTTGCATTGGCATTGGAACTTCTCTTTTACTCTTGTATAGCTTTGTAGTGATGCCTCTTGAACTCGTTTGTTCACCTTCGAATCCTTGTTACTTTTGAACTTCTCAGTTTATCTCCTTCGATGAAGAGAACTGTTGGTTTGGTGTTGGCATTATGGGAGATATGATGATTGTGTTTCTAAGGGTCCGTACGTTTTTCACTATATTCGAAAAGCGGATTGGGTGGCATCAAGATTTCTTCATGTTATTTCTCGCAATTTAAGGTGTGGTGATTGTAGTCTCGAATGGTCGCAACAGTGGACATGGAAGTTGGATGTTAGAAACCTTGAATGTACGTATTGCTCTCCATTTTAGCCTCACGCTAGCGTCGCTACTTAAATTGTAATGAAATTATGTCAATAAAAATTTCACAATATCTTTTGAAAGGATCCAGACTTTGTGGATGTGAGTATACTATGATGCACTCTTAAAGAACACTAATTTAGTTGTATTTGATTTTTATAAGACAATAAAATAGTAGATTTAGCAAATAAAGCAACTATACTCTTTATTGAATGTAATTTGGATTAGATACTGATGTAGATGATAACCAACAAGTACACGAGTGCCAACTTTTTAGCACTTGCTATTTCTGAAGTACAGATATATAACTTCCAATTACTGTAGTATAGGATTTTGGAGTACTATCATCTACAGTACAAGTAGTGAATGCACTGAAGTGTGTAGTAGTATGATCATCTTTTGTCTCCATTCATATTGATCAAAAACAAGATTTCTCACCCTCATGCAAAGCTCCCAATTTCACACCATTTAAACCTCTTCTCCTCAGTATAGCTCCTTCCCAAAAGACAAGAAAAAAAACACACCATACAATCAGCAAGCTCTGCTCAAAGAACCATGTCAATTTCCACTATATGTTATTTCTCAAAAGAATAAACTTCCATTTTGTTCATAAACAACCAACAAACCCGAAAAACCAACTTGAGAAAATAAACATAAACAAAAACAAAACTATCTAATTCAATAATCATCGAGACAATTAATTGCGAACCAACCGATACTATTTAATAAAGACACGAAGTTCGAAACTCCAAGAACATGCAAAGATAAAACAAATGGCAAACCATGTAACTAATACCAATGCCGCACTTTCTAGCGTCTTGCACATCTCCCGACAACTTTCACTCTGAAAATTTCCAACCCCGTTACCAATAATCACCACAAGAGCAGACGCCATCTTTGAAGTGGTGAAAGCGATTGGCATCCCTGGCCACAATCTCCTGTCCAGTCACCTTAGAGATGAACTTGGTTGCTGTATGGCAATCTGAACACACCCGAAGATTCTTGTATACACGAATTGGCTTTTCAACAGGCGTGTGCATCATGCCATAAGCAATAGCTAGCTTTTCACTGTGAGAGCAAAGAGCAAGTTCTTTGTCCTCCTCATCAATATTGCGCAAGACAAGCCGAGTATCAGGAGTGTAACCTTCAGCCCTTAACTTTTTGGTCAAGCTATCCAGCACAGCATAGATCTGCTTTGCTTCTGGGTGAGACGTATCTCCTACAACAAAGCGATGAATCTTGTTATTAATCTCAATCCAGCTAATCCCTGGCTCCTTGCGAATACCTCTTTCCTGCATCATACACCGTATTGATGACACCTGATCCCACTGGCCAGCGGCAGCATAGATGTTGGAGAGGAGCACGTATGGAGCGGCACCCTCCGGTTCCAACTTAAGAACCTCTTTAGCAGCAAGTTCGCCCAACTCCACATTACCATGACTTCTACAAGCACCAAGCAAAGCACCCCAAGTAGCTGCACCTGCTTCAACTGGCATGTTATCAATAAAGAGCTTTGCTTCCTCTAAGTTTCCTGCCCGCCCAAGAAGATCCACCATGCAACCATAATGAATCACAGTAGGTTCCATGCCATAATCCTGCATCATAACCCGAAAGAGCCGACGGCCTTCATCAACAAGGCCTGCATGACTACAGGCCGACAACACTGCCACAAATGAGTAATCATCAGGTTCCACACCATCAGCAATCAGTCTTCTAAAGACTTCCAGGGCTTCGTGTCCAAGTCCATGGTCTGCAAGTCCACCAATCATAACGTTCCATGTGATGACATCATGCTCCTCCATTCTGTCAAAAACTCGTACTGCATCATCGATGCTGCCACTCTTTGCATACATATGAATAATTGCATTAGCTACACGCATATCCGACTCCAATCCATCTGCCAGGATATGGCTGTGCACGTCCTTCACCCACTCTAACGCACCCGCACTTGCACATGCATTCAAAAGGGTCACATACATGATTGTGTCTGGTACACAGCCCTCTCTTCGCATTCGAAGGAAACATTCATATGCCTCATGCCCACGTCCATGGTCTGCAAGTCCACCAATCATCACGCTCCATGTGACCACATCACGTTCCTCCATTCTGTCAAAAACTCGTACAGCATCATCGATGCTGCCACTCTTTGCATACATGTGAACCAGCACACTCGCCACGCGCAAATCCGACTCCAACCCATCTGCCAAGATATGGCTGTGCACGTCCTTCACCCACTCTATCGCACCCGCACTTGCACATGCATTCAAAATGCTCACATACGTGATTGCGTTTGGTACACAGCCCTCTCTTCGCATTCGAAGGAAACATTCATATGCCTCATGCCCACGTCCATGGTCTGCAAGTCCACCAATCATCACGTTCCATGTGATGACATCATGCTCCTCTATTCTGTCAAAAACTCGTACAGCATCATCGATGCTGCGACTCTTTGCATACATGTGAACGAGCGCACTCGCCACGCGCAAATCCGACTCCAACCCATCTGCTAGGATATGGCTGTGCACGTCCTTCACCCACTCTAAAGCACCCGCACTTGCACATGCATTCAAAATGCTCAAATACGTGATTGCGTTTGGTACACAGCCCTCTCTTCGCATTCGAAGGAAACATTCATATGCCTCATGCCCACATCCATGGTCTGCAAGTCCACCAATCATAACGTTCCATGTGATGACATCATGCTCCTCCATTCTGTCAAAAACTCGTACCGCATCATCGATGCTGCCACTCTTTGCATACATGTGAACCAGCGCACTCGCCACGCGCAAATCCGACTCCAATCCATCTGCCAGGATATGGCTGTGCACGTCCTTCACCCACTCTAACGGACCCGCACTTGCACATGCATTCAAAATGCTCATATACGTGATTGCGTCAGGTACACAGCCCTCTCTTCGCATTCGAAGGAAACATTCATATGCCTCATGCCCACGTCCATGGTCTGCAAGTCCACCAATCATCACGCTCCATGTGACCACATCACGTTCCTCCATTCTGTCAAAAACTCGTACTGCATCATCGATGCTGCCACTCTTTGCATACATGTGAACCAGCACACTCGCCACGCGCAAATCCAACTCCAACCCATCTGCCAGGATATGGCTGTGCACGTCCTTCACCCACTCTAACGCACCCGCACTTGCACATGCATTCAAAATGCTCACATACGTGATAGCGTTTGGGACACAGCCCTCTCCTCGCATTCGAAGGAAACATTCATAAGCCTCACGCCCACGTCCATGGTCTGCAAGTCCACCAATCATCACGCTCCATGTGACCACATCACGTTCCTCCATTCTGTCAAAAACTCGTACTGCATCATCGATGCTGCCACTCTTTGCATACATGTGAATAATCGCATTAGCTACACGCATATCCGAATCCAACCCATCTGCCAGGATATGGCTGTGCACGTCCTTCACCCACTCTAACGCATCCGCACTTGCACATGCATTCAAAATGCTCATATACGTGATTGCATTTGGTACACAGCCCTCTCTTCGCATTCGAAGGAAACATTCATATGCCTCATGCCCACGTCCATGGTCTGCAAGTCCACCAATCATAACGTTCCATGTGATGACATCATGCTCCTCCATTCTGTCAAATACCAGTCGCGCATCATCGATACTGCCACTCTTCGCATACATGTGAACAAGCGCATTAGCTACACGCACATCTGATTCAAGGCCATCGTGTCTGATGAGCGCATGAAGCTCTTTACCCCATTTCAAAGATGCTGGGCTGGCAAATGCCTTCAGGATGCTCAAGTAACTAACTTCATCTGGCTGCACACCTTCTTGGCGCATTCGATCGAAAACTTCCAGTGCATCTTTAGCACAATTGTGCTGAGCATAACCTCCAACCATGATGGTCCAACTATAAACATCCTTGTTCAGAAGTTTATCAAACACTTGGCGTGCATCCTGCAGCCTCCCACATCTGATGTACACACTCAAAAGGTTGTTTGCCACATATACATTTTGCTCCATTCCACTCTTGATGATGCAGTCATGAGCCTGCTTGGCCGCCATAAGGTCTTTCTGCTTCAAGCACCGCCTCAAAACTTCAACAAACATGTACGAGTCTATAGTGATTCCTTGTTGGAGTAGATTCTCCATAACAGCAAGCGCTTCGCTTGTGGTACTTGTGCTCCAAATGTGCTTACTACCAACAGCATGAGAATGTGATGTGCCCTGAGTGACCGATTTGAGTCTTGCCTTCACCCAAGTTGGAGTTTTCCAGCCATCTAGCCACAGCGCTTCTCTTGTCACCTTATGTTTGAAGTCAGGTGATCTGGGGTTCCTCTGTAGGCACCACAACCCACCATCAAATATGCAACATGTGACGCATATTTAAGCCCGGTTAATCTGCACTCAACACTCAACAATCAAGGACAACATTTTTTTCAACATTCCAGTGATCAGACTCCACTCCAAAGTACACAAAGCGCAATACCTATGCTTGCCTACTGCCCACATCCTTTGTACAACTAAGAAATATCCACCTCACGTGTCTGATCCAAGGCTAACATCCACTTTCTAGCATCCACCCACTGGCAGTCCTGGGATACCTTGTCAACTCTGTTGTCCCACCACTGGGAAGGATCCGCAAAGTACTCTTCCCAAAGTTCTTCAGTCCGCTCAGCTTTGTCTGAGGCAAGTGCAACACACTTCGTATCAGTCACGTTCTCTCCGGGGAAGACAAATCCCATCCACCTCATTCCACGAGAGCCTGTCACACACCTGGAGCTTCGGCACGCGTGGATGATCTTCTCCAAACCGATGATGTCGATAAACACCTAATTTGTCCACTACGTCCTCCATGAGGGCACAAGAGCACGGATAACAAAGGGTAGACAGGCCATGGAGACTTGAACAGTGTGTTCGCACGCACATCCTGCTCACAAAAAGCCCAACAGTTTTTCAAAAAGCACACTAGTAGCAGAGCTCAAGCACACCTTCCTATCAATACTGGGGTCAGGGTTCGGGGTTCAGTCGACCAAGTTCACGTGCTGCTACTTTGGGGAAAATGTAACAACCTAGATATCAAGCATTGCCTTCCGAGCAAGTGCTCACCCGTGATCACCACCTTAATTGTACACAAGGCAATTTAATCAAGAAGCTGACTGACAAATCTTTCTTTCCGCCCGCAAAGGTGTATATCCACCATAACAAATGAGCCTCATCTTGATGCTCCGACGGTCTTTATGGCTCGCTAAGAATTTGAAAGAATCCTCAACTTTCAACCTGAAGGCGCGACCGGAAAGAGGCCAAACCTGGAGTTGTGGAACAGCTTTATGCACAAGGTTGATCCGTTGCCGGTTTCCACAGGCGCCTCTTATTCGAAAAGAACGTCCACAAGCTTTGGATGCATGTCTTTGCTGACGAGTTGAAATAGAAGGAGGCCCCAAATATTTTGTAGAATACGAGGTGCTCGCGGTGATGGCATCAAGCGCCCACGCTGCCCGCCAGTCTGAAACCACAACTGAATGCATTTCGTTTTTCTGAAGAAACAAATCGTCAAGCGTGAGAATCCACTAGATTGGGCATCGACGTTCTACCCGAAGAGCGTACTGCAAAAAGAACACAATCACCAATTCGATAATTAGCTAAAGACAACATTAACCAGCTGTGCTACTTTGAGTTGCCTTCTACAGAAACAACCAGTCAATTCAAAATCGGTTTGGTGATTACTTGCAAACGCCACTGACAAACCTGCAACAGGGTATGATCCAAAAACACCATTCAGCTCTTACCAGCAATTCAAAAATACCGACACTGTAGCTTTAGCGCGAGAATCTGATCATTGGAAACGGAAGTCCAGAGAAATGAATCAGCAACGTCACCAGCAAAGTCGACTAAAAACAAACCCTATCTCCCTACACGTTCACGACCGCTTACGCCGCTTGCAAGAAGCGCAAAGTTCACTGCCACACGAAACTGACACTCTCAACTAGATTACGTCTCATTATGAACCCTAAAAACACCAGAAACTTCCCACCAGGCAAAGCCATTCGTTGCCATTTCTACAAATTCCAATCCACACCTTCTCCTCAACAACCACCTTAAAGCATCAAACCCCTCGCTTTCTCGCATTCAATTCCTCGCTGTCTCGCACCATAGAGTGCTCCTCTGAACCCTGTGGAAAGAAAAGCATCTGAATCAATAGTCTACACAGGGACCACCAAGTGACTGATGTGAGGTCTAATTCTGAACCTTTAATTCGAGCTTGTAGTCCCAAGAGGAAATGGGCAACACCGAAGGAGATGCGTACACCCTTAGAGCATGGCCACCGGTTCTCCAGACCGGTGGTGGGAAGGAAGTTGCATGGGGCCGTAGCCTCTTTTGAGGGCCACCGTTGATCAACGCGCGGCCGCTTGACTCCAGGCTCCACACAAATACTTGTTGACTCGCTCACCTGCAGAGTCCCAATTCACGGAACTGCGCTGCGGAAGCGGGGATAACCTTGTGTCGGAAGCAGCTCAAAACCTGCTACTTGCTCTACGGCAGTGGTCGATGCTCTCAGTCCGACGGAATAAGCATATGACCGAGTCAACCAACTACCACATGGCGAGGCGCTATAAGGCGGACTACGTCAGCGGCGCCAAGCCATCCGATGTGGAGCAGCGTTCCTGGAGCTACGGTGGGTGGATAATTTTTAGTGGGGCCCTTGAGTTTCTAGGAGCCCTCAAACATGTTGTCCTGGCCAGAATTGCCACTGTACTGCTGCCCATGCTCTTAGAGCTTGCAGAAAAGACCCCAGCACACTGGCATGCTACACAGTTAACTGTATGTAGAACAATCACTAAATAAGGGAGAGAAACTCTGGTCCCAAAGGCCAGCGTGAATGAAGAGTCTGTTTGGGAAAGTGCTGCTAAGTGAGTCATATACCATCTTTAGACATATACCACCTGTAGGTAGAAAGAACGGGAACGCACCGCATATGGTGTGTTTGGACACATCGAGCTTACAAAGGGTTACACCCGTGTAACTCCGCCTTTGGGAATGCACGCGAGAAATCCAAATATTGTCCGATTTCGGAATTTCTTGAGCCCGTCTCGACTGATTTTTAATGGGGTTCCATGGGTACCGGTCTCGTCGTCCAATCCACCACCAATCGATTTCTGCATTTATACTCCAGGTGTTGTTTTGGAGACTGTTGCGACATTAGGGAGCCATATCTGATGCAGTTCATATCCGATTCTGGAATTCTTTATGCCGATTGCGTGTGCTTTTTTGACGTGAATCTTTTGGTATAAGGCTCCTTGTCTAATTCTTCCGGAGTCAAATGTTGGATTAAGGGTGATTTAGGATGTGTCAGTGTGTCTAATAACAGTTTCACCAATTTCTCATCAAGCTTTGAATGTGAATAGGGTTCGTGTTTGATTCTATATTGAAATTTCCGAAAATATTCCAATATGAAAGCTTTCATGCTCAAGTAGTTTTAAGGGATGAAAGTATGTCAAACCCATCGAGTGGAGCGAAAAGGGCTTGACTCAGGGCGGAGGGTCTGGTATGACCCGAAGCCCCTCACGTCTGAAGGTCCACTCAAAACGACGACAAGGGAGGATAATTGGAGTTGATATCATTCACTTTTGGGTAGTATAGCCATACATCAGATACGGCTCTCCAAAGGTCCCAACAGTCTCCAAAACAGCACCTGGAGTATGGATGCAGAAATCGATTCGTGGTGGATTAGAGGACGAGACCCGTACCGATGGAACCTCAATAAAAAGTCAGTTGAAACAGGCTCAAGAAATTCCTGAATTAGACAATATTTGGATTTCTCGCGTGCATTCCTAAAGGCGGAATTACACCGCTATAACCCTTTATAAGCCCGGTGTGTCCATAACACCATATATGCGGTGCATTACCGTAGTAGAAAGAACGGGAATGCACCACATATGGTGTATTTGGACACACCGGGCTTACAAAGAGTTACACCGGCGTAACTCCGCCTTTGAGAATGCACTTGAAAATTTCAAAACTACTCCGATTTCGGAATTTCTTGAGCCTATCTTGACTGATTTTTTCTGCTGATTCCAAAATTGTATTTGCCATTGTCAAATTCCTCGCCAATCCACTTCCACAGCCCATTTTCGGACGCTGTTTTGCACGTTGCGCTCAACTTCGACGACCCATTTCTTGTGCAATTCTTGCTTGATTCTCGAATTTCTTGGTTCCATCCCGTGCGATTTTTTATGCTCTTTCCATCGGTATGAAGCTCGAGTGTTGATTCTTCTCTTATCAAATGTTGGATTTCAGGTGTTTTTTCATCACTCAGTTTTGCCGACCCATATCTTGTGCAATTCTTGCCCGATTGTGGAAGTTCTTGTCCCTATTGCCTGCGCTTTTTCATTCTCTTTCCATCGGTATAAGTCTTGACCGCTGATTCCTTCCCTGTCAAATGTTGGATTTAGGATGCACCTCGTGCTTTCTTGTCCGGTTTTGAATGCATTGCTTGAAGGTTTAAGGGTTTGCCGCGTTCTCCAATTCATAGTGAGTCTTGTGGATGAATTTGGGTGCCATTTGTATTTTCAAGCAGTGTGGACTAAAGTATTTTCCGATGCTCTCATTTTTGTGGTTTCCAGTAGGATGTGTTGTGCACCCTAAACCCTAATTACTCAATAGGAATAGTTGATATATACTAACTATAATTGGTTAGTTACTCAGTTGGTAGTGATTTTACAAATTCTGTTTTGTTTTCCATTGGATTCATGACTTGTCATCGATATTCACACCTAGTCCACAAGTTCATTGGAAGAATCAAGATAAGTGCAATCAGGCAGTTCAACCATCAACATTACAACCTACGGGACAGCCAGGATCTTTTACGTTTCCGACTCGGAACCAGCCCAGTAGGTTTATTCCAGTAGATAGGCCAAACTTTTCAAATAACAGTGGGAGAGGACTGGTTCACTGTTTCCGTTGCAGACAATTGGAACATTATGCGAGTGAGTGTACTAATGACGGTTATGCGCCAATTTGTGGAAATTCTAAGCAGTCAAGACATATGACTACTGAGCGTAATGCTCCGTTCAATATTAGTAATGAAGATCAGAGAACGTAGACAAGTAATCCCGTGGAGGAGAACAATCGACCATCACAAGAGTCACCAATACATCATATGTGTTGAGACAGGATGAATGATCATTCATTCAACTCTACCTACCCTACCTAACTTAATGCCCGGTAGCTAATTAGTTAAAGCAGTATTTACTATATCTACTTTGTAACCACCCGGGAATATATATAAATATGTAACCACCTGGGAATATATAAATATGTAACGACCTGAGAATGTTTACGCTCTTCTTTCTCAATTTTACGCTCACCTCTTGCTCCATGTCTTAACACGTTATCAGCATGCTCCTACCTTGATGATTGTCTGTTATCTCCTTCTCTCTCGACTCAGTTGCTTTCGGCCTTTTGTTGTAGCAATAGAATCTCAGCAGATCGGTTGCAACTCCCTCACGGTCGGCATTAACCGCAGCTCCCTTGCATGTAGTTGTTGAAACAGATCGCACGTAGTAGAAACCATCGCATGTAGTTGTTGAAACAGATCGCATATAGTAGAAACCATCGCATGTAGTTGTTGAAACATATCGCATGTAGTAGAAACCATCGCATGTATTTGTTGAAACAGATCTATAGCTGCAGGAAAGTAGCCAGGACACTCCAAATTGCAACCGGATCACATTCAGCCATAGCCGTAGCATCGAGAGAAAATAACAAATAGACAGACCATCAAGACAAATAGTTCCATGAGCTTCGTGAGCACACAATAGAATTCGAACGCACTCACACCACGGAGACACTACTAGAAAATCATGACCGAATCAACAGAAAATCAACTGATTTCTGTTGTTTGGGGCACTGCAATGACCGATTTTATTGATTTTTAAATTTTTTGTAAAAATCAACAAATTGTTACCTACTTTCTGTTGATTTGAATAGTGCGATGACCAAATCAACAGAATGTTAGTGAATCTGGAATCTTTTTTAAATCTTTTTGGATTCTTATGGAATCTTTTTGGAATCTGTTGGAATCTTGTGGAATATTTTGGAATCCATTGAAATATTTTAGAAATATTTGGAATCTTTTGCAATTTATGGATTCGACTTCGTATGTTTATAAGATTTTGGAATGTTATTATACGATAGCAGTAGGACAAGGTTGGTATATTGATGCCAAATAATTAATTTACTCTCGAAACCATGAATCATGTTTTCAACCCATTTTCCACTTTTGAGTAAGCCCTTTTTGATACAATATTTGTTGAATACAATTTTTGTACAAGATGTGAATTTTTTAATAAATTTGTGTTTCACTATTCAGTTACTGCCTAGAATCTTTTGATCTATTCAAGTTGCAATTAAAAAGTTATTTTTCAAAAGGTGATTTTTTTTAGTTTTGGGTAATTTCGGGCACCCATGACAAATAGATCCAATTGGTTTTAAATTCTTTAGACAAACTCTAAACAAGATTGTGAATATAATCCTCAAAGTTGAAAACATCAAAGCACAAAATTATGACTTTCAAAACACTTAAAACATTTAAAACACCCTCATTTGGGCAACATTTAAAACTCTTTGGTTGAAGTTCTATGTACTTTGAAAGTTTTTTTAACTTAATCGTTCACAATTTAATCCCTAAAGGACCGGGAGGTGTTGAACTTAGCTCTTGTTTTTTTGACTAGCTCTTGTAGCAAGCTCAATGCCTTATTAGTGTGGGGTAATTTTGACAATCGGCACCGTTGAAACTAAAGAAGACTAACGTAGTTTTTTTATGAAAAAAAGATCAACAAAATCGCACAATTTTTGAGAAAATGCCACCGTTGAGAAGATTGATGGTACTTGTTTGGGGTATTTTGTACACATGCTGAAATCGGATTGTTCAAAAGTGCTCCAAAAATTCTGAAATTTTTACTGTGAGTAGAAATCATCATTTAAAATATGTGAAAAAAATTTCAAGTAATGTGGAGGTGTAGAGGGAAAGATATGGGGGTCTGAAGTGACGCCTAGATACTCATCGTGCAATTCAAAAAAATCACGAAAAATCGCTCACTTGATAAATTTCCGATCGAGAAGTACCTACAGATTTAGCTCTCAAAAAGAGCCAGGGTCTCTTTGTTGCTCATCCTACAATTCAAAGCCTAAGAACCGGAATTTTCTCACTTTCTAGTTCTAGAAGCCGCATGGGGGCCTTACGGTCATTTAGGGGTTAAAAAAAAAACTCACTAGATTTTGGCGGCCATTTTGTCATAGTAGAATAACTTTTTTCAAAACTTTTTGGACTAAGAAAAGCTGGTAAATTAAGTTAAGTTTCATCTCCAAAAATCCGTTTGTGATTTTGAGCCTCCAATCAAAAGTTATAGACAAAATTCAGAGTGGGGTAGCAAGGAATATTTTCTTTGATATTTTCAAACACCCTCTCTGAATTTTGTCTATAACTTTTGAATGGAGGCTTCAAATCACAAACGGATTCATAGGGATGAAACTTAATTTGATTTCCTACCTTTTCTTACTCTAAAGATTTTTGAAAAAAGTTGTTTTACTATGTCAAAATGGCCGTCAAAGTCTGCTGAGTTTGAAAACAACGATTAGTAAGTGTATATGTAAGAAAGAAATTATTAATTGGTCATCAAGTTGTAGTGATGGTGAGTTGGTTAGTTGGTTGAGTCATTAGTATGAGGTCTTGAGTTCGAACCCGATTGGCAACCGTTTGTGTGTAGCTTGGCTGCCCGGAATCGCCAGGCAACCAAAAAAAGTAATTTCTGCCATGAAATCCGGTTAGCCAAAAAAGTAATTTTTGCCCGAAAAATTCGGGCAGCGAAAAAATGTTTTTTTTTTTTTTTTTTTCATTTTTTTATTGACGAAATCAACAGAAAATATCAACAGATTTCTGTTGATGGATGACCAGAACAACGCGACCGAATCAACAGAAAATATCAACTCATCTCTGTTGATTTGGACGTTGATTTTTCTAGTAGTGAGACCATAGATAGAATAGCTATGGCAACAGAACCACGTCCAAAAGAAAATAGGATAACTCCTCTATTCTTCGACCCTTTAGAACTAGATGGCTCGAATTCCTTGATTGACATTTCAACATGCGTACTTACCTATCCGCAAAGCAACTCGACCCCACGATCAATCTACACCCCGAGGAGGCAATCAAGTCGATATACAAGTGGAAAACTCTACTGATCTTGTGACGACCGAGACCCGTCACTTCGCATGCAGTATTTGCACGAAGAAGATCCAGCACGACTGTGGGCTCAACTAGAGACGCGATTCCAACACGAGGAGACCATCATCCTCCCGCAAGCTCGCAGCAATTGGCTCGACCTTCGAGTGTTGGACTTCCCCAACTTCCACAGCTATGACTCGGAGCTCCACCGCATTGTTGTACAACTCCGAATTTGTTAACAGCAAATCACGGAGAGCGACATGATAGATATGACACTCACAACCTTCCCACCTGCTTGCGCAATTCTTTCCCACCATTATCGCAACATGAAATTCACCAAGCATGCAGATCTCATGCGCTATCTTATGATTGCGGAGAAACAACAACAGCTCTTGCTCAAGACAGCAGAAGCCAGACCAGCGAAGGAAATCCACAACACGGAGATTTCCAAGCAAACCAAGAGCAGACCGGTGCCTTCCTCAGCCTCTAAGCCAGGCGGTCCCAGCCGTGAATCCCACATATTGGACGCACCGCGCAGAACGCCGAAGGGGAACTGGAAGACGCAACACAAGTGGAACAAGCACAAGAACCAGAGGTATGCAAACAAACACAGACCTGGTCAATCTCCACAATCTCCAGGGACATCTATCAAGGGTACGTGCCACAAATGTGGCAGGAAAGGACATTATGCAAAGGAATGCAGAGCCTCACAATACATAACGGACATGTATAAAGAGCTCCAGTCCTTGGGGGGGCGGAAAGAGGGAAACGCATACCCTGGATGCCCCCTCCCTCACCTTGACAGAATTAGACCCTGAGAATTACATGTTCCAGGGTGAAAACACTATCAACAAGGCTAACATTGCCTTGCTTGACAGTGCTTCTACCCACACAATTCTCCAAGACCAGGCCTTCTTCGAGTTCAAGACTCGAAAAGAGCCGTGGCAATCCTGTGACATAGTCACAATAGCAGGAAAGCGGAACTTTAAGTTCCGCGAGGGCCGGACAAACATAGTCTTGCCCGGGGGAGCCCCCCTCACCTACGAACAGGCAATGTTTGCCCCTAGAGCCCTCCAGAGTCTGATCAGCTACCAACACTTAAGGGCCAACCATATCCACGTCTCCACTGCGGAAGAGCACGGTGAAGAGGTTCTAGAACTCTGGCAAGGGTTGACGATCCTCGCCACCGCTACAGCAAGAGTCAATGGCCTATACGAGCTTCCCATTTTGGGAACTAGCCCCACCTATCGCGGTGTAGAAGAGGCAGATGGCCGCCTAGCGCGCCCAAGCCTACCCGTCACGAGTGCCAATACGTCTTTCTTGACAACCAATACAAGAGCAGACCTGTGGCATCGCCGGCTGGGGCACCCCAGGACAATGATGATGAGGAGGATGATCCCAATTTTGAACGGCCACGACATGTGTACCAGCGACGCAGGACATGTAAGAGAATGTCCAGCTTGCATTCAAGGCAAATTCATTCGCCAGCCCTCACGCTGGAAGCTGCCCGAGGAGATGCCCGCGCCACTTTACCGTCTTCATGGCGACTGGTGCGGCCCAATTACTCCAGCATGAGGTCAGTTCAAGTATTTCTTCGTTCTTGTTGATGCTTCGGGTCGTCATGCCGAAGTCTCCCTCATGACCACTAGAAACATGGTATTTCCTAAGACACTAGCGATGCTCCTGAAATTTAGAAATCACTACCCCGATAACCGAGTCTGTTTTCTTAGGATGGACAATGCATTAGAATTTAAATCCCAAACATTTGAGGACTTTTGTACAGCCACAGGGATCAAACTCACTTATTTTGTCCCCTATGAACACGCACAGAACGGCCTAGTTGAAGCCTTTATAAAATAGATACAACTCATTGTACGTCCTCTACTCTTTCATGCCAATCTCCCAACTACGTATTGGGGACACGCAGTCTTGCACGCTGCAGTTCTCCTTAGGTATCGACCTACATTACTACACACTCAAACCCCGCTAGAAATAGCATCAGGAAGAGTCCGACAAATCTCCCACCTCCACACATTTGGTTGCGAAGTTTGGATTCCCGTATCACACCCCAAACAGAATACTATGGAGCCTCATAGAATTAGAAGTATTTATTTGGGTTTTGACTCACCCAACATCATTAGATACAAACTACCCGATCGAGATGATGTATACAAGGCTAGATTCTTCAACTGTAAATTTATAGAGAACCACTTCCCGGGCACTCCAAGCAAGAACAACAAGTCATAGCTCAACTTTAGGGCACTAGAGACACTCACCTTCAAACCGGACCCCCAGACAGCCCTTACAGAAACCGAGGTTAGAAAACTATTAGATCTACAAAACCTCGCCGAAAAAGTACTTGACAGATTTCAAACCGGACCACGCATACTTAGAAGTCCAGTGCCAGGATCAGGGAACCTAGTCCCAGCTTCGATACCAAAGAAGCGAAAGCCCAACCCTAGAGCAACACTCCATGTAGAACAACCCAACGAGTCCATCGACATCACCTGGGATGACCCCGAGTCATTCGTGACCAGCCTCACAAACCCTGATTCAGACCTTGTCACGCTCGATCAAGAGCGCAAACGACCAGATTGGCCCCAATGGGAAAAAGCGTTACACGCTGAGTACCAATCCCTCAGAAAACGAGCAGTCTTTGGACCTTTAGTTAACAACCTCACAACCAAACCCATAGGACACAAACTGATTTTCACAAAGAAACGAGATGAGCATGGAAATGTACTACGGTACAAAATGAGATTAATAGCACAAGGATACACACAGAAACCCGAGGTTGACTTTGAGCAAACATACTCACCGGTGATGGACAATACTTCCTTTCGCTACCTCCTAAGCCTAGCAGTGCACCTTGCACTTGAGACTTGTCTTTTTGACGTCGTCACGGCCTACCTATATGGTGACTTGGAGACACAGCTCCACACCAAGCCACCACCTGAGTACATATCCAATTCAGCGCCTGCCCAGCCAGGACGCTTCCAACGACTCAAAATCTGCAAGGCCCTATACAGTCTAAAACAAGCCGGCAGAGCATGGTACCACCATCTGAAATCGTACTTGCTTGCAAATAGTTTCGAGATTCATCCCGCTTTGCCTTGTATTTTTGTTCTAAAAACAAATGCGCAATTTGTCATTCTTGCAGTTTACGTTGATGATCTAAACTCTATCGGAACCACAGCTTTGAGCAAACATGTAGAGGGTATACTAACCAAACAGTTTGAGATGAAACTGTTAGGCAAAACTTCGTACTGCTTAGGACTTCAGATTAAACACCTTGCAGACGATAGCATGCTTCTCCACGAGCAGACGTATGTCCGCAAACTCCTCAAGACCTTCAACATGGACAACGCAAATGCACTATCCGCGCCCATGATCGGGAAAAGCAAGTCGGAGGATGATCCATACCGCCCCGCCGAACCCGAAGAGGAGGAGCTCGAGAAGCAGCAATACCTCGCAGCAGTGGGAGCCCTGCTTTACTTGACGACCAACACCCGCCCCGACATTAGCTTCGCCGTCGGCATCCTTGCAAGGCACAGCCAACGACCAACAACAAGACACTGGCAGAGAGTCAAACATTTCCTGAGGTACCTCCGAGGTACATAAGACATGGGCCTCCATTTTTGCAAAGGACCAAGCAACATCATCGGATACGCAGATTCTGGGTTCAAGACAGATCCAACATCCGGCAAATCACAAACGGGGTACATCTTCATCAAGAACGGAGCCCCCATTTCTTGGCGCTCCACAAAGCAAACCGTCACCGCCCCCTCGACGAATCACGCCGAACGCCTTGCGTTTCATGAAGCATCTCGTGCATCAGTGTGGCTTCGAACGATGCAAAGTGCCATTTCACAAATGGCCGGCTTTAACCTCGCTGAGAAACCAACCATAATATTCGAAGAGAATGTCGCGTGCATCGAACAGGTTTCTTCGGGATTCATCAAGGCAGACAGAGTCAAGCACATCAGTCCTCACATTTTTGGCTACACACAGGACCTCACCGAATCCAAGCAAATCGAAGTTCGGAAAGTCACATCAGCGGAAAACATCAGGGATATTCTTACAAAGGCACTACCACCGCCTCAACACCGCAATTTAATTGCCGCTGCAAGAATGAGGACCCTATCAGAATTAGAAAATGAAAGTTGAATTTGACGGCGAACGGTGACTTCACTCTTTTTCCTTCAAACACTTTGAAGTTTTTTTAACGAGGAAGTTCATCGTTCGAGGAGGAGTATTGAGAGAGGATGAATGATCATCCATTCAACTCTACCTACCCTACCTAACTTAATGACCGGTAGCTAATTAGTTGAAGCAGTATCTACCATATCTACTGTGTAACTACCCGGGAATATATAAATATGTAACCACCCGGGAATGTTTACGCTCTTCTTTCTCAATTTTACGCTCACCTCTTGCTCCGTGTCTTAACAATATGGAAGCCACACAAGTAGTGCACACTGGAGCTCAAGTTAAGAGTAAGGATACAGTATCTCAAGTAACTGTATCTTTACTTTTAGGATTTAGGGTTTAGGGTTTAGGGTTACATGGGTGTTCCCTCAATTTCTGAGGGGTTATTTTTGAGATTTGAAGACATCTACCCCCCCCCCCCCCCCCCCCATTTTTGAGGCTTGTGCATTCGTTGGTGTGATCCATTTTGGAAAAAATCCTCTTCCTCTTTTCCATCTGATACTTAGAATAGCGGCAATCGACGGATGATTCTGAAACTCCTAAACTCTAGAACCACAACAGACAGTTAGGGCGACATCCTATGGTTTAGGATCATTGGTGTGATCCGTTGTGGTTCACTGCACAGGATGGCAGAAGGCGAGGTGCAGAGCTTGAAGCATCTACAATTATGGCAAGAAGAAGAGATTCAAGCGGACGCCATGCGATTATCTAAGTACCCGTGTCTATGCATGGAATGTGCGGGAGGGAAAGTCCTCGATCGAGCCACAATTCGAAAGCATCTTCGCAACAGCAAAGGGACCCAGTTTTTACGGCCTCTATCCTGGTAAGTGATTCCAACCAACCACTTTTGAATGAGCATAACCGGGTGGTCCTACTGTGGCCGAGTTTGAATGTGAAAGTATATGAATTCTGTAGGCCCGGTGGAGACCCATTGTAAAAGCTGCATCTCTGACAGCACTGACAACCTTTCTAAGAGGAAAAGAGTCATCAACAAACGCTATACCGACGGCAACGTCTGCGAGAGTTCAAGCCTTGCAAACGTGGCGGTCAGATGTGTATGATGGACAATGGTGTGATGGACCCATTTCCAAGTTGACACAATTTTCTTATTGGAATAGACATTGGGAAGTAAGAGTGTCCAATTTCCCCTTCATGGGTTGGGGTCTCTTTGCACTCCAACCCGCGAAAGAGGGAGAAGAACTGCTTCCCGTTGAAGGACCACAATACACCTTGCCAAAATACAAAATCTTGAGCAAGACACTACCTCGACTATGGTCATATATGATGCAAGCTAAGGTGGACTTGTACATCAACGGAGATGTAGTGAAGGGGAATGTTGCTCGATTCATTAATAGTTTGATAGGGCGCAATGACATAGGAAATGTGGTGTGGGAGTTTTGCATGTTGCCTAAACCATGAAACACTCAAGAATGGGGATGTGTAATTACTATAGCGACAAAGGACATTAGGGCCGGAGAAGAACTGTATGCAGAGTACTGTCTAAACCCGTACACGGTATTGTAAATTTCATGGAACAGTACAACCAGGACATGACTACGCTCAGTCATGTTTTTTCTAACATGACTACAAGCAGTCATGGTTTTTCCAGCAGGACTACGCGCAGTCATGTTCTATTTAGCATGTCTAGAGTGAGTCGTGTTTTCTGTAGACAAGAGAAAACAATATTGTCAAGAGAAAACAGTAGTGTGAAATCTCCTCATTTGACACACATTGGATGTCATGCACTGTGAACAAAACATCGCTTAGAATATTATGAAAACCATATTTGGAGAAGACACCCCTGGAGTCCGATTCAACATGAAGGAAGCAGGTATATGCAAACATCTATGGCCCGTACGAGGAAAGAAACCCGGCAGCGTCATATTATCTCGGTCCTCGTACCTTCTAACAAAAGAGGAGCGTGAAGTCTTTGTAGACCAAGTGCGTTCATTGCGAACCTCCACCCAGTATGTGGAGCAACTTAAGAAGCGCGTCAACTTGGATGGGCACATCAAAGGCTTAAAATCCGATGACTACCATGTCCTCATACAACAAGCGTTGCCAGTATGTGTGCGTTCTACAATGGCAAGGGAAGTTCGGACAACAATAATAATGTTGAGCCGAGTATTCAGGAGGATATGTGCTAAGTCCATTGATCCCAAGGCAATAGAACAGATGAGGTGCAAAGTGGCCATAGCATTATGCATGTTGGAAATGGAATTCCCACCATCATTTTTTGATATGATGACCCACTTGGTTATGCACCTCGTGAAGGAAGTAGCAATTTGTGGACCCGTGCATACAAGATGGATGTATCCTATAGAAAGGTACTTGAAGACACTGAAAGGGTACGTCTGAAATTGTGCTCGACCAGAAGGTAGCATGGCCGAAGGGTATGCTATAGTCGAGGCATTGGGATTCTGCACCGAGTATATGCAGGAGTATACAACTACCACGCGAAGAGTGTGGGATGATAAAGAAGACTCATTAATGTACAACGAGATCCTCGAAGGTAGCGAACGGGCACGCCGCCTGTCACCTGACCTACAACAATGGATTCACGAGTTTGTGGTGAACAATGCGGCACCATTGGAAGATTGGAGGAGGTGAGTTTCCATGACGGGAGAAGTACTTGTGGTGCACCCCAAACTTTCAAAGCAACGCAAGTATATGCAATATGACTGCCCCGTACTAATGTCATAGGCGTCACGGGTAACGGTTTTGATTGTCGAAATCTTCTAACCGCATGCAAAGTGTAATTTGCCATGAGCGACCACAGTCGGCTAAAGAGGGTGATCTAAAACCTTACTTTTGTGTGAACATGTACATGAGTATGACTCTTCTATCATACATGAGACATGATGATGAAATGGCACGTCGCGAATGGGAGCGCCACGAGTATAAGCGTAACAAACGGAAGGCTTAGGTAGTGTTTCCAACAAAGATGTGCGACAAAGATTTCCACATTTGGTTTCCAAAAGCAGTGATACGCGCCATAGAAGATGAGATTGAGGAGGTCCCTAAAGACGTCAAGGCCTTGATATTACCTTCATCGGGTCAAGCCAAGTCGTATCGATCCATGCATGCATTTGGAAACCACATCCGTGTCCGGAGCGCCGAGGCACAATTCACAACAATGGACTCCGGGGTAGCCGCAACCTTTGGGCAACTTTTTCGCGCGGGCCTCAAAGATACAAATGTGAAGGCAGTAGAGTTGGAGTACGTGAGATGGGTGGAGGAAATCCTATCTGTGGACTACGGACACTTTGAGGTGGTGGTCCTCTATTGCGATTGGATGGTTGCAAACATGAAGGGAGATGGGGCCACCATGAAGCGCGATGACTACGGTTTCACTACTGTAAACTTTGACAGATTGATCCCATACTCTGCATAGTCATTTGCCTTCCCTCTCAACATCGAACAGGTTTTTTTGCACCTGACGTGGCCAAGCGTGGATGGAAAGTTGTGTTGCGCAGGAACCGAGAGGCGTTCGGTTATTCTCCAAACACAAGACAACGGATGAAGTATAATGCATATCCTTCGGCACAAATTTTCCCAGACTTGAAGCCACAGGCCTATATGAGGATCTCATACCCAAGACACCCATCTTGGGCGATGCAGTGGAGGCAGCTCCGGAGGTGGTAGCTAAAGCATTAGAACGCCACAGACAGGACGACACATCGGTAGATGATGTAGAGTACTGTGACTCAGACCGGGACTGACTCCCCGGCCAAGACAGACACTTGTATATGTACATGAAACTTCAATGGATATTTCTATATATTTCTTTATATATATTCACAGGTACAAATTTAGTACACTATTGGCTTGGCCACATAACACACATTCATTTCATCATCTAAGGCCTTATTCATGAATATGAGACAAGGTAAAGTCTCATTTTAATCACTTCTATATTTAGAATATAAAAGGGTTCATTAAATTGGGACACTTCAATAAATTGAGATTTTAAAATGCCAAAATAGATGTGAAGTTATTTTCTATCACTTTAAATAGTGGGATGAACCCACAATTGACCTTTGAATTTTTTCATTTCCTTAAAAACATACAAATTAAATAAAGCAAGATGTCATCAATTCAGACATTTCTTGAAATTGACAGTTGCATGTGTCACTGATAAATTTCTAGGCTGTTCATACCCAACTTCAACACGTAAAACATCTTCATCAAAGACATTTCGAATGAAAACACTCAACGAGGAACATAGAAAACGAATAAGAAAAATTGAAATATACTATTAATAGAAATGAATGTCCGTTACATTGCCACACTATTCTAATAAAATTCACAAAGCATATTTTTGCGAATATCTCAAAACAAGTCAATGCAAAGTCCATTCTTCGCCACACCCTACAATAAAGACAACTTATATATTTATGAAATATTCATCCTTCTGCAATAGATTCATCGTCGCGACAATCAACCGTATAAGCTTCCACTGATGCTTTGATGATGTCAATTTGGGGCCTTGGAATTGCCACCCTCGGATTTGAAGTCCCCTCTCGCATTCGTGGCTTCCAAGCCGTCATGATACAGTCCGTGCTCGACCACGTTGGGCTTATTGCTCGACCTTTGCGCCACACATTCCCTTTTTTTGTGTCCCATCCATCATATGTTCTCATGTTAATGTGTCGTTCTGAAGCTGGAGTCCAATATTGAATTTGGATCATATGCACATGCCCTGGATCCGGACTTGGGTTTGTAATGGCTCTGGCAAGCCAGAATGGCTTAGGGTCATCATTAGCAGGACGGACCACTACAAAATAACCTGCAAACGTATCGCGGTTAACACGGAAAGAAGTGCGTGGACGATCGCGTCTACGGCCGACAAAGGGTGCATCCTCTGCATCTTCTTCTTGAAGTGTGCCATTCCTCCGTCTGCGATCTACCTCATCATGAATGATCCTCAAAGCCGGCCAAAATCCATCCTGTAATCTCGCACTTGGCAGTAGATCTGCATCGAGAGCAGTTCTAATACCTTTCCAATAATCTTTTATAGGGTCGTTCTTCCGCCTGAACTCTCCAGATTCGTCATCGTCAGCCATTCCGCTCCACTGTGCAATGAAACCATTCAAACCTCTCTTAATCTCATCAAGAGAACGCATCTTTTGAGGAACTAGAGGTGGGGGATCACCACATGGAATTCTTGGTCGCCCGTCTTCAGTCTCAGACCACAAGCGAATCCCGTTGCCGTGCTCTGGCAACCAGTTCTTCTCGGTACACAAATTCTTATACTCCATTAAAGGCCATCCACTGGAATCCATGTAAAACATGAATTGTTGAGACCTAGAATGCCCTTCCAAAAAATCTCCCCCTGCCCCTAAATAACCATCAACAAATCGCTTGAAATCAGGAACCTCCTCAATGAAATGAGGAATGACCGGGTGTGATTCACAATCCATAAAGGATTTCATGAGTCTTGGAACTATTGGATAGTTATTTGTCTTCAACATAGAGCTCCACCGACCAAAAAGAGCATCTATGTCTTCATGAGTGTGCCTAATGTGATTAAGTATAAAACCCAGAGAGAATAATAAATTATTTCTATGGATCTAAGTTCGAACGCTAGGGAGGTGTATTTATGGGATAATTAGTTTATTAAATCGTTTTCTACGATGATATGAATGATAAAACGCAATTTGATTCACAAATAATTTTAAATCTCACTAGGCTTTCACTCAACAACATAAAATCAACCCAAGGGAATAGATTTTAAAAACCCGGCATTTCGTTCTTCACAACGGCTATTTCTGCCTTTGGTTTCAGGTTCCTGCTTTGGATCACCATTGGTACATCTTCCTCCTGCTGGCGGTCTTGTCGTTCATCTCCTTTGGGGTTGTTTCTCCAATCGGTTATAATCTCTCAAACTCTCATGTTGGATTATCTAATTTTCTTTTGGCTCAAATCCCCAAAGGCAAACATCCCATTCACAAAATCTCCCACTGGTATCTTTAACAGTCTAATCAAATCTTCCCAATTCTATTTTAGTTTTTCACTAAACATTCACAATCCCACTCCAATCACATCTCACAATCCTCTTGGATTTAATTTCCATACGACTCCCAATGCAATCACATCCATAAATATGCATAAACTCCAAGGGCATACTCATTCACTGGCTTGGATAACACTCATGGATTGTCTGTCTCCCATACAGAAATCAACCACTGGTTTCTTTAATTTTCCCACTCACATACATACCACCAGTATACTCCACTGGTATAATCCCTATATTTAATCTCCACTGGACTCTCAAAACTCCATACACCGCAATTCAAATGTAATTCAATAATTCAAAATAAACAATCACACATCACACACAATAACTC
Organism: Pohlia nutans; assembly: GCA_022496805.1. NCBI lineage: Eukaryota > Viridiplantae > Streptophyta > Bryopsida > Bryales > Mniaceae > Pohlia > Pohlia nutans. The sequence goes on along the minus strand of CM040088.1, from coordinate 43,894,558 downwards.
CAAATAATTCTCACTTATATTAATTCACCACAAAGTATTTTTCCACATAACATTTACTTCCACTGGATTCCTCAATTTCAAAAACAACACAACTCCGCTCTAAAAATCCTATAAAGCCAACCTCGGCCTGGATACATTCACTCCGAATGTTCACAGTCTCCATTGCCATGAACTCCTAAATAGGAAACCACTAGATTCCAATGGCCACCACATGCCAAACTTAACCGCCTACTAAATAACTTCCCACTGGTTTACTACCCAAAGGAACTACTTACCCTACTGGTATCTTTCCAATGGCATAGTTACATAACCATTAGTGACCAACGATTACCTATTGAGTAAAATTCCTTATTTAGCTTACCACAGCATTTACCAATGGCGAATTTATATTCCTAAACTCAGCAAATCCCCTTGGCATTACAAAATTTAAACAATTGGAAATACATGCTCTTCACATAGCCTTACTCCCATCCGTTTGTGTCCCCACAAACATCATGTCTTCATTTCTTCAGCTCCTTTCCTTTGGATGAACTGGCCTCCTGCTCGGACTTCACAGTTGCCACTGGAGAAGGACGCAATCGACGCGGTGGAATGGTCACCCTTGGTACTAAACCCTGTCAGAGCGACTCCAATCGTTGAATCTCCTCTTCGTATAATCGCTGGCCCTCCTTAAGTCTTTGTTGAACTAAAGAATCCTGTTTTCTGGAGGACCTCCCAATCTTGAATCATTACCCCCATGGTATCTTCCAAAGGGGAAAATATCTTCATGTTGTACGTCCGGGATGTCAATACCATTGGTGCTTTGACATTGTCTCCCAGCTTGAGCTTCTTCTCTTTTGGCTCATTTTCGAAGTTGTAAGGGTCCTCCGTCATCTTGACTCTATTGGCCTCGTTTTCTTCCTCCAACTTATTCAGGATAATCACCTTCTGTTTATTCGACCCATAACCAAAATACACCATATGGAATACCTGCAAGACCTTACACAGTCTCTCCACTTTGTATGTTCTTTTCTAATGGGACTGTCTCTACTGTTCTCACTCCTAATACAACTAGGACTTTCTCCACTAGAAAACAAACTCACCACCGGTACTCTCCCTTCAATCTGGGTTTATAATCCTTACAAGTACACTCCACTAGATGACAAAGATTGAAATTTTGGAACACAAAAAATAGATTTCACCTTAATACATCCCCAAACAGCCACACTAAATTTTTGCTATACAATCCACTACCCTAATTAGGTCTATGATAACCTGTAGGACTCAATACTCTCTGGAGCTCACACAAAATTACCCATTTGGAAAAACTACACCCTTTACAACAAAGAACATACAAGAATGTAAAGGAAAAACTCCCAATGGACAACAACAGTACCCGAATACTGCAAAAACTCCAGCTGGGTCCTTCTCCTCTTCTTCTGGTTTTCCGCCTTTGGATGTATCTTCCACTCACAAATTTCTCCCTTTTCACTCGGCTTGTGCAATTGTGCTTCACCGCTCCAATGCGCTCCAAGTTTGCTCATGAATTCCACTCTTCAAAGCTCTCAATTGCGCTTCAGGTGGCCTCTACTGGTCTCAAAAACCCTACTGGTTTCTCGGCTTCCTCCCTTAGAATTTATACTCCACCGTGTGCTCCAATTTTTTTCAAAATCTTCTCAGACTCTTGCTTACGCACTCTCAATTTCTTGGGATTCTCACTCTCCTGTCATACCCTAATGCGCCTCACTTGTGTTCACGACCCAATGGAAAAATGGTTTGCTCCACTGGTTTGTTTCTTCCTCTCGAGTGCTGCCCTAACTACGTATCCTTTGCTCCTCTGGTACTTTTCCTTTTCTTGATACCCTTTTGGTATATTCGTTCCACTAATAACTTTCTCCCATGGGTTGACTAGTACTTCCACTGGAGTAGAATTCTCCCTTTGTATTGCATTCTTCCTTTTTGGTAAAATTATTATTATTATTATTATTATTATTATTATTATTATTATTATTATTATTATTATTATTATTATTATTATTTTCTTAATTTTTTTTTTTTTTCTTTTTTTTTCTTTTTTATTTATTTATTTATTTATTTATTTTTATTTATTTATTTTTTTTATTATGATTATTTTAGTTTATTTTTTTATATATATATTTTTTATGTTTTATTTCTTCACTCTTATATTAAATCTATATTACTATTATTATTATTGTTTTATTTCTTTCATTAGTTTTTATTTATTTAATTTTATTTTCATACTCCCAATTTTATTATTAATAAGCGTTAATTTATTTGTCTTAATCTGTTAATTGTCTTTTGAAGTTGTGCACTCTCTCTCTTTACAATTCTATCTTCTACACAAAAATGGATGGATATTGTCCTAACGTTTCACTCCGTAAGGCTATTATTCCATTTATTAAGTCTTTCTCCTTTTTCACTCGTCATTTTTGTAGAAAAACACTAAGTTTATGCAAAATAAATAAATAATTAATTATTAATTTTTTTATTTTATTTTTGTTTCACTCTTGGGATGCATTAAATTCAAAAGTTTGTTTAATTTTTATTATCTATTATTTTTATTTTTACTTATTTACCTTATTTATTATTAAGTTATTATTTGTATGAGGTTTTATTTAATAAAAGGACTCTTTTTGTTTTTCTTCACAATACACTCCCTTCCTCCGTATTAAAGCCGCCCTCGGCTTAAGTATAATATGTCTTCAAGCGATAACCATTGATCCGTGTTGGCAATAACTGTCCTTCAAAATCTTTTAACTGGATGGACCCATTGGGATTGACATCTACTACAATGTAAGGCCCCAACCAATGGATTTGCAATTTTCCCGGGAATTTCATAAACCGGCTATCATAAAGTAAGACGAGATCCCCCTCACGAAATTCTTTGTGAATCAATTTGCTATCATAGAATGTTTTCCGTTTTTGTTGAGCAACATAAGTGTTATATAAAGCTTCTCTTCTTATTTCGTCTAATTTTTCCAATTCCACAAGTCTATTTTGAAGACTTTCTACATCACCCATTCTATAGTTGATTGCGATCCGGAGGGAAGGTAATTCAAACTCTATTGGGAGTATAGCCTCTTGGCCATAAACCAAGGTGAATGGGGTAAACTTTGTTGTGACTTTGTAAGAAGTCCTATAAGCCCATAAAGCTGCCCATAATTTCTCATCCCAATCTGGACCGGATCCTGAAATTGTTTTAGTTAAAATATTACATAACAAGCCATTGGTTTTCTCCGTTTGCCCATTAGCACGCGGATGATACGGACTTGTTTTCCGATGTTTAATTAAAAATTTATTCGTGAGTTCGGCAATTGTGGCATTTAAAAAATGAGTACCCCTATCGCTAATTAATTCCAATGGACAACCAAAACGAGAAATTATATTTTCGTATAAAAATTTGGCTACCGTAGCGGCGTCATTATTCTTATTAGCAACAGCCTCAGCCCATTTAGTGGCATACTCTGTGGCTACCAAGATATAACGTTTTCTACCATGTTTGGTAGGGGGTGCAATGGGACCGACAAAGTCAATACCCCACTTCTCAAATGGAGCCAATGCCAATAAAGGTTGCAAAGGCATAGCCTTAGAGGGGGTAGGTTTACCAACCCTTTGGCACGGGTCACAAACTTTTACGTAATGATGGGCATCTTTAAAAAAAGACGGCCACCAGTAACCCGCCATTAAGACTTTTCTAGCGGTAGTGCCTCCCGCAAAATGTCCACCACTCCCATCGGTGTGACACCCTTCCAAAACAAGGAGAATTTCATTGCTAAAGACACATCGCCGTAATACACTATCTGTACCTTTTTTATAGAGTATATTATTTATTAGAGTAAAAGGTGCACATTTTTGTAAGAATGATTTGACTTGGTTCTTAGTATAATGATTTGGAATTTTATTATGATTTAAATATTCCAAAATCTCACCATATTCCGATTGGATATTTTCTACTACGAATAACTGACCATCAGGTAATTCATCATCCAGTGGTAATAACTCACTGGGAAGGAATGGCTCCAATCGGGACAGATAATCCGCATTGGCATGGGTCTTGCTAGGACGTACTACAATGGAAAAATTAAATTCCTGAAGCAACAAGACCCACCGGGCCAATCGACCACTCAAATCAGGTTTATTAATTAAATATTTGAGTGCATCATGGTCAACATAAAATATAAAATAATATCCTAACAAATAGTGACGAAATTTTTGAACAGCAAAAATCATACCCAGAGCTTCCCTTTGTGTTGTGGTATAATTTTTCTCAGCGGGAATTAATTGCCTACTGGCAAAGTAAATGGGATGATCCATATTGTTTTCATCCTTTTGGCTAAGTACACACCCCAGAGCAATATTAGATGCATCAATATACACATGGAAAGGTTGATCCCAATTAGGCGGAATCAGTACTGGGGAGGTACTTAACCTTTCTTTGAGGGTAAGAAAAGCGTTGGTACATTCAGGAGTCCACATGGGGTTAGTTCCCTTTTCTAATTTTTTTAGTAGATTTGTTAAAGGTGCAGCATGTAAAGCATAGTCTTTAACCCCCCTACGGTAATAACTGCCCAGACTGACAAAACTTCGTACCTCTGTAACAGTCTTGGGTTGAGGGGTATTAACAATCAGGGCAATTTTATCCGGATCGGTACTAATCCCTTCCTTACTGACAATATGCCCAAGGAGTTTCCGATAAGGGACGACAAATTGGCATTTTGAGGCGTTTAAAGAAATGCCAAATAAGTGACATTGTTCAAAACACAAAGCCAATTGTTTAGGATGGTCCACTTTAGTACCAAATACGCAAAAGTCATCCAAAAATATTTCCATAAATTTACGGAGGTATTTTTGGAAGGCTACCGTCATGACACGTTGAAACGTGGCAGGTGCGTTACACAAGCCAAATGGCATTACCCTATAGGCAAAGGTGCCCAAATCGGTAGTAAATGTAGTTTTTAATTGGTCTTCTAGGGCAATCTTAATTTGGTTATACCCAGAGAAATCGTCTAAAAACGAATAACACTCGTGTCCCGCGACGGCATCTAAAATGGTATCAGTAAAAGGAAGAGGAAAATAATCTTTTTTAGTGGCCGCATTTAATTTTCTAAAATCTTGGCATATTCGGATTTTACCGTTCTTTTTGGGTACGATTACAATTGGACTTACCCACTCGCTAAAAGGCACAGGAAAGATAAACCCTATATCCAAGAGCTTATCTATCTCTTCCTTCACCAATAAGGAGTATTTAGGATTGAGGCGGTGTTGCCTCTGCCTAATAGCTTTGGTGTTTTCTTCTAGGGTGATGTGATGTTCACATACCTCAGAAGGGACCCCTTTTAAGTCCTTATAGGTGAAAGCAAATGCATCCAAATGGGATTTAAAGAATTCAACCCATTTAGTTAACTCCCCAAATTTCAATTGCCTATTAATATGAATTAATTTTACATTGTCGGAATTTCCAATATTTAATTCTTTACACTGGTTTTTTGGTACATGTTTCTGAATAGGTGTTGGATCTGAGGAATAATCCCATAAGGGTTCAAATTCAAATTGGGGCTCGAGTTCTGATTGGACATCAGATACCCCAAAGACAGGTTTATCCATCAACCAAGATTCAATTACCCTATCGGAGTCTTCATCCTCTCCACAAGGTAATTGGTACTCCCCTGGACTTAATTCATAATACAAACCTGAAGTGGATAATTTGGCTCCTATGGGTGTTTCACTCCTGTAGATTTTATGAGCATTTACAGAGTTGTCATTTTCGTCATCAGAATCATAACCAAAATCAGTGGTCTGATCTAGTGATTCCCATTGGGTTTCTCCATTATATTTAGGAGTATACATTTGGAGACTGACTTTTGTTTTGCCAGACCCAATGGTTAATAAGCCCCTTCCCCAATCGTCTTTGGCTTTGGCTTGATAAAGCCAAGGTCTGCCCAAAAGTATGGGGTACGAAATATTTGGAGTAAGTTGCTCGAACACAATGTAATCATGAAATAAATTATCCCGGAAATTATTGTTTTTACTTTGGGTAATATCCCTTTTGGTTTGACACGGCTTTGGTCAGCCATGCGTAAAACCAATTTGGTATCATGTAAACCGGTCAAGTGTAAACCAAGCATGGTATCTAGATTCATTAAGTTTACACTTGATCCGCCATCTACTTGTACACCGCGGATTAAAATGCCATCAATGGATACATCGATCATGGGTGCGCCAGGATCGGGACTAATGCTTACTTCATTAACCATAGGTTTTACTCTCTTACGTATTAAATTAGTTTGTAATAAAGAGCGGCATTGGGGAGCTACTCCCAATAGCTGTTTAATTGAAATGTCTGCCTTTAGCTTCCCCAAATCCTCTAAAATATCATACCCCGGAACGCCTTGCATAATTCCAATGGGTTTTGTTCTTTTTGTATTTTTAAAATAACGAGAAGGTTTAACTGGTAATCCCTGTGGTAATGGGTTTTGCCTATTAGGTAGATTTTGCTTAACCCAATTGGGATGTTCTCGCAATAAGTCAGTGGCTTCCTTAATGGGTTCATTCTCTTTATTTTGAGACCCATTTGGTTGAGATGACACTTGTAATGGGTGATTAAAAATCTCAAGAGCTGGTTGATATTCTTGGAATTTATCATTACTTATGGGATTAAAATTTATCATATTATTTTTATCTTCCTTATGAATATTAGAGTCTAATGGTACTGGGCTTGGTACCATTTGGGGAATCTGTACAACTGGATTTCCTATTGGAATTTCCACTATTGGAGTATTGATTACACCCATGGGGATAATGACGGATGATGCATCCATGGGTTTTTGACTCGCCTGATTGGCATTATCATCTAATCCCATGGGTACACTATTATCTACCTGGATAATAGGCTGACTTCCTATGGGTTTTTCCTTATTTATTTGGGCGCGTGTTAGAACTCCCACGTCTCGGATTCTAATTTGGGAATCTGTAATGTCCATAGAATTTACAGGTTCCAAAATTTGCCCTTTATTTATTTTGTCCAAGGAAATATGATTTACGGGACGATTACTATTTGGACTATTATTAGAATAGTTGTCTGGTAATAAAACTAATTTAGCACTAGTATCCTTACTGCGATTCAACCCATCATTATCACGTGAATCTGCCCTTTTTGGACCATTGCATTCCTCAGCCGTATGTCCCACTTGTTTACAATTTCCACAAATAGGAACATATGGAATGGAAGCTTTAGCATTTGGGCAATTACTGGCATAATGGCCTTGTTGATTACAATTAAAACATATTGTATTGGCTAATCCTCCCCTTGGTCGGGAATTATTAGACCAACTTGGATTTTGTCCCCCATAGGTAGGATTTCCTTGATTAGGATTCCCATAGGGTAGTTGTGACCAACCCTGATTTTGACTAGTGGGATTCTGTGGGATATACCGATTGGGATTATTATTAACACCACCATTATTAAAATTATTATAATTTTGACCAATGGGTTCTTGTACATATTGGCCGTTATAATTTGAATTATTATAATTTGAATTATAATTAGGTCGTCGATTTCTATTATTGTTCCGATTCCAATTATTATTATTATTATTGTTATTATTATAATTTGTATTGTCCAATTGGTATACTTGTCCCCTTTTATTTCTATTATTGGCATCGACCACCAAACTGTTTTGAAGTTTGTGACACGACTCTATTTCATGTTTACCTCCACAAAATTTACATTTGGGAGGTAAATTAGGAGGTGATGGGCAATCAAGGAGCATGTGTCCCTGGCCCTTGCAGTTTGTACACCATATATTGGCTCTATCATTCACAGGTTGTTCCTTCTTTTCTGCGGCATTATTAATTTGAACCGATAAGTCTTGAAATTTTTGGGATAAATCTAGTAATTGGGTTTCAATCCTTGATTGTTGCGGATTAGTGGGATTAATTACAGTTCTACCCATGGGCAAGGCTTGCACTGGGGCTACATTTATAGGCAAGACCGATGGGATTGGAACTTGTACCCCTGCGGTAGAAGGCATTTGGATTTGTGGTGGATATAATACCACTGGGATCTGTCGGTCAATTCTTCCCGAAAGCATTTGAGGTTGCGATTGTATAGCTACCCCATAAATATCTTCAAAATTTACTTCTTCCCATAGCTTTGCTCTCCTATAGGCTTGATTCAAAGTATTGGGAACAATTTCTTTCACATAGGTTTTTAATCGATGTGGTACCAATCCTCTAATAAAAAATCGCATTTGCATTTGATCATTATAACCATGACCCACTGGAAGCCGTAATACCAAATCTTCCAATCGGCCATAGTATGAATCAATCGATTCACCCATTGTCATGGTTATATCTTGCAATTGTTCACTCAACCTATCCTCATAGGCAATCGGTCTAAAATGTGTCAAAAAGGCTGTGCTTAAAGCATTCCAATTGGCAAATTGCCCAGGTGGTTGTCTTTGAAACCACTGCTTAGCATGGTCTTGTAATGTCACAGGGAAAATGCTAAGCCAATGGGCCTCAGTTCTAGCATTGTTTGCATTACAAACAGTTCGAAACTCATGCACATGTCTATCTGGATCACTCCCAATTTGGCCGAAAAATTCAGGGAATTTTACTAATGAATAAGGCCTATCGTTAACTTGACCGGCAGGTATTACTACCGGCAAAATTGGTGCAGGCACTGGTGCGGCCATTGAAGGTACTACCACAGGTAGCGATCTTTGGTTCAAAATCGGTGTTCCTGAATTATTTTTCCACAACCTAGGGGATGTGCTACAAATTTCTTGCAAACAACTAATTAAGGTAGGCTCTAAATTAACTTTTTCACTCTTACTGGGGAGTTCTCCTATTTCAGTTATTTGTGCTACGTTCGAAGGAGTAATTGACCCAGCGCTAATACTTGTTCTTGGTGAATTCAATTGTGAAGTACAAATCCCTTCGCAAAATAAATGTGATATATCAAATCCTTCACTTACATTTGGGTTTTCCCTATACGGAAAAGATGACTCTCCGGTCTGTATCGCAACTGTCCTAGGGGTGGTATTTTCGTAATCAAGCTGATTCCTCTCCAATGGTACAGTAACTTCTTCAGAAAGGTTAGTCGATGGATTTAGTCTCCAATTGTAATATTCCGATGGCCGATTTGATCCAAATGGAAACTGAATCGATTGAACCACAGGCTGATTAATTCCAACTTGGGCAGTAGGTGAGACAAGATCCGATTGTATATTATTTTGTGAATTTTGCGTTTGTGACTCTAAATTCAATTGGTATTGAGCCCGTTTTCTGGCTCTTTCATTCCTAGCAATTTCACTAGTGCTAAGAGAACTATCCGAACGACTCATTTATCAGCATCATGACAAACCAATTAATTTCTCACGTAGATATTCTTCATAAAGACAATACTTACACTAATAACCCATTTGAACGCCTCCCCGGCAGCGGCGCCAAATGTGATTAAGTATAAAACCCAGAGAGAATAATAAATTATTTCTATGGATCTAAGTTCGAACGCTAGGGAGGTGTATTTATGGGATAATTAGTTTATTAAATCGTTTTCTACGATGATATGAATGATAAAACGCAATTTGATTCACAAATAATTTTAAATCTCACTAGGCTTTCACTCAACAACATAAAATCAACCCAAGGGAATAGATTTTAAAAACCCGGCATTTCGTTCTTCACAACGGCTATTTCTGCCTTTGGTTTCAGGTTCCTGCTTTGGATCACCATTGGTACATCTTCCTCCTGCTGGCGGTCTTGTCGTTCATCTCCTTTGGGGTTGTTTCTCCAATCGGTTATAATCTCTCAAACTCTCATGTTGGATTATCTAATTTTCTTTTGGCTCAAATCCCCAAAGGCAAACATCCCATTCACAAAATCTCCCACTGGTATCTTTAACAGTCTAATCAAATCTTCCCAATTCTATTTTAGTTTTTCACTAAACATTCACAATCCCACTCCAATCACATCTCACAATCCTCTTGGATTTAATTTCCATACGACTCCCAATGCAATCACATCCATAAATATGCATAAACTCCAAGGGCATACTCATTCACTGGCTTGGATAACACTCATGGATTGTCTGTCTCCCATACAGAAATCAACCACTGGTTTCTTTAATTTTCCCACTCACATACATACCACCAGTATACTCCACTGGTATAATCCCTATATTTAATCTCCACTGGACTCTCAAAACTCCATACACCGCAATTCAAATGTAATTCAATAATTCAAAATAAACAATCACACATCACACACAATAACTCCAAATAATTCTCACTTATATTAATTCACCACAAAGTATTTTTCCACATAACATTTACTTCCACTGGATTCCTCAATTTCAAAAACAACACAACTCCGCTCTAAAAATCCTATAAAGCCAACCTCGGCCTGGATACATTCACTCCGAATGTTCACAGTCTCCATTGCCATGAACTCCTAAATAGGAAACCACTAGATTCCAATGGCCACCACATGCCAAACTTAACCGCCTACTAAATAACTTCCCACTGGTTTACTACCCAAAGGAACTACTTACCCTACTGGTATCTTTCCAATGGCATAGTTACATAACCATTAGTGACCAACGATTACCTATTGAGTAAAATTCCTTATTTAGCTTACCACAGCATTTACCAATGGCGAATTTATATTCCTAAACTCAGCAAATCCCCTTGGCATTACAAAATTTAAACAATTGGAAATACATGCTCTTCACCTAACAATGAGGAAATTGATGAATACTTCGCGGAAAATGCCTTTGTATACAAGGAGTGAACAAAAGGCAAAAACCCATCTATACTTATTGTCCCCTGAAGCATTATCCAACTGCAAAACCAGTATTGGTGGCAAAGATTGAGCAGGAATCAATTCCTAAACCCTAAACCCTAAACCCTAAACCATGCACTCGCACCACAATCCGTAGACACTGAAACCTATCAGATCGCACCGTGATGACAAAAAGCTGTGTGAACACTGTGTGACATCACGGAGGCAAACAGTAAAACCCTCACACCATATTATTTCGATATTAGAGAATTTGATATTAGGGGAGATTTGGAACTGACAATATATTGTGATGCTATTATCGAATTGTGCGTATCTTGAGTTCCACTTTATGGTGTCGCTACAGATGCATCTACCACGATTTCTCACATCTGAAAAATCACGTGTAATCGGAAGTGAATGAAACTATCGAGAAATCTGTACCTCTCTTTGCTTCCGTGGCAAAAGCGGCGAAGAAGGTTGTTGTGGGAACGTCGACGGCCCCTTGAAAATGAGGGCAACCGACAAGGGATGAAATCGATCACACGGTAATCAAGTCATTCACACTGTGACCGATTCTCTTTTCTCCTCGGCACCTGATTGCCACATACGTCTGCACTCACATCTTGCACTGGGAGTGCATACATACAGGGTTGTTCATCGTGTCGTATCGGACAGAAATCCCGGCACAATGTCGTGTCATGCTGGCATTATGCCGGATCATGTCGGGATCATGCCGGCCCTGTTTTTTACCAGGTAACTTTTTTTTTACTTTTACCTTCTCTATCGCCACGTCATATCTGACGTGGATTACTGTATGATGTAAGCTCCTGGTGAAATCAGGGTACTTTAGTAAGTTTTCTTGGTTTTTACCCCCTCTCAACCCCCCCCCCCCGTCTGCCCCCTCCGACTGCCCCTCCGTCGACCCCTCCGACTGCCCCTCCATCTGCCCGCTCCGACTGCCCCTCCGTCTGCCCCTCCGTTTGCCCCTCCGACTGCTCCTCCGTCTTCCCCCTCCGACTGCCCTCTCCGTCTGCCCCCTCCATCTGCCCCCTCCGTCCGCCCCCCTCCGTCTGCTCCACCCCGACTGCTTCATCCCGACTGCCCCTGCCCAACTGCTTCATCCCGACTGCCCCTGCCCAACTGCTTTCTTTCGCCAAAATTTTCCCTCCCCCCCCCCTCCGGGAACGTATCCACTCTCATGCTCCCTCTTAAGGGTCCCTACATTCTTCAATCTCATGATTGCATGACACCTCTGAACTACAATCGCACTTCAAGCTTACTTCAATTTCCTTCGGTGGTAATGTTGTCCTCTTGAAAACAGGTCGCTTCAGCAATGACGTGTACGTACTACTACTGGTGAAATTTTCACCGTACGCCTTCATTGGGAAAGGAACAAGTTTGAATTGGTGTGGCTTAGGTCCAAATCTCCCATGCTGTAGTTTCATAGATGGTTGCCATGGTTTCCGGTACGAAACCTTAGGCTCAACATGCATCACGTTCTTCACTGGGGATAGGAGCCCCCCTTCTCGCTTGTCCTCATGCAATTCCCTGTGACTCTCCACTGCAAAAATAAAGATAAAACTCTGTTCAACGAGCCTATATATTAGCGGGTGACTGCCTGCCAACCATCCGACGCAGTCCCCCGACTGCCATCCCCGACTGCCCCAACTGCCCCGACTGCCCCGACTGCCCCTACCGACTGCCTAAGCCGACTGCCTTTAATTAAGGTTGCGCCTGCCCCGTCTGCCATGTCTGCCCTCTCTCTCCCGTCTGCCTCGTCTGCCGCGACTGCCCCGACTGCCTCTCCGGACTGCCCCGACTGCCCCTTTCGACTGCTCCAACCTCTTGCCGTCTGCCAGGCCGAGAGTGCAACCCATGCGTGTGAAATGCATAAATGTCAGAAATTTTGCATCTTTCATTGCCCAACTTATCATAGTGTTGTCTTGAGACTATAGTTCAACTTGAACTATTGCATGAGACCCGTTGATTGAGTTGGGTCCAATTTGTGTTTGCACCATTCATTGCCCAACTTATCATAGTGTTGTCTCGAGACTGTGGTTCAACCTGAACCATTGCATGAGACCCGTTGATTGAGTTGGGTTCAATTTACGTTGCAGGTGGAGACAGTTTTAGGGTAACGATGCCGAGGCGTATAGAGGAATGGGATAAGTGGTTCAAAGATTTGGGTGTGCCGCCGGGTTTAAAGACAAGGAGAGTGGAATGTGTGTACTGCATGAAGAAGTTCCAATACCGAGCTGATAGGATGCTTTCTCATTTGGGCTATAAAAATGGACAAGGTCCAACGGATGTTGGAGCGTGCCCCAAAGTTCCACCCAATATCAGGGCACTCTTTGTTGGCTGTGGAGGATTACTTCCTGAGCCTTTCGAAATTATTGATAATGTGGGGAATGTGGAGCCTCGAATGGGAGAACTATTACTCCCTGAGATTGATCATGTTATGCCAGAGGGTACTGAAGTTGCGAATGAAAACCCTCCATTGTTGTCGTCGCAAAATTCTACTCCTAGTGGAATCTTCCCTCCAAGTGCGCATGTGCGAGCCAACTTTGGAGGAAGGGGTCTTCGTCAATTATCTATGCAAGAGGGTCTACAAACATCTGCAAAATTGACTTTGGATAGAATTTGGTCAACGGCATTCTATGAAGCCAACATCCCTTTTAACGTGGTGAGACATCGGTCTTTCGTCAACGCTGTTAAACAAACTGCAGCTATGAAATTGACCTACAAACCTCCTTCATACTACGCCATGCGAACGTCTTTCTTGAAGGCTAGACGGGCACAACTGGAGGTTGAGGTCAATGCTAAAACAAAAGACTCCATACGCAAGTACGGTGTAACAGTTTGTTCAGATGGATGGGACAATGTTCAGAATCGGCCCCTTCTGAATGTACTCATGTGTTGCTCCGTCGGTGATACATTTCTCGGATCCATTGATACGACGGGCAATAAAAAGGATGCAGCGTATATCGCTGAACAAATGTACGTACATATCAATAGAGTAGGTCCCACCAATGTTGTGCAAGTCTGCACCGACAATGCAAGTAGTATGGTGGCAGCGGGCCGCATATTGACCCAAAGACATCCTCACTTGTATTTTCAAGGTTGCGGTGCCCACATCCTTGACTTGCTTATTCAAAATGGGGGTTCTGAAAGATGGGTCAAAAGCTTGGTAAAGAAGGCGAGAAAAATTTGCGTATTTGTCAAAAGGCACCATGCTACACAAGCTTTGTTTCGACTGTACTCGCCCAACCACATTCTACGCATGCCGGCAGACACTCGTTTTGCCACCAATTTCATCATGATTGATAGACTTCTTCAAGTGAGGGCGGCTTTGGAGAGGATGATCATAGATGATGGATGGGGTGCATTCTTAATAGAATTGCGTGGAAGGGGGGGCCATGCCCACGAAACAATGGCTAACGTGCGACGTTCCATTCGTTCTAATGGGTTCTGGATTTCTTGCGAGAATTTCTTGTTCATGGTTACGCCCGTCCTCCAAGTTCTGCGGCTTTTTGATGGAAAACAACCTGCCATGGGAAAAGCATAGCTAGTTATGCATAATTTACAAAGTCACGTTCAAAAATTTACTGACCCACCTTTCAATCTAGACGGTGAAATTGCGGAGCGTGCTCTTGACTCATTCCAAGCACGTTGGGCCATGATGTTGACAGACCTCCAGTGGGCTGGGGGCCTTCTCAATCCATTTTTGATAGGGAATATTTCCCTGCACGAGAACCCACGTGCACGGCCAGCATTGAACCGCGTATTACGGAATTTGACTCCCGACGAAGCCTCTTACCTAGTGGGTATTACCGAGTACCAAGACTTCATTGAAAGCAGGGATGCATTCGAACGAGTACCTGCTGCTGCAAGGGCTGATTTGCCGCCTCACGAATGGTGGGATGCTTTTGGACATGGAGCACCTATACTCTCCGGTATAGCAAGACGAATATTGGCCCAAATATGTTCGGCCTCCTCATGCGAACGCAATTGGAGTATGTACTCATTCGTTCATAACAAGGTCAGAAATCGTTTAACTCCTTCGAGAGCTGAGGATTTGGTATTCATATACACAAACACGAGGCTCATGCGGCGAAGACGAGGTGCAACCCCTGCACAATGGAACGCATGGAACATGTACTCTGACGAAGAATCAGCAAATGAAGATTTTGAAGATGATCCGGAATTCAACCCCGATGACAACGTCGATGGTTTGAATCATGAGGATAATGACGCAAACGATGACCCCTTCGGTGGTCAACGTGAAGGGCATGAGTTTGATCACTTTGATGCCAATGATTCCGATGCTTCTAGAAATAGTAGCACTGAATCCGATGACTCCGACGGCCACCCTTATGATGATGGAATTGATAGGATGAATGTCTATGATTTCAATGAAGGCAACGAGGAAAACAGAGGTGCAAGACATCTCTCTCCTTCTACGAGTGGTGAAAATGTAGTTTCTGTTCCAATAGAGACTACAGGTGCAGTCCATCCACCTAGTGTGCTACATGGCGAAGGATGTTCAGCTGATATGGAAAGTAGCCAGCCTTTGGAAGATATTACCGATGTGGAACGACCTCTTCAAATACCATGTGAAGAGTTACTGACGGATAAAGAGACTCCCTCTGTCGTCAACACATCATCAACTCATACTGGTGGTGGAG
This sequence comes from Pohlia nutans, assembly GCA_022496805.1. Classification (NCBI taxonomy): domain Eukaryota; kingdom Viridiplantae; phylum Streptophyta; class Bryopsida; order Bryales; family Mniaceae; genus Pohlia; species Pohlia nutans. Next base: position 43,879,088 of record CM040088.1, on the reverse strand, counting down.
TTGGAGCCACCCTTCTTAGTCTTAGTCAATCAAGGGCTACCGTACAAACTCGAGCAATTGGACCACCAATTACACGACCAGTTACGAGACTAAGATTGCGTGCTGAAAATACACAGCCATCCAGTCCCTTGCATACTCCAAATCCAGTTACAACCGGAGGAGTCGGTATCAACAACACTCGAGCACGAGGACAAAAGCGGCTTTCTAATAGGGTTCCAAGGACATTTGTGGGCCTTAATGATGATACAGGACCAGTGTTAGATGCTAATGGAATCAGAGATGCTTCGGGTTCACGGCCTACCAAGAAAATAGTAACTTCCAACCACGGAACACTAAGGTTACGTGATATTTCCCCTAGACTAGACGACGATATCAGTTCGAACGAGAGCAGTCTTTCAAGAGTAGAGGCACCTGACGATGCTGACTTTCAAGGGTAACATCTTAACACTCATCCCCTATCCATCAGCCCACTTCCCCGACTGCCCGTCTCCGACTGCCCCGACTGCCATATCGGACGGCGCATATCCGATTGCCCACATCCATGTGCCCCATCTGCCATGTGCCGACTGCCCCGACTGCCGTGTCCATTTTCTTATGCCGTCCACTACCATTGCCATCGGCCCGTAGTTTTATTTATTTTATATTCAAAGGAATCATTAGTCTATATTGATCCTACCCCTTATTTGTATTGTCTTTTGCAATGATAATAGAGCTATCCCTTTTATGGTGAAGCACAAAATTCACCACTTTTACTTGGGCCTTTCGGCGTCATCTCTTGTTCTTTATGATATCGCAATAGAATAAAGCTTAGGTTTGGAATCCAGTCAAAAACATTATTAACTTTGTATACAAATGAGAATTAAGTTGCGCATATTCTCACATCCTTGTAAAATAAAAGTTGACGTGAGCACGTGTAATTTGATTAATACCACTAGTGTGAAATCTTTTTTCTGGGGGGCACAATATTCCATGGGATTTCATACACTTCACTAGAAAATGAAAAAAACCCCAAAAACCAAAAGTGTGAGCCCTCTTCATGATTGAAGAGCCTTGTTACCTAGTTTAGGCTCTTGTTTTTTTTTCAACATTTTTTTTTCATTCGCACTTTGTGCACGTTTGTCTCACGTTTAGGAACCAGTGGTTGATTTTTACATACTACTGCCTATGATAACTCACTGGCAGACCAAGCCATGCATATCACATTAGTGATGACACGGGCTCGATGGGAATCGTACCCCGGTCACAAATTCGTAATATAAAGTCTTTTCCAACCAACCACCACCTCATGACTTGGTGATCATCCCCTTTAGAAAGTTGAAACTATACCAAAACAACAGAGGGTTTCATTGTTCTCGTTCAAAGTGCCTGGCCCTCGTGAACTGCCGCACCCGACTGCCCATCCGACTGCCCCAACCCGACTGCCCCATTTCGACTGCCCCCGCCGACTGCCTAGCATCTGAACATCCCCAATTCGGAAACCTCAAGTCCCTCTTCATGCACCTCCCTCCAAATCCCACCTTTCTAAACGCACCCGTCACAATAACTCAAATACAATGAAGATTAATATATCCAGAATGACGTTGAACGAGTAAACTTTTTACTTGTAGCTTTAAATTTTTAGTCACAATGAACTAATGATGTCTTGACTTCTCTTTTGTCTTATTCCACTTCATTAACAATGGCTCACCGAGAGGCACATAGTCGGAACTATACTCAAACAAAGGGGATCCATGGTGTGCTTGCCATTATCCTGCGGTCTGCCCCCTCCGACTGTCCCCCGACTGCCCCGACTGCCCCCCCGACTGCCCCGACTACCGTTTTCTTCAGTACTGTTTTCGACTGCCCCACCCGACTGCCCCATTCCGACTACCCCGGCCGACTGCCTATCATCTGAACATCCTCAATTCCAAAACCTGTTGTCCCTCTTCATAGACCTCTTTCCAAACCCACCTTCTTAAACGCACCCATCATATGAAGTCAAATACAATGAACATTACTATATCCATAATCACGTTGCACGAGTAAACTATTTACGTAGAGCTTTAAATTTTTAGTCACAGTGAACTTAATATGGCTTGACTTCTGTTTTTTCTTATTCCACTTCTGTAACAATGGCTCACCGAGAGACACACACACAAAACTAAACTAAGACAAAAAGGATCCCAGCAGTGCTTCCCACTGCCCTGCCCACTGCCCCCCCCAACAGCCCCACCCGACTGCCCTGATCCGACTGCCCTAGCTCCCAAGTGCATAGAACCTCTACATCTGAAATTGGGAAAGCTCAACTCCCTCTTCATAAACCTTGTTGAACGGACACGTCATACTAACAAATGTACAATGAAGAATTCTATATCCATAATCACCGTGAACTAGTACATTCATAACCTCCACTTTTTGAATTTGTGTCACAAGGATTGAATGATGGTTTGACTTTAGTTTCTAGGTATTTTATTCGATTAAACGGCCACACGAAAGGATACACCAAGGGAACTATACACAAACAAAGAGGGCTTCAAAGATTCAATCAAATCATATGCGATTACCCTATATGAAACACATCCAGTATGTCTTTAATATGAGGGTATAACATCATGGAAGGCATATTCTAGAGTTGTTTGAGCTTGGAATATCATTATATGGCATAATCTAATATAAAACACATGTGAAACATCAAATGGATGATGGTATAACATCCTGGAACGCATATCCTATAGTTAATTGATCTTGGGATACCATTATATGGCATAATGTAATATAAAACACATATGAAACATCATTTGGATGATGGAATAACATCGTCGAAGGCATATTCTATAGTTAATTGACCTTGGGATAACATTACATGGCATCATATAATATAAAACACATCTGAAACATCATATGGATGATGGTATAACATCGTGGAAGGCATATTCTATAATTAGTTGACCTTGGGATATCATTAAATGGCAAAATCTAATATAAAACACATGTGAAACATCATTTGGATGATGGTATAACATCGTGGAAGGCATATTCTATAGTTAATTGATCTTGTAGTAACATTATATGGCATAATATAATATAAAACACATGTGAAACATCATTTGGATGATGGTATAACATCGTGGAAGGCATATTCTATAGTTACTTGACCTTCGGATAACATTATATGGCATAATCTAATAGAAAACACATGTGAAACATCATATGGATGATGGTATAACATCGTGGAAGGCATATTCTATAGTTAGTTGACCTTGGTATATCATTATATGGCATAATCTAATATAAAACACATGTGAAACAACATATGGATGAAGGTATAACATCGTGGAAGGCATACTCTATAGAAAGTTGAGCTTGGGATATCATCATATGGCATAATCTAATATAAAATACATGTGAAACATCATATGGTTGATGGTATAACATCGTGGAAGGCATATCCTATAGTAAATTGACCTTGGGATATCATTATATGGCATAATCTAATATAAAACACATGTGAAAGATCATATAGATGATGGTATAACATCGTGGAAGGCATATTCTATAGTTGTTTGAGCTTGGGATATCATTATATGGCATAATCTAACATAAAACACATGTTAAACATCATATAGATGATGGTATAACATCGTAGAAGGCATATTCTATAGTTGTTTGACCTTGGGATAACATTATATGGCATAATCTAATATAAAACATATGTGAAACATCATTTGGATGATGGTATAACATCGTCGAAGGCATATTCTATAGTTGTTTGAGCTTGGGATATCATTATATGGAATAATTCAATATAAAACACATGTGAAAGATCATATAGATGATGGTATAACATCGTGGAAGGCATATTCTACAGTTGTTTGAGCTGGGATATCATTATATGGCATAATCTAATATAAAATACATGTGAAACATCATATGGTTGATGGTATAACATCGTGGAAGGCATATCCTATAGTAAATTGACCTTGGGATATCATTAGATGGCATAATCTAATATAAAACACATGTGAAACATCATATGGATGATGGTATAACATTGTGGAAGGCATATTCTATAGTTAGTTGACCTTGGGATATCATTATATGGCATAATTTAATATAAAACACATGTGAAACATCATTTGGATGATGGTATAACATCGTAGAAGGCATATTCTATAGTTGTTTGAGTTTGGGATAGCATTCTATGGCATAATCTAATATAAATCACATCTGAAACATCATATGGATGATAATGTAACATCGTGGAAGGCATATTCTATAGTTGTTTGAGCTTGGGATAACATTATATGGCATAATCTAATATAAAACACATGTGAAACATCATATGGATGATGGTATAACATCGTGGAAGGCATATGCTATAGTTAGTTGAGCTTGGGATATCATTATATGGCATAATCTAATACAAAACACATCTAAAACATCATATGGATGATGGTTTAACATCGTGGAAGGCATATCCTATAGTTAATTGACCTTGGGATATCATTAAATGGCATTATCTAATATAAAACACATGTGAAACATTATATGGATGATGGTATAACATCGTGGAAGGCATATTCTATAGTTAGTTGACCTTGGGATATCATTATATGGCATAATATAATATAAAACACATGTGAAACATCATATGGATGATGGTATAACATCGTGGAAGGCATATTCTATAGTTGTTTGAACTTGGGATATCATTATATGGCATAATATAATATAAAACACATGTGAAACATCATATGGATGATGGTGTAACATCGTGGAAGGCATATTCTATAGTTGTTTGAACTTGGGATATCATTATATGGCATAATGTAATATAAAACACATGTGAAACATCATATGGATGATGGTATAATATCGTGGGAGGCACATTCTTAAGAGGTCGGTATAACCCAAAATCCGTGGGACTGTTTGGACAAAATTTCACAACCAATTATTTTTAATTTTTAGGAAATTTGAATAAACTTTAATTTACAAAAACAACACTTTATATGGTTGCAGATTCCCATTTTACTCTATATATAAAGGCCGCCTATTTTTAAGGTTCGCTTCTCAACGTTGTGCCATGTCCCGTGCGAGGTGTTCTCCACGGCTTCTGGACTCTTGTGTATGGAAGGCCGAAGTATCATTAATTTGCACTACATTATGAATTGGGAATCGTAGCAATTATTTTGTTCTAATGATTTCCAAAGCCAAATGCACTTTTGGGCAGTCGGTTTAGGGTAGCAGTCGGCCGGGCAGTCGGCTGGGGCAGTCGGCTGAGGCAAATGGATGAAGGCAGTCGGCCGAGGCAGTCGAAGGTTCGATTGTCTTTTGGACTCGGCCGCGAATCCAGGGCCGTCGGATGAGGGCAGTCGGGTGGCAGTGGCAGTCGGAGGAGGCGCCGTTGGCTGATATAAAAAGCATGCAGTGTCTGACATGCATCACAATTCTGTCATCTCTTGAGCACATCGTCAGGTCTGCTATATAGCAACCATTGCGAAGTGCTCGTGGGCGTGAAGAATTGGCCTGTAGAGTGGAAAGTATAGTGAATTCCTCAATTCCAGGTTTTATTACGTAAGTTTTAACTTTGAAGTGGACTCTGTATGAAGTAGTAAATTGAAGTGCAGTACTTAATATCCCTTTTTAATTGCAATTTTTGAAAATGTCGGGTCTTACGATTACATCTACTTGACTAGGAAAGTCTCTGACTAGTGACAAGGACTTTGTATTGCAGTGAATATTAAAGATGGCGGGGAGATCTAGTCAAGGTGAAAGTAGCCAGCCCCCGAAATCAAAGAAGACGAAACCCAAAGGTCAACCACAAAAGCTTGAATGGGAAATATACGAGAATCCCAGCATTCTTGGGAGACGGGGATGGGAATCGGAACCAACCCCATGGACGTCTTTGATAGCCACTCGATACGTTGGGTGGGTACACATCGACCGTGCTTTTTGGCCAAGAGAGAAGCACGAGTGGAATTGTACGAGCGCGGCCGGGAAGTGGACTCAAATGAACAATATCCTAATCAAATGGAGGACGTTGTGCGTGTTAAGGGCAATTTCCGATGATAGGAGTTACGCTAAACACAACGTTCCGTTGGCGATAGCTGCGATGGTGTACGCGGAGAATGTGTTGAACGTGGAAGTGGATTGGTCCTCGCTCCCATCGGGTCTCCGGAAATCATACTTGGTTAGGAGGCCCATACAAATTCCCATGGAGCCAGTGCCAGAGTGGTTTGTCCAAAACCCAGAGCTGTTGTCTAAACCTCTGAACTGTGGGCGTGAAAGCGATGATGGTGATTCAGACACTGAAGACGATGATGATCTGAATAATTGGGATGAGGTTCACGAAGCAATGGGGTATCGGGCAACATGATGCCATTACAACGTTCAAGACATAATGTTTCGAACTATATATAGTATGATAGTATTATAGTACTTTTTTGACATTTTGTGCATAGTCTTGTACGCCTTTATTTTATATGAGTACATATACAAAGGGACATTTGAATGAAAATGTACATCAATCTTTTATAGCATTTTGAGGTTTGAATGAAATGGAGTTTCACACAGAGTTGTCTCATTTGTCATTGAACAATTCCTAGCGTGGAGTTCGTACTATATACTTTATGGGAAGTTGGCATTATGCATTACTGTAAGATGTTTTTCGGAAAGGGATGATTTGTGAAATATTGTAAAACTCGTATCATGTTGTAGTGCTTCATCCAAATATTTCAAATGTTTTAGAGTGAAATTGTTGGAATTCCTGCAACCTAGACATTTGTGAAAATCACTACTCTTTAGAGTAGCATCCTAAACCCTAAACCCAGACTAATTTGGTGCTATTTTGACACCAAAAGCCGCATACAGGTCATTTTGATGTCGTTAAGGCCTTCACATAATTTTCCTTTAGAAAAATAGTGCAGTAATATCACGTTACAGCCATTCTTAAAATGTAACAGTGCACCATGATGGCTCAATGTTCACATGCCTTGAAGTTCCTGATGAGTACCTCAAAGTAATTACAACAAATGTCATGAAGATTCCTTTTTGGATAAAATCTGGAACTTCCCTTTTATATATCAATGCCAGAATAGTCTACTAAATAGTATTTAATGATGATGGAGGATAAAATTGTCAATTCAAGAGACGTTTAGGAGTTAAATTGAAGGGTTTATCCTCACCAGGTTGTTATTCCTTCTTCTCTAGCATCCTTTGATCCCAAACAAGAATTACAAAAAAAGACAGAAAAAATTGTTGTGTTTAACCCCTAAACGTCAGAGCGTCCAGAAACTGGACGACTAACAGATTCAAACTCTTCTCACGTTCTCATCAATGCTTGGATGAAAGTCATCCATTTTTTTCGAGATTCTTCATCAAGTTGTCAAAATCTAACAGTTGGATTTAGTGATACTTGATTACATATTTTTCTAAAATTACAAATGTAGAAGTATGTCAAGTCTAAAATGGCATTGATTGTAGTTCAAAAGTGGCCTTGCAAAACTGAGGTCATAGATTTAAGAAACACAAAAATTTCAAAGAATCACCACGTTTAAGAGTATCTCATTTCAAATTCATTCCAACAAATTTTACTCAAAAACTATGAAAATTTTGTTTGTAATCGAATTTAGAAGGAATGTTTAATTTTGACTTTCAAAATTTATAATTAAATATTGGTGATAGTATTAGTGAATCGAACCGTACGGATGGAATCTAAAATTCAAAATCCAGAACTTTCATTTGTATATGAATTCCAAAATATTCTTCTAAATAGTAGTTTATGATGTTTTTTCTCAAATTGTCAATTCCAGGGACACCCTGGTACGTTAAGGGGTTAAGTTGTGTGCGTTCAAAGCTCTGAAATGGTAAAGTAAGGCGCTCGGGGCACGCGGACAAGGGCAGTCGGGGTGGGCAGTCGGCAGAGCGGACAATCCTGGACCGTCGGATGTAGGCAGTCGGCGAGGGGCTGGCGGATCTGGGCCGTCGGATGGAGGCAGTCGGCGATGGCAGTCAGCGTGGGCCGTCGGATCGAGGCAGTCGGATCACGGCCGTCGGATCCAGGGCAGTGGGTAGGGGGGCAGTCGGCAGGGGGGCAGTCGGCCATGGCAGTCGGCGGGGGGGGGGGGGAAGATCGTATAAAAGGGGGGCCACGTGGTTCATTTGAACACGCTTTTCTACCTTCTTGAGCACATTGTCAGTTGTGCTTTACAACAACCGCCGCCAAGTGCTCGGGGGTGGATAAGTGGCCTCTGAGACGTAGAATTCAATTGTAATTCTCTATTTCAGGGGTTCCAAATCATATTATTTTACTTGTGACTTGTGACTTGTGACTTGTGTGTTGACACTAAATCTGGAACTGAACATTAGAGTAAGCACTATTTTGAAGTGCGGTTTGACGTTCTTGAATATTAATTGCACTATTTTGAAGTGCTAGGTTTTAAAATTAGTTCTAGTTTATCACGGAATTTAGACGTTTCAGGAATTTGGTACTAGAATCAGCCGAACACATGGCTGAGGGTGCTAATCGCCGACAGCCTAGATCAGAATCTCTCGGGGGGGCTGAGAGCGACGAACCACGAAAGAGTAAACCCAAAGGTCAACCGGAGGAGTTCCAATGGGAAATATATGATAACTCCAACATTCTCGTGAAACCGAGATGGGAAGCACAACCGACTCCGTGGACTGCTTTGGTAGCGAGTCGTTATGTGGGGTGGGTGCATGCGAACCGTGCATTTTGGCCACGGGACCGACACGAGCGCAATTGTACGAGCGCCTCGGGAAAGTGGACCCAAGTGAGCAACATTCCAATAAAATGGAGGATGTTGTGCGTGCTGAGGGCGATTTCGGATGACAAGTCATACGCAAAGCACAACATTCCGTTGGCGATTGTGGCGATGGTTTATGCGGAGAGTGTCTTAAACGTGCAAGTAGATTAGTCCTCACTCCCATCAGGACTGCGAAAATCGTATCTACTAAGGAGACCGAAGCAAATTCCGATGGAGCCAATGCCACAATGGTTTGTTGAAAACCGTGAGATGGTGTATCAGCCACAACAATACCGTGGGCTTGATAATGATGATGATACGCATGTGGATGAAGAAATGCTGGATGAAGTCATTGCAAATTTGAGCATCCCAGGTGTTGTAGAGGTACTACAGCAAACGCCTCCAGTACGATCAGTGAGGGAGATGACCAAAATAGGGGCATGGTATAATTGGCGGAGGTAGTTGAAACCGAGGCCCCTCAAACAGAGTTGGTGGATGTCGAAATACAACATTTCGATACCGAGATCGCGGATGTGATGATGGACCCAACTGTGGTACCAAATACACTCGTTTTACCGACGGGGCCGATGGGAGAGATATCCCTTCCTATCAATGTGGTATCGAGTAGCTTGGATGACATACAACCGCAAAACGCGGTTATCCAGAACCTCGTTGCAAACCATGAGGCAGAAGTAGCATCTCTGCGGGCAAGAGTCGCATTTCTAGAAGCAAAACTGGCTGAGTTGGGCTTCAAGGAACAAAAAGAAGATGCTGAATCGAACCCAGATTCCATGGTATACAGTGACGATTTTAATGTCCTCAGTGACCAGAGCATTCCAAGTATCCCACCACCGGAGTGTATGTGCAAGGGGAAGGAGGAAATGTCTTCATCGCAGTTGTGGAAGTACGAGGAACGTACAGCAGCAATGCATCGTGAGGACAAGTTGTAGTATGAACGGGACGCTGCACTAGATTGTATCGCGACTACGGAGACTTTGGCAGGTGAACTTATGTCTAGGAACCTAGCTCTAGAAAAAAACAATGAAGAATTAATAAAAAAATTAGATAGTGCTCTCAGTTGTGGGAGTTTTGAAAACTACGAAGAGCTTGGAGACTTGAGGTCCCGCGTCATGATGTATGAAGTCCAACATGATAACTCGGATGAGTTAGAGCGGCAAAATAGAAGTCTTAGAAAGGAGTATGCCGCTCTTGCTACGCAGTTTGACGACTGGGCAACTGTTGCCATATTTTCAGCGGCAAGAGTGAGGGCGTTGGAGATGGAGATGGAACAAATCGTAGTTGAATGGGCAAGAGATGGTAGATTGCGAAATCTGATGCTAACATCCTGGCCCGAGGTTGAATCGATGTATGATGATAACTGGCCACTCACGGATAAGGGGATAGATTGGCTTCATCTGCCGATTAATGACCGATGGAATCCCCTTCAAGAATATAGCGTGAGTCCCAACAATAGACAGCGGGAATGACCTTTACCCAATGAAAAGGTTCAGGACGGTTCCACGTGCGTTATTTGCGGCAACTATTTTGGACCGGAGGGTTTTTGGTCACTAGGAAGTTGCACACATTGCTTCCATGTGCAATGCCTTTTACCACGAATGCTTTCCATCCGACGGTGCCCAATTTGCTCGAGTCCTTTCCACCGCCGACTGTATCAAACATTCGGATTGATACCCTTCATGCCAAGTCATTGGAGGTATAGCGTAGTAGATTTTGCGGGATATGTAACACACGCCGAAATTGGGAAGTCAGTAGAGTGGAGCTGGAAGCACAACATCAGCTTGCAACAGCTATACATAGAGAGGCTAGAGTGGAATTGGAGCGGAGACAAAGACAACGTACTTTTGGCTGCTAATTTACTTTATCCGAACAAACCTCCGAACTACGGTATGAAACTCTTTTTTTTCCAAGTGTTCGGCTACTCATGGGAATGGACAACCGGGCGGTTGAAAAAAGGGTTGCCTCCCATCAGAGAACGGGTGAATGCTATGGGCGAGATTATACGTCCGCAATTCGATCCAGAAGGCCCAGTAAGGAGCAGGACGGCGGAACTGGAGTCAGAAGAGTGGTACCACAAACTTCGCCTGGAGAAGCAGGCCCTCTATGTACTTTTGCACAGGGTATCCCCGGAGACACAGAGGTATTTGAAAGCCAGAGAAGAGGGTAGAGTCCATCGTCCACAGCTTGTTATCACAGAAGACGCTGTTTGTTACCGGACTAGAGGCAACCTTCAACGAATTCATCAGGCGGCCGCAAACGAAACTAGTGTGTATGCGCCGCCTAGAGTGATACAAGAGGGCGAAGGTTCAAGTGGTAGAACAGTGGTGGAGCGGACACCGGATGAAGGAAACCCCGTTATCGAATTACATTCGGATGAGGAGTAAAGATTGTAGATTTGTGTAAAAGGACATGCATATATGTATCATTGTCTTCTGATAGAAATGCATGATATAAATCCAATTTCTTTTTGGGTTACAAATATGTATATATTGCGCTACGTTCAATACATGTATATGTGTGTATTTATTGTTTTGGCAATCACAAGGTAATATAAATCCCATTGAATGTATATGAAAGTTTTATGTTTTCCATTGGTCTTAAAAAAGGGAATGTTCTATATAAAAAAATCAGTAGGAGTGATACGGATTTCTTTTACATATTGTGGTAGGAATAATTTAACCCTTAAGTGCCTGAGGGTTTTTGCTACAAACTAAATGTGTTATAATATGTGTTATATATGAATTTTTTGAAGTTTGTAAGATATGAAAGTTGTGATGTGTAATCTCTAAACTTCATCTATGTGGTTGAATATCATCAAAAATATTTAGATGTTTTATAAATAAATTTTAAAAGAATTTTTTTGAATATTCATAAAAAATACATTATGCAATAGTTTATGTTGAATTAAATTATTATTACTTAAAAGTAAAAATGTTCATCACATGGATAGAAGTTGCCAAGATTTAGAGTTTATAATTTGTCTAAATGTCAATTTAAATGAGACTACATAAGAATAGTATAGAATTAATAGTTTAAATGAAACAAATTCCAATGGGTATTTGAGCATCTTATTAACCTTGTGCTTTTAGCCAATCAAACCGAAATGCAAGTATAAATAATTACTTTTGTATTTGTTTTTAATTTTTGAAGTATATTAGTTAGATATTATATATATAATTGTATATGATGAATTTTAGAAATCCATTTGCATAGATTTGATTTAAAATTCATAATTTATAATCTATCTTTGTACGGCCATACAAAATATATACTTTATCATGCATTTTTTCACACATTTACAAATTTGATACTTTTATAGATTGTTCCAACATCTACACCACCCAATGTTCTTTATTTTTTTTGAATTTTTGTGAACACATTTTTTGGGATCCAATGACATATTCTTATAGAAAATTTGATTCTAAATAGGTTAGGCCCAAGAAACACTCAATTTGGACACTACTACCTCATTTTACAACACTTCTATTTTTAGAACGACCACTATTGGGTTGCCTCGGCACTTAAGGGTTAATGTATAATCTTTAGAATCTTAGAGTTTAAAGTTAATAAATTTTGCACACTAACATTATAAGGAACACAGTCCAGTTTTAGTTTTACTTATGAAACATTACTTTTCAAAAGTATTTGGCATTTGTTTTCAAATATATTTTTTGTCTAGAATTTGCAATTAGTGGAAAATGCAGACACGAGTCCCGGGACTCCATTTTGAAATTTTTTTGCAAGATGGATTTGGAAGAGGAGGATTAACCCCGGACCACCGGACCGACCATACTTGGTCGATTCAAAAATTCGAGTTCAAAATTAGTGCAGCCAACTTTACACGACCACAACTTTTGGGAAAATATCAATTTTTGAGCGTCATTCATTCTCCCATCTAGATATTGAAGGTGCGCAACTTTTCCAAAAATATAATCTGAAACAACATTTGCTGATTCTCTTGTGAAGCCCACAGAATGACGACATATCAAATTGTCACAATTATGAAAATCTGCAAACCATCAAATACTTAGGTATTCTATAAAATAAGATTAGATCTAACATAAACAATGTAACCACCATATAAGCGTAGCTCTAACGGCATGCACAATGTAATCAACATATAAGATTAGATTGAAACCCCATGACCCGACTGCCATGATCCGACGGCCACTACGCCGACTGCCAATGCCGACTGCCAACCCGACTGCCAATGCCGACTGCCCATGCCGACTGCCATAACCCTAATCCAGTAGCCGCCTCTATATATTGATGGCCGCCTCTCATTTAAGCTTGCCAGTCTCGACCACTCCTGCAAGAAACCCTTGACCAATCGTGCGTGAGCAGATTTTGCTTGGGTTTCCGGGGTGGTAGGATTCTGGTTTTTTGGGGGGGGGGGAAAATTTTCGAATTTTCTCTAACAACATAGAAAGAAGCAGTGGATTCAAGCAACCTCCTAGGAGGCAACGGAGCAGTGGACAAAATTTTGCATTAAATCCCGTGCCTACACCATCTGCAGGGGACCAAAGCGAGGGAATGCAACACATCGCAAGTATATCGGTTGGCGTGCAAGAGCTTGGCTTTTCTCCCCCCGCGAGTGCATCGATTGGTACTCGGTACATGGGCCCACCCCAGAGCAGAGAAGTAATTGGACATAGTAGCTCTCAAGCGCAGAGTACCTCGCTGTCAGGTTCTACTTCTGGACACTCGGGAAAGAGAAAGAGGCACATGACATCAGAGGAGAGGTCTAACCGGCCCAAAACCCCTTCAAAGGACTGCGTGAAGTTTGTTCAAGACTGTGGATTGCAATTCTATAGGAGGAAATCCAAGGAGTATTTGGAGACCAAATACTTGCACCACGGAGTGCATGGCCTCGCGCAAGCTATGGAGGACATGAAGCTGCATCTATCAGAGGCCGTCGTGCGGGATCCAATTCATTCTGATGCAAGCCATCTTGACGGTTACGGATCGTGGTTGACTAGTCAGGTGCAACAAGCAATTTACAACCCAACGCAGTGGTACGATGCATTGAACCGGGACGCATCCGGGTCATCGGGTCCCACCGGAGATCCATGCGAGGAATTAGGCAAGCTTATTTGGTGGAAAAATTACGCAAAGCGTCTGAAAGAGAGTGCCGGACGTCTACCACCATGGGCCGACAATTTGCTAGTGGGCCATCTTTCTTCGCAAGGTCGAACTGGAATCATGTGGATTCTGAGGTCAGCAGAAATTGTAAGCAAAGGCCATGTGCAATTTGAGGGGGCGTATGGTAAAGTGTGACAAGTATCGATTCATAATTTTGCACCGATTCCAAAGCATATGGTTTTTGCAGAAAAGACGAGCAAGATTGCCAAGAAAGACAAAACACAGGCAAGAAAAGAACTTTCGATTGAAGCCCTGGTCAATCCCGTGGATCACCCCGGAATGATAAAATTCTTTGCGTTATCAGCGGAGAACATGTCAGCCTTCACCATATGGTGGAATGGAAATTCATTGGACTCGGTGTTGCGGATTGAATCAAGCTATGACAACGATACACATCCCTCGGTATTGTTGGGGTTGTGTGGGATGGATATAGAGATCCGTCAGAAGATTGTAGCATAGCGTGGGAAGCAGGTGTACCTAGCTTGGGCGTTGCTAAACATCATAGACGTGTTACACAAGAGCGGTGTGCAGCACAACGATTTGAGCAAATCCAACATCCTTCTCCATTTTCCACCGGAGTTACATGAAGATGTGTACATTGGAGTGTGTGACTGGGGCATGGCATCTTGGACCGGTGAAGAGCCTACTTCACTATATTGGGCAAAAAATGACAAGGACCTCGAAGAAAAGAGAAGGCAACGATTTTGGGTTGCACCAGAATTGTGGTATTTTCTTCCGAGGGAAGTTGATGGAAAAGTCGTATTCGCAGGCACTACCCCCCAAAAGCATACTATGAAATCAGAGGCATATGCAGCGGGGAAGCTCGCACAACGCATATACGAGCGTGACGTGTCTTCACCGATGTTTAAAGGAATTTCCAGTAACAGGACGAGGTGGGAATTGTGTTTAGACGGCCTTACGAAGGAAGATCCAAAAGACCGTTGGACCGTGGCCCATACTGTGAACACATTGAAAGGTCACCCATACAATTTTGAAACCCCAACCCAGTGTTACCGTTACAATATATAGTTCATAGTTTTTTCCCATAGTTTAATCTCAGATCATAGAAGTTTGCATCTTTTTGATGTACATTGTACGGCAATGTGAAATACATTTTTTGATATGTAAATAAAGATTGATTCATGAATTTGATTCTTGTGCATGTAGCATTTATGTTTGGAATCTTCATTTGTAGTTATCTCTAAATGCTTAGAGCCTACTCCAAATTCAACAGTTTTACAAAGATGCATTAAGAAATGCAATGCATAAGGATATTTTGAACTTCATGTATGAATAAAAGTTGTACATTATGAATTTTTGATTCAATTCATACGGTTAGATCTATGATTGCTATCATCAATATTTTTGAATAAAATTTAGAACTAAAAATTCAAAATCCTTTTGTAATTTGATTAGGAATAAGATATTTAAGACGGGTAAATGAAAAACTGACGCCGAAGGCCCCCGGCAGTTACGTGTGAAGGGCACGTGTTTCAGGGCCTCTTTACACTAGGGACAAGAAGTCGTGAAGAGAGAAATTTCAGCCAATGGGAGGCCTAGAAACCAAGAAGACCAAAGAATGTCACTTTACATCCGAAATTTTCAATCCAAGGGACATAAGGAGGAGAAAATGACATGGACAACACTTTTGTCCTTCGTGGCACATTTTTCCTAAACTCTCACAACCAATCACTTTTTATTTTTGAAGAAATATGTAAGAACTTTATTTTAAAAAATCAGCACTTTATTTTGTGGCCCAATCTCACTTTACACTATATCCAAAGGCCGTCAAGTTCAAAGGTTGGCTTCTCAAGAATGAGCCATGGCCCTTGGGAGGTTTTCTGCACGGCTTCTCGCCTTTAGTGTAAAGAGGGCCTTAGTGTGTTGTTCGCGATGTGTTGTTGTGCAATGGAAATAAAACATTCATTTGTATGAAAAAGATAAATAATTTGTAGTTACGACAGTCATGTGCCACAACATAGTGGAGGGACAGACGGAGAAGACATTCAGAAGATGACAGACGGCCAAGATTGAACACGATAAGGGGCAGTCGGGAAGGGGCAGAGGGGAAGGGGCAGACGCTAAAGGCAGACGGGAAGGGCAGACGGGTAGGGTAGACGGGGGGGGGGGGGGGGGGAGGGGGGGGGGGGGCTGTCAGGGATGGCAGTCGGGGGGGTTGGGGCAAATGGGAAGGGCAGTCGGCTAGGGCAGATGGCCATGGCAGACGGCAGGGTCAGTTGGCAAGGGCAGATGGCATGGCAGTCGGAATTTGGCTGATCACCCTAAACCGTTGGATTGGAGCAGATTGGATGGGGACCGTTGGATTGGAGCACACGGCAGGAGAGCAGGACAGTCGAGACGGGGCAGATGGCAGGAGAGGGGCAGTCGGGAGAGGGCAGTCGGATGCCAGGGGCAGTCGGGAGAGGGCAGTCGGAGGTCAGGGGTAGACGGAAGGGGGGGGGGGGGGCAGACGGACCCAGGGTAAAAAAATTACCCTAAACCCTTGTCCACGTAGGACACGACATTCGAGGAGTCCTACGTGGACATGCCACATTTGCTGCCAGAGTCACATACAGCTTGCAAGGTGGCACAAAGGTAACTGTTTTAACCCTACCTGGTGAAAAGAGTAGACTACAGTCTAGGTTGACCCTATCGTGTCGTGCCAGAAGGGTCCGTCAGGACATGATCGGCACGACACGACATGACACGACATGACCGACATGATGAACAACCCTGCATACATACGTATTGAGAAACTGCTGGCGAGATTCTGAACTATCCGTTTTAGCATTGATGATCAGAAACTTTGACTCCTATTTCTTTGCCATAAAAACGGTAACACGATGATCAATGCCTCAACTGATATATGTAGTTCAGAATCTGTCACAGTTATTATCGATCTCTACGTGTAGGTCGTTGAGAAGAGCGCAGTCACGGGAATAGTCACAGCAATAGCGAGCGCCATTGATTGCACCTGAATGGATTACGAGATCGCCACCTACTAGATACGCAGAACCACTGCGATCTCAATATAACTCGCCGCACTTTTCTCCCGCAGCGCCCCACGCCAGAGCTCCCGAAAACACTGGAACCATGTGCACTAAACAACACCGGCACCAGAAGACGATGGGGCTGCGCTCAACTGAAGCACCGACATACAATGTGCCTCCGCTCCACACGAGCACCGGCGGACGATGTGCGCTCAACACGAGCACCACGGGGAACCGGGCCGTCGAGGAAGGGAATCGGGTCACTGAAGGCGAGGCCTGGGTGTTGAGACATGTGGACCGTGCAAACCCCGCCTGGATGCGATTATTTGAAAACAAAGCTAGTGCGAACATACTGGGATTATTATGAATGACTGATGACGACGCGACAGTCCTATTGAATGACGGCCCTCACATCCAAATCCTCCATTACGGTTGGTCCGACACTTTAATTTCCGATGGTTTATCGAGGCAAATATGATGTTTTCGATACAACATCCACATGGATTTCCTGTTGGAAATGTATCGAATAAACTTCATGACGATGGGCGTCATATTTGCATCGCAGCAACATTGATTTTTATCTCGTCGATTTATCATGGTTTGAACATCATATCATTGGTATGAATGACTTCACGTCCGAACGAAATCGCTTGAGCATGATATACGTTATAAAAAAAACAACGTCGTTTTAACACCGGTTCAATATTCATCCAAATGATGATAAAACAATAGTGTTTTGATGTCAAACTTATTTTGTCCATCGTGACGATGATAAATTGACATACGTTCGATTGGTACTGAATCGATGCTAAAACAATGTTGAAACGACATCGATCTATTATGCATTCTCTGTAAAAATTGCATTGACTTCGTATTGTAACAATGTTGTGATAGTAATAATTGTATTTTTAAATTCTTTGCTAAAAATCCAATATTTTAATCATGATAAAGGTGACACATGAATGATTCATGACGAGTTATTCTTCTACATGATAAAACTTATTAGAAAAGTGAGTGAATGGAACGACCACGATATAATAGTGATCTAACTTATTTGACTTACTATATCACCACGCAATTCGAACTTAGTAGGTCCGGTATTTGAATAGAAAATTTGAATGACATTATCATAGTGATTGTATTGACCCCCAAAGGACCAAAGTCTGGCAAGCTGGTTCACGTACGTGGTGAGCACTGAGGGTGAGCAATTTAAGTATCAAGAAAACTTTGCACCGGAAACATATGTTGATTTTTTTTTTCATAATCTAATGTTACATTCTATTGACGATTTAAATATCATGATTTAGTATGATTTTAGTGAGTACTTTTAGAGGCATGAAGGTCTTGCATAAAAGTTACGTAAGTATATCTTGTACGAATGGAATGTGCTGAAGAGGATGAACACCTCCAAGAAAAAGATACTCGCGCAATACATCGTGAGGTGACCGGGTCTCGGTGAATATCAGCGAAATAGCAAAGCGAGGATCGTTGACTCGCATCAAAATAATTTTATTGCTTCATGATGAAGATGCTAGAACGTTAACATAGTTTGTTAATTAATTTAAGAAACCGAGGAACCAAAAATGTGTTAGTATTGTAGGAATTTGGTTTTAAGTAGCCGATGAATAAATAATCACACCATTTCAGTGTAATTACTCATAGTATGCATAGTTGATAGTTTAGTTCTTTCGTTTTTTATTTTGTGGTACCGAGTTGTTGTCTAGTTGGCAAGACTATAAATTCAAATTTACGATGATGAAAGTGGTTTTTATCAAATCTGGTCACTCCTTAGTCACGCTTTTCGCAAGATAGTCTTGGATTGAAGACGCCACTACTTGATGTAGTTTTATTTTTTTGTTCATTTCAATTTAATCTGATTTAATTCTTCTGTACACTCGAATGACGGTACCGTCTGTTGGTATCATCACATGCTTGAGTTATCCCCTTCATGTTAAATTCTTATATTAGATAATCGCTGATTAACATCACCATCTCCAATCACGTTCCAATATTAAAGAGGCTGAACGGTTTGTGTGCGTGATTAGTGTCACAAGAAATAAGCCCTTCACTGCATAGGCATCCGTTTTTTGGGACGATGTCTAGATTTCATCCCTGTTTTTCTCATCCGTCCTGCACTTTTCGAGGTGTGGATTTTCTACTATGGATTTTATGGGAAGTTGGTTATATGCATGTGCGATCCGACTAGAAAGGGGATGATTTGTGAAAGTTTTATGCCTCGTTTCATGCCGTACTGATTCACCCAAAATTTCAAAGATTTCAGTATGAAAGTGCTCTTGAAAAAGTGAACTCATAAAATGAAGCAACCAAAAAAACTCCAGAAATCACTACGCTCGGAGTATTACGTTTCGACCAATTACAACAAATTTCGTCCATACATTTCAACATCTTATTCATAATCGAACAACAAAAGAATTTTGAATTTCCAGTTTCAAATTTCATACAAAAATATTGGCGATAGCAATCATGGATCTAATTGTATGGTTTAGGGGTCTAAAACTCGTAATGTACAACTTTTATTCATATATCAAGTATTCCTCTTTGGTGCATTTTATGATGCTTCTTTGAAAAACTGCCAAATTTGGAGACGGCTCTGGGCATTTACGGGTTAGTGTGTGTGAAACTCTTTGTAATCTTTGAAATTAGTTGATTTTTTTCAATAATTTGTTCTTATGATTTGAAATACGAGTTGAGTTTTGGAGATGAGTTTGAAATCTAGCACTGGGACTGTTTGTTGTACTTTTACGAGAAGCCACACATGCATTCTTTTCGACTTTGTATTATGTGAATGATGAAAATTGACTTGGATGAAATTTTCCTTTTCTGTACGGTTTCACACACGAAATAAAGTTATTTCTATATAAATCTTTGAAATCCTTCCATTTATATATTTAGCAAATACACACTGGTTTTGATAGAAAGAGGGAATACAGACATTGATCAATGACGATTAGTGTCGCATGGTAAAAATTTGTGCTTTGCTTCTCTTCGCACGACCGATCCGTTTCCGATCTTGCTATTTTCTTATTGTATGGAAATGAATATAAAAATATAGATTAACTCTTGAAGGACCCAGGTCGATTTTTCCAGTTTGGTCGACTCACTGTGGAATGAGTTTTGATCCTAAAACACTGGGGTTTTGTGGTGATATTACTCTTTGTGAATTGGATGGGATGGTAATTTGCACATACTTGGATGATGTATGGATTGAACAATACAATCATGCAAAAGTAAAAAACCCCAGTGCGGGCAACTTTTGAATATTTGTCCACGATGAGCTAACACCCACGGCATTGCCAAATCCGTTTTACCGACTCTGAGACTGAAAATTTTAATTTTAGGCCTTTTCCAGAAATTTTCAAACTTTGGTATGGGGCTTGGCTCTGGTGTGATCGGCCGTTGTTAATGTCCCTGTTGTTCGAACTGATCCTCTCCATCCTGACATCTTCGTAGTTTCCACGGTCGTTCGATTCGCACTGGATCCACCGTCTACCGGAACGCCAGGTACGAAAACTCGGTCGATGAGGACGTCCATCCCGGGCGCTCCTGGATATCGATTCAATGGTACTTCACCAATCTCTTTTGCACGATGCCGTATTCTCACCGCAGCCGAATGGAGAGTTGCACGCCGGTCCGGTGGTATTGCCAACGACTGTTTCGGCTGGATTTCGGGTTCTATATTAGCCGAATTCTTTGGTATACCCTGAGGGTCTCGATTGGATGTCGTCTGTCGTGGTCCTCGGTTTGCCCTTTATCTGTTGGCTTGTGACGGGCTGATGTTTCTGTTCGTGCATGACCCCCGTTGACCCTCGATTCGCTGGGATTCTGTTCCGTTCGGTGGGTTTAGGAACGACATTCCGTTTCTCCGTGGAACGGAACTGGTCGTTTTTGCGTCGATAGTGGAGCGTGAGTTTCTGCTGACTTGGTATTATTTGTTGCTGGATTGTTCGCGGCATTCTTAGGTCGCTTTCTTGGAGGAATTCTGGCAATCGGAATGGATATCTTTGCTGTTGGGACCGGTTAGGACCTGAACCGTTGCATCGGCTGGTTTGATGGCTGTATCCTCGCTCTTGACTTGACATCCGGTTTGCACTTCTTGTATGGCTTCCGTGAGATGTGGTGATGACTCTTGTGATGGTCGACTGTTGTCGTCCACGGGATTATTCCGATCTTTACTATTAATATTGAAAGGGGCGTTACGCTCCGTGGTCGTATGTCCCGACTGCTTACGATTTCCACCAATCGGCGCATGACCGTCATTAGTGCACTCCCTCGCAGAATGTCCCGGTTGTCTCCGACAGTTTGGGCGAACGGGTCCTGTCCCGTAGTTGTTTGAAAAGTTTGGCCTATCTAGTCGAATGAACAGACTGGGTAAGTTCCGAGTGGGAAATGTAACACATCCCGGGTGTCCCGTAGCTTGTCATGTTCAAGGTTGAGCTGCATGATTGCAGTTATCTTGATTCTTCCCATGAACTTGTAGACTGGGTGTGAATCTCCATGACGAGTCATGAATCCGATGGCAAACAAAACAAAATTTGTCAAATCGCTGCCCACTGAATGACTGACCAATTATAGTTCGTATGTATCCGGTGTTCCTGTTGAGTGATTAGGGTTTAGGGTGCTTATCCCATCCCGCTGGAAACCACAAGAATGAGAGCATCGGAAAATACTGTGGTCCACACTGCTTGAAAATACGAATGGCACCCTTAATCGTCCGCAAGACTCCGTATGAATCGAAGAACGCGGCAAACCCTTCAACCTTCGACAGGTGCACATCCTTACACCCGTGTTTTCCTTCGAAACGCCGGTGTGTCCAGAAACGCTGAATGCACTGCTTTCGTGTTCTTTCTACCTGTAGGGTGTGTCCAAATACACCGAATGCGGTGCGTTACCGTTGTTTCTATCCATACACTATACTACCCAAAAGTGAATGATATCAACCCCGATCATCCCCACTTGTCGTCGTTTCGAGTCCACCCTAACACGTGACGGGCTTCGGGTCCTACAGGACCCTCCGCCCTTACACAGTCAAACCCTTCTCGCTCCGCTCGATGGGTTTGACATACTTTTAGTATCTCTCAAAAGCACTCCACCATGAAACCTTCCATCTTGGAATATTTCTAGAAATTTAAATATGCAATCCAACAAGATCCCCACCACATTCAAAGTTCGATGAAACCCGCACCCGAATCCCCACCAACTCTACATCCAACATTCCACTCGGGAAGAAAAACCCTAAACGACCCTTCCACCAATACATTTGCAACGTATCAGGAAGCACAATGTGCACAAGAAATTCCAGAATCGAACATAGACTGCAACGACTACGGCTGCCGAACAGTCTGCACAAATCGATCGAAGATGGATGAGGAGACCAAATCCAAACCGATGGAAACGCACTAGAAAATCAATCCACATAGATCCAAAGAATTCCTGAATCAGAGCACTTTTTAAAATGTAACGTGCATTTGCAAAGGGGCAAATACACCGGTGTCACGCGGGGTGTGCACGGGTACCCCGGTGTGTACAAGCATTCTCGTTCTTTCTACCTATGGAATCCGGGGTCGAGCCTAAAACTGATGGAAAGACCACGAAAAACCTTATGGGATGGACCCAAGAAACTCCCAAATCCGGCAAGAACTGCACAACATATGGGTCGTCCAAGTTAAATCACTGTCTACGCTGCAAATCTACGTCCAAAAATCGGGCTCTACAGATGGACTGGCCACGAATTTGACGATGGCACATACAATCTTGGAATCACTGCACAAAATCAGCCAAGATAGGCTCAAGCAATTCCTCAATCAGACTAATTCATAACCCTACACGTGCATTTGCAAAGGGCTGGGTACACCGGTGTAACCCTTTGTTACCGGGGTGTACCCGGATACCCCGGTGTGTCCAGACGTTCCTGTTCTTCCTACCTGTGATATCCGGGGTCGAGCCTTATACCGATGGAAAGAGCACGTAAAACCCCATGGGCTGGACCCAAGAAACTCTCAAATCGGCAAAGAAGTGCACAACATATGGGTCGTCGAAGTTAAATCACTGTCTACGGTGCAAAACTGCGTCCAAAAACCGGGCTCTACAGATCGACTAGCCACGAATTTGGCCATGGCACATACAATGTTGGAATCACCGCACAAAATCAGCCAAGATAGGCGGAAGAAATTCCTCAATCGGACCAAATTCTTAACCCTGCACGTGCATTTGCAAAGGGCTGGGTACACCGGTGTAACCCTTTGTAACCGGGGTGTACCCGGGTACCCCGGTGTGTCCAAGCATTCCCGTTCTTTGTTCCTATGGAATTCGGGGTCGAGCCTTAAACTGATGGAAAGAGCACAAAAAACCCCATGGGATGGATCCAAGAAACTCCCAAATCCGGTAAGAACTTCACAAGATATGGGTCGTCCAAGTTAAATCACTGTCTACGGTGCAAAACAGCGTCCAAGAACGGGCTCTACAGACGACTGGCCACGAATTTGACCATGGTACATACAATCCTGGAATCAGCGCACAAGCTCAGCCAAGATAGTTTGAAGAAATTCCCGAATCGGACCAATTCTAAATCCTAAACGTGCATTTGCAATCGGCCGGGTACACCAGTGTAACCCGTTGTGACCGGGGTGTGCCCGAGTACCTCGGTGTGTCCAAGCATTCCCGTTCTTCCTACCTATAGGTAAAAGGGGTACAAAACCTTTTGGAGTGAACACAATTCTCCGAAACATGCATTCTTGAAGGTGGAGTTACACCGGTGTCACTTTTTTGAGAGACGGTGTGATGGTGTACCTGTGCAGCCCAGCCACGATTCCATCATTCCAGTTCGTTGGTTATTTTAAACAGAAAATGAAATATGCACTTACACCGTAAACGAAGGAGGGTGTTCGTAGAAATGAGGTTATGAGAAAATTAACATTCAGTAGAATGTTGAAGAATATGATGGAATTGATGTAGGGATGGCAGTTGTAGACTTGAAATTTCATGTTCCATCCGTATGGTTCAATTCACCAGTACTATCACCAATGTTTTATCATACAATTTCGAAAGTGAAAATTAAAAATTCCTTTTGAATTTAAAGAAAAACTAGAAGTTAACATTTTTTGAGTCGACTTTGGAGGCCAATGGAAATGAAATGAGAATGATATGTTTTTATAACGTGGTGATTCCTTGGAGTTTTTGTGCGGAATGTTGAATGTATAGATTATCCAAATTCTGTAGTATATCATGAGAGTCTAGATTGGATGTTATCCGTCATGGCCCTTTACTCTCTATCTGTTGGCTGGCGACGGGCTGATGTTTCAGTCAATGCGGACCCCCCGTAGAGCATGCATTCACTGGGATTCTGTTCCGTTCCGTAGTCTGCAACGCCTCCGTAGGTACGAAACCCAATACCGTTTCTCCGTAGAACGGAACTGGTGCTTTTTCCGTTGGGATTCTGTTACGTTCCGTAGGTTGCAACGCCTCCGTAGGTACGGAACTCTAAACCGATTCTCCGTAGAATGGAACTGGTGCATTTTCCGTTGATTCTGGAGCATGAGTTCCTGCGAACTTGGTATTATCTGTTACTGGATTGGTCGCGGCATTCTTAGATTGCGTTGCTGGTGGAATTTTAATAGCAATCAGAATTGAGATCTGCGCTGATAGAACCGGTTGAGATGTTATCATTGGATCGGCTACTTTGATAACTGTATGCTTACGGTAAACTTGATCTTCAATTTGCACTGCTTGGTTGGCTTCCATTTGATGTACTGGTGAGTCTTGTGATGGTGGATGGATCTCCTATACAGGATTACTTGTTCTTCATTATTAATATTGAACGGAGTATTACGCTCAGTAGTCATATGTCTTGATTGCTTACAATTTCCACAAATTGGCGCATACCCCTGATTAGAATACTCACTCGAATAATGTCCCAATTGTGTGCAACGGAAAAAGCGAACGGGGCCTGTCCCATGGTTATTTGAAAAGTGTGTGGCGTTCATTTGTAGATGTGGTACATAGAGTATTCTTTGTACAACATGGCGGATGCAAGCGAATGATGAAAAAGTGGCTTTTTCCAAAAATGAATGGTAAGCCATTCTAGATATGCCTTTAGGCTTCTAGAATCAGTTGCTAAATAATAAATGTGCCAATTTCTTGGTACACTTTTTCACTGCCAACTAATTGAGGAAATCAAAAGACGAAATCAAAAGATTGACAGGAAAAATGGAATGGAATGTGATAATGAATCCCAGTTTGTGTCATCTGTGCTTAAGAATGTGAGAGTCTATGCCTTCTATGGAAAACTCAAATGTACTTTTACAATATTTAAGTACGTGGGAAAAAATGCATTATATCCAATTGAATACAAAATGAACATGGAGGATCTAGATTCAAAACTACTTTGAATTCATAAATATGTTGTGAACAAGTGTACATACCACCCTAAACCGTAAACAATGATCCCAAGAGCATTTAATTGAAATGAGATTTCCAAGTACAAAGTGACAGTAGTTTGAAAAAATGGCAAAAAGTTGTACTTGTGTAGTGGAAAGTACATGGGTGTAGCATAATTCCACCCATTAATCCAATGGAAAAGAAAACGGAATTTGTGAAATGAGTGGCAAGTACGGGTAGTATGTATGAAGTGTTACTGTTGAGTGATTAGGGTGCACATCACATCCTGATGGAAAGCACAAGAATGAGAGCGCCGGAAAATAGTGTAGCCCACAGTGGTTGAAAATATGAATGGCACCCAAATTCAACCACAAGAGTGAGTGTGAATCGGAGAACGCGGCAAACGCCAAAACCTTCCAGAAGTACACCCAAAAGCGCGTTCAAATGAGAGAAGTGGACGAGAAAACAGCAGGTGGACCATAAATCCAACATTGGACAGGGAAGGAATCAACGGTGGAGAGTTATAGGGATGGAAAGAGAATGAAAAAGTGCAGGCAATAGAGAGAAGAATTTGAAGAATCGGGCAAGAATTGGAGGGGCAAAAGCAAGTGATGAAGAAGGACGTGAAAATGCAAGATTTGATTGGAGAAGGAGCGGTGGAGTGTGATACGGATGGAAAGAGCATAAAAAAGCGCAGCGGATGGAGCGAAGAAATTGGAGAATCGGAGGAGAATTGCAGAAGATATGGGGGGTGGAAGTTGAGCGCAACGCGGAAAACAGCGGCACAAAATGGCGTGTAGAAGACGATTGGCGAGGA
The DNA here is from genome assembly GCA_022496805.1 of Pohlia nutans. Classification (NCBI taxonomy): domain Eukaryota; kingdom Viridiplantae; phylum Streptophyta; class Bryopsida; order Bryales; family Mniaceae; genus Pohlia; species Pohlia nutans. Next base: position 43,852,983 of record CM040088.1, on the reverse strand, counting down.
ATTAGAAGACGGAAGATAGAGATTTGGAATGAGAGCGAAAAATCAGTAAAGATAGGCCCAAAAAACTCTGAAATCGGAGTAGTTTTGAAATTTTGACGTGCATTTCCAAAGGGCCAGTTACACCGGTGTCTTCCTTTGTAAGGCGGGTGTGTCCAAATACACCGAATGCACTGTATTCCTGTTCTTTCTAACCATAGGCTATACTACCCAAAAGTGAATGATATCAACCCTGATCATCCCCCCTTGTCGTCGTTTCAAGTCCACCCTAACACGTGACGGGCTTCGGGTCCTACCGGACCCTCCGCCTTTACATAGTCAAACCCTTCTCGCTCCGCTCGATGGGTTTGACATACTTTTAATATCTCTCAAAAGCACTGACTCCACCATGAAACCTTCCATAATTATTGCAACATTTCCGGAAATCTCAGTGCCGAATCCAACACCAACCCCATTCACATTCAAAGTTCGATGATGAGTCGGTGAAACTGTCATGAGACGCCCCCACACACCCCCAAACACCCTCCATCCAACGTTCCACTCGGGAAGAATCACACAACCAGCCTTCCACCAATTGATTCCCATCGAAAAACGCACGCACAATCGGCACCAGACATTCTTGAATTGGGGCGTTTTTGAAAATTTTACGTGCATTTGCAAAGGGCCGGGTACACCGGTGTTTTCCTTTGTAACCGGGGTGTGTCCAAGTACCCCGGTGTGTCCGAGCATTCCCGTTCTTCCTACCTATGGAATCAGCGGTCCACCCTCATGCCGATGGAAAGAGAACGAAAAAGCGCACGGGATGGAGCGAAGAAAGAGGACAATCAGGCAAGAAGTGCACGAAATATGGGTCGCGGAAGTTAAATATGTGTCCAGGGTGCAAAACAGCGTCCAAAATGGGCTGCAGAGATCGAGTGGCGAGGAATTTGACCATGGAAGATAGAGATTTGGAATGAGCGTAAAAAATCAGTGAAGATAGGCCCAAGAAACTCTGAAATCAGAGTAGTTTTGAAAAATTGACGTGCATTTCCAAAGGGCCAGTTACACCGGTGTTTTCCCTTGTATGGCCGGTGTGTCCAAATACACCGAATGCACTGCATCCTTGTTCTTTCTACCCATAGAGTGTTCGCCGGATGAAGTTCCGGATGGATGATTTTGGTCCCCGACTCTTCATCCGTCCGTGGCGAGCGCGTTACATGTCCGAATCGATTGTTTTTTATGTTTTCGGAAATGGCATAGAATAGTGAAGAGCGTGGGTGCGTTTACATTTCGAAAATGTATAATGTGCAAAAAATGACATATTGCAGTCCAGGGAAGAATTCGGGAGCGCTGTTTTTTGCATATGTGACACCCCGAACTTCAAAATAACATATCTTTTTCATACTTGCTCCATTGGACATGTATGATAGCATTTTGGAAACCTCGAGAGTAGCACTATAAGATGGTATGCTGTATTTTCATAAGATGATAAAATTCATATATACATAAATATGAAATGTAAACCCTCATAAAAGATGCAATCAATCTCTACGCTACTATGGTTAAATATGATATAGTCTACTCTCCGCTAGTAGATGGTGACAAGTCCACAACTACCGCTATACACCGCACACACTGTCGCCAATTGAAGCCTCTCTCTCTTAATTCACCCTAACCCTAAACAACTGCACCAACACGATCTATATACTCACCATGTTTCTTCCAAAACCCTAAACCCTAAACCTTCTTCAGCATCAAGCCTAGAATGCTCCGATCACGCACTCCACCGTGATGAACCCACCCACAATGCGTTGTCAAGAAAACCTTTAATCAACGGATGGTCCAATGAATCATCTAGTTCCCAACCATCGTAATCAAAGCCAGACCCCTTGTGACCCTAAACCCCTAAACCCTAAACCTCATATCAAACCCTAAACCCTAAACCCTAAAACCGCTCAGTCGGTTCGATCTTTGATTTTCAAGATGTGATCCGATGTACGGCTATACTACCCAAAAGTGAATGACATCAACCCTACATTATCCCCCCTTGTCGTCGTTTCGAGTCGACCCTAAGACGTGACGGGCTTCGGGTCCTACCGGACCCTCCGCCCTTACATAGTCAAACCCTTCTCGCCCCACTCGATGGGTTTGACATACTTTTAATACCTCTCAAAAAGTACTCCACCATGAACTCTTCCATATTGGAATATTTCCGGACAGTTCAATATGGAATCCAACAAGGGTTGTTCATCATGCCGGTCATGTCGTGTCATGCCGTGTCGTGCCGATCATGTCGTGACGGACCTTTCCGGCACGACACGATAGGGTCAACCTAGACTGCAGTCTAGTCTTTTCACCAGGTAGGGTTAAAACTGTTACCTTTGTGCCACCTTGCAAGCTATATGTGGCTCTGGCAGCAGATGTGGCATGTCCACGTAGGACCCCTCGAAAGTCGTGTCCTACGTGGACATGGGTTTAGGGTAATTTTTTTACCCTGGGTCCGTCTGCCCCCCCCCTCCGTCTGCCCCTGACCTCCGACTGCCCTCTCCCCCGACTGCCCCCCTGCCGTCTGCCCCGTCCCAACTGCCCTCCTCTCCTGCCGTCTGCTCCAATCCAACGGTCCCCATCCAATCTGTTCCAATCCAACGGTTTAGGGTGATCAGCCAAATTCCGACTGCCATCCCGACTGCCATGCGGTCTGCCCTTGCCGTCTGCCATGGCCGTCTGCCCTCGCCGACTGCCCTTGCCGACTGCCCTTCCCATCTGCCTCGACTACCCCGACTGCCATCCCCGACTGCCCGCCCCCCCGTCTGCCCTTCTCGTCTGCCCTTCCCATCTGTCCTTCCCGTCTGCCTTTCCCGTCTGCCCCTTCCCCTCTGCCCCTTCCCGACTGCCCCTTATCGTGTTCAATCTTGGCCGTCTGTCATCTTCTGAATGTCTTCTCCGTCTGTCCCTCCACTATGTTGTGGCACATGACTGTCGTAACTACAAATTATTTATCTTTTTCATACAAATGAATGTTTTATTTCCATTGCACAACAACACATCGCGAACAACACACTAAGGCCCTCTTTACACTAAAGGCGAGAAGCCGTGCAGAAAACCTCCCAAGGGCCATGGCTCATTCTTGAGAAGCCAACCTTTGAACTTGACGGCCTTTGGATATAGTGTAAAGTGAGATTGGGCCACAAAATAAAGTGCTGATTTTTTAAAATAAAGTTCTTACATATTTCTTCAAAAATAAAAAGTGATTGGTTGTGAGAGTTTAGGAAAAATGTGCCACGAAGGACAAAAGTGTTGTCCATGTCATTTTCTCCTCCTTATGTCCCTTGGATTGAAAATTTCGGATGTAAAGTGACATTCTTTGGTCTTCTTGGTTTCTAGGCCTCCCATTGGCTGAAATTTCTCTCTTCACGACTTCTTGTCCCTAGTGTAAAGAGGCCCTGAAACACGTGCCCTTCACACGTAACTGCCGGGGGCCTTCGGCGTCAGTTTTTCATTTACCCGTCTTAAATATCTTATTCCTAATCAAATTACAAAAGGATTTTGAATTTTTAGTTCTAAATTTTATTCAAAAATATTGATGATAGCAATCATAGATCTAACCGTATGAATTGAATCAAAAATTCATAATGTACAACTTTTATTCATACATGAAGTTCAAAATATCCTTATGCATTGCATTTCTTAATGCATCTTTGTAAAACTGTTGAATTTGGAGTAGGCTCTAAGCATTTAGAGATAACTACAAATGAAGATTCCAAACATAAATGCTACATGCACAAGAATCAAATTCATGAATCAATCTTTATTTACATATCAAAAAATGTATTTCACATTGCCGTACAATGTACATCAAAAAGATGCAAACTTCTATGATCTGAGATTAAACTATGGGAAAAAACTATGAACTATATATTGTAACGGTAACACTGGGTTGGGGTTTCAAAATTGTATGGGTGACCTTTCAATGTGTTCACAGTATGGGCCACGGTCCAACGGTCTTTTGGATCTTCCTTCGTAAGGCCGTCTAAACACAATTCCCACCTCGTCCTGTTACTGGAAATTCCTTTAAACATCGGTGAAGACACGTCACGCTCGTATATGCGTTGTGCGAGCTTCCCCGCTGCATATGCCTCTGATTTCATAGTATGCTTTTGGGGGGTAGTGCCTGCGAATACGACTTTTCCATCAACTTCCCTCGGAAGAAAATACCACAATTCTGGTGCAACCCAAAATCGTTGCCTTCTCTTTTCTTCGAGGTCCTTGTCATTTTTTGCCCAATATAGTGAAGTAGGCTCTTCACCGGTCCAAGATGCCATGCCCCAGTCACACACTCCAATGTACACATCTTCATGTAACTCCGGTGGAAAATGGAGAAGGATGTTGGATTTGCTCAAATCGTTGTGCTGCACACCGCTCTTGTGTAACACGTCTATGATGTTTAGCAACGCCCAAGCTAGGTACACCTGCTTCCCACGCTATGCTACAATCTTCTGACGGATCTCTATATCCATCCCACACAACCCCAACAATACCGAGGGATGTGTATCGTTGTCATAGCTTGATTCAATCCGCAACACCGAGTCCAATGAATTTCCATTCCACCATATGGTGAAGGCTGACATGTTCTCCGCTGATAACGCAAAGAATTTTATCATTCCGGGGTGATCCACGGGATTGACCAGGGCTTCAATCGAAAGTTCTTTTCTTGCCTGTGTTTTGTCTTTCTTGGCAATCTTGCTCGTCTTTTCTGCAAAAACCATATGCTTTGGAATCGGTGCAAAATTATGAATCGATACTTGTCACACTTTACCATACGCCCCCTCAAATTGCACATGGCCTTTGCTTACAATTTCTGCTGACCTCAGAATCCACATGATTCCAGTTCGACCTTGCGAAGAAAGATGGCCCACTAGCAAATTGTCGGCCCATGGTGGTAGACGTCCGGCACTCTCTTTCAGACGCTTTGCGTAATTTTTCCACCAAATAAGCTTGCCTAATTCCTCGCATGGATCTCCGGTGGGACCCGATGACCCGGATGCGTCCCGGTTCAATGCATCGTACCACTGCGTTGGGTTGTAAATTGCTTGTTGCACCTGACTAGTCAACCACGATCCGTAACCGTCAAGATGGCTTGCATCAGAATGAATTGGATCCCGCACGACGGCCTCTGATAGATGCAGCTTCATGTCCTCCATAGCTTGCGCGAGGCCATGCACTCCGTGGTGCAAGTATTTGGTCTCCAAATACTCCTTGGATTTCCTCCTATAGAATTGCAATCCACAGTCTTGAACAAACTTCACGCAGTCCTTTGAAGGGGTTTTGGGCCGGTTAGACCTCTCCTCTGATGTCATGTGCCTCTTTCTCTTTCCCGAGTGTCCAGAAGTAGAACCTGACAGCGAGGTACTCTGCGCTTGAGAGCTACTATGTCCAATTACTTCTCTGCTCTGGGGTGGGCCCATGTACCGAGTACCAATCGATGCACTCGCGGGGGGAGAAAAGCCAAGCTCTTGCACGCCAACCGATATACTTGCGATGTGTTGCATTCCCTCGCTTTGGTCCCCTGCAGATGGTGTAGGCACGGGATTTAATGCAAAATTTTGTCCACTGCTCCGTTGCCTCCTAGGAGGTTGCTTGAATCCACTGCTTCTTTCTATGTTGTTAGAGAAAATTCGAAAATTTTCCCCCCCCCCCAAAAAACCAGAATCCTACCACCCCGGAAACCCAAGCAAAATCTGCTCACGCACGATTGGTCAAGGGTTTCTTGCAGGAGTGGTCGAGACTGGCAAGCTTAAATGAGAGGCGGCCATCAATATATAGAGGCGGCTACTGGATTAGGGTTATGGCAGTCGGCATGGGCAGTCGGCATTGGCAGTCGGGTTGGCAGTCGGCATTGGCAGTCGGCGTAGTGGCCGTCGGATCATGGCAGTCGGGTCATGGGGTTTCAATCTAATCTTATATGTTGATTACATTGTGCATGCCATTAGAGCTACGCTTATATGGTGGTTACATTGTTTATGTTAGATCTAATCTTATTTTATAGAATACCTAAGTATTTGATGGTTTGCAGATTTTCATAATTGTGACAATTTGATATGTCGTCATTCTGTGGGCTTCACAAGAGAATCAGCAAATGTTGTTTCAGATTATATTTTTGGAAAAGTTGCGCACCTTCAATATCTAGATGGGAGAATGAATGACGCTCAAAAATTGATATTTTCCCAAAAGTTGTGGTCGTGTAAAGTTGGCTGCACTAATTTTGAACTCGAATTTTTGAATCGACCAAGTATGGTCGGTCCGGTGGTCCGGGGTTAATCCTCCTCTTCCAAATCCATCTTGCAAAAAAATTTCAAAATGGAGTCCCGGGACTCGTGTCTGCATTTTCCACTAATTGCAAATTCTAGACAAAAAATATATTTGAAAACAAATGCCAAATACTTTTGAAAAGTAATGTTTCATAAGTAAAACTAAAACTGGACTGTGTTCCTTATAATGTTAGTGTGCAAAATTTATTAACTTTAAACTCTAAGATTCTAAAGATTATACATTAACCCTTAAGTGCCGAGGCAACCCAATAGTGGTCGTTCTAAAAATAGAAGTGTTGTAAAATGAGGTAGTAGTGTCCAAATTGAGTGTTTCTTGGGCCTAACCTATTTAGAATCAAATTTTCTATAAGAATATGTCATTGGATCCCAAAAAATGTGTTCACAAAAATTCAAAAAAAATAAAGAACATTGGGTGGTGTAGATGTTGGAACAATCTATAAAAGTATCAAATTTGTAAATGTGTGAAAAAATGCATGATAAAGTATATATTTTGTATGGCCGTACAAAGATAGATTATAAATTATGAATTTTAAATCAAATCTATGCAAATGGATTTCTAAAATTCATCATATACAATTATATATATAATATCTAACTAATATACTTCAAAAATTAAAAACAAATACAAAAGTAATTATTTATACTTGCATTTCGGTTTGATTGGCTAAAAGCACAAGGTTAATAAGATGCTCAAATACCCATTGGAATTTGTTTCATTTAAACTATTAATTCTATACTATTCTTATGTAGTCTCATTTAAATTGACATTTAGACAAATTATAAACTCTAAATCTTGGCAACTTCTATCCATGTGATGAACATTTTTACTTTTAAGTAATAATAATTTAATTCAACATAAACTATTGCATAATGTATTTTTTATGAATATTCAAAAAAATTCTTTTAAAATTTATTTATAAAACATCTAAATATTTTTGATGATATTCAACCACATAGATGAAGTTTAGAGATTACACATCACAACTTTCATATCTTACAAACTTCAAAAAATTCATATATAACACATATTATAACACATTTAGTTTGTAGCAAAAACCCTCAGGCACTTAAGGGTTAAATTATTCCTACCACAATATGTAAAAGAAATCCGTATCACTCCTACTGATTTTTTTATATAGAACATTCCCTTTTTTAAGACCAATGGAAAACATAAAACTTTCATATACATTCAATGGGATTTATATTACCTTGTGATTGCCAAAACAATAAATACACACATATACATGTATTGAACGTAGCGCAATATATACATATTTGTAACCCAAAAAGAAATTGGATTTATATCATGCATTTCTATCAGAAGACAATGATACATATATGCATGTCCTTTTACACAAATCTACAATCTTTACTCCTCATCCGAATGTAATTCGATAACGGGGTTTCCTTCATCCGGTGTCCGCTCCACCACTGTTCTACCACTTGAACCTTCGCCCTCTTGTATCACTCTAGGCGGCGCATACACACTAGTTTCGTTTGCGGCCGCCTGATGAATTCGTTGAAGGTTGCCTCTAGTCCGGTAACAAACAGCGTCTTCTGTGATAACAAGCTGTGGACGATGGACTCTACCCTCTTCTCTGGCTTTCAAATACCTCTGTGTCTCCGGGGATACCCTGTGCAAAAGTACATAGAGGGCCTGCTTCTCCAGGCGAAGTTTGTGGTACCACTCTTCTGACTCCAGTTCCGCCGTCCTGCTCCTTACTGGGCCTTCTGGATCGAATTGCGGACGTATAATCTCGCCCATAGCATTCACCCGTTCTCTGATGGGAGGCAACCCTTTTTTCAACCGCCCGGTTGTCCATTCCCATGAGTAGCCGAACACTTGGAAAAAAAAGAGTTTCATACCGTAGTTCGGAGGTTTGTTCGGATAAAGTAAATTAGCAGCCAAAAGTACGTTGTCTTTGTCTCCGCTCCAATTCCACTCTAGCCTCTCTATGTATAGCTGTTGCAAGCTGATGTTGTGCTTCCAGCTCCACTCTACTGACTTCCCAATTTCGGCGTGTGTTACATATCCCGCAAAATCTACTACGCTATACCTCCAATGACTTGGCATGAAGGGTATCAATCCGAATGTTTGATACAGTCGGCGGTGGAAAGGACTCGAGCAAATTGGGCACCGTCGGATGGAAAGCATTCGTGGTAAAAGGCATTGCACATGGAAGCAATGTGTGCAACTTCCTAGTGACCAAAAACCCTCCGGTCCAAAATAGTTGCCGCAAATAACGCACGTGGAACCGTCCTGAACCTTTTCATTGGGTAAAGGCCATTCCCGCTGTCTATTGTTGGGACTCACGCTATATTCTTGAAGGGGATTCCATCGGTCATTAATCGGCAGATGAAGCCAATCTATCCCCTTATCCGTGAGTGGCCAGTTATCATCATACATCGATTCAACCTCGGGCCAGGATGTTAGCATCAGATTTCGCAATCTACCATCTCTTGCCCATTCAACTACGATTTGTTCCATCTCCATCTCCAACGCCCTCACTCTTGCCGCTGAAAATATGGCAACAGTTGCCCAGTCGTCAAACTGCGTAGCAAGAGCGGCATACTCCTTTCTAAGACTTCTATTTTGCCGCTCTAACTCATCCGAGTTATCATGTTGGACTTCATACATCATGACGCGGGACCTCAAGTCTCCAAGCTCTTCGTAGTTTTCAAAACTCCCACAACTGAGAGCACTATCTAATTTTTTTATTAATTCTTCATTGTTTTTTTCTAGAGCTAGGTTCCTAGACATAAGTTCACCTGCCAAAGTCTCCGTAGTCGCGATACAATCTAGTGCAGCGTCCCGTTCATACTGCAACTTGTCCTCACGATGCATTGCTGCTGTACGTTCCTCGTACTTCCACAACTGCGATGAAGACATTTCCTCCTTCCCCTTGCACATACACTCCGGTGGTGGGATACTTGGAATGCTCTGGTCACTGAGGACATTAAAATCGTCACTGTATACCATGGAATCTGGGTTCGATTCAGCATCTTCTTTTTGTTCCTTGAAGCCCAACTCAGCCAGTTTTGCTTCTAGAAATGCGACTCTTGCCCGCAGAGATGCTACTTCTGCCTCATGGTTTGCAACGAGGTTCTGGATAACCGCGTTTTGCGGTTGTATGTCATCCAAGCTACTCGATACCACATTGATAGGAAGGGATATCTCTCCCATCGGCCCCGTCGGTAAAACGAGTGTATTTGGTACCACAGTTGGGTCCATCATCACATCCGCGATCTCGGTATCGAAATGTTGTATTTCGACATCCACCAACTCTGTTTGAGGGGCCTCGGTTTCAACTACCTCCGCCAATTATACCATGCCCCTATTTTGGTCATCTCCCTCACTGATCGTACTGGAGGCGTTTGCTGTAGTACCTCTACAACACCTGGGATGCTCAAATTTGCAATGACTTCATCCAGCATTTCTTCATCCACATGCGTATCATCATCATTATCAAGCCCACGGTATTGTTGTGGCTGATACACCATCTCACGGTTTTCAACAAACCATTGTGGCATTGGCTCCATCGGAATTTGCTTCGGTCTCCTTAGTAGATACGATTTTCGCAGTCCTGATGGGAGTGAGGACTAATCTACTTGCACGTTTAAGACACTCTCCGCATAAACCATCGCCACAATCGCCAACGGAATGTTGTGCTTTGCGTATGACTTGTCATCCGAAATCGCCCTCAGCACGCACAACATCCTCCATTTTATTGGAATGTTGCTCACTTGGGTCCACTTTCCCGAGGCGCTCGTACAATTGCGCTCGTGTCGGTCCCGTGGCCAAAATGCACGGTTCGCATGCACCCACCCCACATAACGACTCGCTACCAAAGCAGTCCACGGAGTCGGTTGTGCTTCCCATCTCGGTTTCACGAGAATGTTGGAGTTATCATATATTTCCCATTGGAACTCCTCCGGTTGACCTTTGGGTTTACTCTTTCGTGGTTCGTCGCTCTCAGCCCCCCCGAGAGATTCTGATCTAGGCTGTCGGCGATTAGCACCCTCAGCCATGTGTTCGGCTGATTCTAGTACCAAATTCCTGAAACGTCTAAATTCCGTGATAAACTAGAACTAATTTTAAAACCTAGCACTTCAAAATAGTGCAATTAATATTCAAGAACGTCAAACCGCACTTCAAAATAGTGCTTACTCTAATGTTCAGTTCCAGATTTAGTGTCAACACACAAGTCACAAGTCACAAGTCACAAGTAAAATAATATGATTTGGAACCCCTGAAATAGAGAATTACAATTGACTTTATGAGCTGTTCCTCTATCCGCTTCGTATACTCCGCCTTCCGGAGCATCGACTGTCTCTGTTCCAACACAACTATGGACGCCTCATTTAACTTCCGGTCGCCCCTGTAGACCTTCTCCTGAAGCTTCCGGATCAACTCCGAATACTTCGTTACGTCTTTGTTCTTGAAGAGATCTCCTACTTCCTTCAGCGCATCAAACAGGGGTTGGAACTTCTCACCCACTAAATCCAAGGCCACCCGGGTTGCCAGGAGAATATCTACCACCTTGAGTGGAGGATCTCCTTCTTCTCCGGGTGGTCCTGCTTTCGGAACTGGTGCCTCCCCCTCGACCGGTCTCTGCTCCATATTTTTGTCTCTTCCCGGTACTTCCTCTCCACCTTCTCCACCGGTTGGCTCTTCAAAACTCACCCTCCGATTGCTCACGGGAGTAGTCTTCCTCCGAGGTGGATTCGTCCTCTTGGGAGGAGGGATCTCTTGGATGTCCTCATCTTCCTCACCATCCGGATTGAAGATCAGCTTCCTATTCTGATCCTTCGGCTCCGGTTGACTCCTCTGAGATGGGCCTCCCTCCTCCGGTTGAGCTGCTGCTGCCCACTCCTGCCGTCTCTTCCGGGTCAGCCGGGGTTGAGGTGATTCCTCCCCCTCATCATCCTCTTCCGGTTCTTGCCTCCGTGGTGTCCTCTCCACCGGTGGAGGTCCCGACCTGCCCGGTTGTCCTGTCACCGGACGATCCTCTCTCCTCTTTGTCCGTTCCTCCCAGACAACATCCCTGTTTGGTCGTGGTGTCCTTAGCGGCTCCCTTCTCTCCGGTTGGGCTACCTCCCTCTCCACCAGTTGCTGTGCAGGTCTTACCCTGCTGGTCCCCGCTTCTTCTTCCGGATGTGCTGCCTTCCGCTTGGCCGGACTCTTTTCTCCCGGAACAGAAGCAGTCTCTAACCTCTTCCTCTCTGTAACCGTGATACATCCGTTCTTCTCGTACAGCTACTAGAGAAATGGTGCCAGGGCACATCCCTTCTTGCTTCCCATGTTCCAGGCCATCTTCTGGGTGTTCCGGTGAACCAAATACGCCCAGTTGATCTTCTTCTTCAGGTGTAATGCGGACAGGATACCCCTCGCCAGTGTGTTCGTGAGGGTGGTGGGCTTCTCCGGATTGAGGATGGGCACCACATACTCGAGTAGACGCTGATCTCGGGGATTCACGCAATCCGTTACCTTGAATCCGTCGTGATCCGAGAGGTAGGTGAACCGCTCCTTCACCCAGTCCGTGTCGCCCTTGCCTCCGGGTTCCAAGTCCTCCTTCGTATCCGGAAAGTTGTAGGTGGCACGCCAATGCTCCAGGGTCCACAGCCCAAACTTTTCCCGGATGGTTGTCCGGAACGCATCCTCCATTGCTCCGCCTCCGATTTCCAACAACATGTCCACGTCCTGCACATCCCACACTCTCCCAAACAACCCCGAACACCCTATGGTCTTCAAGTCCTTGATTAACTCCTCAAAATCCCCCGCATGCATAGGAATCCCCAGAAGTACCCGCTTCTCCGGAATCTTGGCTCCGCCCACGAGCGACATCACTGCTACGTCCGGACGTGGTTCTGCACTTCCCCGGGTGTGGCGCGCCTCTTTCCCCGGCCACGCTCTCTCTTTCTTCCGCAATGTGCGCCTAAACTCCCGGAGTTCACTCTTCTCTCTCTCCGGATGCGCACGCACAGCTTTCCGTAAGCTGCGCCTAACTTCGAGGCGCTCTCTTTCCCGTAAATTCTGCCTAAACTTCCGGCGCTTTCCCTCCGGATGTTCTGCCGTTTCTCTCTCCGACCTCACACTAACTATTCTTCCCGGGCGCTCAATTTCTCTGGCTCCAAGACTCTCTCTCTCCTCAACTACTGGTCGCTCACTAATTTCAATCCCCGGACTCAAAATGCAAACCCTAGCAGTATCCGGAAACTCAAATGCGTGTGCGTGAAGAGGGCTGGAAGAATCAGGGGAAAATGAATGGTGAACCACCCAATTTAAGGTGGTCCAATTCATATCCCGGATCGAGGCCGGGTCCGTCCGAGGCCCGTTCCCCGATCGCTGGCTCCCCATCCGGATTCCCACCCGGTCGGCCGCCATTCTTAACTCCGTAGCGAACAATTAAGAGCGCACAAGAGCGCCACTTCTCCCTAAACAATAAAAGAGTCATCATGGACACTACTTCTCCCCTTTATTGCGGATAGGGCTACCCTATACCGCCCTAAAAGCTCTAACTGCCCGGTTCCGAACAAAACGAGGTTTGACACCGACTGCCCTTGTCCGCGTGCCCCGACTGCCTTACTTTACAATTTCAAAGCTTTGAACTCACACAATTTAAACTCAACATTTTTTTTTGTTTTTTTTTGTAATTCTTCTTTGGGATCAAAGGATGCTAGAGAAGAAGGAATAACAACCTGGTGAGGATAAACCCTTCAATTTAACTCCTAAACGTCTCTTGAATTGACAATTTTATCCTCCATCATCATAAAATACTATTTAGCAGACTATTCTGGCATTGATATATAAAAGGGAAGTTCCAGATTTTATCCAAAAAGGAATCTTCATGACATTTGTTGTAATTACTTTGAGGTACTCATCACGAACTTCAAGGCATGTGAACATTGAGCCATCATGGTGCATTCAGATGCAATTAAGATAATTTGGTGCCAACCTCCATACCAACCTAGTATGGATAAAATGTATAGCATTTTGCATCAGCATAACTACATAATAGGGATTTAGTGCCCAAGAGCGTTAGCCCGCGGGCACTAATTCCCTATATTGCACGCATGCTGATGCAGAATGCTGCGTTAAGCCCTTCCCATAATTTTCCATTTCTTTCCACGGATTTCTTTCCCCGTACGCCTACGGAAGACCATCGTTGGATATCATCCTTGGATCTCGATCGTAGATACTAGGGTTTCAGAAGGTTCCGAAAGATATCTTTCTCTGTGCACTAGTGCATTGCACTGTTACAAAGTGTAACAGTGCATTGCACTGTTACAAAGTGTAACAGTGCAATGCACTGTTACATTTTAAGAATGGCTGTAACGTGATATTACTGCACTATTTTTCTAAAGGAAAATTATGTGAAGGCCTTAACGACATCAAAATGACCTGTATGCGGCTTTTGGTGTCAAAATAGCACCAAATTAGTCTGGGTTTAGGGTTTAGGATGCTACTCTAAAGAGTAGTGATTTTCACAAATGTCTAGGTTGCAGGAATTCCAACAATTTCACTCTAAAACATTTGAAATATTTGGATGAAGCACTACAACATGATACGAGTTTTACAATATTTCACAAATCATCCCTTTTCAAAAAACATCTTACAGTAATGCATAATGCCAACTTCCCATAAAGTATATAGTACGAACTCCACGCTAGGAATTGTTCAATGACAAATGAGACAACTCTGTGTGAAACTCCATTTCATTCAAACCTCAAAATGCTATAAAAGATTGATGTACATTTTCATTCAAATGTCCCTTTGTATATGTACTCATATAAAATAAAGGCGTACAAGACTATGCACAAAATGTCAAAAAAGTACTATAATACTATCATACTATATATAGTTCGAAACATTATGTCTTGAACGTTGTAATGGCATCATGTTGCCCGATACCCCATTGCTTCGTGAACCTCATCCCAATTATTCAGATCATCATCGTCTTCAGTGTCTGAATCACCATCATCGCTTTCACGCCCACAGTTCAGAGGTTTAGACAACAGCTCTGGGTTTTGGACAAACCACTCTGGCACTGGCTCCATGGGAATTTGTATGGGCCTCCTAACCAAGTATGATTTCCGGAGACCCGATGGGAGCGAGGACCAATCCACTTCCACGTTCAACACATTCTCCGCGTACACCATCGCAGCTATCGCCAACGGAACGTTGTGTTTAGCGTAACTCCTATCATCGAAAATTGCCCTTAACACGCACAACATCCTCCATTTGATTGGGATATTGTTCATTTGAGTCCACTTCCCGGCCGCGCTCGTACAATTCCGCTCGTGCTTCTCTCTTGGCCAAAAAGCACGGTCGATGTGTACCCACCCAACGTATCGAGTGGCTATCAAAGACGTCCATGGGGTTGGTTCCGATTCCCATCCCCGTCTCCCAAGAATGCTGGGATTCTCGTATATTTCCCATTCAAGCTTTTGTGGTTGACCTTTGGGTTTCGTCTTCTTTGATTTCGGGGGCTGGCTACTTTCACCTTGACTAGATCTCCCCGCCATCTTTAATATTCACTGCAATACAAAGTCCTTGTCACTAGTCAGAGACTTTCCTAGTCAAGTAGATGTAATCGTAAGACCCGACATTTTCAAAAACTGCAATTAAAAAAGAATATTAAGTACTGCACTTCGATTTACTACTTCATACAGAGTCCACTTCAAAGTTAAAACTTACGTAATAAAACTTGGAATTGAGGAATTCACTATACTTTCCACTCTACAGGCCAATTCTTCACGCCCACGAGAACTTCGCAATGGTTGCTATACAGCAGACCTGACGATGTGCTCAAGAGATGACAGAATTGTGATGCATGTCAGACACAGCATGCTTTTTATATCAACCGACGGCCCCTCCTCCGACTGCCCCTGCCAGCCGACTGCCCTCATCCGACGGCCTTGGATTCGCGGCAAAGTCAACTGCCCCAATGTAACGGTCTGGAAGAAAATCGAACTGCCGACTGTCTCGGCCGACTGCCCCAGCCGACTGCCCGGCCGACTACTACCCTAAACCGACTGCCCAAACGTGCACTTGGCTTAGGAAATCATTAGAACAAAATGATTGCTAAGATTCCCAATTCATAATGTAGTGCAAATTAATGATACTTAGGCCCTCCATACACTAGAGGCGAGAAGCCGTGAAGAACACCTCGCACGGGCTATGGCACAACATTGAGAAGCGAACCTTAAAAATTGGCGGCCTTTAGATATAGAGTAAAGTGGGAAGCCGCAACAATATAAAGTGTTGTTTTTGTAAATTAAAGTTTTTTCATATTTCCAAAAATTTAAAAATGATTGGTTGTGAAAATTTTGTCCGAACAGCCCCTCGGATTTTGGGTTATACCGACCTCTTAAGAATATGCCTTCCACGATGTTATACCATCATCCAAATGATGTTTCACATGTGTTTTATATTAGATTATGCCATATAATGATATCCCAAGTTCAAACAACTATAGAATATGCCTTCCACAATGTTATACCATCATGCATATGATGTTTCATATGTGTTTTATATTAGATTGTGCCATATAATGATATCCCAAGCTCAAACAACTATAGAATATGCCTTCCACAATGTTATACCATCATCCAAATGATGTTTCACATGTGTTTTATATTAGATTATGCCATATAATGATATCCGAAGGTCAAATAACTATAGAATATGCCTTCCACGATGTTATACCATCATCCAAATGATGTTTCACATGTGTTTTATATTAGATTATGCCATATAATGATATCCGAAGGTCAATTAACTATAGAATATGCGTTCCACGATGTTATACCATCATCCATATGATGTTTCACATGTGTTTTATATTAGATTATGCCATATAATGATATCCCAAGCTCAAACAACTATAGAATATGCCTTCCATGATGTTATACCATCATCCATATGATGTTTCACATGTGTTTTATATTAGATTATGCCATATAATGATATCCGAAGGTCAATTAACTATAGAATATGCGTTCCACGATGTTATACCATCATCCATATGATGTTACGCATGTGTTTTATATTTGACAATGCCATATAATGATATCCGAAGCTCAAACAAGTATAGAATATGCATTCGACAATGTTATACCCTCATATTAAAGACATCCTGGATGTGTTTCATATAGGGTAATTGCATATGATTTGAATGAATCTTTGAAACCCTCTTTGTTTGTATATAGTTCCCTCGGTGTATCCTTTCGTGTGGCCGTTTAATCGAATAAAATACCTAGAAACTAAAGTCCTTCATTCAATCCTTCTGACACAAATTCAAAAGGTGTAGGTTATGAATGTACTAATTCACGGTGATTATGGATATAGAATTCTTCATTGTACATTTGTTAGTATGATGTGTTAGTTGAGCAAGGTTTATGAAGAGGGAGTTGAGCTTTTCCAATTTCAGATGTAGAGGTTCTATGCAGTTGGAAGCTGGGGCAGTCGGATCAGAGCAGTCGGGTGGGGCAGTCAGGTGGGGCAGTCGGCAGGGCAGTGGGAAGCACTGCTGGGATCCTCTTTGTCTTAGTTTAGTTTTGTGTGTGTTTCTCTCGGTGAGCCATTGTTACAGAAGTGGAATAAGACAAAACAGAAGTCAAGCCATATTAAGTTCATTGTGACTAAAAATTTAAAGCTCTACGTAAATAGTTTACTCGTGCAACGTGATTATGGATATAGTAATGTTCATTGTATTTGACTTCTTATGATGGGTGCGTTTACGAAGGTGGGTTTGGAAAGAGGTGTATGAAGAGGAACAACAGGTTTTGGAATTGAGGATGTTCGGATGATAGGCAGTCGGCGGGGGCAGTCGGGTGGGGCAGTCGAAGACAGTACTGAAGAAAAGAGCAGTCGGGGCAGTCGGGGGGGTTGTCGGTAGGACAGTGGCAAGCACACCATGGATCCCCTTTGTTTGAGTATAGTTCCGTCTATGTGCCTCTCGGTGAGCCATTGTTAATGAAGTGGAATAAGACAAAAGAGAAGTCAAGCCATCATTAGTTCATTGTGACTAAAAATTTAAAGCTCTAGGTAAATAGTTTACTCTTTCAACGTCATTCTGGATATATTAATCTTCATTGTATTTGAGTTATTGTGACGGGTGCGTTTAGAAAGGTGGGATTTGGAGGGAGGTGCATGAAGAGGGACTTGAGGTTTCCGAATTGGGGATGTTCAGATGCTAGGCAGTCGGCGGGGGCAGTCGGAATGGGGCAGTCGGGTTGGGGAGTCGGGTTGGGGCAGTTCATGAGGGCCAGGCAGTTTGAACGAGAACAATGAAACCCTCTATTGTTTTGGTATAGTTTCAACTTTCTAGAGAGGATGATCACCAAGTCATGAGGTGGTGGTTGGTTGGAAAAGACTTTATATTACGAATTTGTGACCGGGGTACGATTCCCATCGAGCCCGTGTCATCACTAATGTGATATGCATGGCTTGGTCTGCCAGTGAGTTATCATAGGCAGTAGTATGTAAAAATCAACCACTGGTTCCTAAACGTGAGACAAACGTGCACAAAGTGCGAATGAAAAAAAAAATTGTAAAAAAAAAAAGAGCCTAAACTAGGTAACAAGGCTCTTCAATCACGAAGAGGACTCAGACTTTTGGTTTTTGGGTTTTTTTTCATTTTCTAGTTAAGAGTAGGAAATCCCATGGAATATTGTGCCCCCCAGAAAAAAGATTTCACACTAGTGGTATTAATCAAATTACACGTGCTCACGTCAACTTTTATTTTACAAGGATGTGAGAATATGCGCAACTTAATTCTCATTTGTATACAAAGTTAATAATGTTTTTGACTGGATTCCAAACCTAAGCTTTATTCTATTGCGATATCATAAAGAACAAGAGATGACGCCGAAAGGCCCAAGTAAAAGTGGTGAATTTTGTGCTTCACCATAAAAGGGATAGCTCTATTATCATTGCAAAAGACAATACAAATAAGGGGTAGGATCAATATAGACTAATGATTCCTTTGAATATAAAATAAATAAAACTACGGGCCGATGGCAATGGTAGTGGACGGCATAAGAAAATGGACACGGCAGTCGGGGCAGTCGGCACATGGCAGATGGGGCACATGGATGTGGGCAATCGGATATGCGCCGTCCGATATGGCAGTCGGGGCAGTCGGAGACGGGCAGTCGGGGAAGTGGGCTGATGGATAGGGGATGAGTGTTAAGATGTTACCCTTGAAAGTCAGCATCGTCAGGTGCCTCTACTCTTGAAAGACTGCTCTCGTTCGAACTGATATCGTCGTCTAGTCTAGGGGAAATATCACGTAACCTTAGTGTTCCGTGGTTGGAAGTTACTATTTTCTTGGTAGGCCGTGAACCCGAAGCATCTCTGATTGTATTAGCATCTAACACTGGTCCTGTATCATCATTAAGGCCCACAAATGTCCTTGGAACCCTATTAGAAAGCCGCTTTTGTCCTCGTGCTCGAGTGTTGTTGATACCGACTCCTCCGGTTGTAACTGGATTTGGAGTATGCAAGGGACTGGATGGCTGTGTATTTTCAGCACGCAATCTTAGTCTCGTAACTGGTCGTGTAATTGGTGGTCCAATTGCTCGAGTTTGTACGGTAGCCCTTGATTGACTAAGACTAAGAAGGGTGGCTCCAACTCCACCACCAGTATGAGTTGATGATGTGTTGACGACAGAGGGAGTCTCTTTATCCGTCAGTAACTCTTCACATGGTATTTGAAGAGGTCGTTCCACATCGGTAATATCTTCCAAAGGCTGGCTACTTTCCATATCAGCTGAACATCCTTCGCCATGTAGCACACTAGGTGGATGGACTGCACCTGTAG
The DNA here is from genome assembly GCA_022496805.1 of Pohlia nutans. Classification (NCBI taxonomy): domain Eukaryota; kingdom Viridiplantae; phylum Streptophyta; class Bryopsida; order Bryales; family Mniaceae; genus Pohlia; species Pohlia nutans. The sequence goes on along the minus strand of CM040088.1, from coordinate 43,833,851 downwards.
TCTCTATTGGAACAGAAACTACATTTTCACCACTCGTAGAAGGAGAGAGATGTCTTGCACCTCTGTTTTCCTCGTTGCCTTCATTGAAATCATAGACATTCATCCTATCAATTCCATCATCATAAGGGTGGCCGTCGGAGTCATCGGATTCAGTGCTACTATTTCTAGAAGCATCGGAATCATTGGCATCAAAGTGATCAAACTCATGCCCTTCACGTTGACCACCGAAGGGGTCATCGTTTGCGTCATTATCCTCATGATTCAAACCATCGACGTTGTCATCGGGGTTGAATTCCGGATCATCTTCAAAATCTTCATTTGCTGATTCTTCGTCAGAGTACATGTTCCATGCGTTCCATTGTGCAGGGGTTGCACCTCGTCTTCGCCGCATGAGCCTCGTGTTTGTGTATATGAATACCAAATCCTCAGCTCTCGAAGGAGTTAAACGATTTCTGACCTTGTTATGAACGAATGAGTACATACTCCAATTGCGTTCGCATGAGGAGGCCGAACATATTTGGGCCAATATTCGTCTTGCTATACCGGAGAGTATAGGTGCTCCATGTCCAAAAGCATCCCACCATTCGTGAGGCGGCAAATCAGCCCTTGCAGCAGCAGGTACTCGTTCGAATGCATCCCTGCTTTCAATGAAGTCTTGGTACTCGGTAATACCCACTAGGTAAGAGGCTTCGTCGGGAGTCAAATTCCGTAATACGCGGTTCAATGCTGGCCGTGCACGTGGGTTCTCGTGCAGGGAAATATTCCCTATCAAAAATGGATTGAGAAGGCCCCCAGCCCACTGGAGGTCTGTCAACATCATGGCCCAACGTGCTTGGAATGAGTCAAGAGCACGCTCCGCAATTTCACCGTCTAGATTGAAAGGTGGGTCAGTAAATTTTTGAACGTGACTTTGTAAATTATGCATAACTAGCTATGCTTTTCCCATGGCAGGTTGTTTTCCATCAAAAAGCCGCAGAACTTGGAGGACGGGCGTAACCATGAACAAGAAATTCTCGCAAGAAATCCAGAACCCATTAGAACGAATGGAACGTCGCACGTTAGCCATTGTTTCGTGGGCATGGCCCCCCCTTCCACGCAATTCTATTAAGAATGCACCCCATCCATCATCTATGATCATCCTCTCCAAAGCCGCCCTCACTTGAAGAAGTCTATCAATCATGATGAAATTGGTGGCAAAACGAGTGTCTGCCGGCATGCGTAGAATGTGGTTGGGCGAGTACAGTCGAAACAAAGCTTGTGTAGCATGGTGCCTTTTGACAAATACGCAAATTTTTCTCGCCTTCTTTACCAAGCTTTTGACCCATCTTTCAGAACCCCCATTTTGAATAAGCAAGTCAAGGATGTGAGCACCGCAACCTTGAAAATACAAGTGAGGATGTCTTTGGGTCAATATGCGGCCCGCTGCCACCATACTACTTGCATTGTCGGTGCAGACTTGCACAACATTGGTGGGACCTACTCTATTGATATGTACGTACATTTGTTCAGCGATATACGCTGCATCCTTTTTATTGCCCGTCGTATCAATGGATCCGAGAAATGTATCACCGACGGAGCAACACATGAGTACATTCAGAAGGGGCCGATTCTGAACATTGCCCCATCCATCTGAACAAACTGTTACACCGTACTTGCGTATGGAGTCTTTTGTTTTAGCATTGACCTCAACCTCCAGTTGTGCCCGTCTAGCCTTCAAGAAAGACGTTCGCATGGCGTAGTATGAAGGAGGTTTGTAGGTCAATTTCATAGCTGCAGTTTGTTTAACAGCGTTGACGAAAGACCGATGTCTCACCACGTTAAAAGGGATGTTGGCTTCATAGAATGCCGTTGACCAAATTCTATCCAAAGTCAATTTTGCAGATGTTTGTAGACCCTCTTGCATAGATAATTGACGAAGACCCCTTCCTCCAAAGTTGGCTCGCACATGCGCACTTGGAGGGAAGATTCCACTAGGAGTAGAATTTTGCGACGACAACAATGGAGGGTTTTCATTCGCAACTTCAGTACCCTCTGGCATAACATGATCAATCTCAGGGAGTAATAGTTCTCCCATTCGAGGCTCCACATTCCCCACATTATCAATAATTTCGAAAGGCTCAGGAAGTAATCCTCCACAGCCAACAAAGAGTGCCCTGATATTGGGTGGAACTTTGGGGCACGCTCCAACATCCGTTGGACCTTGTCCATTTTTATAGCCCAAATGAGAAAGCATCCTATCAGCTCGGTATTGGAACTTCTTCATGCAGTACACACATTCCACTCTCCTTGTCTTTAAACCCGGCGGCACACCCAAATCTTTGAACCACTTATCCCATTCCTCTATACGCCTCGGCATCGTTACCCTAAAACTGTCTCCACCTGCAACGTAAATTGAACCCAACTCAATCAACGGGTCTCATACAATGGTTCAGGTTGAACCACAGTCTCGAGACAACACTATGATAAGTTGGGCAATGAATGGTGCAAACACAAATTGGACCCAACTCAATCAACGGGTCTCATGCAATAGTTCAAGTTGAACCCTAGTCTCAAGACAACACTATGATAAGTTGGGCAATGAAAGGTGCAAAATTTCTGACATTTATGCATTTCACACGCATGGGTTGCAGTCCCGGCCTGGCAGACGGCAAGAGGTTGGAGCAGTCGGAAGGGGCAGTCGGGGCAGACTGGGCAGACGGGGCAGGCGCAACCTGAATTAAAGGCAGTCGGCTTAGGCAGTCGGGCAGTCAGGGCAATCGGGGCAGTCGAGTTTGGCAGTCAGGGCAGTCGGGGTAGTCGAGTATGGCAGTCGGGGGACTGCGTCGGATAATTGGGGGGCAGTCACCCACTAATATATAGGCTCGTTGAACAGAGTTTTATCTTTATTTTTGCAGTGGAGAGTCACAGGGAATTGCATGAGGACAAGCGAGAGGGGGGGCTCCTATCCCTAGTGAAGAACGTGATGCATGTTGAGCCTAAGGTTTCGTACTGGAAACCATGGCAACCATCTATGAAACCACAGCATGGGAGATTTGGACCTAAGCCACACCAATTCAAACTTGTTCCTTTCCCAATGAAGGCGTACGGTGAAAATTTCACCAGTAGTAGTACATACACGTCATTGCTGAAGCGACCTGTTTTCAAGAGGACAACATTACCACCGAAGGAAATTGAAGTAAGCTTGAAGTGCGATTGTAGTTCAGAGGTGTCATGCAATCATGAGACTGAAGAATGCAGGGACCCTCAAGAGGCAGCATGAGAGTGGATACATTCCCGGGGGGGAGGGGGAGGGAGGGAAAATTTATGCGAAAGAAAGCAGTTGGGCAGGGACAGTCGGGATGAAGCAGTCGGGGTGGGGCAGACGGAGGGGGGCAGACGGAGGGGGGCAGACGGAGGGGGCAGACGGAGGGGGCAGACGAAGGGGGCAGACGGAGAGGGCAGTCGGAGGGGGCACACGGAGGGGCAGTCGGAGGGGGCACACGGGGGGGATGAGAGGGGGTAAAAACCAACAAAACTTACTGAAGTACCCTGATTTCACCAGAAGCCCACATCATACACTAATCCACGTCAGATATTGACGTGGCGATAGAGAAGGTAAAAGTAAAAAAAAAGTTACCTGGTAAAAAACAGGGCCGGCATGATCCCGACATGATCCGGCATAATGTCGGCATGACATCATGTCGGCATGACACGACATTGTGCCGGGATTTCTGTCCGACACGACACGATGAACAACCCTGAATCCAACACCAACCGCATCCACATTCAAAGTTCGATGATGAGTCGGCGAAATTGTTATTGGACACCCCCACACACCCCCAAACACCCTAAATTCTAGACCCCGAACGAGGCGCACCGACACGATCTCTGTATACACCATGTTTCTTCCAAAACCCACTCTCTCTAACCTTCTTTAGCATCTGGCTTCAAACCCTCATCCTAAACCGCATCCTAAAACCGTGATGAACCCACAATGCGTTGTCAAGAAAACCTTTAGTCAACGGACGGTCCAATGGATCATCCAATTCCTTAAACCATCATAATCACACCCTAAACCCTTTGTGACCCTAAACCCTAAACCCTAACCCGAACCCTAAACCGCCCTTATATCAAACCCTAAACCCTAGACCGGTCCGGGTTCGATTTTTGATTTTCAAGATGAGATCCGATGTATGGCTATACTACTCAAAAGTGAATGATATCAACCCCGATCATCCCCCCGTTGTCGTCGTTTCCAGTCGACCCTAACACATGACGGGCTTCGGGTCCTACCGGACCCTCCGCCCTTACACCGTCAAACCCTTTTCGCTCCGCACGATGGGTTTAACATACTTTTATTATCTCTCAAAAGTACTCTACCATGAAACCTTCCATAATTATTGCAACATTTCCGCAAATCTCAATACCGATTCCAACACCAGTTTCACCTACAGAACTAACACTGCGAATGGAACTCACTATCCTATTTTGACCTGTACTACGGAACTGCACTCCTCTCTCGGAATGGAATGGAACGGAACTGCAGGAACTGCAGAAACTGCAGGAACGGAACGGAACTACAGGAACGGAACGGCACTCCAGGAACGGAACTGCACTCTAGGAACGGAAAGGCACTGCAGGAACGGAACGGCACTGCAGGAACGGAACGGCACTGCAGGAACGGAACGGCACTGCAGGAACGGAACGGCACGGAACGGAACGGAACGGAGCTCATTCCATAGAACTGGCACAGACGCCATTTCAACACAAAATTTCCGTCTTTGAAATCTCCGTTCTACATTCGCTATACTACCCAAAAGTGAATGATATCAACCCCGATCATCCCCCCTTGTCGTCGTTTTGAGTCCACTCTAACACGTGACGGGCTTCGGGTCCTATCGGACCCTCCGCTCTGACACAGTCAAACCCTTCTCGCTCCGCTCGATGGATTTGACATACTTTTATTATCTCTCAAAAGCACTGACTCCACCATGAAACCTTCTATAATTATTGCAACATTTCCGGAAATTTCAGTGCCGAATCCAACACCAACCCCATTCAAATTCAAAGTTCGATGATGAGTCAATGAAACTATCATCAGACGCCCCCACACACCCCCAAACACCCTCCATCCAACGTTCCACTCGGGAAGAATTACACAACCAGCCTTCCACCAATTGATTCCTATCGAAAAACGCACGCACAATCAGCACCAGACATTCCTGAATTGGAGCATTTTTGAAAATTTTACGTGCATTTGCAAAGGGCCGGGTACACCGGTGTTTTCCTTTGTAACCGGGGTGTGTCCAAGTAACCCGGTGTGTCCGAGCATTCCCGTTCTCCCTACCTATGGAATCAGCGGTCCACCCCCATACCGATGGAAAGAGCACGAAAAAGCGCACGGGATGGAGCTAAGAAAGAGGACAATCAGACAAGAAGTGCACGAAATATGGGTCGCGGAAGTTAAATACGTGTCCAGCGTGCAAAACAGCGTCCAAAATGGGCTGTAGAGATCGAGTGGCGAGGAATTTGACCATGGAAGATAGAGATTTGGAATGAGCGCAAAAAATCAGTAAAGATAGGCCCAAGAAACTCTGAAATCAGAGTAGTTTTGAAAAAAATTGACGTGCATTTCCAAAGGGCCAGTTACATCGGTGTTTTCCTTTCTATGGCCGGTGTATCCAAATACACCGAATGCACTGCATTCTTAATCTTTCTACCCATAGGGTCATCGTTTCTCTCCCCGCCAGAATCACGCAACGTTCTCCCAAACATTTATTTTTCGCTTCCTCGATGTTGCATTGGCATTGGAACTTCTCTTTTACTCTTGTATAGCTCTGTGGTGATGCCTCTTAAACTCGTTTGTTCACCTTCGAATCCTTGTTGCTTTTGAACTTCTCCGTTTCTCTTCTTCGATAAGGAGAACTCTTGGTTCTGTGTTGCCATTGTGGGAGATATGATGATTGCGTTTCTAAGGGTCCGTAGGTTTTTCACTATATTCGCGAGGCGGGTTGGGTAGCATCAAGATTTCTTCATGTTATTACTCGCAATTACACGTGTGGTGATTGTAGTGTGGAATGGTTGCAACAGTGGACATGGAAGTTGGATGTTGGAAACCTTGAATGTAAGTATTGCTCTCCATTTTAGCCTCACGCTAGAGTCGCTACTTGAATTGTAATAAAATTATGTCAATAAAAAATTCACAATATCTTTTGAAAGGATCAAGACATTGTGGATGTGAGTATACTATGATGCACTCTTAAAGAACACTAATTTAGTTGTATTTGATTTTTATAAGACAATAAAATAGTAGATTTAGCAAATAAAGCACCTATACTATTTACTGAATGTAATTTGGATTCATTACTCATGTAGATGATAACCAATAAGTTCATGAGTGCTAACTTTTTAGCACTTTTTAGTACAGGTATATAACATCCAATTACTGTAGTATAGGATTTTGGAGTACTATCATCTACAATACAAGTAGTGAATGCACTGAAGTGTGTAGTAGTATGATCATCTCTAGTCTCCATTCATATTGATCAAAAACAAGATTTCTCACCCTCATGCAAAGCTCCCAATTTCACCACTCTGCCTCACTTGGTGTACACTTTCATTGCATTCAATGCAGTGACCTAGGAAAACAAGAAGCGGGACTCGAGGGCACAGATTAAGGAGCTGGAACAATATTGGATTTGCACCTTGCTTTGTTGAATACAATAATACACCACTCAAGACTAGTACATGGTACCTCTGGTTATCAAGCATAACATTTTCAAGTTAGGGTTCAAAGGTTTAGGGTTTAAACAACTTAAAGTTGCAGAACCTCTTCTCCTCAGTATAGCTCCTTCCCAAAAGACAAGAAAAAAAACACACCATACAATCAGCAAGCTCTGCTCAAAGAACCATGTCAATTTCCACTATATGTTATTTCTCAAAAGAATAAACTTCCATTTTGTTCATAAACAACCAACAAACCCGAAAAACCAACTGTAGAAAATAAACATAAACAAAAACAAACTATCTCATTCAATCATCATCGAGACAATTAATTGCGAACCAACCGATACTATTTAATAAAGACACGAAGTTGAAAACTCCAAGAACATGCAAAGATAAAACGAATGGCAAACCATGTAACTAATACCAATGCCGCACTTTCTAGCGTCTTGCACATCTCCCGACAACTTTCACTCTGAAAATTTCCAACCCCGTTACCAATAATCACCACAAGAGCAGACGCCATCTTTGAAGTGGTGAAAGCGATTGGCATCCCTGGCCACAATCTCCTGTCCAGTCACCTTAGAGATGAACTTGGTTGCTGTATGGCAATCTGAACACACCCGAAGATTCTTGTATACACGAATTGGCTTTTCAACAGGCGTGTGCATCATGCCATAAGCAATAGCTAGCTTTTCACTGTGAGAGCAAAGAGCAAGTTCTTTGTCCTCCTCATCAATATTGCGCAAGACAAGCCGAGTATCAGGAATGTAACCTTCAGCCCTTAACTTTTTGGTCAAGTTATCCAGCACAGCATAGATCTGCTTTGCTTCTGGGTGAGAGGTATCTCCTACAACAAAGCGATGAATCTTGTTATTAATCTCAATCCAGCTAATCCCTGGCTCCTTGCGAATACCTCTTTCCTGCATCATACACCGTATTGAAGACACCTGATCCCACTGGCCAGCGGCAGCATAGATGTTCGAGAGGAGCACGTATGGAGCAGCCCCCTCCGGTTCCAACTTCAGAACCTCTTTAGCAGCAAGTTCGCCCAACTCCACATTACCATGACTTCTACAAGCACCAAGCAAGGCTCCCCAAGTAGCTGCACCTGCTTCAACTAGCATGTCATCAATAAAGAGCTTTGCTTCCTCTAAGTTTCCTGCCCGCCCAAGAAGATCCACCATGCAACCATAATGAATCACAGTAGGTTCCATGCCATAATCCTGCATCATAACCCGAAAGAGCCGACGGCCTTCATCAACAAGGCCTGCATGACTACATGCCGACAACACTGCCACAAATGAGTAATCGTCAGGTTTCACACCATCAGCAATCAGTCTTCTAAAGACTTCCAGGGCTTCGTGTCCACGTCCATGGTCTGCAAGTCCACCAATCATCACGCTCCATGTGATGACATCACGTTCCTCCATTCTGTCAAAAACTCGTACAGCATCATCGATGCTGCCACTCTTTGCATACATGTGAACAAGCGCACTCGCCACGCGCAAATCCGACTCCAATCCATCTGCCAGGATATGGCTGTGCACGTCCTTCACCCACTCTAACGGACCCGCACTTGCACATGCATTCAAAATGCTCACATACGTGATTGCGTCTGGTACACAGCCCTCTCTTCGCATTCGAAGGAAACATTCATATGCCTCATGCCCAAGTCCATGGTCTGCAAGTCCACCAATCATCACGTTCCATGTGACCACATCACGTTCTTCCATTCTGTCAAAAACTCGTACAGCATCATCCATGCAGCCACTCTTTGCATACATGTAAATAATCGCATTAGCTACACGCAAATCCGACTCCAATCCATCTGCCAGAATATGGCTGTGCACGTCTTTCACCCACCCTAACGCACCCGCACTTGCACATGCATTCAAAATGCTCACATACGTGATTGCGTTTGGTACACAGCCCTCTCTTCGCATTCGAAGGAAACATTCATATGCCTCATGCCCAAGTCCATGGTCTGCAAGTGCACCAATCATCACGTTCCATGTGACCACATCACGTTCCTCCATTCTGTCAAAAACTCGTACAGCATCATCGATGCTGCCACTCTTTGCATACATGTGAATAATCGCATTAGCTACACGCAAATCCGACTCCAATCCATCTGCCAGGATATGGCTGTGCACGTCCTTCACCCACTCTAACGCATCCGCACTTGCACATGCATTCAAAATGCTCACATACGTGATTGCGTTTGGTACACAGCCCTCTCTTCGCATTCGAAGGAAACATTCATATGCCTCATGCCCACGTCCATGGTCTGCAAGTCCACCAATCATCACGCTCCATGTGATGACATCACGTTCCTCCATTCTGTCAAAAACTCGTACAGCATCATCGATGCTGTCACTCTTTGCATACATGTGAACGAGCGCACTTGCCACACACAAATCCGACTCCAATCCATCTGCCAGGATATGGCTGTGCACGTCCTTCACCCACTCTAACGCACCCGCACTTGCACATGCATTCAAAATGCTCACATACGTGATTGCGTTAGGTACACAGCCCTCTCTTCGCATTCGAAGGAAACATTCATATGTCTCATGCCCATGTGCATGGTCTGCAAGTCCACCAATCATCACGTTCCATGTGACCACATCACGTTCCTCCATTCTGTCAAAAACTCGTACCGCATCATCCATGCTGCCACTCTTTGCATACATGTGAACGAGGGCACTCCCCAAGCGCATAACCGACTCCAGTCCATCTGCCAGGATATGGCTGTGCACGTCCTTCACCCACTCTAACGCACCCGCACTTGCACATGCATTCAAAATGCTCACATACGCGATTGCGTCTGGTACACAGCCCTCTCTTCGCATTCGAAGGAAACATTTATATGCCTCATGCCCACGTCCATGGTCTGCAAGTGCACCAATCATCACGTTCCATGTGACCACATCACGTTCCTCCATTCTGTCAAAAACTCGTACAGCATCATCGATGCTGCCACTCTTTGCATACATGTGAACGAGCGCACTCGCCAAGCGCATATCCGACTCCAGTCCATCTGCCAGGATATGGCTGTGCACGTCCTTCACCCACTCTAACGCACCTGCACTTGCACATGCATTCAAAATGCTCAGATATGTGATTGCATTTGGTACACAGCCCTCTCTTCGCATTCGAAGGAAACATTCATAGGCCTCACACCCGCGTCCATGGTCTGCAAGTCCACCAATCATAACGTTCCATGTGATGACGTCATGCTCCTCCATTCTGTCAAATACCAGTCGCGCATCATCGATACTGCCACTCTTCGCATACATGTGAACAAGCGCAGTAGCTACACGCACATTTGATTCAAGGCCATCGTGTCTGATGAGCGCATGAAGCTCTTTTCCCCATTTCAAAGCCGCTGGACTGGCAAATGCCTTCAGGATGCTCAAGTAACTAACTTCATCTGGCTGCACACCTTCTTGGCGCATTTGATTGAAAACTTCCAGTGCATCTTTAGCACAATTGTGCTGAGCATAACCTCCAACCATGATGGTCCAACTATAAACGTTCTTGTTCAGAAGTTTATCAAACACTTGGCGTGCATCCTGCAGCCTCCCACATCTGATGTACACACTCAAAAGGTTGTTCGCCACATATACATTTTGCTCCATTCCACTCTTGATGATGCAGTCATGAGCCTGCTTGGCCGCCATAAGGTCTTTCTGCTTCAAGCACCGCTTCAAAACTTCAACAAACATGGACGAGTCTATAGTGATGCCTTGTTGGAGTAGATTCTCCATAACAGCAAGCGCTTCGCTTGTGGTACTTGTGCTCCAAATGTGCTTACTACCAACAGCATGAGAATGTGATGTGCCCTGAGAGACTAATTTGAGTCTTGCCTTCACCCAAGTTGGAGTTTTCCAGCCATCTAGCCACAGCGCTTCTCTTGTCACCTTATGTTTGAAGTCAGGTGATCTGGGGTTCCTCTGTAGGCACCACAACCCACCATCAAATATGCAACATGTGACGCATATTTAAGCCCGGTTAATCTGCACCCAACACTCAACAATCAAGGACAACAATTTTTTCAACACTCCAGTGATCAGACTCCACTCCAAAGTACACAAAGCGCAATACCTATGCTTGCCTACTGCCCACATCCTTTGTACAACTAAGAAATATCCACCTCACGTGTCTGATCCAAGGCTAACATCCACTTTCTAGCATCCACCCACTGGCAGTCCTGGGATACCTTGTCAACTCTGTTGTCCCACCACTGGGAAGGATCCGCAAAGTACTCTTCCCAAAGTTCTTCAGTCCGCTCAGCTTTGTCTGAGGCAAGTGCAACACACTTCGTATCAGTCACGTTCTCTCCGGGGAAGACAAATCCCATCCACCTCATTCCACGAGAGCCTGTCACACACCTGGAGCTTCGGCACGCGTGGATGATCTTCTCCAAACCGATGATGTCGATAAACACCTAATTTGTCCACTACGTCCTCCATGAGGGCACAAGAGCACGGATAACAAAGGGTAGACAGGCCATGGAGACTTGAACAGTGTGTTCGCACGCACATCCTGCTCACAAAAAGCCCAACAGTTTTTCAAAAAGCACACTAGTAGCAGAGCTCAAGCACACCTTCCTATCAATACTGGGGTCAGGGTTCGGGGTTCAGTCGACCAAGTTCACGTGCTGCTACTTTGGGGAAAATGTAACAACCTAGATATCAAGCATTGCCTTCCGAGCAAGTGCTCACCCGTGATCACCACCTTAATTGTACACAAGGCAATTTAATCAAGAAGCTGACTGACAAATCTTTCTTTCCGCCCGCAAAGGTGTATATCCACCATAACAAATGAGCCTCATCTTGATGCTCCGACGGTCTTTATGGCTCGCTAAGAATTTGAAAGAATCCTCAACTTTCAACCTGAAGGCGCGACCGGAAAGAGGCCAAACCTGGAGTTGTGGAACAGCTTTATGCACAAGGTTGATCCGTTGCCGGTTTCCACAGGCGCCTCTTATTCGAAAAGAACGTCCACAAGCTTTGGATGCATGTCTTTGCTGACGAGTTGAAATAGAAGGAGGCCCCAAATATTTTGTAGAATACGAGGTGCTCGCGGTGATGGCATCAAGCGCCCACGCTGCCCGCCAGTCTGAAACCACAACTGAATGCATTTCGTTTTTCTGAAGAAACAAATCGTCAAGCGTGAGAATCCACTAGATTGGGCATCGACGTTCTACCCGAAGAGCGTACTGCAAAAAGAACACAATCACCAATTCGATAATTAGCTAAAGACAACATTAACCAGCTGTGCTACTTTGAGTTGCCTTCTACAGACACAACCAGTCAATTCAAAATCGGTTTGGTGATTACTTGCAAACGCCACTGACAAACCTGCAACAGGGTATGATCCAAAACACCATTCAGCTCTTACCAGCAATTCAAAAATACCGACACTGTAGCTTTAGCGCGAGAATCTGATCATTGGAAACGGAAGTCCAGAGAAATGAATCAGCAACGTCACCAGCAAAGTCGATAAAAAAAAACCCTATCTCTCTACACGTTCACGACCGCTTACGCCGCTTGCAAGAAGCGCAAAGTTCACTGCCACACGAAACTGACACTCTCAACTAGATTACGTCTCATTATGAACCCTAAAAACACCAGAAACTCCCCCCCAGGCAAAGCCATTCGTTGCCATTTCTACAAATTCCAATCCACACCTTCTCCTCAACAACCACCTTAAAGCATCAAACCCCTCGCTTTCTCGCATTCAATTCCTCGCTGTCTCGCACCATAGAGTGCTCCTCTGAACCCTGTGGAAAGAAAAGCATCTGAATCAATAGTCTACACAGGGACAACCAAGTGACCGATGTGAGGTCTAATTCTGAACCTTTAATTCGAGCTTGTAGTCCCAAGAGGAAATGGGCAACACCGAAGGAGATGCGTACACCCTTAGAACTTGCAGAAAAGACCCCAGCTCACTGCCACGCTACATAGTTAACTGCATGTAGAACAATCACTGAATCAGGGAGAGAAACTCTGGTCCCAAGGGCCAGCGTGAATGAAGAGTCTGTTTGAAGTGCTGCTAAGTGGGTCATATACCATCTTTAGACATTACCACGGGGACGCACCGCATATGGTGTGTTTGGACACACCGGGCTTACAAAGGGTTACACCCGTGTAACTCCGCCTTTGGGAATGCACGCGAGAAATCCAAATATTGTCCGATTTTAGAATTTCTTGAGCCCGTCTCGGCTGATTTCTTATTGCGGTTCCATCGGTACAGGTCTCGTCCTCCAATCCACCACCAATCGATTTTTGCATCCATACTCCATGTGCTATTTTGGAAACACCTGCGACCTTTGGGGAGTCATATCTATTGCAATTTGTATCGAATTCTGGAATTCTTTGTGCCGATTGCGCGTGCTTTTTCGACGTGAATCTATTGGTATAAGGCTCCTTGTCTAATTCTTCCGGAGTCAAATGTTGGATTAAGGGTGATTTAGGGTGTGTCAGAGTGTCTAATAACAGTTTCACCAATTTCTCATCAAGCTTTGAATGTGAATAGGGTTCGTGTTTGATTCTATATTGAAATTTTTGAAAATATTCCAATATGAAAGCTTTCATGTTGAAGTACTTTTAAGGGATGAAAGTATGTCAAACCCATCGAGTGCAGCGAAAAGGCATTGACTAAGGGCGGAGGGTCCGGTACGACCCAAGGCCTGTCACGTCTTAGGGTCCACTCAAAACGACGACAAGGGGGAATAATTGGGGTTGATATCATTCACTTTCGGGTAGTATAGCCCTACATCAGATACGGCTCTCCAAAGGTCGCAATAGTCCCCAAAACAGCACCTGGAGTATGGATGCAGAAATCGATTCGTGGTGGATTAGAAGACGAGACCCGTACCGATGGAACCCCAATACAAAGTCAGCCGAGATAGGCTCAAGAAATTCTTGAATCGAACAATATTTGGATTTCTCGCGTGCATTCCCAAAAGCGGAGTTACACCGGTGTAACCCTTTGTAAGCCCGGTGTGTTCAAATACACCATATGCGGTGCATTATCGTAGTAGAAAGAACGGGAATGCACCCCATATGGTGTATTTGGACACACCGGGCTTACAAAGGATTACACCGGTGTAACTCCGCCTTTGAGAATGCACGTGAAAATTTCAAAACTACTCCGATTTCGGAATTTCTTGAGCCTATCTTGATTGATTTTTTTTGCTGATTCCAAAATTGTATTTTCCATCGTCAAATTCCTCGCCAATCCACTTCCACAGCCCATTTTTGGACGTTGTTTTGAACGTCGCGCTCAACTTCGACGACCCATTTCTTGTGCAATTCTTTCTCGATTTCGAATTTCTTGGTTCCAACCCGTGCGCTTTTTCATGCTCTTTCCATCGGTATAAAGCTCAACCGCTGATTCTTCTCCAATCAAATGTTGGATTTTCAGGTGCTTTTTCATCACTCGGTTTTGCCGACCCATATCTCGTGCAATTCTTGCCCAATTGTGGAAGTTCTTGTCCCTATTGCGTGCGCTTTTTCATTCTCTTTCCATCGGTATAAGTCTCGACCGCTGATTCTTTCCCTGTCAAATGTTGGATTTAGGATGCACCTCGTGTTTTCTTGTCCACTTCTGCGATTTTAAGGCGGTTTCAGGTGCACTTCTTGAAGGTTTAAGGGTTTGCCGCGTTCTCTGATTCATAGTGAGTCTTGCGGATGACTTTGGGTGCCATTCGTATTTTCAAGCAGTGTGGACTAAAGTATTTTCCGATGCTCTCATTTTGTGGTTTCCAGCAGGATGTGATGTGCACCCTAAACCCTAATTACTCAATAGAAATAGTTGATATATACTAACTATAATTGGTTAGTTACTCAGTTGGCAGTGATTTTACAAATTCTGTTTTGTTTTCCATTGGATTCATTACTTGTCATCGAGATTCACACTTAGTCCACAAGTTCATTGGAGGAATGAAGATATGTGCAATCAGGCACCTCAACCATCAACATTACAACCTATAGGACGGCCGGGATCTTTTACATTTCCGACTCAGAACTAGCCCAGTAGGTTTATTCCAATAGATAGGCCAAACTTTTCAAATAACAATTGGAGAGGACTCGAAAATCGTTGTTTCCGTCGCAAACAACCAAGACAATATGCGAGTGAGTGTACTAATGACGGTTAAGCACCAATTAGTGGAAATTGTAAGCAGTCAGGACATATGACTACCGAGTGTAATGCTCCGTTCAATATTAATAATGAAGATCACAAAACGCACACAAGTAATCCCGTGGAGGAGAGCAATCGACCATCACAAGAGTCACCAGTACATCATATGGAAGCGACACAAGCAGTGCAAACTGGAGCATAAGTAAAGAGTGAGGATAGAGTATCTCAAGTAACTGTATCCTTACTTTTAGGATTTAGGGTTTAGGGTTTAGGGTTACATGGGTGTTCCCTCAATTTCTAAGGGAATATTTTTGAGATTTGAAGACATTACCCCCCCCTCCCCCCCCGCCCCCAATTTTTGAGGCTTGTGCATTCGTTGGTGTGATTCGTTTTGGAAAAAAATTCTACATTTGTGAGATATAGAATGTTTTACTTTTAGAATAGTGAGTTGACTTTGATTGTGTAAGGCTTTTTTTGGAGTTTTGATTTGACGTACACCCCCATTTCGAGGCTCTACAAATCTAATGGTGGTATTGGATTTTGCTAAAAGTGCTTTTTAGGGTTTGATATTGAGGTCTTAGGGTTTTTCAAATGTTGGGTTCAACAGGGTAAGTTTAGGGTTGGATTGAAGTTTAGGGGGCACCTATTCCCCCATTTTTGAGGGCTGTGAACGCAACGGAGTGAAAACCTTTTGATACAAGCTCAGTATTTGTGAGATATAGCAACTTTGACTTTCGGGTTGATACGTTTGAGTTGTGTGTAGCGGATGCAATATGAGAAATTTCCAAACGTGGATTAACTTCTTGGAGGAGGCTCGGCAATTGCTTTCCAAAAGAAAATTGTTTTCTAAAAATAGTAACTTTGATTTTTGACCTTTCGGATATTTATATCATGTAAATATCATCCAATGCTTCAACATCAATCATCGTGCCGATTTTAAGTCTAATTATTCCGATTTCTAATTGCCCATAATATATACTTCTCTGGACTCCAGCTTTATATTTTACAATATCCCTCAGTAGTATTAATTTTGTCATGAGCACATAGTGTATTTCTTGACATTTTAGCTCGAATCGAGCTAAAACTATGCCCTATCTGGTCCAGCATGTATCTCAAGTGATCATATGTGGAGCAATTGAGGTATTAGTATCGATTAAGGAGATTAATCGCCATGGACATCAGATTTCCAATAATTTAGCTCGACTCGAGCTAAATCTGATCTCCCTTCTCGCTACAGATTTATCATTAAACACAGATAATCCGTCCTTGAATGAGTATGATACTCTTTGATGCATCGTACTCGATGTATGTCTAGAATTTGTCTCGTTAGCTCGAGTCGAGTTAAATGTCCTCGTAATCAGCTTTCTATTTTTTGATCACGTCTCTGGATCTATGGTCTTAATGCTAACGTACCAAAGATTGTGCTCATTCATAGATATGGCACGGACAAGGAAGACTGCAAGAATCGTTCGAGATGTGCCCAACATGAAAGCCTGATACTGTCAACAATGTGTCGGAAGAGGAGCATCCAGATGTTCCAGATGTAAATCTACAACTCATCGCCACATTCTAGTTTTCTAAAGTAATTGATTGTGATCGTCTCAATTTAGCTCGTGTTGAGCTATATAGGCTGTTGTTCGTACCGTTATTTCCTGACCAACGTGGTACTATACAAAATCGATTTTGTTTGTTCTGATTTGAGTTTAGCTCAAGTCCAGTTAACTTGTCATATGTCCATACTGTGATCTGCACACCACTATTGAGACCTACAGCACGCGACATCTGGAGGGCTTCCTCGAGCCACTTCAGGTTGACCCCTCGAGCCATCTCCTTGGATCAATTGCTTTGGACGTTGGTACATGGGGCAAGCTGTGGTCTCCGAAGAAGAAGTCAGTTCTTTTGTGGTCACTAAGATCCAAGGATCTTTCCGATTTCTACTTCTATCAAGAGTCTGAGTCGCAGATGGTGTTCCATCCTCTCTGTCTGGATGCTGTGATTTCTCTCGTGTCAGCGGAGGAAGGGTATCTTCTTGTTAACCTACGGGTTTCCGACTCGGAATATGTGTTTACCATCGTTTTTAAATCGAAATAATTAGACTTAAAATCGGCACGATGATTGATGTTGAAGCATTGGATGATATTTACATCATATAAATATCCGAAATGCAGTTTATTGAAGGACAACTTCTGCAATCGAGTATCTCTTTGACATATATGTTTGTACATTTTAGCTTGAGTCGAGCTAAATATGCACAGCCGAAGCAAAATGAATATCTATCATTACATCTAGATCTACATAATTCATTTTTTAGCTCGACTCGAGCTAAATTGAGGGTGAATCGATACAGTCTATGTGCACTTCTAACCATATTAAAGCTCTGGTTATAGCCGAATTTTAGGTGAATGATGTGATTTTCGTGATGAGAGACCGAATTAGCTCGAGTCGAGCTAAAGTTGTTGAGGTGAATCCCGTAGACTGCCAAAAAATGGGTGTCAGGGACACAAGAACCAGAGAACAAGAAGTACAGAAGTACACAAGAATCTCTTCTGAGGAAGTAGATTGCACTCAATTGATAATTGAACAAGATACAAGACAAGACAATACTAAGGATTGCCCAAAATTGGTGTTGACGAGACTGAGGAGTTCCTCGTCTTGCCTCTCATTTATACTAGTGCCTAAGGTCCTTCTTGAAGCTTCTATAGGAGCTTCCTACATACTATAGAAACTTCTAGAAGACTACGGAAGGTTCTAGAAGACTATGGAAGGCTCTAGAATACTATGGAAGGTTCTAGAATACTATACAAGGTTCTAGAATACTTTGGAAGGTTCTAGAACTCTCTAAGAATTCGTATGTCCGTGACATCACCTCCTTCTCTAGCGAAGAGTTCCACGAGAAGCAATGCTGTAACATTACTCAAAGGCGAAGAAAATCAAAAATATGTTTCATGGTCTCTCCAACATACTCAAGTTGTCTCGCACGAGACAAATGGTTTAGCGGCCCTTGTAGCGAACGATAGTGACCAATGCCTTCTACTTGAGACGAGGCTTGAACCTCTGTTTCTTCATTACAGAAGCGTCCTTCAAATACGGCTTCTCGGCGACCTTCGTGAGCAGGTTCCTCTTCGATGACAATCACCAGCGATCTACTACTAGATATTTTTCGACGACGCCGTGGCTTCAAAAGTTCTTTTTCTTGAAGTCGTCTTTATTGTTGAGAAGGTCCGGCTGCATCTTCGGGATGTAGTCGTTGTTGTACAGGATTTGCAAGCTGGAGAGGTTGATCCGACAATTGTGTCAAAGAAACGTCAATCTCCGACTCCGATTGAGACTCAAGAGGCAAAGAGTCTCTAACTACTTTCCAGTTAGACATACTGAAATTTGAAGAAATAACAAATAACTAAATGGAAAAGAAGATGTTTCTGAAATCAAGAGTTGTGTAGTCTTGCAGCTCTCCCCACTTTATATATAGCTCTCGGTATCGACGAAGAGGCTTCTCGGAGAAGTTATCGTTGGACAGGTCGTGGTTTATCGAGATATAGTCGATGAAATTCATGTACCTTTTGAAGCGCATTAATGACATTTGCGGTTGATTCCCATGTTCCCTCATTAATATCATAATCCCACCAATGTATAAGATATTGTATTTTGCCATGCCTTCGCCGTGAATCCAATATTCTTTCTACTTCATATTCTTCATGATTATCAATTTCAATGCTCGACGGTGGCGGTTGCGTTCTTCTTGATATAGTTGAGTCCTTCTATAGTTCCAAAAGTGACACATGAAAGACTGGATATACCTTCATAGGCGCTGGTAAACTCAACCGATAGGCTACTGGGTTGACTTGCTATTGAATTGAAAATGGTCCTAATCTTCGATAGTCCAACTTGTCATATGGTCGGGTGGTCTTGATGTTACGCCGAATAAGCCATACTTTGTCGCCGACTTCGAATGGAAGTGATTCCTTTCTGAGTTTGTGTGCAGATGCTTTGTAATGATCTTGAGCTTCTCGTAAATGGATTTTCATTGTCGTTTGAAATTCGGATAATCGTTTTCCAAGGTCATCAATTACAGGGTTGTCATTCTTTGACACGTTCAGCATATCAAACTTTGGATGATATCCATAGTTAGCATAGAATGGCGTATGTCGAGTTGATGCATGGATGGTATTATTATACGCAAACTCAGTCAATGGCAAATGCGAGGTCCAATCGTCGTGTTAATAGCTGATGTTGCAACGCAAATACTGTTCCAATACTTGATTGACCCGCTCAGTTTGACCATCAGTTTGAGGATGAAAAGCAGAAAAGAGCTTAATGTCGACCTTCAGGATCTCAAAGAGGGATCTCCAAAATTTAGATACAAATTGCGGTCCTCGATCCGATATGATGTCATCCGGTAATCCATGATATCGATATATGTTGTCTAGAAAGAGTTTTGCTGTTTCTTCTCCAGTAATTGTCTTCTTGCATGGGACAAAATGTGCCATTTTTGTCAATCGATCAACCACTACGAATATGGTATCATAAGAACTTGATGGTGGTAAATCGGTGATGAAATCCATAGAAACGGAAGACCATGGCTGGTTTGGGATAGGCAGTGGCTGCAAGAGTCCGTACGGACGATGTCGCGGGTTTTTCGATCTGGAACAAGTGTCACAAGAGAGTACAAATTCTTTGACAGCCTTCCACATTTGAGGCCACCAAAATTCTCGATAAATGAGTTCTAACGTTTTGTTGAACCCAAAACGTCCGGCTGCTGGAAAATCATGACGGGTTTGCAAAACTCGAAGGCGTATAGGACCTTCGGGAATATACAAGCGCTCCTTGAAATATAAAAGATCATCCACAAACTTGAATTTGTCGCGACCATTGTTAGGGCGACGCCTGATATCAAGAACAAGAGGGTCCGTTGCTGTTACCGCACGAACTTGGTCAAGAAATGATAAGTCGACAGACATTGTCATTGTCGCTCCACGAAGTCGGAATTGCTCGGTTTAGAGAAATGTTGTGCATTGTTGATCATACGCTGCATCTCCTTCTTTTGGTGCAAGATAAGATCTCCGGGACAAGGCATCTGATAATCTTTGATATTTTCTGGGCCGGTACGTGATGATGAAGTCGAAACGAGATAACGACATGTTCCAACGAGCTTAACGACGATTTAAAACACGAGCAGACATGAAATATTCAAGATTTTTGTGATCCGTATATACAGTCACCTGATGAGCTGCGCCTTCAAGAAAGTGACGCCATTCTTGAAACGAATCCACAATAGCAAGAAGTTCTTTATCATGGATCTCGTAATTGATTTCTACAGCTGAAAATTTTCTCGAGTAGAATGCAACTGGATGAAGTTTCTCGTCTTCTCCCATTTGTGATAAGACTGCTCCCAATGCAAAATCCGAAGCATCGGTCTCCATATAAAAAGGTTTTGAGAAGTTTGGATGAATCAAAATCGGAGCTGTCGTAAAAGCGGACTTCAGGTTTTCAAAAGCTTCCTCCGCTTTGGGTCTCCATTCCAATTTATCTTTGCATGTCAACTAAGTCAATGGAGCCGCGACTTGAGAGTAGTTTTTAATGAAGATTCGATAAAAGTTAGCAAATCCAAGAAAACATTGTACGTCACGTACTGTTCGAGGAGTTGACCAGTTTGTGATCGCTTGAATCTTTTTTGGATCTATTGATAAGCCTTTTTCGGACATGACATACCCGAGAAACTCCACTTGCGATTGGTGAAATACACATTTCTCCAATTTTGCGTATAGCCCAGCATCTCGTAATTTTTGTAATACAAGTCTCACATGTTCTTTGTGTTCTTCAATAGTCTTGGAATAGATTAGAATATCGTCTAAATAGCACACGACAAACTTATCCAAGAACTCGCGGAAGACATCGTTCATCAAATGTTGAAAGATGGCTGGTGCGTTCGTAAGTCCAAAAGGCATAACATTGTATTCAAAATGGCTATACCTTGTTCGGAATGCAGTCTTCCATTCGTCTCCTTCTTTCACGCGTACTAAGTTATAAGCTCCTCGTAGATAAATCTTTGTATAAATCTTGGCTTGTCCGAGTTGATCAAGAAGTCCAGATATCAATGGCAATGCATATCGGTTCTTTACAGTGAGCTTGTTCAATCCGCGATAATCAACGCACATTCGCAAAGAGCCGTCTTTTTTCTTGACAAAAAGTATTGGTGCGCCAGCTGGAGACTTAGAATGTTGAATGAAGTTTTTGGCAAGGTTTTCATCAAGGTACTCCTTCAACGCAACGAGTTCATTTTGCGAGAGGTTGTAAATTGGTCCAAAAGGTGGTTGTGCATTTTCTTGTAAATCAATTGCACGATCGTAAAGACGATGCTCCGGTAAAATATCAGCATTCTTCTTCTAAAAAACATCTTGGAACTCCTTGTATTGATCTGGGATGGTCGATGCTAAGGTTGCTTCATTACTGACTGGGGTTGCATAAATTGCAAACGGAACATTATTTTTTGCAGCCCTGATAAAAACTTTTGTTCCGACAAACAATGGTTTAGGACGTGGAGGCTTAGACTTGGTTAATTGTCTTCGTTGAACACTACTTGAAAATGACTTGATCTTGAGAGTATTCCAATCTATATTGGGATTGTATTTTCTAAGCCACGATAGTCCTAATATGATTGGATTTGTAGGAGTTTTAATAACATTAAAAATAAGGAAGCTATTATGGCCTTTTAACTTAATTTCTAAAGGGATAGTTTCATGAGTAACATGTCCGGATGCTAAAGGTCTCCCATCTATTACTTCTACAAGGACTAGGCAAGGCTTTTTGACTAGAGGGATATTGTAAAGTTTTATGAATTCTTCATCTATAAAACAAGCAGAGGCTCCTGAATCTATTAAGGCTGATGTTTGGAGGTCTAGACATGTAAAAATAAAAGGCACATTAAAACAACGAGATGGATGGCCTGAGAGAAAGAGACCTTGTAATTTGAAAGAGACCTGGTCAAATTTAACGAAGACGACCTCGAGAAAAATAACATTTGAAGTCACGGCGTCGTCGAAAAATATCTAGTAGTAGATCGCTGGTGATTGTCATTGAAGAGGAACTTGCTCACGAAGGTCGCCAAGAAGCCGTGTTTGAAGGACGCTTCTGTAATGAACAAACAGAGGTTCAAGCCTCGTCTCAAGTAGAAGGCGTTGGTCACTATCGTTGGCTACAAGGGCCGCTAAACCATTTGTCTCGTGCGAGACAACTTGAGTATGTTGGAGAGACCATGAGACATATTTTCGATTTTCTTCGCCTTTGAGTAATGTTACAGCATTGCTTCTCGTGGAACTCGTCGCTAGAGAGGTAGGTGATGTCACGGACATACGAATTCCATAGTATTCTAGAACCTTCCATAGTATTCTAGAACCTTCCATAGTATTCTAGAATCTTCCATAGTATTCTAGAACCTTCTATAGTATTCTAGAACCTTTCATAGTATTCTAGAATCTTCCATAGTCTTCTAGAATCTTCTGTAGTCTTCTAGAACCTTCCATAGTCTTCTAGAACCTTCCGTAGTC
This sequence comes from Pohlia nutans, assembly GCA_022496805.1. Classification (NCBI taxonomy): domain Eukaryota; kingdom Viridiplantae; phylum Streptophyta; class Bryopsida; order Bryales; family Mniaceae; genus Pohlia; species Pohlia nutans. The sequence continues at coordinate 43,811,451 of CM040088.1, read as the reverse complement.
TTCTAGAAGTTTCTATATTATGTAGGAAGCTCCTATAGAAGCTTCCCTAAGGACCTTAGGCACTAGTGTAAATGAGAGACGAGACGAAGAACTCCTCAGTCTCGTCAACACCAGTTTTGGGCAATCCTTAGTGTTGTCTTGTCTTGTATCTTGTTCAATTATCAATCGAGTGCAATCTACTTCCTTAGAAGAGATTCTTGTGTACTTCTGTACTTCTTGTTCTCTAGTTCTTGTATCCCTGACATTTATGACCTGGTCCTCCACAATATAGACATAGACCTTCTTCAAAACGACGTTTCTTCTCTTGTGGCGTGAGGGTCTTGACTCGTACTCCATCGATTTGCATGTCGTCAACTTCTGAATGCCCGCTTGACATATTTGTTGGTGTTGCCGAATGAGAGGAAGTTGTGTATGGTTTTGATGAACTTCAAGATCGTTGATCTTGACGTCGCTGAAATAATCGATTGTCGCATTTTACTGCTTGGCTTATGGCTTCATTTAGTGTTTGGGGATCGGATAAAGATAACAACAAATCTTTAACACCATTTCGCAATCCTCAATGAAATTGACTCATAAGTGCTTCTTCGTCCCAATTGATGTCACATGCTAGTTGTCTAAATTCTGATGCATACACCGATGCAGAGCGTGATCCTTGTCGTAAAGAACGAATCTTGGTTGTTGCCCATCGGGCCTTGTCATGCTCTCCAAAAGTCTCAGCAAACGCTTCTAAAAACAGCTCGAAGTTGTTCAAGATTGGCATTTTTTTTTCGAATAGAGGAGCAAACCAAGATAAGGCTTGTCTTGTAAGCAAAGTCCCAACTAGACCCACTCGCGACTCGTCTGTCGAATAGCGTTGAGGTTGAAGGAAGGTAATAAGTTGGATTTGATTGACAAACCCTCGAAATTTTGAACGCGTACCATTGAATTTCTCTGGAAGACTAATCCTTGGTTCTTTAATTCTTGGAGTATCAAGATATTGAGCAGATGAATTCTCCCCTTGAAATGGAAGCATGGTTGCTTCTCTGGGTGGAAAGCTTTGAGGTACAGTACTCGGCACAGTTCGAAAAGTCCCCTCTCTATGATCGTTGTTCAATCTAGAAACAAAATCTTCTATTTGGTTGGTCCTTACTGACAAGGTTTCGATGGCTTTGAGAATAACGTCCATTTTTTGTTCATGAAACTCTACGATATTGGTATCTATTCCTTCCGACATCTTAAATTCACTTTGAAGAAAAGAAGAATAAAAAGATTCTATGTGAGAGACACAAATTAAAGGTGGGTAATCCCCAACCTTTAAAATGTCCAAATTCTTTCAAGAAAGAGGGATAATCCACTCTCAATCAAGAGAAAACTTTAGACAAGAGTCAATACTAGCCTAGAGGAGGGTAATCCGCAACCTCTAGAATGCTCTAGTACTTTCAAGAAGAGGGGTAATCCACTCTCAATCAAGAAAGACCAAATCCTAGTACTGTCGATGTCAGTCTCGTCAAACTGTCAGGGACACAAGAACCAGAGAACAAGAAGTACACAAGTACACAAGAATCTCTTCTAAAGAAGTAGATTGCACTCGATTGATAATTGAACAAGATACAAGACAAGACAATACTAAGGATTGCCCAAAACTGATGTTGACAAGACTGAGGAGTTCCTCGTCTCGTCTCTCATTTATACTAGTGCCTAAGGTCCTTCTTGAATCAATATTGAATGTACAACAAACAAGCTGATGTCTCCAGCTCCAGCAAATGCAGCAGTGTGCGTCAAACCGTAAACGAAAGGAATGTGAGCGCCTAGACAAACTGAAACCCTAGTTCCCTAGCAAACCCCGAGCAGCAGCAAAACCCGAGCAACATCAAAACAGAAAAATGCAAGCAGCAGCAAAACCCTAACAGCAGCAACACCCTAGCAAACCCAAGCAACAGCACCTAGTTCCCCAGCAAACATCGAGCAGCAGCAAAACAGAATAGTGCGAGCGAGCATCGAAGGAGCGGCAGCGACAGTAGGCGCGGACGCGGGCATGAGAGCTGTGAAGAAGCAAACAAGGACGCGGGCGAAACTGGAGCTGTGAAGAAACGGGCGTGAGAGCTGTGGAGAAGCAGGCGTGCCATGCAGTGTGTTCTGCGAGAGAGAGAGCTGACCGGCTGGAGGTGTACGGGGAGCGGCCGCCTTGTCCACGTGGCGGGGCGTGACTTGCTGTCACCCAAATTCTACTGCCCGAACGGACTGCCCGCAACCATAATGCTTCTGCCCGTTGCCCGATGCCGTGGTGATCTCAACCAAAACATGTTTTCCAAAGCATTCTTCCTTGCTCTCTCTCTCTCCTTGCTGCAAGTTTTGTTCACGTTCATTTTCTTCATGTTCATTTTGTGAACGAAGCTTCTCTATCCCATTCTGTATGTGCACAGATTTCGTTAGCGTGGATTCTCTGAAAGGAGCTTTTGTTTTCTGAGCGGAGCATTCACAGATTTACTTGTGCAATGTTTGCTTCTGCTTGTTTACTAATGTTGTAGTTAATGCAATCCGGTTTTGGAAGGTTACTCACTGGAGTTTCGTTGTTGTAGAAGTAGACAGTTCACTTAGAAGCTACGGTGCACTTTCTGCAATTGTCGCGATAATTCCACCGCCCGGTTACAATCAACGTCGTCAGGTTATTCGTAAGTAAATTATTCTCTTCATGGAGTCTGCGAGGCATTGTTAGTTGAACGCTATTAATTATTTCCGATTTGACGTGTTCCACCCTCGAAATCAATCCTCAACTTGTTCCGACGTGCATGCTCAATCTACTGTAATTGCAATTTCAATACTCGGTAGCATTCAGTTTCATCAGTCCTTGCTGCTACAATACTTTCAGTCAAATGGGGACGGTGCGCTTTGATTCCCCTTTTCGTCTCGTTTTTGTTTTACTCTCGTATTTGTTTCGCTGTCGACAATGGCTAAACCACCCTAATCTTTTGCATTCAAATCTCCACAGTCACAGGCAGGTGCGTGACTCAGTTCTTAGGGACGGTGTCTTGTTTTTTACAAGAAAATTAAATACTCTCCCTACAGTGACGTTCTTGTCCTTTCAGTTAATTTACTTTCTGCACTTTTCATTTGAATCTCATTCATAACTTGTAGCTAAGTTTGTGAACGTTTAAATATTATTTCTAGTTGTTTGTTATTATCACCAAAATGGAGTCAAGTGTGTTACAATAACACTTGTATCACATTCCAAAAACCAAAATTGGAGTCTCTGAGACTCAGATCAAATGTAATGATAATCATTCGAGTGATAATCGTACTTTCGCCGTCATTGAATATGTAGGCTTGGACCATCGAGTGTGCACTGATTTTGAAATCTTGCATAATTATTATCAGTGATCTTGCATAATCATGAGCCCACCATCTGCCATGGTAAACGGGCTGAGTATTCTGCTATCAAAGAGATTCGAATGTCTAGTTCGAATCGCCACGGAGTTCTAGAACAACTCCCGTCTCATATTCTTCCACAAGACGGTATCAAAGTCGATGGTCACCTCGCTGGTGAATGGACTGTGGGGATACTATATGGTAAAGTGCTAAACGTTCACTTGCTAATCCACCTAATATGCAGATCTGCAATTCAAATGCATGTAGTCTGATTGGTTAGGTCATGTCAAGCTAAAATACTAGTTGCGATACATTTTAGCTAGGGTCGAGCTAAAATGGTAGCTGCGTTATATTTTAGCTAGAGTCAAGCTAAAATGCTAGTTGCATTACATTTTACCTAGGGTCGAGCTAAAATGACAGCTGCTTGATAGTTTAGGTAGGGTCGAGCTAAATTGAACCTGCAGAGCTAGACAGTATCGCCGAAGTGATTATAGGTTTAGTATCGCAAAACTATCCATATACAGCTTGGTTGTCACTGCGGCTCATAATTTGATATGTCTAAGTTAAACGGTCGACATCCAGCTAAAGTGTCAGGGACACAAGAACTAGAGAACAAGAAGTACACAAGTACACAATAAATCTCTTCCAAGAAAGTAGATTGCACTCGATTGATAATTGAACAAGATACAAACAAGACAATACTAAGGATTGTCCAAAACTGGTGTTGACGAGACTGAGGAGTTCCTCGTCTCGTCTCTCATTTATACTAGTGCCTAAGGTCCTTCTGGAAGCTCCTATAGGAGTTTCCTACATACTATAGAAACTTCTAGAAGACTACGGAAGGTTCTAGAAGACTATGGAAGATTCTAGAAGACTATGGAAGATTCTAGAAGACTATGGAAGATTCTAGAAGACTAGGGAAGATTCTAGAAGACTATGGAAGATTCTAGAAACCTCTGGAAGGTTCTAGAATACTATGGAAGGTTCTAGAACTCTCTAAGAATTCGTATGACCGTGACGTAAAGTGCACCATTAATGCAAAATTAGCTCTATTCAAGCTAAATGGTTCATATATTGAGCTATACTATTCCTGAGCATCAAATTTAGACATGCTCGACCTAAATGGTGCATATCCAGTAGTACCACCCGGCGTTTGGGTACTAGCTAAAGACGAGCTAAATGCTACACATCGAGTTTAGTTCTAGTCAAATGCACGAGATAGTCAAATTTAGTTCTAGTCCAGCTAAACTGTTAAAACTAACCCTCATGCTATCGAGAATTTAATTTTTGCTCAGGTCCACTTAAACTGTACATATCACGCAAAAATGAATAGGGCATGCACGTTCATAGATATTGCAGCAAAACCGTACATATCAGAAAACCGTCATAGGAAATGGTACAGATCAAGCAGAACATTACGCTTCAAGCATATATAGCGGTTTTGGGAGCTTAATGTATGAGTGTCTTCATAACGCTCCATTATAGAATTTGTACTTCAATGTTGTCGAGTTGAGTGCCTTCACCATGTTCTATTGTAGGAGATTCCAGTGAAATTTGTCGAGGACCATGCAACAAAGTTTGCTGAGGACGTCACGTTCAGACTGGAAGGACAGTCTGCGAATGTTTGGCCGATTCGATTGACAGTTTCCAAGTACGTTAAACAACTAAAACGATGCCGAGTGTTTGCATATGGTGACGGTGGATTCAAAACTTTCGTACTCGAAAACAACATCCGAGTGGGAAATCACTTGTTCTTTTCTTTGAGGGCACGCTCGGAGTTCCATGTGCGTATCTTGAGGAACCCGAATATCGTGCAAATCCCAATATGTAGATCGTGCGGGTTTGCACCCCACTACCCTCGATTTGTGGTCCTTGTTCAACTACCCCCCCTTGTCACTGGACATGCCGACCGAGATGATACATTGAGCTTGGTAAAGCCACCTAAAACTTTGTTTTTGTGAATTCTCAAACGTTAAAGAGGGACATTTGTAAACACCGTCTCCAAAGTAAAGAACGTATTTTTATTTCCTTAAACGCGAGATAGTTTATTTTCTTTATTATTATTATTATTATTATATTTTACACTTTATTCATATTGTTCACAAAGTGGTCACCAATCTATACGCAGAGGATTCCTGGACGATTTTGGGATTTGAATAGCCGCATGATCCATGGAGACGAGGTGTACCTCCTTGGCCCAAAAAACATGGCCTTGATGATTGTTAAACTGCAGCGCACGGTTCACATATTGGAAGACTCTGAACAGTGCAAGGTCACAGCGCGCTTGAAATTAGGGCGGGAGTACTTCTTCGTTACGAATCAATTGCTTGTGGGAGACCTCCTCGAGTTTACTTTAATCAATCTGTCACTGTTCAAAGTAGACGTCTTAGACCGCGACTAAATAGTTTACATCAAACCACGATGTTTTTTGGCAAACCTTTATAGTAGGACAAGAGATTTTTGAGACAAACACTTCTCTTGTAGTTTATTGAGACCAATACATTTTACATAAAAGACATTGGGAATGATTTTGAACTTGTACTCCTCTAATACTTCTAAAGACCGTTTTTACTCTTTACAATATATATCGTTTTTATTCTAATATGCCACATTGTCTATTTTTTTCACAACGATTATAAAATATTCATCTACGTTCTCTGAGCCTTTATAGCCTTTTCAAAGTGGTACCCTAAACCATACGTAATATGAAAAATGAGGTTCACACATCTGAGATTCATTTTAATAATAAAAGTATAATTCATACAATCTTGATTACGTGCTTCATGTTGCTATGATTTCTTAAAATTATTTAGAACCATATTAGTCTTGAATTTTTTCATAATAGTCATATAGTATTTATGTAATCGTAATTTCATATATTTTAAAAACACACAAATTGCCTTAGATTACAAAACCTACGAAGTATTTCAATGTATTACAAGGACAACGGATATCGTCTTCAAATTCTCAATACTTTATTCTTTTACCTCTTATGAACGACTTGTAAGTCATAGAATTCAGGGTATTTCATAAAAATATTCAATTAACCCTTAAATGTCCACAAGGGAATAACTCGATTTCATCTTCTCCATTTTTCATATTTAACTTAATGTATATTATAAATTTCTTGAAATCATCTCTTCCACCTTTTTTACACTGAAAGACCTTGTTTTTTTCAAAATTATGATTACGAAATGAAAAAATTATAAGATTTTTAAGAGCTTTTCATATGTAACAATCATAGTTATAACAAACGTAATTCAATTCACTAAAGATGAAAATAATTTCAAACATGTACTTCAATCTTCTATTCAACAACAAAGAGAGGATGGCTAGCTAGAATGATAAATGCCAAATGAAATGTACATAAGAAGCGCACATTGTCTTTGTCTGCTCATTCAATATTTCATTTCAATTCATCTTCAATAGAATATATTTGAAAATCAACAAATCTCACAGAAACGGGTTACAATTTTCGGCTACACATGATTCGAACTGAAAAATGCCAATAATTGATGGAAAATTATTATAGGATGATATCATAAGGAACAACCTACCATTTTTATTTTTTTATAAAAAATAAGTTTCCATAAGTTATTGGGGTTTTTCTTCAGCTGAAGTACATTTCTTGAGAAGGATTTACTATTAGTGGAAAATGCAGCCATGAGTCTCGAGACTCTTTTGTGAGATTGTTTTGCACAGTCCGCTGCCTAACATCATTTGGAATAATTTTCCATAAGTTCTTGGCATTTTTGTGTGGCTGTTTTCCATAAGTTATAGGCGGTCATACTTACGGTTTACAATTATAGGCCACACGTGATTCAAACTCGGACCACCTAAATAAATACAGAGTCTTTTGACTCGTCACAGAATACTCCAAAAACAATGGAGTGATCCTTCAACATGCATTTTCCCAATTAACCATTTCAATGTTACATGAAGTACTAACTTGTTAATAGAGGACTATAGAGTAACTAAGGGGTCCTCAAGGGTAGCACGTGCCATCTCGGTCCTATATTCCGAGATGTCTCAATTATATTGTAAATTTTGTTTGAAATTGTAATTTTATATCAAAATTATTTATGTACGTTTATAAATGTGTAGAGCACATGATCAAACTTTCATTTTTGAAATTATTAGTTAGCTATTCAACATTATTAACAAAACAAATAAAAATAAAAAAATAAAAAATGTATGTATATATATGTATATATGTATGTGTATTTATATATATATATATATAATAGGCTTTTATTTGGCTGGATACATACAATTGTCTTCTAATAAATAGTGAATCATAATATATGTAGTTCTATTTCAATGTACCCTAAACCCTAAACCCTAGAATCTAGACCTTATACCCTAGACCCTACACCCTAGAACCTAAACCCTAGGCCCTAGAATGCTGGACCCAAAACCCTAATCTCGTTAACGGATCTTCATCCACTTCGGCCAGTTTTCTTCATCCGTTGGTGTCATGATAACCATTTTCCCGCGAATACCTTTGTGGCTCGCGCCATTTCTTGACGCTATTTTGAAATGCTCATAAAGGTTGCCATAGCGCCCTTTTTTTGATATTCTAGGCCTCGCTCACAATCACTTGACCTTTGTGAGCTGCCTCTGCGGTTTTGTCATCTGCTCTGCCGAACTCGTTAACTTTGCTCTTGTCCTTATTCTGCTAAAATTTCATCATTTTCTACTTCATTTGCACTCTAAATCCTGGCTCAACTTCCTCCACCTCATCGTCTTTACCTTCCCCCCCGTTGAGTCTTCTCTTTCTGTTGGTTTGGCTGTTAATGTGTTCTTTCAGCGTATGCTATTGGGCCAACCGAGTCGGCAATCCTTTGATTCACGACTTTTGCCCCTGCACTCAACCTCATTGGAATTTGATTAACTTAGGATCTCTTCGACGCTCTTCTAAACCGCTGCCGTTTGGTACTCCGCGCATTGCTCACCTCATCATCTGCAGTTGGTGCTGTCGTCAGTGCTCGCGTTGTTGTTCTCGTTGCTGCATTTGTCGCGGCCCTAATCGTTGCTCTCGGCGTTGTTCTCTTCGCTGATGTTCTCCGGGATGACGTGACTGTTGGCCTCGTCCGACTGTGAGTTCCGGAACCATATTTCCTTCATTCATTTCCCTTGAGTTGTTTTTGTGATATCGTCGTGGTCTTAATCGAGTGGTTGTCTGCTGCGCAATAGTTCAAGAATCAAGTGTAACTGATACTCTGTCGGACTAGGGTAGCACGGGAATCGAGACAACGACTAGATAATATCTGGGCATGATGCCCGAGAAGCCTTAGAGGAATTCATCGTGCAATGCACGGAAGTCGAGGCAAGCATTAATGCCGGCGAAATGTCCGTTTAGCTCGAGTCGAGCTAAGCCGTGAATGACGAAAGTTGACTATTTGTTTTCTGTCGTAGGATGCTTGTATTGCTCTAGTTAGGCAAACGTCTGACCTTCAACGGTAAAATGATATCTTTATTGTGGTCACTCATTTAGCTCGAGTCGAGCTAAATCGCAATCCGGCTACATATTTCATCAATAATCGTACTTTCTAGTTACTCGTCCAGGTTCAATTATACTATCATAATTGGGCTACTGAGGATATTTCACACCACTTGACGAGACGATAGTTCTCTCTACATAACAGGACTTGAAAGGTTAGCTCAACTCGAGCTATTTCGCACTGAATGGCTGATAGTCTATTTTATACGCTTCATCCTTGATAGTTCTTATAATGTGTGCCATAAGATTTTCGATCCGCTGGTCTGATATTTTTTCCTTCTGGTATTTAGCTCGATTCGAGCTAAAGCGACATCATATATCCTCTGCGGGGGTCTCTGGTCTCTTGATGTTGGCCTAGATATGGCCAACATGTTGACTAGGAAATATATTTCTGAACACCTATGTCGATGTTGACAGCTTAACCTGAGTAGAACTAGATCATTACGTTTCATGTGGTTAAGGGTAATAGTACCAGTAATTGCAAATAATATGTCCTCACACCCGCATCATGGGCCGAGAGGTTATTGCGATTCATTCGGGAAGATGACTAAGCTATATTTCGTGTCTCATTCATTACTGTGTTGTACATCTTTTGAGCTCGACTCAAGCTAATACAATTGTAGTGTGCACATGAATGATTTACAATTATAGAACGGAATGCACATATTGCATGTATTGATTTGTTTATTTTAGATGATAACTTGAGTGCAGTATCTTCTGCTTCAATCCTATATATCTCATTTTCTTTTATCTTTGCTTTGCGGATATTCTTCCAAGTCAGTATATTGGTCGTTTACGTCTTGAGTACATTTCCTTATGGAGTCAAGTGCCTCTGATGGTGAATCAGATCTTCCTAGTGTATCATCTGAGGTACTACATCTGTACATCTCCGTTATTAGATAGTTGTTCCCTAATTATCCATAAGTTCGTTTGTCTAAGTCACTAAGTAATTATGGTCTTTGGTCTGACAAGATTCGGATGTGTCGCCTGAGCTTGTTTTGCCGGATGAGTTGAAAGATTGCCCAGGACTTCCAAGGAACAAATGGATTACCAAATTTGTAGCACTTCTGAACGAAAGAGGGGACATTGTAGCAGAAGACATTTGTCAGAGCGTGGACTCCGAGTTTGTTCTTGAGAATGACGAGCCATTAGGTGACAACCAAGTAGCCGTGCAGATCGTGAAGTGTTTGAATTTGGACTTCGTACCTGTGGAGACCATATTCGGAACGAGAGTATGGCAAATTAGCCATGCTATATGTGACAAATGGTCACTTCTTGATCATTTTGTCGGGACCAATATAATGTCGTAGTTTCCGCCCGCAATAATCCGAAGAGGAAAGGGATTTGGCCGTATCAGTCGGGACAGAGAAATGCTCGTGTCGTGAAGACCAGGCGAGAAAAAGAGCTCCTGATGATGAAGTTTGTCAACTTGGTCGCTAGCAAGATATGCTGCAACAAGAATTGCGTTCACCCTTTCCCTCAGGAGAAAATTATTGCTCTTCAGAAGCACATGTACGAGTCCTCGGATTTTAAATTCAAGGCTCACTTTAAGATGGATGTTTGCAATCGGTTTCATATGTCACCTGACGGGAAGATGATGGTAACCATTGAAGGCATTGATGTCTGCGCGTGTGCATGGCAACATATAACCGGGGTTACACCTGCGACCTACTAGAGGAAAAAGGCGGAAGCTGCAGTTGGGCTGCGTGCTCAACATCATGGCAATGTTGGTCTAAAGAAACCCCGTCTGCATGTAAAGCAAGCTGTTGCCACTCTCAAGACATTGATAGACAATGTTGCTGATCATATGCCTCATAAAGCAAAGGTGCTTACAACTGGTGCGAAGGTTGTATCGCGGTCCTTGCCGTCCTCTTTTAAATGGAAAGATGCTACTCCAGAGATCAATGGCATCAATGAAAGATTGGGCTTGAAATGTATTGCACAAAACACCCTTAGCAAGATCAGGAAGGCGAAGTTTTTGGAGTACTCAAGGAAGGCACTTGGTGTCAACTTTTCTCGTTGCTCTACATGTGACAAGAATGAGTCAATGATCAAGTCAATGGTGCAGGGATCTTCTGAAGAGAATATGTGGATTAGGAAGCTAAAACACCATCTTGACCAACAGCGGGCTCACCGCGAGTATTACTACTCGAATCGTTCTTTGTCAATCCAAACGCCGAGGGATGTTCTTTGTATAATTCACGACAAGATGGACCATGCGAAGACAGCGTGCCCTTTGTTTTCTCATAAAACAAAAGCTAACGATGCATTGATGAAACTTCCAATTGCGGTCACGAGCATGGTTCCGCATGGTCACAGCGATGAAAGGTATGCTCACTACGGGCTTGATATTTACCCAAGTGATTACAATCACACAGTTGGTTCAATATTGAAGTTCCTTCGAGACTTTGAGGGATTTTTTTCATATCGTTTTCGAAATCGCGATTCGTTGGTTTAGGGTCCCACTCTCTGTTTGAAGCGGTATCTAGAAAAGAAGGTTGTTTGAAATCTCTTCTTCCGGAAGCTGAAATTTTAGGGATGGCAGAGCCTTTACCTCCTGTTTTGCATATGCAACTTGACAACGCAGCTTCTGACAATAAGAACCGGTTCATGTTTTGTTTCTGGTCTCTTCTACTGCACATTGGTGTGTTTCGTGAGATATATGTCAATTTCTTCTTGGTGGGACATACACATAAAGATATTGACGCTCTCTTTGGACGTTGAAGTATGACTTTGAAAGAAAATGACTATCCGACTATTCCATATTTGATGAAGTCATTCATGGACGCAGAGTCACAACCAGTCATTCCCCATTTGATAAAGGAAGTTCCGGACTTCAAGGGCTACATCAAAGATTACATTGGTCAAAGAGAGGAAGTGTTTGTTGGTCATTCGGAAGGTCAGCAATTTAAGTTCTACAAGCATGATAATGGATGGCCCATGATGCACTATAAGATGTTATGCACAGATAGTGAGTGGCTTCCTTCTACCAACGAAGGTATAAAACTGTGGAAGCAAGATGCAAATACTGGGAAACCGTTGTTGTCTACGGGTGAGATGAAACCTTTGGCTCCAATTCCTATGAAGAACCACAATGAGATTGTAAAAGGCATTGGAGGTTTTATTAAGTTGTGGGAAACTTCATGTATTGAAGACATATCCGGAGAATATCGACGGCGACATGATGGTCTTATATGGTATTGGCGGGCAGTGAAGCTTGGTTTGGTGGAGCCTATGGTAGTGTCTTCATCATTGAAGAACGGGTGTTGGCCTTTAAGTCGAGTACCTGTGACAAGGGAATTCCTGAATACAAGCGAATTACGGGAGGAATTTGCACATAATCTGCATTTTATTGGTCGCTTGTGTGACAGACCAAGGGAGTCATTTGGTGTTGGTTGGGATGTTTATGCTGGATATTTTTTGGCTGTACGTCCTGCAGATGGCGATACTCGACCTTTCTGGATTGCTAGGGCTTTGACCGATTTTGATGTTTATCACAACAATCCGGGGTGTATTCAAATTCAATACTTTAAACCTACAAACAAGAACAATGTCGTACAAGAATCCTATGCTAGTTGGAATACGAAGAAAACTTTTAAATGGAAAGTTGATGATAGCCACATCCCCGAATGGCTTCATGGTGGTGCAATTTTTTCGTCATGGAAATCAAGTGCAAAACCTGGCTCTCGGCGTCCAGTTATTTCAATAATAGATAGGCAGATCGTCATCATCAAAGAGAGTATTTAGCGTTTTAACATGGAAGAGGAGTAGTACATCAGTTATTAGTTTATATTAGTTCGCTTTGCAATTTAGCTCTAGTCGAGCTAAATGAGCAAATGGGTTTTGAACTTTGAAATGGACTTACACCCTTTATTGGCTTTGGAGTTTATTTAGAATCGCATGTACAAGCCGTCTTTTCCTATAATCTTGGGAGATGATTCTAGCAATCACTTAGAATGTTGTGTTCTGAAAATCTAAAACATTGGGAAAATTGTATTTTTTGGAGTCATAATTGACTACCATTGTAATCGACTTCCTTGTTTTATTGAGATGTTAGTGCAAAATTCATTTTGTGAAAGTGTTTTGATGATTGCAAATACATTTTTGATATGCACTTTAGCTATTGAACATCTATTGTTTGCTAACTTTGGATGTGGGAATTAAGGTCGATGGCGTTTTTGATAATTTGAATATCCCCATTATAACGAAACAAGTGTTCTTAGAATAGTGACAATTGACAGAGGAAGTTTAAAAATCCTAAATTTCATCCACTAATATCTCATCCATACAGAGTCCAATCAACAAGTGCCACGTCAACTTATAATCCCAGAAAAAGACTTAGAACGATATTCGCTCGAAATTCAAACGCCCTCGTGTATGCAAAAGTGATTGTACAACCCCTCGTGTTTTGAACCCATAATATGTTCATTTTTGGCCTTAGGTAAATACACCACCTTCTAGATGCTTAAAAACCCTAAACCAGTCATCTCCCATTGTTATTTGGAAAGTTTGGCCTATCTACTGGAATAAACCTACTGGGCTAGTTCCGAGTCGGAAATGTAAAAGATCTCGGTTGTCCCGTAGGTTGTAATGTTGATGGTTGAGGTGCCTGATTGCACTTATCTTGATTCCTCCTATGAACTTGTGGACTAGGAGTGAATCTCGATGACAAGTTATGAATCCAATGGAAAACAAAACAGAATTTGTAAAATCACTGCCAACTGAGTAACTAACCAATTATAGTTAGTATATATCAACTATTTCTATTGAGTAATTAGGGTTTAGGGTGCACATCACATCCTGCTGGAAACCACAAAATGAGAGCATCGGAAAATACTTTAGTCCACACTGCTTGAAAATACGAATGGCACCCAAAGTCATCCGCAAGACTCACTATGAATCAGAGAACGCGGCAAACCCTTAAACCTTCAAGAAGTGCACCTGAAACCGCCTTAAAATCGCAGAAGTGGACAAGAAAACACGAGGTGCATCCTAAATCCAACATTTGACAGGGAAAGAATCAGTGGTCGAGACTTATACCGATGGAAAGAGAATGAAAAAGCGCACGCAATAGGGACAAGAACTTCCACAATTGGGCAAGAATTGCACGAGATATGGGTCGGCAAAACCGAGTGATGAAAAAGCACCTGAAAATCCAACATTTGATTGGAGAAGAATCAGCGGTTGAGCTTTATACCGATGGAAAGAGCATGAAAAAGCGCACGGGTTGGAACCAAGAAATTCGAAATCGAGAAAGAATTGCACAAGAAATGGGTCGTCGAAGTTGAGCGCGACGTTCAAAACAACGTCCAAAAATGGGCTGTGGAAGTGGATTGGCGAGGAATTTGACGATGGAAAATACAATTTTGGAATCAGCAAAAAAAATCAATCAAGATAGGCTCAAGAAATTCCGAAATCGGAGTAGTTTTGAAATTTTCACGTGCATTCTCAAAGGCGGAGTTACACCGGTGTAATCCTTTGTAAGCCCGGTGTGTCCAAATACACCATATGGGGTGCATTCCCGTTCTTTCTACTACGATAATGCACCGCATATGGTGTATTTGAACACACCGGGCTTACAAAGGGTTACACCGGTGTAACTCCGCTTTTGGGAATGCACGCGAGAAATCCAAATATTGTTCGATTCAAGAATTTCTTGAGCCTATCTCGGCTGACTTTGTATTGGGGTTCCATCGGTACGGGTCTCGTCTTCTAATCCACCACGAATCGATTTCTGCATCCATACTCCAGGTGCTGTTTTGGGGACTATTGCGACCTTTGGAGAGCCGTATCTGATGTAGGGCTATACTACCCGAAAGTGAATGATATCAACCCCAATTATTCCCCCTTGTCGTCGTTTTGAGTGGACCCTAAGACGTGACAGGCCTTGGGTCGTACCGGACCCTCCGCCCTTAGTCAATGCCTTTTCGCTGCACTCGATGGGTTTGACATACTTTCATCCCTTAAAAGTACTTCAACATGAAAGCTTTCATATTGGAATATTTTCAAAAATTTCAATATAGAATCAAACACGAACCCTATTCACATTCAAAGCTTGATGAGAAATTGGTGAAACTGTTATTAGACACTCTGACACACCCTAAATCACCCTTAATCCAACATTTGACTCCGGAAGAATTAGACAAGGAGCCTTATACCAATAGATTCACGTCGAAAAAGCACGCGCAATCGGCACAAAGAATTCCAGAATTCGATACAAATTGCAATAGATATGACTCCCCAAAGGTCGCAGGTGTTTCCAAAATAGCACATGGAGTATGGATGCAAAAATCGATTGGTGGTGGATTGGAGGACGAGACCTGTACCGATGGAACCGCAATAAGAAATCAGCCGAGACGGGCTCAAGAAATTCTAAAATCGGACAATATTTGGATTTCTCGCGTGCATTCCCAAAGGCGGAGTTACACGGGTGTAACCCTTTGTAAGCCCGGTGTGTCCAAACACACCATATGCGGTGCGTCCCCGTGGTAATGTCTAAAGATGGTATATGACCCACTTAGCAGCACTTCAAACAGACTCTTCATTCACGCTGGCCCTTGGGACCAGAGTTTCTCTCCCTGATTCAGTGATTGTTCTACATGCAGTTAACTATGTAGCGTGGCAGTGAGCTGGGGTCTTTTCTGCAAGTTCTAAGGGTGTACGCATCTCCTTCGGTGTTGCCCATTTCCTCTTGGGACTACAAGCTCGAATTAAAGGTTCAGAATTAGACCTCACATCGGTCACTTGGTTGTCCCTGTGTAGACTATTGATTCAGATGCTTTTCTTTCCACAGGGTTCAGAGGAGCACTCTATGGTGCGAGACAGCGAGGAATTGAATGCGAGAAAGCGAGGGGTTTGATGCTTTAAGGTGGTTGTTGAGGAGAAGGTGTGGATTGGAATTTGTAGAAATGGCAACGAATGGCTTTGCCTGGGGGGGAGTTTCTGGTGTTTTTAGGGTTCATAATGAGACGTAATCTAGTTGAGAGTGTCAGTTTCGTGTGGCAGTGAACTTTGCGCTTCTTGCAAGCGGCGTAAGCGGTCGTGAACGTGTAGAGAGATAGGGTTTTTTTTTATCGACTTTGCTGGTGACGTTGCTGCTTCATTTCTCTGGACTTCCGTTTCCAATGATCAGATTCTCGCGCTAAAGCTACAGTGTCGGTATTTTTGAATTGCTGGTAAGAGCTGAATGGTGTTTTGGATCATACCCTGTTGCAGGTTTGTCAGTGGCGTTTGCAAGTAATCACCAAACCGATTTTGAATTGACTGGTTGTGTCTGTAGAAGGCAACTCAAAGTAGCACAGCTGGTTAATGTTGTCTTTAGCTAATTATCGAATTGGTGATTGTGTTCTTTTTGCAGTACGCTCTTCGGGTAGAACGTCGATGCCCAATCTAGTGGATTCTCACGCTTGACGATTTGTTTCTTCAGAAAAACGAAATGCATTCAGTTGTGGTTTCAGACTGGCGGGCAGCGTGGGCGCTTGATGCCATCACCGCGAGCACCTCGTATTCTACAAAATATTTGGGGCCTCCTTCTATTTCAACTCGTCAGCAAAGACATGCATCCAAAGCTTGTGGACGTTCTTTTCGAATAAGAGGCGCCTGTGGAAACCGGCAACGGATCAACCTTGTGCATAAAGCTGTTCCACAACTCCAGGTTTGGCCTCTTTCCGGTCGCGCCTTCAGGTTGAAAGTTGAGGATTCTTTCAAATTCTTAGCGAGCCATAAAGACCGTCGGAGCATCAAGATGAGGCTCATTTGTTATGGTGGATATACACCTTTGCGGGCGGAAAGAAAGATTTGTCAGTCAGCTTCTTGATTAAATTGCCTTGTGTACAATTAAGGTGGTGATCACGGGTGAGCACTTGCTCGGAAGGCAATGCTTGATATCTAGGTTGTTACATTTTCCCCAAAGTAGCAGCACGTGAACTTGGTCGACTGAACCCCGAACCCTGACCCCAGTATTGATAGGAAGGTGTGCTTGAGCTCTGCTACTAGTGTGCTTTTTGAAAAACTGTTGGGCTTTTTGTGAGCAGGATGTGCGTGCGAACACACTGTTCAAGTCTCCATGGCCTGTCTACCCTTTGTTATCCGTGCTCTTGTGCCCTCATGGAGGACGTAGTGGACAAATTAGGTGTTTATCGACATCATCGGTTTGGAGAAGATCATCCACGCGTGCCGAAGCTCCAGGTGTGTGACAGGCTCTCGTGGAATGAGGTGGATGGGATTTGTCTTCCCCGGAGAGAACGTGACTGATACGAAGTGTGTTGCACTTGCCTCAGACAAAGCTGAGCGGACTGAAGAACTTTGGGAAGAGTACTTTGCGGATCCTTCCCAGTGGTGGGACAACAGAGTTGACAAGGTATCCCAGGACTGCCAGTGGGTGGATGCTAGAAAGTGGATGTTAGCCTTGGATCAGACACGTGAGGTGGATATTTCTTAGTTGTACAAAGGATGTGGGCAGTAGGCAAGCATAGGTATTGCGCTTTGTGTACTTTGGAGTGGAGTCTGATCACTGGAGTGTTGAAAAAATTGTTGTCCTTGATTGTTGAGTGTTGGGTGCAGATTAACCGGGCTTAAATATGCGTCACATGTTGCATATTTGATGGTGGGTTGTGGTGCCTACAGAGGAACCCCAGATCACCTGACTTCAAACATAAGGTGACAAGAGAAGCGCTGTGGCTAGATGGCTGGAAAACTCCAACTTGGGTGAAGGCAAGACTCAAATTAGTCTCTCAGGGCACATCTCATTCTCATGCTGTTGGTAGGAAGCACATTTGGAGCACAAGTACCACGAGCGAAGCGCTTGCTGTTGTGGAGAATCTACTCCAACAAGGCATCACTATAGACTCGTCCATGTTTGTTGAAGTTTTGAAGCGGTGCTTGAAGCAGAAAGACCTTATGGCGGCCAAGCAGGCTCATGACTGCATCATCAAGAGTGGAATGGAGCAAAATGTATATGTGGCGAACAACCTTTTGAGTGTGTACATCAGATGTGGGAGGCTGCAGGATGCACGCCAAGTGTTTGATAAACTTCTGAACAAGAACGTTTATAGTTGGACCATCATGGTTGGAGGTTATGCTCAGCACAATTGTGCTAAAGATGCACTGGAAGTTTTCAATCAAATGCGCCAAGAAGGTGTGCAGCCAAATGAAGTTACTTACTTGAGCATCCTGAAGGCATTTGCCAGTCCAGCAGCTTTGAAATGGGGAAAAGAGCTTCATGCGCTCATCAGACACGATGGCCTTGAATCAGATGTGCGTGTAGGGACTGCGCTTGTTCACATGTATGCGAAGAGTGGCAGTATCGATGATGCGCGACTGGTATTTGACAGAATGGAGGAGCATGACGTCATCACATGGAACGTTATGATTGGTGGACTTGCAGACCATGGACGTGGGCATGAGGCATATGAATGTTTCCTTCGAATGCGAAGAGAGGGCTGTGTACCAGACGCAATCACGTATGTGAGCATTTTGAATGCATGTGCAAGTGCGGGTGCTTTAGAGTGGGTGAAGGACGTGCACAACCATATCCTGGCAGATGGATTGGAGTCGGATTTGCGTGTAGCTAATACGATTATTCACATGTATGCAAAGAGTGGCAGCATCGATGATGCTGTACGAGTTTTTGACAGAATAGAGGAGCCTGATGTCATCACATGGAATGTTATGATTGGTGGACTTGCAGACCATGGACGTGGGCATGAGGCATATGAATGTTTCCTTCGAATGCGAAGAGAGGGCTGTGTACCAGACGCAATCACGTATGTGAGCATTTTGAATGCATGTGCAAGTGCGGGTGCTTTAGAGTGGGTGAAGGACGCACACAGCCATATCCTGGCAGACGGATTGGAGTCGGATTTGCGCGTGGCGAGTGCCCTTGTTCACATGTATGCAAAGAGTGGCAGCATGGATGATGCTGTACGAGTTTTTGACAGAATGGAGGAACGTGATGTGGTCACATGGAGCGTGATGATTGGTGGACTTGCAGGCCATGGACGTGGGCATGAGGCATATGAATGTCTCCTTCGAATGCGAAGAGAGGGCTGTGTACCAAACGCAATCACGTATGTGAGCATTTTGAATGCATGTGCAAGTGCGGGTGCGTTAGAGTGGGTGAAGGACGTGCACAGCCATATCCTGGCAGATGGATTGGAGTCGGATATGCGTGTAGCTAATGCGATTATTCACATGTATGCAAAGAGTGGCAGCATCGATGATGCTGTACGAGTTTTTGACAGAATAGAGGAGCCTGATGTCATCACATGGAACGTTATGATTGGTGGACTTGCAGACCATGGACGTGGGCATGAGGCATATGAATGTTTCCTTCGAATGCGAAGAGAGGGCTGTGTACCAGATGCAATCACGTATGTGAGCATTTTGAATGCATGTGCAAGTGCGGGTGCGTTAGAGTGGGTGAAGGACGTGGACGGCCATATCCTGGCAGACGGATTGGAGTCGGATTTGCGCTTGGCGAGTGCGCTCGTTCACATGTATGCGAAGAGTGGCAGCATCGATGATGCTGTACGAGTTTTTGACAGAATGGAGGAACGTGATGTGGTCACATGGAACGTGATGATTGGTGGACTTGCAGACCATGGACGCGGGTGTGAGGCATATGAATGTTTCCTTCGAATGCGAAGAGAGGGCTGTGTACCAGACGCAATCACGTATGTGAGCATTTTGAATGCATGTGCAAGTGCGGGTGCGTTAGGGTTGGTGAAGGACGTGCACAGCTATATCCTGGCAGATGGATTGGAGTCGGATTTGCGTGTAGCTAATGTGATTATTCACATGTATGCAAAGAGTGGCAGCATCGATGATGCAGTACGAGTTTTTGACAGAATGGAGGAACGTGATGTGGTCACATGGAATGTGATGATTGGTGGACTTGCAGACCATGGACGTGGGCATGAGGCATATGAATGTTTCCTTCGAATGCGAAGAGAGGGCTGTGTACCAGACGCAATCACGTATGTGAGCATTTTGAATGCATGTGCAAGTGCGGGTGCGTTAGAGTGGGTGAAGGACGTGCACAGCCATATCCTGGCAGATGGATTGGAGACGGATATGCGTGTAGCTAATGTGATTATTCACATGTATGCAAAGAGTGGCAGCATTGATGATGCTGTACGAGTTTTTGACAGAATGGAGGAACGTGATGTCATCACATTTAGCGTGATGATTGGTGGACTTGCAGACCATGGACGTGGGCATGAGGCATATGAATGTTTCCTTCGAATGCGAAGAGAGGGCTGTGTACCAGACGCAATCACGTATGTGAGCATTTTGAATGCATGTGCAAGTGCGGGTGCGTTAGAGTGGGTGAAGGACGTGGACGGCCATATCCTGGCAGATGGATTGGAGTCGGATTTGCGCGTGGCGTCTGCGCTTATTCGCATGTATGCAAAGAGTGGCAGCATCGATGATGCAGTACGAGTTTTTGACAGAATGGAGGAACGTGATGACATCACATGGAGCGTGATGATTGGTGGACTTGCAGACCATGGACGTGGACACGAAGCCTTGGAAGTCTTTAGAAGACTGATTGCTGATGGTGTGAAACCTAATAATTATTCATTTGTGGCAGTGTTGTCGGCATGTAGTCATGCAGGCCTTGTTGATGAAGGCCGTCGGCTCTTTCGGGTTATGATGCAAGATTATGGCATTGAACCTACAGTTTTTCATTATGGTTGCATGGTGGATCTTCTTGGGCGGGCAGGAAACTTAGAGGAAGCAAAGCTCTTTATTGATAACATGCCAGTTGAAGCAGATGCAGCTACTTGGGGTGCTTTGCTTGGTGCTTGTAGAAGTCATGGTAATGTGGAGTTGGGCGAACTTGCTGCTAAAGAGGTTCTGAAGTTGGAACCGGAGGGGGCTGCTCCATACGTGCTCCTCTCGAACATCTATGCTGCCGCTGGCCAGTGGGATCAGGTGTCTTCAATACGGTGTATGATGCAGGAAAGAGGTATTCGCAAGGAGCCAGGGATTAGCTGGATTGAGATTAATAACAAGATTCATCGCTTTGTTGTAGGAGATACCTCTCACCCAGAAGCAAAGCAGATCTATGCTGTGCTGGATAACTTGACCAAAAAGTTAAGGGCTGAAGGTTACATTCCTGATACTCGGCTTGTCTTGCGCAATATTGATGAGGAGGACAAAGAACTTGCTCTTTGCTCTCACAGTGAAAAGCTAGCTATTGCTTATGGCATGATGCACACGCCTGTTGAAAAGCCAATTCGTGTATACAAGAATCTTCGGGTGTGTTCAGATTGCCATACAGCAACCAAGTTCATCTCTAAGGTGACTGGACAGGAGATTGTGGCCAGGGATGCCAATCGCTTTCACCACTTCAAAGATGGCGTCTGCTCTTGTGGTGATTATTGGTAACGGGGTTGGAAATTTTCAGAGTGAAAGTTGTCGGGAGATGTGCAAGACGCTAGAAAGTGCGGCATTGGTATTAGTTACATGGTTTGCCATTCGTTTTATCTTTGCATGTTCTTGGAGTTTTCAACTTCGTGTCTTTATTAAATAGTATCGGTTGGTTCGCAATTAATTGTCTCGATGATGATTGAATGAGATAGTTTGTTTTTGTTTATGTTTATTTTCTACAGTTGGTTTTTCGGGTTTGTTGGTTGTTTATGAACAAAATGGAAGTTTATTCTTTTGAGAAATAACATATAGTGGAAATTGACATGGTTCTTTGAGCAGAGCTTGCTGATTGTATGGTGTGTGTTTTTCTCTTGTCTTTTGGGAAGGAGCTATACTGAGGAGAAGAGGTTCGCCAACTTTTAGTTGCTTAAACCCTAACTTGAAAATGTTATGCTTGATAACCAGAGTTACTTTGTAGTAGTCTTGAGTAGTGTATTATTGTATTCATCAAAGCAAGGGGCAAATCCAATATTGTTCCAGTTCATTAATCTGTTCCTTCGAGTCCCGCTTCTTGTTTTCCTAGGTCACTCTGCATTAAATGCAATGGAAGTGTACACCTAGTGAGGGTGAGTAATCATGTTTTTGATCAATATGAATGGAGACTAGAGGTGATCATACTACTACACACTTTAGTGCATTCACTACTTGTACTCTAAAATCCTATACTACTGTAATCGGAAGTTATATATTTGTACTTCAAAAATAGCAAGTGCTAAAAAGTTGGCACTCATGTACTTGTTGGTTATCATCTACATCAGTAATGAATCCAAAGTACATTCAATAAAGAGTACAGTTGCTTTATTTGCTAAATCTACTATTTTATTGTCTTATAAAAATCAAATACAACTAAATTAGTGTTCTTTAAGAGTGCATCATAGTATACTCACATCTACAAAGTCTCGATCTTTTCAAAAGATATTGTGAAATCTTTATTAATATAATTTCATTACAATTTAAGTAGCGACGCTAGGGTGGGGTTAAAATGGAGAGCAATACTTACATTCAAGGTTTCTAACATCCAACTTCCATGTCCACTGTTGCGACCATTCCACACTACAATCACCACCTGAAATTGCGAGTAATAACATGAAGAAATCTTGATGCCACCCAACCCGCCTTGCGAATATAGTGAAAAACCTATGGACCCTTACAAACGCAATCATCATATCTCCCACAATGCCAACAGAGAACCAACAGTTCTCCTCATCGAAGGGGAGAAACGAAAAAGTTTAAAAGCAACAAGGATTCGAAGGTGAACAAACGAGTTCAAGAGGCATCACTACAGAGCTATACAAGAGGAAAAGAGAAGTTCCAATGCCAATGCAACATCGAGGAAGCGAAAAATAAATGTTTGGGAGAACGTTGCATGGTCTGGCGGGAAGAGAACGGGAATGCTAGCATGTGAGCCTGAGAGCGGAGAGCCGGAGAGCCGGAGAGCTTGAGAGCCTAGGTTTTTTACTGTCCTTTTTTTTTTTTTTTGAAAAAATACCTATGACCGTGGGAATATGATTCAGAGTTTAGGCTGTATTTGTGGATCCATATTTTAAAGTTTGGTAATTCTAGATATTGGATCCATCATGTACAAATCTCAAATTTGGTTTAGGGCTAAGAACTTACATAGAGATTAAGCATAGGTAATGAAACAACAATAGTCAACATAACAATTTGAAGAGATCAAAGAGTACAATAGACAATGTTTAGAAGAATAACACGTATTGAAAAATATAAGTGTAGTGGCCCTTTTAGTCTCACTACTATTTCATAAAAAGGTAATGAAATATAGAATGAACGGTTTAGGACGAATCATCAGACGAGTCCTCACGTGAAGAAGATGATGTCGTAGACAAAGAGCAAGAACTATGGGTGCGAGAAGACTCCGCAGCCTCTACATCCATGAATTGAGAAACACGACTATCAGGAGCTCGCTCTATCATCTCCACGTCATCAACGCTATGCTGTGCAAATGCCCCAGCGAGGGGCTCTGCGTACACGGGGAGCTCAAATGGTTTAGGTGGACTAGGGAAGAAATAGCGGGCAGCAAAGAACGGCTTGTGTCGAGGAGGGCTCATTCCGATTGAAGGTCTATAAAACATAGGACATACATTAGAACTTTGAGGTGCATGTCATCATCATGGTTTACGGTCATCATGCAGCGAGTTAATCTAAATCCAAACAGACTTACTTACTCTGACGTCTTCGCTTGATCTGCGTCGGCACGATCTCTATGGTGTCGGGATCTTGAGAACGCTTCGATGCAGACGACCGCGGTGAAGAGGAGGTAGGCTTTGTACGTTGAAGAGGAGTGATGAGTGCATCGTAAATAGCTTTGTCCTCCTCCAAAGCCACGATGTGGCGATTGACATTCCTGCATGCATGAATCGAAGCGCCTGGAACACACATACACACGGAGTATAGGGATTATATTGTCAATGCCCAGTGCGAATCACGTCCTCGATCTGCAATCTAATTAATACGAAGGGTTTCGGGATAGAAATTACCAGTCATGGCGTTGCAGTCAACAACAACGTCTCCGGGTTTTGAGCAAGCCTCAATAAGAACTTGCCAGAGGCCTCTGCTCTTTTCGCGCGGTCCACGCCAGGGCTTGCTTCCGTTCATGGCCTGGTCAGATTTGGTTGTGTAGTTCTGCAGCCACTCGTCTGATCCAATGTCCACATCCACCTCGTTCATGGACGAAACAGGATTGAATTTGAAGTTGGAGCCTTCCTTCCTCACCAGCAGGTAGGCACCAAATCTCTGCGTCTGAGACAATAGAAGACAAGGAAGACCACATACGAATGAAGTTATTGACATTGAAACAACATTAACAAGAACATCTAGAGTTTGGTACAGAAGCAAGTACAAACTTACCGTCAATTGCTCATTAGCCGGATAACACAAATGCAAATGATTCATGCACACCTAGTTTTCCCGTTCTACAAATCCATACGTCGATGCATATCCGAGAACGGCTGATTTCACCACCACGTCGTACGGGTGGATGACGACGATGGCTCCATCGTCCTGGAGGTGGTTATCTGCGAAGTCGAAAATGGCAGCGAAATTAGCAGGAATAAACGTGTTCCAGCGTGGGACTTCGTTGGAAGGGTGAGATACAGTGGGGATGCGCAGATCCTCTTGGTAGTCCACCAACATGAGGTCAACAGTTCCCTTTGCATTGCGGCGACCACTGAACATACGATCCCGATCCCCTCGATGCTGCAAAACATTCAGAGAATAGATGATCGATCAAGTGCACAACACCAACAAGCAGCTGCAAGGATTTTGAAATGAAAAGCGTTAATGAACATGAGAGAACGATGATCATGAGAAGTACCTTACTGAGGAATGAAAGGATATCCTGGAAGGCGGGAATGGCTGGCTTATCCTCCGGCAAGAGCGATTCAAACGACGAATTCAGAAAGAACTCGTCATTTACCAAGTCAGCCTCATCCGCGACAACCACGACGACAGGACCTTGGGTCAATCGCTCTTGTGTGAATGAGATGGGAGGAAATTCTCGCTTCTTAACCACCTCCTTTGATGCACGATTGTTGTGGGCCTTGTCCACTACAGCAGAGTCGTTTGTGTTAGCAACAACATCCGCTTTCGTCTTTTTCCCCTTGCCTTTCTCTGCCTTCAACTGATTCTTTTTGACCTCCTTCGCCTTTCGCGCTTCTTCCTTTGCAATCTCCCTTTCGAACAAGGCTTTAATGTTCTCTTTCTTCTTGAGATCCTGAGCATGAATCTTCGCGATTGCCTTAGCTCTTGCAGCGTCGTCCATGAAGCCATCGTTTTCGTCGAGAATGATGACTTCTTTTGCATTCTTGGCTGAGTTGTAAAGGGACTGCTCGGCCTCCGGTACGTGTTTTAGACCACACTCGAGGTACTAGCCATCGCCTCGAAGATGAGCAGAGGTCCACGTCTTCATATGATATGAATTGAACATGCAGGTCGAACTGAACAGATCACTCCACAAGCACAGGAAGGGGGGTAAAGCATCCTTGCTGATAGCTTTCTTGGGAACAAGCTCGAACATAAAGTACCTGCGTAGAATCAAGATAAAGGATACATGTAACGTCATCATCAGTTATATAGAGTTATAACGGAAAGACATTTATGAATTGACAAGGCGTACCGGTAAATAACACGGTTGACTAGAAGCGGCGCATCAGCGTGTTTGGAGAAAATGTTAGCCTTCTTAAAACCGGATCTCTTGAACAGGTCCGTGAAGCCGATGTCCCACAACTTCATTCTCCACTTCTCGAGATAAGTGGTGATACTATCAGCAAGCATGTAATCAATGACGAGGTTGTCATTTTCTGCGATGGAGGTGAAGGTCTCAACCGGGGCATCCATGTATTGAAAGAAACCAATTCTGAGTAATTAACGATTGAGCCACAGAACAAACGAGCATAATTCAAGCAGAAGTGTAGGAAATTCACAAATCCTCACCCCCGCATACCAAACCGCCTTGTCCAGCCATAAACTAAGAACTTCCTCACTGGTCTTTGCTGGGAACTTTCGAGCGGCCCGAGTTTGAGGAGAGCTGTTCCACCAAACCAGCCATGAAATCTTCCTTTCCGGGCTTGCCTTACACGTTGTGATGAATTGCAGCTTGTCTAGCTGCATCTCCGGCTTCAATGAGTTGCGGGCATAGTGCTTTTCGACCTGAACAAAGGGGATAGATTAGATATGAACTTTAATTTAGAGCAAGATAGGAATGAAAAGGTGACTAGTAAAGACCTCTTGCAAAACCCGGTCACCGTAGATTGGATTGGCTACAGATGTCATTTTCCGCAACTTTGACTTCAACTGCAAGGTCTTGTCTTTCATGCCTTTCAGGAACGCCGCTTTGATGTCGGCACTGGCTATATCCTCTTCCGGCGTCTCCTCACAATACTTCTTGACCTCTTCATCTCCTGCCTTTGATATGTCTTGCTTCAAACAGAAGTACGAGAAAACAATGAGATATTAAAATTGGATTTAAGAGAAGCACTTGACAGCAGGAATGCAATTGAATACACTTACACGAAATATCAGCGTAGTGAATAGGTCTGCCGGGAGACTGAACTAGGATTGTCGAGCATAGACCTTCGCACGCTCAAAATCGGATGCACTGATGATGCCCTTCATTTGCTCAACCGGCATCAATCCGAACTTGCGAACTTGGTGCAAATCATGAACCAAGTTCGTCTTGACGTGCGAACTCTCGGTTGATCTGCACCGACCAATTTGAACAATCGATACACTATCAGTATGAAGAGAATGTCAGAATATCAATAATGAATGAAGATTTGAGCATGACTTACTTATTAATGTCGTGCATAGCCTGCATGCCGGCGCCGATACGACCTTTGGTGTCAAGGAGGATGGAGTCAACGGAGTAATGCCACTTGGCCTCTCCTGAGTGATCTCGAGAGATCATAGTCATCCACGCCTACAGTCGGTGGTTGCCATCGCAGACGTAGAACTTGACATTGCTCAGATGTTGCAGTGAAGGTTTGCTGAGCAGGAACTCTTCGAATCGGATATCCACAGCTCGCCAATGCCCATTCTAATGCTGGCGATCATCATCGGAGACTTTCTGAACTGCAACTTGCTCGTCCGTTGTAGAAACATAGAAAACTGCAGCTCCCTCGCGGTATCCATGGACGAATTCAGTCTCAAGAAAGGCCAGGTCACAAGACAGCGTGGGGCGAACGATGGGCATCGTCACCATTCGACAAAGAGGTATTATCATGCGCGAGTCTTCAATTGGAGCAATCCGGAGCTGCTCAATTGTATAGACGGAGTTGAGGGTGTTCATGGCACAAAGTTGATTTGTGGACAGGTCTGCCGCGTCCATTTCGTCGGCATCGTTAATATCGTCATCAGACTGTCCAAAAGCAGGCTGAGGATCTTCATCATCGGAGTAAGCGGCGACATTGGGATTCACTGGATTCTGAAACATGGCGGAAAAAAATACAATGAAGAACAAAATCAAAATATAAGATGCCAGTGGCAGATTGTTAACATACAGAGCTACACCAACCGTCTACAAACTCTCCTCCCCCGAGCTATAGACCGCCTACCCTCTCGGCGAAAGTCTGGGATGCTAAGACCGAGTAGGGGAATCGGTGAATGTGCAACATCCACCTCAATGGTATCCGCCAACAATGGGGACGTAGGCACAAACTCTAGAGGAGAAGTAGGAACATGCACTGGAGAAGATCTGGGAGCAGACTCCGGCGGGGATGTAGGTACAAATCCACGAGGAGAAATATCATCCGACTCCGGAGGGGATGTAGGTACAAACCCACCAGGAAAAATATCATCCGACTCCGGAGGGGAAGTAGGTTCATAACCTCGAGGAAACATGGGATCAGGACGAGAAGTAGGTACGAATCCTATGGAAGAAGCAGGAACACAGCCCGGCGAGGAAGTGGGCACATACTCAGGAGGCGAGGTAGGAATACACTCTGTAGAGAACGGAGAATAGGGTGGGCTGCATACGGGAATGAACTCATGACCCATGCTAGGAGCAGAGGGAGCTGTAGGGAGCAAACCACGTGGATGAGAACCAAAGGGGTCAGGATCTACACTAGCAACCTCCTTGTACTCACTGGGGCAGGTGCAAAAGTAATTGACACCACTGTCCAAATCACTGAGATTAATAATCTCGTCGACGTGAGCTGCATTGTCCGCAACGGAAACCTAGAAGGAGAATTTCAAAGCACTTAGTATAATTATATGACTAGAATCAGATGACAGAAATGTAGTACCATAATAACAAAAATAACAGACTATACCTCAGGGATAGGGGGAGGACGAGACGACGCATCGTCCGCCGAATCCACCGGAACTCGGCGCTGCGACAAGGTCTGAGTTTCCTCGACCACATTATCAAAACCCTGAATATAGAAATATACATTAAAATCCAGAAACAGGGTGAAATTGGAATCACAATGACATGAACAAACATCCAATAAAGTAACATTTGAAGGGGCTGTAAAGATAATCAACTAAGACAATAGTCCTCCCGACTGCACATAGGGAGAGTGTCGTGCAATATTGTGTAGCTTCAGACGCAAGATGGGAGGCTTCTCATTCAATAATTCCGAACCAGTTTACCCATTTAATACGGCCCGAGAGAAAAAAATGTATTGCAGACTGGCCAAATTGCAGAAAACGTGAGTTGGATTTATCCCCTCTGAAGGGAGCGGCGCCGCCGCCGCCCCCCTGAGGGGGGGTAAATCCAACTCACGTTTTCTGCACCCCGGGCCATTTCTGAGTGGCCAAACATCAGAAAAAATATGTTGGATTTACCCCCCCCCCCCCCCCCCCCGCAGGGAGGCGGCGTCGCCGCCGCCCCCGGGGGGGGGGGGGGGGTAAATCCAACATGGTTTTTTGCACGTCGGGCCGTTTCTGAGTGGCCAAACATCAAAAAAAATGAGTTGGATTTATCCCCCCCCAGGAGGGCGGCGGCGGCGCCGTCCCCCCTGAGGGGAGTAAATCCGACATGGTGTTTTGCACCCCGGGCCATTTCTGAGTGGCCAAACATCAGAAAAAATGAGTTGGATTTACCCCCCGCCAGGGAAGCGCCGCCCCCCTGGCGGGGGCGTTAATCCAACATGGTTTTTTGCACGTCGGGCCGTTTCTGAGTGGCCAAACAACAAAAAAAATATGTTGGATTTACCCCCCCGCCGCCCCCGGGGGGGGTAAATCCAACATGGTTTTTTGCACGTCGGGCCGTTTCTGAGAAGCCATACATTCGAGAAAAGACCCTCTTTTTCACCAATTTTCATTAATTTTAACGCCGCGTAGTAAAAATTACCCAAGAGACGTTACAGCTACTCAAAATGTTGAATTTTAATTACTTTAGGGGTTCTGTGGAAGGTTTATTGTCTATGAATCTGTCAAACCTCGTTTTGTTCGGAACCGGGCAGTTAGAGCCTTTAGGGCAGTATAGGGTAGCCCTATCCGCAATAAAGGGCAAAAGTAGTGTCCATGATGACTCTTTTATTGTCTAGGGAGAAGTGGCGCTCTCGTGCGCTCTTAATTGTTCGCTACGGAGTTAAGGATGGCGGCCGACCGGGTGGGAATCCGGATGGGGAGCCAGCAATCGGGGGACGGGCCTCGGACGGACCCGACCTCGATCCGGGATATGAATTGGGCCACCTTAAATTGGGTGGTTCACCATTCATTTTCCCCTGATTCTTCCAACCCTCTTCACGCACCCGCATTTGAGTTTCCGGATACTGCTAGGGTTTGCACTTTGAGTCCGGGGAGTGAAATTAGTGAGCGACCAGTAGTTGAAGAGAGAGAGAGTCCGGGAGCTAGAGAAATTGAGCGCCCGGGAAGAATAGTTAGTGTGAGGTCGGAGAGAGAAACGGCAGAACATCCGGAGGGAAAGCGCCGGAAGTTTAGGCAGAATTTACGGGAAAGAGAGCGCCTCGAAGTTAGGCGCAGTTTACGGAAAGCAGGGCGTGTGCATCCGGAGAGAGAGAAGAGTGAACTCCGGGAGTTTAGGCGCACATTGCGGAAGAAAGAGAGAGCGTGGCCGGGGAAAGAGACGCGCCACACCCGGGGAAGTGCAGAACCACGTCCGGACGCAGCAGTGATGTCGCTCGTGGGCGGAGCCAAGATTCCGGAGAAGTGGGTACTTCCGGGAATTCCTATGCATGCGGGAGATTTTGAGGAGTTGATCAAGGACCTGAAGACAATTGGGTGTTCAGGGTTGTTTGGGAGAGTGTGGGATGTGCAGGATGCGGATATGCTGGCGTAAATTGTAGGCGTACCAATGGAGGATGCGTTCCGGACAACCATCCGGGTGAAGTTCGGACTTTGGAACCGGGAGCATTGGCGTGCCACGTACAACGTTCCGGATACGGAGGAGGATCTGGAAGCCGGGAGCAAGGGTGACACGGACTGGGTGAAGGAGCGGTTCACCTACCTCTCAGATCACGATGGATTCAAGGTAACGGATTGCGTGAATCCCCGGGAGCAGCGTCTGCTAGAATACGTGGTGCCCATCCTCAGTCCGGAGAAGCCCACCACCCTCACGGTCACATTGGCGAGGGGAATCCTGTCCGCACTGCACCGGAAGAAGAGGATCAACTGGGCATATTTGGTCCACCGGAACACCCAGAAGATGGCCAAAAATATGGGAAGCAAGAAGGGATGTGCTTTGGCACCATTCCTCTACCACCTGTACGAGAAGAACGGGTGTATCACGAAGACGGAGAGGAAGAGGTTGGAGACTGCTCCTATTCCGGGAGAAAAGAGTCCGGCCAAGCGGAAGGCAGCACATCCGGAAGAAGAAGCGGGGACCAGCCGGGCAAGACCTGCACAGCAACCGGTGGAGAGGGAGGTAGCCCAACCGGAGAGAAGGGAGCCGCCAAGGACGCCACGACCAAACAGGGATGTTGTCCGGGAGGAACGGACAAAGAGGAGAGAGGATCGTCCGGTGACAGGACAACCGGGCAGGTCGGGACCTCCACCGGTGGAGAGGATACCACGGAGGCAAGATCCGGAAGAGGATGAAGAGGGTGAGGAATCACCTCAACCCTGGCTGACCCGGAAGAGACGGCAAGAGTCCGCAGCAGCAGCTCAACCGGAGGAGGGAGGCCCATCTCGGAGGAGTCAACCGGAGTCGAAGGATCGGAAGAGGAAGCTGATCCTCAATCCGGATGGTGAGGAAGAGGAGGACATCCAAGAGATCCCTCCTCCCAAGAGGACGAATCCAGCTCGGAGGAAGACTACTCCCGTGAGCACTCGGAGGGTGAATTTTGAAGATCCAACCGGTGGAGAAGGTGGAGAGGAAGTACCGGAAAGAGACGAAAATATGGAGCAGGGACCGGTCGAGGGGGAGACACCAGTTCCGGAAGCAGGACCACCCGGAGAAGAAGGAGATCCTCCACTCAAGGTGGTAGATATTCTCCTGGCAACCCGGGTGGTCCTGGATTTAGTGGGTGAGAAGTTCCAACCCCTGTTTGATGCGCTGAAGGAAGTAGGAGATCTCTTCAAGAACGAAGACATAACGAAGTATCCGGAGTTGATCCGGAATCTTCAGGAGAAGGTCTACAGAGGCGACCGAAAGTTGAATGAGGCGTCCATAGTTGTGTTGGAACAGAGACAGTCGATGCTCCAGAAGGCGGAGTATACCAAGCGGATAGAGGACCAGCTCATGAAGGCGGATCAGCATTGTCAAAGGCAAAAGCAGATCATCCGGGACCTGGAGGAGACAAACCGGCAGTGTATCACGACGTATGTGCGACTGTTCCAACCGGAAGGTGAGGCAGAGGTGAAGGCCCGGTTGTATGATCAGAAGATCACTCAACCGGGATTGGACGGAGCAGCCCGGGTGAAGAACATAGTCCGGGATTACTCAAACAAGGTTGAAGAAGCATTGGTGGAATTCCGGTCGTTGGCAGCACAAATGGTGGGAGTCAGTCCTTCCTCCTCCGAACCGGAAACGAAGAAGGTTAACATCCGGGGTGAAGCAGGGAGCTCCGGAGGACAAATACATGGTGATGAAGAGGTGGCTGCAGGAACACCACCAACCGGAGTGTTGATCCGGGTGAGGGAGACAAGAAGTCCAGCACCGGATCACGTTTCCGGGTCCATGTTGGATGTGGAACCGGTCCAGAGGGTGAAGCCCGGAGGAGTCAGCCCCTCGGACTTCGTGAATTTGGAGGCGTACATGGGCGCGATGGGCATCCAACCAGGTAGTGATAAGAGTCGAGAAGGTAGGCCTGAGGATCACCCGGAAGGTCAACAGGAAGAAGCACCCCGGGAAGAACCAATGGAGGAGCAACACGTGGAGCAGGAAGAGCCAGCGGTGGAGCCGGCTATTCCGATCGTGGTGGAGGGCCCGGAAGACCCGGAGGGGCAGCCAATGGAGATTTTGGCGCCGCCACCCGGTACTGACAGTGGTCCCGGAATCAGTGGACCGGATATCGAGGAGCCGGCCCTTTAAAGTAGGATCTTTTGGAGTAGGTAGAGTAGGAGCCTTTTTCGTGTCAAGCGCGTAGGAATTGTAATTAATGCTAGTGACGGCTAGGGATAGAATTTGTACGGTGAGAAATGTTCCCTGAATTTCCGGATCCCGGGATCTACGGATCTGCGGATTTCCCAGATCTGGGCGTTTGGGGGTGAGCCTTTTTATCCGAGGATGCTCGTCATCCTTGGGGTCTTTTTGTGTATCATTGTTCCGTGCAATTTAGTAGAAACACGTATTCTTCACTTCATGGGTGTGTGTATGTGTGTGTTTGCTTGTGCTGTTGTCCGGAACAGTGACTCAATTAGTCCCTTGGTAATCGGATGGGTTAACCGGGTTCTGGCGTAAGAGTCAGTTAAGAGATCGGGTAGAAGAATGGGAAGGATTATGGGCGTTTAAAAGTATGAAGTATCCGGTGTCTAGCTACAGGGGATAATCCGGTTAAGTGGCTGGGGGGCAGGAGGTGGTACTTCGGTTCTCTCAGAACTCCTGGACGGGTAGTCCGGTTGAGATACCAGCAATAGGGTTGAACTTGTGATTGCAGGACACGGGAAAGCCAGAACAAAACGTTAGTGAGAAATTCCATTCCATCCGGACACCCTGGGTACTGTCTATTCCGGTTAACAAGTCGTTGTAGTATTTTGGAGAGAAGAAAGTGGCAGGAGATAATCCGGTTTAGTGGCTGAGTGAGCAGGAGGGGGTACTCCGGTTCGCTTAGAACTCCTGGACGGGTAGTCCGGTTGAGGTACCAGTTCCGGATTGATCCTGCAATCACAACATTCTGGAGGTAGGGGGAAACCGGGTTGCGCTTTAGTGACAAGCTGTGGGTTTGGGATAAACCCGTAGTTGAAGGGCAATACGGAAAGTACCCGGATTAGGGAGTTGAGTTGAGATGAGTAGGAAAGAGTGAGCCCCCAGTCACGTAAAATAGTAGGGGAGGGTGTGACTATAAATCCAGCATCCTTAAAAATGCAAGTGGAGAACCCTCCGAGGGAAAACAGAGGTTAAACTAAACCGGGTTGAGTAGTTGGGATAGACCGGGTGGGGTCAGGTTGGTTGCATTTCCAACCCGGAGAGAAACCGGATCTAGTTATAATCGGATCAAGCAGTACAAAGGATCCGGTTTTAGTAAGGGAAAAGAAAAGTAGTTGGTGACCGGAAGAGATCCGCCACCAATCCGGGATAGTCTCCGGAAGCTTTCCACTTCACCAGAATCTCCGCGGAACGATAACCCGGAAATCACCTTTACGAGCATTCTTAATACGAAAAAGTGCGCTCTAAGGGAATATCCGGTATCACGTGTTACGACAGAATCTGTTCCAGAGCAAAGATTTGAATGTCGGATTACGTACCATTCTCTGACGCTGGTTGCTGTGACGAGTTTGAGGTGGTCCTCCTCCTACAGTGCTTGGTGCCACTCGCTATCGCACACGAATGCGCAATGATCCTGTCCTGCAAGCCAATCATTTCACATTCTTTAGCAACGGTGATCCTGATCAAAAGGACCCTGTTGGCAGTATATTTGGAGAATAGGGAATCTAGGAGCTCTATCAACAGCCTAGATTCATAAACCAGATTGTATAATCCAGGTTCTAGAGCCTATACTATCATCGCCTATGGTACACATTGAACAGAAAATCTATGCTGCTGAGATAATCACTGAGAGGTTGTAGAGAGAAAGTCAGCAGAGTCAATGATGAATGTAGATTCTAGAACCCTACACCGCAGCCGAGTGCTCCTACATGTCAAATCAGTTTGTGGGACTACAACAAAAGCATCTGATTCTAGAGAAGAGGAAGAGAGAGAAGCTTCTAACGCACGTGTCAATATCTAGCAAACTAAACCGCACGTGTAGGAGCACTTGAGAACGACAACCGCAATCACATCACGAACTAGCGAGGGCGTGGACAAGTGTGGTACGAAAACAAAGGCTTACGTGGAATGCAACGTGCGACAATTGATAATTTCGTTCGCGACAACCTAATTAGTAGTGAATGTGTGTGAGAAGATTATATAGGATATCGCTAACATGGATTTGCGACCACGAGTTCGAAAGTGGATGTGGACCACAAAATTAAATGGCCAAGATTTGTTGGACCACCTAAATCCTCCACACGCGCGCCATCGCGTGGCACGCGCTGGCCACGCGGCCGCCACGCGCTGGCCACGCGTTGGCACGCGCATGGCGCCCGCGTGGCGCGCGGCCGCCTTGCGCGCGCCAACGCGTGCGTCACAATTTTTATTTTTGCTTTTTAATTTAGAATTTGGAATTAGAATATTTCCTAAACGTCTAAAACTGCCTCAACGGCAAGTAGATTTCTGCGTATTTATCCTACATTTGGAATTGTTTATATTACCATTATACGATTGACTTTTGCAAAGATATAAAAATATAGATAAATTGTGGTTATAGAGAGCTATTCAGATCCCAATTCGAAAATTCCTGTTGGTAACAAATGCGAATTGTACAGAAACGTATCTAATATCACCATTGTCTGTTCAGTGATCAAGCATGGATATTTACCTCTCCTGTGTCGCATGATAAATCTTGAAACCCGAGTGCATCAAAATCTATGGCCTTCGGAATATTTTCGTCCGCCTCAGTTACTCTTGACTTTGTCCTCGTTTGACGCATTCTACTGCGCTCAATTGCTTTTCTGCTAGAGAATCTTACTTTCGTTTTCTTCCTTCCTTTGTCCCGCACGGCCGGGCTCTGAATCTTATCCTCGATGTTCTCCTCTTCACTCTGCCCCTTAGCTCTTTGATCTTCGCGCAGCATCTGTTCGGTCTCTAAACTGATCAACAAAACTGCAAACATTCGTAATCACGCCAGACCTCTCTAATCATCTCTCTAACAGTAGTCACCATGAAATCGCTGTACATGCTCAATAGTATAAGTGCTCTCAATTCTAGTTCACAGTTGGAATGTTGGAACCTGGTCATTGTCTTATATAGGGTACCTGACTGCTTGGATGAAAGTTTATCAAACTTCGTCCATTCCATATTCAATGTACTCTGTAATTGCGAGCTGCAAGTTGTTCTGACTCAGATCCAAGCACATTTACGTTCGTTCTCATCCACACGCCGTCACTTGCTATGATGACATTCCTTAAATGATATCCTCCGCGCCAGTGAGCATTCGAAAGCGCTCAGCCGTCCTTTTAATTTAGAGTGCATATTTCTGGACAGATATCGCTGGACCAGTCAAACGAATTCTCATATGTCAGCCACCCACGCACAATGTCAGTGAATCTCCATAGTCCAGCGTATATTTAAATCAAACTGCCCGAGACTTGAGATCATGCCTTCTTATAATTTTAAATAGAATGCAATCACGCCACTTGGCCTTGCTTCTAATCATGGCCTAGTCTTTCAATAGAATCTGACACCGCCGTCTTTCAACCAGGCTTTTCTTTTTCATTGCGAAACAACCCCAACACCTATTTCTGTAAACCTTTACAGCGTTTTAGGCTGTATTATAGATTTTGGGAATCACAATATAGAAGTCCGGATAACATGTGATGTATCGTGAGCTTGGTACTTTCTCATTTCTCCACAAATCTGCTTTTTCGATATGGCCTCGATTAAATTTGAGGGTGACGAAGTCCCGTTAGTTGTCCCCGTGGGAGTCGAAGGTTTTGTGAGGGTCCCAGCTAGTTTACTGTTGATACGTTTTGGAATTGCCGAATCGTCTAGCATGTTGACAGAGGAAGTCTTAGAGAATTATGGAATTGTTAAAGAGGCTGTTATGCAGGCTAGATGTGAAGATCGCGATGGCATCTATTGGCTGCTCAACCGTAGACAGTATAGAGCGTACGGTATGACTCCTTCGCAGTTAGCAACTTCTACCGAGATTTTGATTAACCACTCAGATTCTTCAACAGTAGATGCTCCCATCCGCGCCACACAGTGCTCTCAGACTCCCCCATCCACTCATTCAGCAGCTGAGATTATCCTCAAGCTTAGCAAGGTCAAACAGGATCATCTCTCTCCGATCATAGAACTGTCTAGTGAATCAGAAGGAGATACACCTGCAAAGTATATGTCTATTGAACGAGGGTCTTCGATTCCATGTTCACTTCCTTTGCAGCCTGCTTCTCACGCACCAAGTAACAGTCCGTTGTCATCATCGTTGTCTCGACCTCCTCTCTATCCTTCCTCTACACATCCTCTGAGTATCATTCAATGTCTCCGGAAATTATCTAGCATTCCGGGGTGCCGGAACGATCTTGCCCACATAGATTTTGATGCCATTGAATACCAGCGGGTGCAATTCTTGCCTCCATCCTTTGATGGGGATGTTGTGTTTGAACTCCCACCATGTCAAGGCACTGTTTATTCCTCAAGTGCCAAAAGCATGGAGGGAATGGACAAACGATTTGATGGCCACGCTTGGACGCGCACCCTCACGTCTAACATCTACAATAATCTTGGACTGGAGTTTAGAAGGTCGGGGTGCATAGGCCATCTGATCTGTGATAATGTAGCTTGTGATTACCTTAAACGCACTTCCAAGAAGAACGAGACGGAATGGACGGGTACTACTCTAGCTCCATTTTATGTAGGATTGGGCCCCCAGCCAGAGTCCTCGTTGGTTTGCAGAGTTTGCAAATCAATCCCATCCTGCCATGCGGTTTGTGCGGTTTGTATCTATTATGTCCTGAATGTGGTAGATAGGTCGAGGGCATGCATACATTTAGGACATCATCGCCACCCCGTTGCTTCCGGGCAATGCCGGGAATCCGTGGAGACTATCAGCGGCTTGATCGCATCTGAAGTGGAGAAGACACCAACGGCCAAGATCTCTGCTATTGCATTGGCAGCTAGTAAAGAGTTCATGGACACCTTCTTAGTCCACACCGGGCCCGGTCCGAAAGATATGTTGCGCGGCCCAAAATTGGATGAAGTCATGGACAAGTTTCGCATGCTCAGCTCTCCCAACGTCCGGAATATCATCGCATCATTCCGTGCAGGCGCCAAAGGTAAAGGAGAAATTGACCAGATTCTAGAGATGAAAAGAGTCGCAAAGATGGAGTTCATCTACGACAACATCTTCCCAGGGCAAGGCCAAGACAAAGTCTACCTCTTCAAGATGCTCGTGGACGGTCCCGGTAGTGGCGTTGACCTCGTCCGGCGAATGCAACCCGAGGGCGACCTTCACAACTGCTTTGTGATGTTCGACCATGTGAAGCGGGTGAAGCCTTGGACAACACTGGCGTGTCACGTATACAATTCCACGTATTGCAAAGTCATGACGATTGCGGTATGTGACATGCAGTCCGAAAGTACGGATAGTCAAGTCATTTTTTGGAACTGCCTCAACAAAATCATGGCTAGAAACGGTGTGCCTCACCCTGGCTTCAAAGGTTTCATGTGCGATAGTGGACAAGCCAACTTCAACGCGGTCCGCATTGTTTATGGATCT
This sequence comes from Pohlia nutans, assembly GCA_022496805.1. Lineage (NCBI taxonomy): Eukaryota > Viridiplantae > Streptophyta > Bryopsida > Bryales > Mniaceae > Pohlia > Pohlia nutans. The sequence goes on along the minus strand of CM040088.1, from coordinate 43,773,765 downwards.
GGGGACCCATCCGTCATGATGGTTGACCGGGAAAGGACTTGTTTGTTTCATTGGTCTACAAGCATGCATAAGCATACTGAGAAGCTCATTGCTAAATCCTTCCGGAACCAACACATCAAGCTCTGCAGGCAGTACAAGGATGCTAATTCCATGGCGGAGGCGGATCTAATGTATCAGGAGCTTTGAGCGTGGTGGTACTCCTCCGGAGCAGCAACTGAAGATGCAATCAGAGAGCTAGAAGACTGGCTGGCATTTTGGCATTTCCGCTACCGCCAGTGGGGAGGTTTCATGGAAACGGTGAGTCCTTGCATCTCCCTTAAACTGACTTCATGGTCTTGCGTACGGTAGGACTATCTAATGATGTATGACCTACACATCTGTTCCACTCACCATGTCTTTCATCTAACCTGTCCCACCTTCTCTATTCAGAACCTTACGCCCGAGGAACTCGCGGATATTCCTACTTGCAATCTTAAGGCCTTATTCGTTAAAATGAGACAAGCTAAAGTCTCATTTTAATTCACTTCTATATTTAGAATATAAAAGGGTTCATTAAATTGAGACACTTCAATAAATTGAGACTTTAAAATGCCAAAATAGATGTGAAATTATTTTCCTATCACTTTAAAAAGTAGGATGAACCCATAATTGACATTTGAATGACTGCATTTCATAAAAAATATACAAATTAAATAAACCAAGATGTCATCAATTCAAACATTTCATCAAATTGAGAGTTCCATGTGTCACTGATAAATTTGCAGGTTGTTCATACCCAACTTCAACACGTAAAACATCTTTATCAAAGACATTTCAAATGAATACAGTAAACGACGAACAAAAAGAACCGATAAGAAAAATTGAAATATACTATTAATAGAAATGAATATCCGTTACATTGCCAGACTATTCTAATAAAATTCACAAAGTATAGTTTTGCGAATATTGCAAAACAAGTCAATGCAAAGTCCATTCTTCGCCACACCCTACAATACAAACAATTTATATATCTATAAACTACTCATCCTTCTGCAATAGATTCATCGTTGCCAGAATCAACCGTATAAGCTTCCACTGATGCTTTGATGATGTCGATCTGTGGCCTTGGAATTGCTACCCTCGGATCTTAAGTCCCCTCTCGCATTCGTGGCTTCCAAGCCGTCATGATACAGTCCGTGCTCGACCACGTTGGGCTTATTGCTCGATCTGCGCGCCACACATTCCCTTTTTTTGTGTCCCATCCATCATATGTTCTCATGTTAATGTGTCGTTCTGAAGCTGGCGTCCAATATTGGATTTGGATCATATGCACATGCCCTGGATCCGGACTTGGGTTTGTAATGGCTCTGGCAAGCCAAAATGGCTTAGGGTCATCATTAGCAGGACGGACCACTACAAAATAACCTGCAAACGTATCGCGGTTAACACGGAAAGAAGCGCGTGGACGATCACGTCTACGGCCAACAAAGGGTGCATCCTCTGCATCTTCTTCTTGAAGTGTGCCATCCCTCCGTCTGCGATCTACCTCATCTTGAATGATCCTCGAAGCCGGCCAAAATCCATCCAGTAATCTCGCACTTGGCTGTAGATCTGCATCGAGAGCAGTTCTAACACCTTTCCAATAATCTTTTATAGGGTTGTTCTTCCGCCTGAACTCTCCAGAGTGGTCATCGTCTACCATTCCGCTCCAGTGCGCAATAAAACCATTCAAACCTCTCTTAATCTCATCAAGAGAACGCATCTTTTGAGGAACTAGAGGTGGGGGATCACCGCAAGGAACTTTGGGTCGCCCGTCTTCAGTCTCAGACCACAAGCGAATCCCGTTGCCGTGCTCTGGCAACCAGTTCTTCTCTGTACACAAATTCTTATACTCCATTAAAGGCCATCCACTAGAATCCATGTAGAACTTGAATTGTTGAGACCTAGAATGACCTTCCAAAAAATCTCCTCCTGCCCCTAAATAACCATTAACAAATCGCTTAAAATCAGGAACCTCTTCAATGAAATGAGGAATGACAGGGTGCAATTCACAATCCATGAAGGATTTCATGAGTCTTGGAACTGTGGGATAGTTATTTGTCTTCAACATAGAGCTCCACCGACCAAAGAGAGCATCTATGTCTTCATGAGTGTGCCCAACAATGAGGAAGTTGATGAACACTTCGCGGAAAATGCCTTTGTATACAAGGAGTGAACAAAAAGCAAAAACCCATCTATTCTTATTGTCTCCTGAAGCATTATCCAGCTGCAAAACCAATATTGGTGGCAAAGATTGAGCAGGGATCACCTCCTGTGGCAGAGGAAGAAGAGAGTCCAAGCAAGTATCCGACCCCTGCACAATCGCCTTGGTTAATGTAGATTGCGTCCCCTCATCCGAAAACAACTTGCGCAAGGAATTCTTTGGTGGTTCTTCAAGATCACGCAGCAACTTTGCAATGGACCCAATGGTATGATTGGAGTTTGTTGGGAAAATGTCAAGGCCGTAGTGTGCATATCGAACATCTCCATGACCATGAGCTATCATACCCGTAACCGCAACGGGCATTTTCATGAAAGAATCTGTAGCTTTGGTCTTATGAGAGAAGTGTGGAGACGCGGTCTTAGAGTGATCCATTTTATCATGAATGATGGTTAGCATCTTTTCAGGTTCTGTTTCGGAAGTATTCCGATTTGCATAGTATAGTTCCCTATGGGCCCTTTGGCCATTAATGTGGGTATCCAAAACAAGTTGCCACTTCTCTTGTGCATATGAAAGCGGAGTGCAAGCGCTTCTGAATTGCTTGTATTTATCACACAAGCCACACCGGGAAAAACTATCTCCACGAGCCTTTGGAGCGTATTCTGGAAAAGAATCACGTCGAATATTGCTCAAACCACTAGAAGAAATTGGTTGCAAATTGAACGCTGCACTGAACTCATTGATTTTTGGTAATTGGTCACTCCAACGAAATGAAGACGGCAAAACCATTGGAGGGACCTTTTCCCCTAACTCGAGCGTTCTCGTCTTGTGAGGCATTTTATCAGCATCAGGAACTATTAGCGTTCAAAGCGTCGTAGTAGCTTGGAGAGTATGTGTCCGTGGCTTCTATGAGCACTTTGACCGGTCGCCCGGTCAACGCACATATAGCCGACCGAGGGTGGTGAGAGCGAAGTGTTTCCAAGCAATGGACTCCTTTAAGTGACGGTGAATTGGGTGAATTAGTTTTAAGTTACCGTGATTAATGTGAGGTACACGTGAATAATGCAAGCACAGAATTAATAGGTGGTACCCAAATTGCCCTAAAATTAATACTATAGTCTAAACTTACTCTAATCTTGCCCTTATGTTACTAAATGTTATTGTAATCAAAATTTGATTCAATTTAAGCAATTGGGACCCCTAAATGCCAAAAATTCACCCATGTCTAAAAATCGCAGCACATGTGCTTTACTCCAAAATACCCCAAAACACATGAAAATTGCTCGTTTCCACCTCCAACACACCTAAGTACTATTATTTCACGAAATTAAGCTTTAATTGGGCAAAATTCACCCAAAACGGCTCAAAATGTGAGTATACTTAAAAATCACAGCACATTTTCACAACCACAAACGAACTATCAAATGGCCAAATTTGACTTAGTTTTAGTTGTAAACCCTACCCTCATTCATTGTGTAAATTAGGTTTGTGAAGAGCTTTGTGGAAATGTAATTTTTAGATAGATCTAAATTTGGGCAGCGCTTCCTCGCCGTGCCCAAAAAACCCGAAATTTTGTAAATCAAACCAACTAATTTAACAAGGGTGAACTAGGCCGGAAAATTAGGTAGCGCTTCCGCGCTAAACCCTCACCGAGCCTAAATTTACCCTCACAACACACAATTTGTACAACAAACCAAAAATTCACCACATACAAGCAATTGATTCAAATATTCAAAACAATAAGGAAAATTAGACAATTAACAATGAGAATTGCAATTTAAGGTGTACAAGGCGTTTTGGAGGTTCTTTCCTACCACACAACACTAATTGGGCAAAATTCAAGCAAATGGATGGAGAGGGAAGTAATTGTACTATCCCTCTCTAATATCACCCTGCCCCCTCCGTAATATCACGATGGAGGAGGACAGGGGATCAACACGAAGACCACCCTGTGGCCGCCGCTGCCGTACTCCACCGCCCCCGCTGCCGCAGCGGTCGCCGAAGGTCCCTGTCACCGTCGCCAAAGTCCCCGTCGCCGTCGCCGAAGTCCCGTCGCCGAAGCCGCTGGCTCAGTCGACGCCGCCCCGACGCCGCCTGCAGTCGCTCCGCCCCGACAACCTCCTGCAGCAATCGCCGCGACTGCTCCCCGCCGTCACCGCCGGTACGTTTCCGCCACTCGCCGCCGACCTGCGGCGCTCGCCGCCGGCCACCTCGACCTCCACGCCAAACCCGCAGCCCCACAACGCAAAAGCTCCAAAAACACAGACAAATTCCAAGGTTCATCCAAAAACACACCAAAGGAAACAAAACTCCAAGATTTTTTTCCAACTATATTTTCTTTTCTTTCCACACCTTCTACTACACCAATGTAGTCAATATAGATTCAACTATCAATTCTTCCTACACAAACTACCACAAAAAACGGATCTCAAAACTCTCGCGATTCAAAACTAAGAAGTGACTGCAGGAACGTCGACAGGGAGAGATTCAAACTCTACCAAGCTTCATTCATCCAAAAACCGCTTCATCCAACCCCACAAAACTACATCCATCCCAAATTCCATCAAAATCCGACTTTTAAATGAACTCACCGAAAACTACAAGTCTAACAAGCACTTTTTGGGTTTTTAAATTAGGACTCGGACTTTACCACGAGTTTGAGTCCTACTATTTTTTATATTAACCACAATTTCTACTTTATTTACTAACCGCAAAATACCGCAAATTGTTTAAAATCCCCCAATTAGCCGGTTAGGACACAAAAATACAATAAAAATACTCAAAAGATAGAGTTAGTCTACCGGCACACAAAAACCCCATTCAACCATACTACGAATTTCACCAAATCCAATACGCAGCTAAACCGTTGCGATTAATAAGTCCTAACGGCTAATTTACGAGCAATTGCCGCGGTGAGAATTTACCGCGGCCGTGAACCGTTTCGACCGTTCACAGCTTCTTCAACCCCAAATTCCCGTGCCCCTCAGCTTGCTTCCCAGCTTTGGCCATATCTCTGTACCTATAGAAGGTAGCTTTGGATATCCCGTGAATGGTCCACCATGCACTAGGACACACTTCCCTACCTTTCAAGGTGATCCACTCCTTGCCAGCAAGATCTTTGTGGATCTGCCTATGCACCTCAAGAAGACACTTCTTCCGTGCGTATACCCCATCACTAACATAAAGTTGACTCCGAATAACTTCAATTTGCCCACGCGGAAAGGGCTGCAAGCAGTTCTTCTGACAACATGTTTGGGTAGAGACTGCAGCGATTGCATCAATACCAAGAAGGGCCTCCTTCTTAGGAGGGACGGCAGACTCCGTTGTTTGACGGAAGCTTTCATAGGAACGAACCCCTTTACGCACTCTACGGTTAATAGCTCTCATGGCCATGTTGTATACATGTGTCTGGTCATAATCATAAAGACTAACACCATCAAGAAAAACTTGTTTGATGGGCCAGGAGTGAATTGACCACATCCATCCAGAGGGGACTTCATCCTCGCATAATGACTCAGCAATTTGAACGGCAACTCGGTGATCACCAACAGGCAACCCGTCATTGTCCACAACAAGAGTTGGATCGACATTTTGGCAGACACCTTTTGCGACGTTCAGTCCCGCATCGTTACGAAGAGTGACTGGTTTGAAGTTCCATTTTGAACGAGGAATCCCGTCGCAAACAGCAATATCCGGAGACAATGTAGGCGTTGGATTTGCGAACTCTACAGGTCTGTGAGCAGCCATTCTGCAAGAAAGAGGACACCAATCAAAATTGGTATTTTTCACTACCCAATGGAAACATGGTCTGCAGAAGATGCAAGGATACTCAAATGCTGGAGGAGAAATATGCATTTTCATAGGCTGCACATTTTATAATCGACTGGAATATGCGGTACAATACGACCGACAGGATTATGTCTTCAAACTACATGATCGATAGTATTATGCGAGTACAGCATAGAGATACTTTATCCTCGAGTCGACGATAACCCAGCGATATATTGTTGACTCAAGAATTGTCCACCCGACGATTTAATTCCGCTGCAACAATTCTCGACGATATGTTGCACGTATCGTCGACCCGACGATAGACTGCATCCTATCGTCGACTCAACGATAAGCTCTACTGTATCGTCGACTCGACGATATGTTTCCTGATATCATCTGCCGTCCAGGTGTGGATTCGCTACAGGTTATCGTCGGGTCGACGATACTTGTAGCTTCGCGTCAACTCCGTGATATGCTCAGAGTTATCGTCGGTCCGACGATAACTTTAGCGCATCCACGACGCGGAGATATGCTCCAGGTTATCGTCGGGTCGACGATACCTCGCTGGAAATAAAAGATTTAGTCCGGTATTTGCGGCATGAATCTCGGGCAGTGCGCAATTGACTGGTTTGACGCTTGCATTCAGATATTCGCACTGCATCGGAGAAGGACTTCAGCCCGGTGCGCCAAGAAGTTCTTCGTGAAATCTCAAACATCAAATGAAACAGATGCGACCTATACCAATAACGACAAGTAGCACCTTCGGTGTAAACTTACTCCAAGCAATCTCAAACTTGATTGTGGTACGATGTATGCACACGCTCCTTTCGTAAAAATCCTGGGCTGTCCTGAAGAGAAACTCAAATCATTACCGGGTAGGAGAACAAGAAAGCGGCGTGCGAGTGAGCAACGAGCAATGGAGAGACAAAAAACAACTAACCGCGCGGCTAGGAATGAAGAAAAAAATGCAGACATCAAGGTGCGGGGAGAAGAAGCACACCCTTCCGCGAGAATTGAGCGGGAAAGGAAATGTGGCGGGAATTTCTGAGTTTGAAATGCTCCGAATTCTAGGACGGCGAGGATTAATAATTGTCTCCTTTTTCTGCCAGCAGGGTTGCCTATTTATGTGGCACTTTTGACAGCTTTAAGACCAATAGATTTGGATCCAGTAAAGTAAGCCGAAAATGTATTGTTGTGTGTTGACCTTTTCGTCGCGTCTAACTTTTTACACTCCCTTAAGTCCTGTTTTTAAAATAAATCTTCCCTTCACTTTCTTCGAGCCTTAGGGTCTTGGGCACTGGTTTTGGACTAATGATTTTGGGTTCGGAAATCAAGAGACGAAACGGTAATTTATATTTAGAGGATTGGTGTTCGGTCAATTTTATAAAAAAAAATGGTAAGGTTGTGAACTTTATATTTTGAAGTTTTTTAATACAATCATTAGAGTTAAGGTGTTTTGTTGATTTTCGTAATCTTTGAATAACAATTCAAAGATTTAAGCGGATTGATCTACCAATTCCTCAAGAATTTTTCTACATGTCTACACCAAAGTTTTTGAGCAAGTCAACTAAAACAACATTAAAATTGGATTTGTCAAATTATGTTTGGTTAAATATAAAACACATGCTTGGTATCATTTGGATGATGCTATTACATCGAGAAAGGCATTTTCTTTCATTCTATGCGCAGGATATAATTGTAATAATTCCAATTCAGATAGTTATAGAAAAAATGTCGTTCCAACACATTTCTTGTTAATATGTAAGCTCAAGAGTCATGTCACTTACAAGTCAACGTGTTGTTTATCTCTATTATTTACATTTTCAGTGAAATTTATCATAATTTTCAAAAAGTTTATGTTCATTGTGCATGAAAACTATGATGGAATGTTCAATTGAGATGAGAAATCATAGAATGATCAATCCAATTTGTAATGTAATTAAAAGCTTTAATGCTCGCCTCAATGTTTCATTGCATTCAAGTGATGCATGTTTTCATAGACTGTCTTACATTATATGAATATTACAATTATACGCCGACATCTTGTAATAGTTTAATTAACTATTACTAGATCATAAATGTCCCTAGTACACAATCATAAATGTCACTCAATTCCCGTCCAGATGTTTTGTTTAAATTAAGCCAGAAGTTGTAAATATTTTTAAACTGACTGATATTCTCCGCAAGCGTTCGAATGCCGTTTTATGTGCCGCTTTTTGACAGCTTTGAGACCAAAAGATGCGGATCTACTAATAAAAACAATTGAAGCCCAAAACGCCTCTTCCAAATATAGGTAGATGCTATAACTATTGTGTTTTGACTGTTTTGTAACGTGGATTTCACTTTTGGAGGGTTTTAAGAAGACTAAGATTGATTCCTACTTTTTGCTCACTTTAGATCCGTGTTTTCTAGAATTTCCTTCCCTTCACAATGTTCAATCCTTAAGGACTAGGGCTTACGGTTTGAGGTTGGGGTTTAGTATTTTCAATTCAAGACAGGATATGGTAATTACAATTTAGGAGATTGGTGTAAGGTCAATTTCAAAAAAATTATTTGGAAGTTTGTAAATTTTATATTTTGAAGTTTGTAAATTTTTTTATAGTTTTAGGATGTATATGTGACAGTTGTAAATCTTAAAGTACTCTTCAAAGATAAAGTCACATTGATCTAGCAATCCTTTACAATAGGATTTTTTCCTAAAAGTCTACAGGAAATGTTTTGGACAATCTACTAAAACATCTTGAAAATGGATTTGTCAAATTATATTTTGTTAAATATAAAACACAGGCGTGATATCATTTGGATGATGGTATATCATAATGGAAGTCATATTCTATAATCTTCTATGCACTGTATTTAATTGTATGACATTCTTTAATATAAAACACATGCGTGATATCAATTCATTTGGACGATGGTATCACATCGTGGAAGTCATATTCTATAAATAAATCTTCTATGCTCTGAATATAATTGTAATAATTCCAATTCAGAGAATGGAGAAAATATCGGGGCGAACACATTTCTTTTTATGTAACTAAAGCTCAAGAAGCATGTCAATTAGAACGTGTTCTTCATGATTATTAATAACGTTTTCCATGAAATTTAGGGGCTATTTTAAGCATTTCAGGATTACTATGATTTGTACAAAAAATAATCATTGAAATGGACCCAAAACTTCCACTTTAAAGGGTAAAATGAATTTTAATTAAATTTAGAAGATTTTAGTACGTTTAACATATTCTTGCAAGCCATGAAAGTGAGTTTTCCAAATTTAAACGATAGTTACTGTAAGTGACAACAAATTATTCAAGACAACAAAAATGAACTCAAAAGAATTGAAAACCGTCCGCCTTCATCAAGCCAAAAATTGTGTTAGATTCGTTGGGCTTTTCTTCGTGCATTAGTTTTGATATTATTTTGACAAAATATTAAAAACAAGAACAGTATGACCGTGAGGCTCGTTCCTTAGTCTGTGTAATGTATATATATATATATATATATATATATATATATATATATATATTGAATACGTGTTTTAATAGTAAAATTTGTATTATATTATAGACTCGAGAATTAGAAAGTACTTCTATTTTAAAATTTTATATAGTATCTATGGTTCAAGAAATTTATGATTAATTTTCATAAAGTTTGTGTTCCTTCTGGATGAAAACTATGATTGAATGTAAAATTGAGATGAAAAAACATAGAATGGTTAATCCAATCCGTCATGTAAAGCTTTAATGCTCGCCTCAATGTTTCATTGCTTTCAAGTGATGAATGTTTCATGGAATGTCTAACATTATATGAATACTACAATTGTACACGGACAGCTAGTAATAGTTTAATAAACCCTACACAAATGAATCATAAATGTCACTCAATTCGCGTCTAGATGCTTTGTTTAAATGAAGCGACAAGTTGTAAATATTTTAAAAATGTCAAATGCATCTTTGCATTCGAATCGTGTTTTGGGTTTAGGGTTTAGGGGATATTATTTATAATTATGAAAATTCACCTGGTGTTGTACTTTAAAGAACCCAAGTCAGAAATGTCAAAGAATTTGCATCCAAATGCATGGTAAAAAGAAATGAACAACTTGTAAATATATTTAGGATGTCAAATGCATCACTACATTCAAATCATGCAAGTGTTATAAGTACTTTTTACCTGAAAATAATGAATATTAACATACACCGGTTGTTGTACTTTAAAGATCCCATTCATAAATGTCATAGAATTAGCATCGAATTGCATGATAAATATAATTGAACAAGTTGTAAATATTTTTAGAATTGGTGGTTGCATCAATTAAGTCAACTCATGAAAGTGTTTTGAACATTCTTTACGTGGACTGCATTTTAAGACTGAATCAATCATGGTGCTTTACTTTGAAGAACCCAACTCATGAAATATAAAGGTGATGGATTGAAATTCAAAGGCGCCACATGAGAGGGCCTTTTCCAAGAAGTCCAGAATGACGTGGCACGTGGCGACAGGACATTGCATTCAAAGGAAATCAATGGATAAAGTTTGGGTTTTTGTAACTTCATCCGCCTGAGTGTTACGCATTGACAGAAAGTCCAAATGGAAAGTTTTTTGCCTTTTTGGAAACCACTCACAATCATCTTTAACCCCTAAACGTCAGATCGTCCAGAAACTGGACGACTAACAGATTCAAACCCTTCTCACGTTCTCATCAATGCTTGGATGAAAGTCATCCAATTTTTTGGAGATTCTTCACGAAGTTGTTGTCCTATCTAACGGTTGGATTTAGTCATACTTGATTACATACTTTTCTAAAATTACAAATGTAGAAGTATGTCAAGTCGTTGACCAAGCCAAAATTGCATTGACTGTAGTTCAAAAGTGGCTTTGCAAAAATGAGGTCATAGATTTAAGAAACACAAAAAGTTCAAAGAATCACCACGCTTAAGAGTATCTCATTTCAAATTCATTCCAACAAATTTTACTCAAAAAATATTAAAATTTGTTTGTAATCGAATTTAGAAGGAATTTTAAATTTTGACTTTCAAAATTTATAATTAAATATTGGTGATAGTATTAGTGAATCGAACTGTACGGATGGAATCTAAAATTCAAAATCTAGAACTTTCATTTGTATATCAATTCCAAAATATTCTTCTAAATAGTAGTTTATAATGTTTTTTCTCAAATTGCCAATTCCAAGGACACCCTGGTACGTTAAGGGGTTAAGATGTTATATTTGGAATGTTCCAAAAAACAAATTGGGGGGAAGAAAACAGGAGCACCCGCTTTTCAAGTTTTGCATGAACAATTGAAACCATACAATCTCGTAGTGCGTGTTATTCCACTTTCATTCCAATAATTTTGTTTCCATTATGCTAATTCAATAATTCTTGATTTTAAATTGAATTTCAAGAGAAATTTTTGCAAGATTAACTAAAAGATATAAAAAATATATATGATAAATCCATTTGTACAGAGGTGATCTTCGCATTGACATTTACCACTTTGCTTTGTACATGAACTCCATTTATGGTTTTCATCAAACACTCTATAACAAATATTTGAAAACAATGTTGAATAGCTGCGTTAAAAGGTTAAACTATGCTTACATTTATACATGTAGATACTATTAATAATATCCTATTTTCTACAAAGAGAGTTCAGAAAAAGGCTAATCCAGAATCCCTGAACCCGCGCTCACCCGGGTGCCCGTGCCCGTGCCCGTCCCATGCCCGTGCCCGTGCTTGTGCAAGGGTGCCCGTGCCCGTTTCCGTCCCATGCCCGTGCCCGTGCCTGTGCATGGGTGCTCGTGCCCGTGCTCGTGCCCGTCCCTGTGGCCGTTAGAAAGGGATACCCGTGCCCGCTGAAAGGGGCGCCTGTGCCCACGGAAAAGGGGGCCCGTGCCCGCACTTCTTCTCTCCCAAATGCGCTGGGGTTTGAAACACTCGCTCATTGTGTTTTCCGTCGTTGTTTTTGTGTTTTCCTCTCCTCTCTGCTGTGGTGATCTTCTCCTGTCATCTCTACTTGTTTGCATTTCTCATCTCCTCGAGAACTTGCGCTGTGGTGATCACGTCTGTGCACGCGTGTGTGATCTTTGTTGTACTCTTGCATTGTAGTCACCTTGTTTGTTTGCACACTGTCATCAGTCAATTTTTTGCTTAGGATTTAGTGTTTTGGCTAGGGTATAGAGCATCTGCTGTTTCTTGCTTAGGGTTTCGTGCTTAAAGTTTAGAGAGAGTTTGAAGGTGGAGGGTGGAGGGGCCGCGTTTTGAGGCAACCTTGAAATCCGCGTTTTGAGGTGAGCTTTCTTTCAATTTTCTTTGTATGACCAGTTGCTTTCTTTCGATTTTCATTATACTCATGTTGAATAATTCAGTACAAGACTGTTAGGGTTTTGCTTGTTACAATCAGCTGTAGGGTTTAGGGTTCTTGTTATCGTCATTTCCAATGCTTGTTGCAGTTAAAATGTGTATGGTTTCATGCTTGAATCAAGCAATCCCCATCTGTAAGCAACAAGACTTGATTGCTTGCTTACAGAGTAGGCAATAAGGTAGCCTTGAAATCCCTAGTTTTTTTTTTTTTGTACACAGTACTCTGTGAGCGCGTTGTGTAGGGTTTAGGGTTTGATTACTCTCTTTGTGTAAATAGTTTTGAAGTTTTCTCCTCACTCGTAATATAAATTAATTTGAGTCCGTATACAAAACAAAAGATATCACAATTATAGTTGCACCAGTTGATTCTTTCATAATTTATATTGCACAATTCTCTCGTGTACGAGTAAGGACATTGGGCTAGGGTTTAAGCTAAAGGCATGAGGTTGCCTGTGAATTGAATTGTGTGGTTCTGTAACGCATGTGCATTTCAATTTGCATAAAAAAACAAGTCCACGATATCGTCGAGTCGACGATATCACACACAGATAAGAACATAGAGAAACTGACCCGAATCAACCTCCCTGATAAATACTGACACCAACTTAACTACAAATATAAAAGCCAGAACAAACCTTATCGTCGACCCGACGATACGCTGAGGAAGACGTAAAAACACAAACGCACCCGAATATTCCTTGAAAACAATATCCAACAAAAGTCTCCCAGAAATCAATACCACAGGCAAATATAAACAAAAAAATACCAGAGAAGAAAATAATTAGTAGACCGTATCATCAAGTCGACGATACCTGGCAATGCAAAGTCATAGCCAACAAACAAAAAACTTGCTTACCGTCGAGCCGACGATAAGCTAGGTCGCGAATGAATCAAAGGTAAAGAAATATACGAGCACACAAATCAGAAAACAAATCAAAGATAGACTAAGAACGCCCCAAACATTGCAGACAACCGGAAAATAGAAAGGATTAAAAATCAAAAGGATGACGATAAACGTATCGTCGGGTCGACGATAACTAAAATAAACAACATAAGACCAGAGGTAGCAAACATCCCATCAGGGTATCTGCTATCGTCGGGTCGACGATAACCATTTCTATTACATGAAAATCTGCATTAATACAAAGAACTACCAGATAAGTTGCTAACAGGACGTCATCATTGACTTGACAGTATTCCAAAATAGAGAACACAGACAACTACGACTACTCTGTAACTCAGCATCACCTTCAGCCGTTCAAGAACCCTCTGAACGACGTCCCCTTCCTTGAGGAAATGGAGGACACCTACAGACAGCTGTGGGAGTTCAAAGAACACATTCAAACCTGGAGTTTTGGAGTAAATCGATTCAAGAATTTCGTGTACCTGCGCTACAGAGTCGAAGGGAAGACCAACTACTTGCCGTGGAACATGAACGAGAAAGTAGCTGTGATCAAAAATCACAGGGAACACTTCATCGTCATCGTGCTCTGTGAGGTTGATGATAGTGGAGTCGAGAAGGATCACAGCCACTCCATCGTCATTGACGCAAACAAATTCCATGCGAGGTTCGATATCGAGAACCTCATCACATACCTGGAGGGCAGTCAAATGGAATCCCTCAATGATGAATTCGAGAAATCCGGCTACGTTCCTTGGAGTGAAAGCAATGCAAAGTCCACCGCCACAAAGTTGAATAGAATTTTCCTAACTCTCGACCGTTACGCGTTTGCACACGTCGAGCAACCGCCCGCGCTTGAGAGAAGCGCAAGCCAAGGACAAAGGTCCGGGTCAACTCCTCGGGGAGAACGAAAGTCCACTGGAGGAAGGTCACGGAGCAGGGGACCACAGCCCAGTCAACCCAGATCAGAAACAAAGAAGAGAGATGCGACAACCACAGAAGGAGTGGAGTCTAGCCGCAAGAGAAGGAAAAGCCATCTCGGCGGAGCTGCTGCTGCAGGAAGCTCAGGCTCAGCACTAACCACAGTGTCCGCCGGGCCATCAGCGTCTTTAGAAAACATACCACATTTTGAGAAGTTTGCCCAAATTCAGAAGACTTTCTGGGAAAATCACGCTGACTGTTTCCTTCTTGACATGGAACCAGTCACAGTTCATATCGACAAATGCATCATCGCAAAGGACGAATACGTTATTCGAACTCTGCAGAAGGACATTGTCGAAACAGTCAAGAATGAACTGCTTCAGATGATAGACGTCAGGCAGAGACAGAAGGTGTGTCTCACCCCCGTCGACAAAAACAACAAGCTGCTGCAGGTGAAGCTGAAGAAATGGGATGAGATCAAGGACGGAAAGTTCATGATCATCAATGGCCAGCACAGCATTACTGCGTCCAAGGAGCTTCAACTGGGTGGCTACGGAGAGACCCGCCGAGATGAGCTGCGGACATGGGGTGCATTCATCGTGTGGTCCCTGGACGCATCTAAACTACGAAACATCTCAAAGTTCTACAACTGCACAAACCACCTGGACCATGCCCAACCAACGTGGGGGAACCAGATCATCAGCTGCAGAAACATCAGGTTGGCGTACAAGCGTCCGACGGAAGTGCTGACGGAATCATCAACGAGGAAGAACAAGGCCAATCTGACTCTGACATATTACAAGGTGAGTACTACTGCAATTCCTATATTGTCAGGTCGACGATACAGCCCTACTCATTGTGGTAATTGGTAAAGTTCAACCAGTAGTTGTATCGTCGGGTCGACGATACAAACCTGCTGTTTGTGTTAAAATGGTTCAGTTCTAACAGTTGTTGCCTTGGGATTCTGTAGAGCTTCACGGACGCGGTGATCGAGAGGTTTCAGAACATTAACCCCGACAAGGACGGAGCCTCTATCAAGAACATCACGGACCTCAAGAATGAGATCCAAATAATCACCTTGCGGGATGATCTTTGGGCGCATTGGGAGAAATTTCTCGTCTTCCACTCCGAAGGCGAGTTGATCGATCCAGTATCCCTGAAAAACTTCAAGGATATCAAAGGATTCAAAGTGCGGGCGATGTCATTGAAGCGAGAGTTCTTCAAACGCTTCGGGTGGTTTACAGATAAAGACTTCGGAGATCTTGCGCTGCACCTGCTTGGTGAGACTCCTGGACGAAGAACCAACTGTCCGAAAGTCTCTACATCGCGAACGAAAATTCTCGTGCCGGACAACATGGCGAGTGCGGACTGGGTTGAGCGGAGGAAGCGCAAGAAAGTTGTGCTTCAGGATCTCATGGCCTTCAAGCCCTTGCTGAGGTTCTTCGACAGTGGAGGCGACGTCATCGACAAGGCGTGGCAGGCCTGGAAGAGAAGGCACCGGTTTTCATCTGCATCGTGGGATTTTCTGCTGTCGCACCCAAGTGCCGAGTACTTCAAGAAGCGGCTCCGCAACGACGCATGGAAAAAACGTGCGAAGGATCTGCAGAAGGTGTTTCCGGAGGTACTTCACATGTTTACGAGGTTTATGACTTTGAAGTACCGACTTCCCGAACGAGCCGGAGGTGTGCAGGTGAGAGGGTATGACTTCGCCGCAAAAGCTCTCGTCTCCAGCAATCACTATCAGTACGAGCCTCGGGCAATCAACTTGGCCGTGCTGGATGTGAGAGAGGTGCCGAGATCGAAGGTCATTGAGAGCCAAAGCGCCATCGGTCCCTTCCTGGACTTCTTGTGGGAGAAGCTCGAGCCGGAGATAGAGGAGCCATTTGGCTCTTCATTATCGACGGAAAGGAAAACGTCACAGCTGCAAAGAGTATTGCAGCTCTGCATCTCTGGGAGTATAAAGCTGAAACTTCTATGTACGTCCCGAGCAAAGGAGAGATGCTCAACAATGTGACGAATCGTGGGACCGCTCCGGACGTAACTCTTCTCTTCCTTTTTAAGAAGGACGATGAATTCGCGACCTCTGCGCGCAAGTGTTTGAAAAACAAGTACGACACGCGAGCGAATTCTTTGTATTATACGGACACCTCCAAGAACACGGAGGCAAAATATAGGACGCTATCAAATCCCGTTTTAGTCCAAACCGGGCAGTTAGGGTTTATCAGGGCAGTATAGGGTAGCCTAGACGGTCATAAATAGGAGAAGTAGTGTCCATGATGGCCCTTTTATTGCCTAGGAGAAACTGGCGCTCTCGTGCACTCTTAATTGTTTGTTACGGAATTAAGGATGGCGGCAGGCCGGATGGGGATCCGGACGGAGAACCAGCGATCAGAGGACGGGCCTCGGATGGACCCGGCCTCGATCCGGGAATTGAATTGGGCCACCTTAAATTGGGCAGTTCACCATTCATTCCTCCCTGATTCCTCCACCCCCCCCCCCCCCCCCGCGCACACACATTTGTGTTTCCGGATAGTGATAGGGTTTGTGTTGCGTGTCCGGAGAGTGAAAACAGTGAGCAACCGGCAGTGGAAGAGAGAGAGAGTCCGGGAGTTAGGGAAATCGAGCGCTCGGGAAGAACAGTTAGTGCGAGGTCGCAGCTAGAGACGGACGAACATCCGGAGAGTGCGCACCGGGAATTTAGGCGCACTTTACGGGAGAGCGAGCGCCAGGAAATTAGGCGCAGATTACGGAAAGGAGTTCGTGCACATCCGGAGAGAGAGAAGAAAGAACTCCAGGAGTTCAGGCGCACATTACGGAAGAGAGAGAGAGAGCACCCAGAGAAAGAGACGCGCCACTCCCGGAAGGGTACAGAAACATATCCGGACGCAGTAGCGATGTCGCTCCTGGGCGGAGCCAAGATTCCGAAGAAGCGGATACTCCCGGGGATTCCGATGCATGCGGGACTTCGAGGAGCTGATCAAGGACCTGAAGCCCATTGGGTGTTCGGGATTGTTTGGGAGAGTGTGGGATGAGCAGGACGCTGACATGCTGGCGGAAATCGGGGGCGGAGCAATGGAAGCTGCCTTCCGGACGACCATCCGGGCGAAGTTTGGGATTTGGACCCGGGAGCATTGGCAGGCCACATACAACTTCCCAGATACGGAGGAGGATTTGGAAGCGGGAGACAAGGGCGACACGGATTGGGTAAAGGACCGGTTCACCTACCTCTCGGATCACGACGGATTCAAGGTGACGGATTGTGTGAATCCCCGGGAGCAACGTCTGCTAGAGTACGTGGTGCCCATTTTCAATCCGGAGAAGCCCACCACCCTCACGGTCACGCTGGCGAGGGGCATTCTATCCGCGCTGCACCGCCGGAAGAGGATTAACTGGGCGTATTTGGTTCACCGGAACACCCAGAAGATGGCCCGGAATATGGGAAGTAAGAAGGGATGTGCTCTGGCGCCATTCCTCTACCACTTGTACGAGAAGAACGGGTGCATCACGAGCACGGAGAGGAAGAGGTTGGAGAATGCTCCTGTTCCGGGAGAACGGAGCCCGGCCAAGCGGAAGATAGCACATCCGGAAGAAGAAGTGGGGAAGAGCCGGCTAAGACCTACACAGCAACCGGTGGAGAGGGAGATGGCTCAACCGGAGAGAAGGGAGCCGCCGAGGACGCCGCGACCAAACAGGGACATTGCCCGGGAGGAACGGACAAAGAGAAGAGAGGACCGTCCGGAGGCAGGCCGACCGGGTGGAGCAGAACCTCAACAGATGGAAAGGACAACACGAAGGGAGGACCCGCAAGAGGATTAAGAGGGGGAGGAATCACCTCAACCCAAGCTGACTCATAAGAAAAGACAGGAGCACGTAGCTGGATCTCAACCGGAGGAGAGGACTCCATTCCAGAGGCCACCCCCGGAGCAGAAGGACCGGAAGAGGAAGTTGATCCTCAATTCCGATGGGGAGGAGGATCCGGACATCCAGGAGATCCCTCCTCACAAAAAGAACAATCCGGCCCGGAGGAAGACTACTCCCGTGAACAACCGGAGAGTTAATTTTGAGGAGCCAGCCGGTGGAAAGGGCGATGAGGAAGCAACCGGTGGAGAGGGCAACGAGAAAGCACCCGAAGGAGGGGAAGACATGGAGCAGGAACCGGTAGAGAGACACGAACCAGACCGGGAAGCACGACCATCCGGAGAAGAGAGGGAGCCGCCACTCGCGGTAGGGGATATTCTCCTCGCAACCCGGGTAGCCTTGAATTTGGTGGGGGAGAAGTTCCAACCCCTATTTGATGCGCTAAGGGAAGTAGGGGATCTCCTCCGGAACAGGGACGTGACGGAGTACCCGGGGTTGATCCGGAAGCTCGAACAGAGGGTCCACCGGAGCGACAGGAAGCTAAATGAGGCTGACATCATTGTGTTGGAACAGAAGAAGCAGATGCGCCGGAGGACGGAGTACACCAGGCAGATGGAGGACCAGCTCGGGAAGGCGGATCAGCATATTCAAAGGCAAAGGAAAACCATCCGGGATCTG
Source organism: Pohlia nutans (assembly GCA_022496805.1). NCBI lineage: Eukaryota > Viridiplantae > Streptophyta > Bryopsida > Bryales > Mniaceae > Pohlia > Pohlia nutans. The sequence continues at coordinate 43,755,095 of CM040088.1, read as the reverse complement.
GAGGAGACTAACCGGCAGTGCCTCACGAGGGTGGTACAGCTGTTTCAACCGGACGGTGAGGCACAGGTGAAAGCCCGGTTGTATGATCAGAAGATCACCGAACCAGGGTTGGAGGGAGCTGCCCGGATGAAGAACGTGGTCCGGGACTACTCGAACAAGGTAGAGGAGGCATTGGTGGAGTTCCGGTCATTGGCAAATCAAATAGTGGGAGTTAGTCCTTCCACTTCAGAACCGGAAGAGAAGGAGGCTAACATCCGGAGTGAGGAGGTGAGACCCGGAGGGCCAGTGCAGGGTGTTGTTGGGGGTTCGACAGGGACACCCCAAACAGGAGTGTTGACCCGGGTGGGGAGGATAGGGAGTCCAGCACCGGAGCACACTCCCGGACCCGTGCTGGATGTGGAGCCGGTCCACACGGTAAAGCCCGGAGGAGTCAGCCCCTCGGACTTCCTGAATTTAGAGGCGTCCATGGGTGCGATGGGCATTCAACCGGGCAGGGAAGAGGGTGGGCCAGAGGGTCACCTAGACGGTCAATAGGGAGGATCAACCCGGGTTGAACCAACCAAGGAGCAACACGTGGAGCGAGGAGAGCCAGCGGTGGAGCCAACTATTCCGAGGAGGATGGAGGACACGGAAGACCCGGAGGGACAGCCAATGGAGATTTCGGCGCCGCCACCCGGGACAAACGGTGGTCCGGATTTAGCGGATCTGATCGCTTGAGATGGATCTTTTTGAGTAGGTAGAGTAGGAGACTTGGTATGTCAAGCTTGTAGGAATTAATGCTAGTGACGGCTTAGGATAGAATTTGAACGGTGACGAGCTCCCTGAATTTCCGAATCCCGGGATCTCCGGATCTGAGGATTTCCCGGATCTGGGCGTTTGGGGGTGAGCTTTTTATCCAAGGATGCTCGTCATTCTTGGGGTCTTTTTGTGTATCATTGTTCCGTGTTAATGAGTAGAGACGCATATTCTTCACTTCGCTTGTGTGGTGTGTGTGTATGTGTGTTTGCTCGTGTTGTTGCCCGGAACAGTGACTCAATTAGTCCCTTGGTAACCGGATGGATTGGTCGGGATCTGGTGTCATAGTCAGTTAAGAGACCGGGTAGAAGAATTGGAAGAACGAGGACCGTTTAAGTATGATGTATTCCGGGTCCAGCTGCAGGAGATAATCCGGTTTAGTGGTTGGGGGAGCAGGAGGGGGTACTCCGGTTCTCTCAGAACTCCTGGACGGGTAGTCCGGTAGAGGTACCAGCAACTGGGTTGAACTTGTGATGGCAGGACACGGGAAAGTCAGAATAAAACTGTCGTGAGTAATTCCATTCCTTCCGGACACCCCGGGTATTGTCTATCCCGGTTAGCAAGTCGTTGTAGTATTTGGAAGAGAAAAGAGTGGCAGGGGATAATCCGGTTTAGTGGTTGAGTGAGGAGGAGGGGGTACTCCGGTTCTCTTAGAACTCCTAGACGGGTAGTCCGGTTGAGGTACCAGTTCCGGGTTGATCCTGTAATTGCAATATTTTGGAGATAGGGGGAAAATCGGCTTGCGCTTAAGTGACCGGCTGTGGGTTTGGGGATAAATCTACAACGGAAGAGCAATACGGAAAATACACGGATCAGGGAGTTGAGTTGAAATGAGTAGGGAGTAGTGAGTCCCCGGTCACGTAAAATAGTAGAGGAGGGTGTGACTTTTAAATCCAGCATCCTTAAAAATGCAAATGGAGAACCCTCCGAGGGAAAACAGAGGCTAAACTAAACCAAGTTAAGTAGTTGGGATAGACCGGATAGGGTCAGGTAGGTTAAAGTTTCCAACCTGGGCAGAAACCGGATCTAGACGTATCCGGATCAGCCAGTAGAGAAGATCCGGTTTTAGTAAGGAAAAAGGGAATTAATTGGTGACCGGAAGGGATCGGTCACCAATTTGGGGCAGTCTCCGGAAGCTTTCCACTTCACAGAATCTCCGCGGAGTGATAACCCGGAAATCACCTTTACGAGCATTCTTAATACAAAAAAGTGCACTCTAAGGGAGTATCCGCTATCAAGTGTTACGACAGACGCGTCCTACAGAACTCAGAATGGAGATCTACTTGGAAGTATTGCAAGCCTTCGCAGAACCAAAGGAGAATGTTCTCGGGATCAACGCGGGATCCAAATTTCTTCTCGCCAACAAGGTAATTATTCTATTCATGGAAATGCTATCGTCGGGTCGACGATAGCAGTCATATAGATGTTCTCACACAAAGATGATGCAGTTGTATTGTTGGATCGATGATACCAGTCTTTGACCAGTCAAGCACATGTCTTATCGTCGAGCCAAGGATAGCTCATGTATTGCTTCAACTATCCCAATGTTATATGTTGTTTGCATTATCTTAAACATCAATATTGCATCATCCTTCAGATCAAGAATAAAGGACTAACATGTCCAATTTCCTATATAGATGTTCGGCACATACTTCTATGGGTTCTTCGGCCGGGAAGAAGCAAGAGTATATGCCAGTCTTGGGTATCTTTTGAAGAGGATGGATTTAGACGATTACATGATGTCCAATTTGCCATACTCGCTGCTCTACGAACGCCCCGTCTCTCGCGGTCCTGTGGTCGTTCACTCCGACTGGCCTCCATCGCCACCCATGATGTTGGACTCCCCGCAAGACACAGATGTCGCAGCGGACCGGGAGACTGAATCAGTTGGTCCCCATGTCAGTTCTGATCCTGGTGTCGAAGAACTCAACCAGTTCGGGACAAACACAGTCCGGGTGCTCGCGTGGGAGTCCCCTGATCATCAAGCTGATACTCAAGCTCAGAAGGGTGACAAAGATATTGAGACCGACACCGAGTTTGAAAATCAACAGGTGGAGCGATCTCAACATGCTGAAAAGGATACCGAGACTGACAACGAGTTTGAGCAGCAGGAGTTTCAGATGCCTGCGGAGGAGCAAGAAGAGGCAAGGGGTGAAGAAGAGGACGTGGTCATGATTGGAGCCTCCGCAGAAACGGAGGCCGCTCAAAAAAACTTCATCGACTTGGGTGATGATGATGATGAAATGGATCATCATCACTCATCGGATGACGACGAGCACGCAGATGGCGTCCCTCCGACAAAGGAGATGAAGGTGGTCGTCGATCCCAAGGGCAACCAAGTCAAGTTTGAGAAGAACTGGTGGAAGACCGCCAATGAAGCCAGGGCTCGGAGGATCGCAAGGCAGAAGGAGAGGGAGGAGAAGGAGAGGCTGCTCACAGAGGCACTGGCCAGCAACAAGGCTGCCAGCGAGAAGATGGTGGAGCTTCAGGCGAATTCGGACGCAAAGTTCGCCGAGCTTCAAAGCCACCTGGCGATACTAATGAGCCAGATGAAGCAGTCGCAGAGCTGTGCGGTAGCTACCCCCACATTTGCAACTCCTCAGCCTCCTCTGCCGTCGAGTAGCGCCCCATTCGCACATGAGTTGGCGCGTCCCGTGGAGGTGCTTCCTTATCGTCGACCCGACGATAAGGACTCTGCCATCTCCTTGGCCAATGTGGATCGTGTCGCCTCGACTCTAGCATCCCAATTGCTGAGAATTCCGTCGCCAGATGAGGGGGCGTTCGGAGTCCGTGGTTCCGAGTCAGTTGTTGCTGCCTCACGTGGAGAACCTTATCGTCGAACCGACGATAATGTGATGGAGGACGCAGAGCGGGCGTCCGTGCCTGCAACTGGTGATGCAATGGTGTGCGTGGCGTCGCGTGAAGACCCGTCGGAGTTGCACTCGCCTCCATCCAAGGAGGAGGAAAGGGTAGACTATGAAGTGGGAGATGAAGACCTCCACGAATTTCAACCCATGGACCACGACGCCGAACTTCATGTAGCAACAGACGAAGGACCGCATGATCCTGAAGATACAGATCAGGTACAGCCTTCTCACCCTTGTGATTTTGATTGAAACCAGGTCGCTTGGAGTCATTCGGGATTGTGTTCGGTGGGGACGGATTCAAACTCTCCTTCTAGCACTCCTATCTCATTTGTATTCATTCTTCTTGACAGGATGTCATCACCGGTTCTTGATTCCTTGACGCGGACGGCGAATCCGTTTGTGGCAACCGTCCTTGTACACTAGTGTACCATAGTGTTCAGTGTAGTTTTCTGTACACTACAGACATAGGATAATTATGCGGCTGTAATATGGAGACTTTGTAAATAAAGAGTACCCAATTTTCACATATTTGCGCATGGATCTAATTGCCTTTGGCGTTTGATGTTCTGTTGCTCAGCTACAAAAATGTAGAAGCGTGCACCGTCCACTGCCAATGCAAGCATTCTCTAATGGGAGATCGCAGTCGATTAAGGCAGCTCAAAGCTCCTTTCCTCTTTCTGGCTCTCCCATTTCTGCATTTAAACAGGTAACTCCATTTCTTTTTTGGTGATGTTTTGATCAGGTAGAATGCGAGAGTGGGAGAGAAATCGTGACGAGCACCGTGCCTCGCGTAGTACCTCCGCCTTGGAGGAAGTGGCTGAACATTGTCTTCGACTTGAATGGCGTACTCTGCCATACTGCGTTTAAGTCCTCGGCAGTTAACTTAATACCGTATAGCCCTGCAGACAATGTTCTCTGCCACCGAAACCCCACGATCATTGGACCCAAGGCGGTATTTGCCCGGCAAAATGTGGGCGAATTCCTCCAATAGGTTTGTGCGATCGCTGACAGAGTCCTAGTGTGGACCACGATGATGAAACGTAACGCGGAACCCATCGCTGAACATCTATTCAGGGGCTGTAGAGGACCTTACGATATCTTTAGCCAGGATCAATGCACGAAGATAGAGTTGTCTCCTGGGAAGTTTCTTCATATCGGTCAGAAGGTGCTCTGTCTGAAAGTCCTCTCCCAGACATTGTTTACCAATCCTAGCGGGGCCACGTCCTTCTCCTCGGATAATACGCTTCTCATTGACGATTCTCCGCACAAGAGTATCTGCAATGAGGATGGAAATGCCATATTTCTGAACACTTGGATTCACAATGATTGGAGGGACGACGTCTTTATGGGGGAACTACTGCCGTGGCTCCGCCGTCTAGATTCCTCTTGTCAACCGGGCCAAATGCAGAAATACATCAACGACAATCGGATTCGCGTCAACCCACTGCGAGACGCTGACCACACTGCGGTCAGGCTCATTGAGGAAATGACGGAGTCCTCCAAGAACATGGGGACTTCATACAAACTTCCAGGACTAGGCGTAGTCATAGAGCAAGGGGTCGTTATGAAATAGACTTTTACCGGACCTCGGCTTGTCTCTGGCGTTGGCGTTTTGTAATGTACTATTATGTATTTTATGTTCATTTGTAAATAATATATCTGGAGTCTACATTACACTTACTTCTGGGTATCGGCGTCTCCGTTTCCTGTCCATGGCCTCTCGGTCTCTCTTGGAGGTTGTTTTGTGCTTCTGTTTGGCGGAGGGTAACGTGGCTTGTCCAATATCTCTTTACTGCAGGAAGGAGGCGATCGCTCTGTTGAACTGCCGAAGCGGCAGAGGCTGTCCAAGAGTCTCCTCTCCGGATTGGAAGGGTCGTTCTCTGGCCGGTCCGAGTCCGAGGGGGGGAGTTGCGACACCGCTCCGTATTCCAAACCGTACCTGCTGCGGTCTGCTGCTAACGCTACCTCCGCAGCCATAGACTACTCCAAAGGGGACGTTGAGGACGGTGTAGTGGATAGTCCCCCGAGTCGCGGACCTGGAATAACTCCCATCTGCTCTCCGTCCCCGTTGAAACGAGCGGTCTCGAGTCGAGGATACTGCTTCTCGCCTAAACCGCGGACGGACTCGCCAACGAGTCGCAAACTCATCCTACCCTTGGACGAAGCGCCAAGATATCCTCGACTCGATGACGCTGTTCGGCCTCCGTCTGCGCTGCCTGTTGTCCACATCGACGGATTGAAGTCCACGGCAGCCTTGGAGGATCGTACAGGGAATCGGTTGCCGAGGTCCGCTACAGATGTCACTGTGCGTCGGGTCCAGGACGAGCAGCCTCTTCCCTCCATTCCGCGGGAGCCATACCTTCCGCCGACAGTATTCGTAGGCTTCGTTTTATCAGAGAGTTCCCGCGTTCTCTGCAGCCTAAATCAACTGATTTCTCACTTCCGCGCACAAAGAACGTCATTGCGTCGCCGCCAAGGCCTCCTCCTCGAGGGTCTCGATCGCTTTCGGCCTGTGACGCCCCGCAGACCACTCGAAGGTCATAGCGAAAAGTCACTGGAGCTCAAAGCCTAAGTATATGCGATGCTTAGGCCGGAGGAAGTGGACCCCACTATCGTTCTCGACGCGAGGATATCTTGAGAGGACTTGCCAAGCTCAAAGCAGAGGAGGCAGCCGGGATCAATCGCACAAAATTGGACAAGTAGTGATTTCGCCATCATTACAAAGTAAGTCAAGATTTTTAAGTCTTTAGCTTCCAGGTGTTAGTTACTATGAATAGTATCGTATATAGTTATACAAGATTTCTTTAAGGGTTTCACTGCTTCATGTACATCATGACGCAACGTAGAATCCACATTCTTTTGCCTTCATAGCTCATTCACTACATTGGATTCTTCTATTGATAGTATATTTGTATTCAAACACACTATTCAATAAAACTTACTCTCTTCATAATGACATCCTTGCTTTTCACTGAGTACCTTTGTACTTCAAGTCCTATGTGCGAGTAATAGTCTCACATCTTCTCATGTGTGGATGCTAGAGTAATGGCATGTTTCAAGTCAATTGGGGCAACTTGTATACAACTTTTCATGGTTGTTCTATATATCATGGTTGCCAAGCTCTATATATCATTGGGTTCAACAACTATTAAATCACCAGAACTTTGTATCCGGTTTTTGAAAGTCTCAAAATGCGCATTTTGTCTCAATTTAATGAATAAGGCCTTTCTTGCAAAGACAATTCACAACAAATGGTTGCAGTCTTGTGGCAATCGCGGATCTGACCTCTTTGTTGCAACCACCGACGACTGGGCGAGGGCATTCATGTAGATGACCAACTACCGCTCCTACTTGTGTGGCGGGGCGTCAGGAACGGGCTCATCTAAGCAGCATTTGAAACTGAAGAGAGCCTTGCAATCACAAGATGGAAAAAAGATTGTTGATGCTCTTGCTGAAATGCCGGGGGGTCAGGATTTCTGCAACTGTGTACCGCATCTAGAGGGTGAGGAGGTGTTCGGATCGACGAAGAGGAAGCTGGACATGCCCATTGGTTCAGAAGGGGACTCACTTCGCCCTGACAAGGTCAACTTCTCTCACCCTCGTGTCCAAACAAGGTCCGCTGCTGCTCCAATGATTGCTGATGACATACGTACTCCTGAAGCTCTTGTGCCCTTCACATCAAGCGTATTGGAAACAGACTGTGACGTGACCAAATGGCACATTGCGCGCATAAACCAGAAATCTAAGAGACGGTGTCACGCTGTACAAGAAAACAACAATTCAAAGTGCCAGATGGTCATCTTCAGAGGAGGCAAATCAACTGCAGCTCCCACCTACAGAGGCGTCAAACAAAAGTGGCGGGCTGAGGGAACGGATACTGAAGATTTCTAGTTCTGTCCTGATCAAATTGCCAGATGCGTAATGGGTCCTAAACGTGGCTTTGTTTTAACACGTCCGGAGCTCCCAGATGTTTGGCCAGTCTTAACTGGAACGGACCTCTCGCGTCACGAGATCTTGGAGCTCCAGGAGGCAGGTTTCCACCTTCAATCTACAACTCTACTCTCGCCTCATCGTCTCTTTGCAGGGTCCAAGGTGTTTGAGGCGGTGTTGTGGACTCATCCTAAACCCCCCCATTCTGATCGAGTCCCCACCATCCGGAGCGGCAAGAACATGCGCCGCAACACCAACGCTCCTACGGAAGCTCACCGCAACGAGTGGAAGAGTGCTCGCAACGTGAAGGCAACTATTGTCCGAGGAACCTCCTTCCATATCTGGGACTGGGTGCGATGATTGCCCTGCAATCTGGAGTCGAACCAAACACGAACGTCTACAACATCACTCTTTGCAATTTTCCTGCTTGTACTTGCCCGCATTATAACAGCATGGCTTCTTCTGCAATTGGAAGGCGTGGAATGTACGTCAACTGCAAGCACCTTTACTATGTCTTTCGCTTCCTCTGCAAGCTAGACTACAAGGTTGACACGTTCATGCATGCCCCTACTCTAAGCATGGACGAAGTCCAACAGCTTTTGGTAGCTGCAGGGATAATCAAGATGCCATAGTGTTCTATTTTCAGATCTGGTGTTTAGATGGGAGAGTAGATGTAGACTCATAGCCTACTATTATGAATTGAGACACGAGTAGCACTTCTAGTTGGTTGAAATACCTTATCGCCCTATTTGACTACTATCAAAATGTATTAAGAAAATTCCAAAAAAGTAAGCCTACATATGGATCCAGTTCTCTCCCAGTTTTTGTTGTCTCCCGAATTTATCACAAATTGACTACAAACATTATACACCCTAAACCCTAAACCACGGTTGAAGATCTAGTGGTCATAGGACCCAAAAATTACTAAAAATAGTAACTAATCTAAAAATAAAATCTTCCCACTAAAAATAAATCCCATTTTCTAAATTTACAAGTCCCTAGGCTCTAGGCTCTCCAAATCCCCGCTCTCCGCTCGTGGGCTCTCCATTCTAGGCTCGCACGCTAGCGTCGTTGGGAAGAGAAACGATGACCCTAAGCCACTTTCTGATATTCAAAGTTCATGAACGTGGATGGAGGACTTCATCTTGGATCCGTAATTGGGGCACGGGGTTCAGGGCTTGAGGGTCCCGAGTTTAGGATTAAGAGTTTTTGGATTTGGGATTTTACGGTTTAGAGTTTAGGGTCTTGGGTTTGAATTTTAGGATCTAGGGTTTAGGGCATTGGAATTTTAGGGGATTTAGAGTTTAGGGCAATGACGCTAGCCTGTAAGCCCGGAGTAGAGAGCCTAGGAGTTGAAATTTGGAGAACCTACAATTCAGAAAGCGGAAAAAAGCAAAAAAATATTTAAAAACATTTGCTAATTTTTGAAGTTTTACTAGATAAAGTAAAGTTTATATCTTGTGACCGCGTGACCCTAAAAACACATATTTCGTTATAATGGGGATATTCAAATTATCAAAAACGCCATCGACCTTAATTCCCACATCCAAAGTTAGCAAACAATAGATGTTCGAGAGCTAAAGCACATATCAAAAATGTATTTGCAATCATCATAACACTTTCACAAAATGAATTTTGCACTAACAGCTCAATAAAACAAGAAAGTCGATTAAAATGGGAGTCAATTATGACTCCAGAAAATACAGTTTTCCGAATGTTGTAGATTTTCAGAACACAACATTCTAAGTAATTGCTAGAATCATCCCCCAAGATTAAAAAGAAAAGACGGCTTGTACATGCGATTCTAAACAAACTCCAACGCCAATAAAGGGTTTAGGGTCCATTTCAAAGTTCAGAACCCATTTGCTCATTTAGCTCGACTAGAGCTAAATTGCAGAGTGAACTAATATAACTAATAACCGATGTACTACTCCTCTTCCATGTTAAAACGCTCAATACTCTCTTTGATGATGACGATCTGCCGGTCTGTTATTGAAATAACTGGACGCCGAGAGTCGGGTTTAGCACTTGATTTCCATGACGAAAAAATTGCACCACCATGAAGCCATTCCGGGATGTGGCTATCATCAACTTTCCATTTAAAAGTTTTCTTCGTATCCCAACCAGCATAGGATTCTTGTACGATATTGTTTTTGTTTGTAGGTTTAAAATATTGAACTTGAATACACCCCGGATTGTTGTGATGAACATCAAAATCGGTCAAAGCCCTAGCAATCCAGAAAGGTCGAGAGTCGCCATCTGCAGGACTTACAGCCAAAAAATATCCAGCATAAACATCCCGACCAACACCAAATGACTCCCTTGGTCTGTCACACAAGCGACCAATAAAATGCAGATCATGTGCAAATTCCTCCCGTAATTTGCCTGTATTCAGGAATTCCCTTGTCACACGTACTCGACTTAAAGGCCAACACCCGTTCGTCAATGATGAAGACACTACCATAGGCTCCACCAAAGCAAGCTTCACTGCCCGCCAATACCATATAAGACCATCATGTCGCCGTCGATATTCTCCGGATATGTCTTCAATACATGAAGTTTCCCACAACTTAATAAAACCTCCAATGCCTTTTACAATCTCATCGTGGTTCTTCATAGGAATTGGAACCAAAGGTTTCATCTCACCCGTAGGCAACAATGGTTTCCCAGTATTTGCATCTTGCTTCCACAGTTTTATACCTCCGTTGGTAGAAGGAAGCCACTCACTATCTGTGCATAACATCTTATACTGCATCATGGGCCATCCATTATCATGCTTGTAGAACTTAAACTGCTCACCTTCCGAATGACCAACAAGCACTTCCTCTCTGTCACCAATGTAATCTTTGATGTAGTATTTCTTGTAGTCCGGAACTTCCTCTATCAAATGCGGAATGACTGGTTGAGACTCTGCGTCCATGAATGACTTCATCAAATATGGAATAGTCGGATAATCATTTTCTTTCAAAGTCATACTCCAACGTCCAAAGAGAGCGTCAATATCTTCATGTGTATGTCCCACCAACAAGAAATTGACATAAACCTCACGAAACACACTAATGTGCACTAGAAGAGACTAGAAACAAAACATGAACCGGTTCTTGTTGTCAGAAGCTGCGTTGTCAAGTTGCATATGCAAAACAGGAGGTAAAGGCTCTGCCAACCCTGAAATTTCAGCTTCCGGAAGAAGAGAGTTCAAACAACCTTCTTTTCCAAATAACACGGCTTCAAACAGAGAGTGGGACCCCGAACCAACGAATAGCGATTTCGAAAACGATATGGGAACACCTTCAAGGTCTCGAAGGACCTTTAATATTGAGCCAACTGTGTGATTGCAATCACTTGGATAAATATCAAGTCCATAGTGAGCATACCTTTCATCGATGTGACCATGCGCAATCATGCCCGTGACCGCAATTGGAAGTTTCATCAATGCATCGTTAGCTTTTGTTTTATGAAAAAACAAAAGGCACGCTATCTTCGCATGGTCCATCTTGTCGTGAATTATACAAAGAACATCCCTCGGCCTTTGAATTGACAAAGAACGATTAGAGTAGTAATACTCGCGGTGAGCCCGCTGTTGATCAAGATGGTGTTTTAGCTTCTTAATCCACATATTCTCTTCAGAAGATCCCTGCACCATTGACTTGATCATTGACTCATTCTTGTCACATGTGGAGCAACGTGAAAAATTGTCACCAGGAGCCTTTCTTGAGTACTCCGAAAACTTAGCCTTCCTAATCTTGCTGAGGGTGCTTTGTGCAATACATTTCAAGCCCAATCTTTCATTGATGCCATTGATCTCTGGGATAGCATCCTTCCATTTAAAAGAGGAAGGCAAGGACCGCGATACAACTTTCGCACCAGTTGTAAGCACCTTTGCTTTGTGAGGCATATGATCAGCAGCATTGTCTATCAATGTCTTCAGAGTGGCAGCAGCTTGCTTTACATGCAGACGGGGTTTTTTTAGACCGACATTGCCAGGATGTTGAGTACGCAGCCTAGCTGCAGCTTCCGCCTTTTTTCTGTAGTAGGTCGCAGGTGGAACTCTAGTTATATGTTGCCATGCACGCGCGCAGACATCAATGCCTTCAGTGGTCACCATCATCTTTCCGTCAAGTGACATATGAAACAGATTGTGAACATCCATATTTAAGTGAGCCTTGAATTTAAAATGAGAGGACTGGTACATCTGCTTCCAAAGAGCAAGTATTTTCTGCCGAGGAAAAGGGTGAACGCAATTCTTGCTGCAGCATATCTTGCTGGCGACCAAGTTGACAGACTCCATCGTCAGCAGCTCTTCTTCTCGCCTGGTCTTCACGACACGAGCATTTCTCTGTCGTGACTGATACGGCCAAATTCCTTTCCTCTTCGGATTATTGCGGGCGGAAACTGCGACATTATATTGGTCCCGATATAAATGATCAAGAAGTGACCATCCGTCACATATAGCATGGCTAATTTGCCATATTCTTGTTCCGAATATAGTCTCCGCAGGTACAAAGTCCAAATTCAAACACTTCACAATCTGCACGGCTACTTGGTCGTCACCTAAAGGCTCGTCATTCTCAAGAACAAACTCAAAGTCCACGCTCTGACAAATGCCTTCTGCTACAATGTCCCCTCCTTCGTTCAAAAGTGCTACAAACTTCGTAATCCACCTGTTCCTTGGAAGTCCTGGGCAATCCTTCAATTCATCCGGCAGAACAAGCTCAGGCGGCACATCCAAATCCTGTCAGACCAAAGACCATGATTACTCAGTGACTTAGACAAACGAACTTATGAAATAGTAGGGAACATCTATCTAATAACCAAGATGTACAGATGTAATACCTCAAATGATACACTAGGAAGATCTGATTCACCATCAGAGTGACTTGACTCCATAAGGAAATGTGCTCAAGACGTAAACGACCAATATACTGACCGGGAAGATTATCTGCAAAGCGACGGTAATAGAAAATGAGATATATAGGATTGAAGCAGATGATACTGCATTCAAGTTATCATCTAAAATAAACAAATCAATACATGCAATATGTGCACTCCGTTCAATAATCGTAAATCATTCATGTGCACACTACAATTAAATTAGCTCAAGTCGAGCTAAAAAGATGTATAACATAGTAATTAATGAGACACGAATATAGCTTAGTCATCTTCCCGAATGAATCGACCTATCCTCTCGGCCCATGATGCGGGTGTGAGGACATAATATTTTCGATTACTGGTACTATAAGTCTTAACCGTTTGAAACGTAATGATCTAGTTCGACTCGAGTTAAGATGTCAACATCGACATAGGTGATCAGAAATATATTTCCTAGTCGATAAGCTGGCCATATCTAGGCCAACATCAAGTGACCAGCGAACCTTGCAGAGGATATATGATGTTGCTTTAGCTTGAATCGAGCTAAATACCAGAAGAAAATAATATCAGACCAAGCGATCGAAAATATTATGGCACACATTATAAGGACTATCAAAGATCATGTTCAAAAAATAGACTATCAATCATTCAGTGCAAAATAGCTCGAGTCGAGCTAATCGATCAAGTCCTGTTATGTAGACAGAATTATCGTCTCGTCAAGTGGTGTGAAATATCCTCAGCAGTCCAATTATGCTAGTGTTATTGAACCAGGACGAGTAACTAGAAAGTACGATTATTGATGAAATATGTTGCCGGTTTGCGATTTAGCTCGACTTGAGCTAAAAGAGTGACCACTATTAGAATGTGATTTTAGCGTTGAAGGTCATACGTCTGCCTAACTAGAGCAATTCAAGCGTCCTACGATAGAATACAGATAGACAATTTTGGTCATTTACGGATTAGCTCGACTCGAGCTAAACGGACATTTCGCCAGCAGTAATGCTTGCCTCGACTTCCGTGCATTGCACGGTGAAGTCCTCTAAGGCTCCTCGGGCATCGTGCCCAGATAGGATCTAGCCGTTGCCTCGATTTCCGTGCTACCCTAGTCTGACAGAGTATCGGTTGCACTTGATTCTAGAACTATTGCGCAGCAAACTACCGCTCGATTAAGACCACGGCGATATTACAAAAACAACTCAAGGGAAATGAATGGAGGAAATATGGTTCCGGAACTCACAGTCGGCCGAGGCCAGCAGTCACGTCATCCCGGAGAACATCAGGGAAGAGAACAATGCCGAGAGCACTGATGAGGGTTTAGGGTAATGCAGCTACGACAGTGACAACGCGAGCACCGACGTCAGCACCAACTGCAGATGATGAGGTGAGCAATGCGCGGAGTGTCAAACGGCAGCAATCCTAAGTTAATCAAATTCCAATGAGGTTGAGCGCACGGGCCAAAAGCCATGAATCAAAGGATTGCCGACTCGGTCGGTCCAATAGCATACGCTCAAAGAACACATTAATAGCCAAACCAGCAGAAAAATAAGAGTCGACAGGGGGAAGGTAAAGACGATGAGGTGGAGGAAGGTAAGCAAGAATTTAGTGTGCAAATGAAGTAGAGGATGATGAAATTTTAGCAGAATAAGGACAAGAGCAAAGTTCACGAGTTTGGCAGAGGAGATGACAAAGCCAGAGAGGCAGCTCACAAAGGACAAGTGATTGCGAGGGAGGCCTAGAATATCAAAAAAGGGCGCCAAGGCAACCTGTATGAGCATTTCAAAAGAGCGTCAAGAAATGGCGCGAGCCAGAAAGGTATTCGCGGGAAAATAGTTATCCTGACACCAACGGCTGAAGAAAACTAGCTGAAGTGGATGAAGATCCGTTAACGGAGATTAGGGTTTAGGGTCCAGCATTCTTGGGTCTAGGGTTTAGGTTCTAGGGTTTAGGTTGTAGGGTGTGGGGTCTCGGGTATAGGGTCTAGGTTCTAGGGTTTAGGGTTTAGGGTACATTGAAATAGATCTACATATAATATGATTCACTATTTATTAGTAGACAATCGTATGTATCCACCCAAATAAAAGCCTATTATATATATATATATATATATACACACATATTTTTTATTTTTTATTTTATTTATATTGTTAATGATGTTGAATAGCCAACTAATAAGTTCAAAAATGAAAGTTTGATCATGTGCTCTACACATTTATAAACGTACTTAAATAATCTTGATATAAAATTACAATTTCAAACAAAATATACAATATAATTGAGACATCTCAGAGTATAGGACCGAGATGGCGTGTGATACCCTTGAGGACCCCGTAGTTACTCTATAGTCCAATAGTAACAAGTTAGTACTTCATGTAACATTGAAATGGTTAAATGGAAAAATGCATGTTGAAGGATCAGTTCGTTGTTTTTGGAGTATTCTGTGACGAGTCGAAAGAGTCTGTATTTATTTAGGTGGTCCGAGTTTGAATCACTTGTCAGTGGCCTATAATTGTAAACCGTAAGTATGACCGCTTATAACTTATAGAAAACAGCCACACAAAATGCCAAGAACTTATGGAAAATTATTCCAAATGATGTTAGGCACTGAACTGTGCAAAACAATCTCACAAAAGAGTCCTGAGACTCAAGGCTGCATTTTCCACTACTAGCAAATCCTTCTCAAGGAATGTACTTCAGTTGAAGAAAAACCCCAATAACTTATGGAAACTTATTTTATATAAAAATAAATAAAAATGGTAGGCTGTTCCTTATGATATCATCCTGTAATAATTTTCCATCAGTTATTGGCATTTTTCAGTTCGAATCATGTGTGGCCGAAAATTGTAAGCCGTTTGTGTGTGATTTGTTGATTTTTAAATAGATTATATTGAAGATGAATTGAAATGAAATATTGAATGAACAGACAAAGACAATGTGCGCTTCTTATGTACATTTCATTTGGCATTTATCATTTTAGCTAGCCATCATTACTCTCTTTGTTGTTGAATAGAAGATTGAAGTACATTTTTGAAAATATTTTCATCTTTACTTGTATGAATTACATTTGTAATAACTATGATTGTTACATATGAAAAGATCATAAAAATCTTATAATTTTTTTCATTTTGTAATCATAATTTTGAAAACAACAAGGTCTTTCAGTGTAAAAAAGGTTGAAGAGATGATTTCAAGAAAATTATAATATCCATGAAGTTCAATATGAAAAATTGATAAGATGAAATCGAGTTATTCCCGTGTGGACATTTAAGGGTTAATTGAATATTTTTATGAAATACCTTGAATTCTATGATTTACAAGTCGTTCATAAGAGCTAAAAGAATAAAGTATTGAGAATTTGAAAACGATATTCGTTGTCCTTGTAATACATTGAAATACTTAGTAGGTTTTGTAATCTAAGGCAATTTGTGTGTTTTTAAAATATATGAATTTACGATTACATAAATACTATATGACTATTATGAAAAAATTCAAGTCTAATATGGTCCTAAACAATTTTAAGAAATCACAGCAACATAAAGCACGTAATCAAGATTGTATGAATTATACTTTTATTATTAAAATGAATCTCAGATGTGTGAATCTTATTTTTCATAATTATTATATATGGTTTAGGGTACCACTTTGAAAAGGCGATAAAGGCTCATAGAAGGTACTAGATGAATACTTTATAATCGTTGTGAAAAAAGTAGACAATGTGGCACATTAGAATAAAAACGATATATGTTGTAAAGAGTAAAAATGGACTTTAGAAGTATTAGAGGAGTACAAGTTCAAAATCATTCCAATGTCTTTTATGCAAAATGTATTGGTCACAATAAACTACAAGAGAAGTGTTTGTCTCAAAAATCTCTTGTCCTTTTATAAAGGTTTGCCAAAAAACATCGTGGTTCGATGTAATCTATTTAGTCGCGGTCTAAGACGTCTACTTTGAAGAGTGACGGATTGATTAAAGTAAACTCGAGGAGGTCTCCCACAAGCAATTGATTCGTAACAAAGAAGTCCTCCCACCCTAATTTCAAGCGCGTTGTGACCTTGCATTGTTCAGAAACTTCCAATATGTGAACCGTGCGCTGCAGTTTAACGATCATCAAGGCCATGTTTTTTGGGCCAACGAGGTACACCTCGTCTCCATGGATCATGCGGCTATTCAAATCCCAAAATCGTCCAGGAATCCTCTGCGTATAGATTGGTGACCACTTTGTGAACAATATGAATAAAGTGTAAAATATAATAATAATAATAATAATAAAGAAAATAAACTATCTCGCGTTTAAGGAAATAAAAATACGTTCTTTACTTTGGAGACGGTGTTTACAAATGTCCCTCTTTAACGTTTGAGAATTCAAAAAAACAAAGTTTTAGGTGGCCTTACCAAGCTCAATGTATCATCTCGGTCGGCATGTCCAGTGACAAGGTGGGGTACTTGAACAACGACCACAAATCGAGGCTAGTGGGGTGGGAACCCGCACGATTTGCATATTGGGATTTGCACGATATTTGGGTTCCTTAAGATACGCACATGGAACTCCGAGTGTGCCCTTACAGAGAAGAACAAGTGATCGCCCACTCGGATGTTGTTTTCGAGTACGAAAGTTTTGAATCCACCGTCACCATATGCAAACACTCAACATCGTTTTAGTTGTTTTATGTATTTGGAAACTGTCAATCGAATGAGCCAAACATTCGCAGACTGTCCTTCCAGTCTGAAGGTGACGTCTTCAGCGAACTTTGTTGCATGGCCCTCGACAAATTTCAGTGGAATCTCCTACAATAGAACAGGGTTAAGGCACTCAACTCGACAACATTGAAGTACAAATTCTATAATGGAGCGTTATGGAGACACTCATACATTAAGCTCCCAAAACCGCTATATATGGTTGATGCGTAATGTTCTGCTTGATCTGTACCATCTCCTATGATGGTTTCGATTTTGCTGCAATATTTATGAACGTGCATGCCTTATTCATTTTCGCGCGACATGTACTAACAGTTTAAGTCGACTTGAGCAAACATAAAATTCTCGATAGCACAAGGGTCAGTTTTACAAGTTGAGCTCGACTCGAGTCTAAATTTGATGTGTAGCATTTAGCTTGTGCATTTGACTAGAACTAAAGTTGATGTGTAGCATTTAGCTCGACCTGAGGTAATACCCTAACTCCAGATGGTACTCCTGGATATGCACCGTTTAGGTCGAGCATGTCTAAATTTAATGCTCAAGAATAGTATAGCTCAATATATAACCATTTAGCTCGAATAGAGCTAATTTTGCATTAATGGTGCACTCTAGGTGGATGTCGACCGTTTAACTTAGACATATCCATTTATGAGCCGCAGTGACAACCAAGCTGAATATGGACAGTTTTGCGATACTAAACCAATAATCACTTCGGCAATCCTGTTTAGCTCTACAGGATCAATTTAGCTCGATCCTACCTAATCTATCACGCAGCTATCATTTTAGCTCGACCCTAGCTAAAATGTGACGCTGCTGTCATTTAAGCTCGACCCTAGCTAAAATGTAGCGCTGCTGTCATTTTAGCTCGACCCTAGCTAGAATGTTACGCAGCTAGCATTTTAGCTCGACCCAAGCTAAAATGTATCGCTGCTAGCATTTTAGCTCGACATCACCTAACCAGTGAGACAACATGCATTTGAACTGCAGATGTGCATATTAGGTGGATTAGCAAGTGGACGTTTAGTAGTTTACCATACAGTATCCCCACGGTCCATTCACCACGGAGGTGACCATCAACTTTGATACCGTCTTGTGGAAAAATATGAGACGCAAGTTGTTGTAGAACTCCGTGGCGACTTGAACTAGACATTCGAATCTCTTTGACAGCGGAATACAATGCCCGTTTGCCATTGCAGATGGTGGGCTCATGATTATGCAAGACCACTGATAATGATTATGAAAGATTTCCAAATCAGTGCACACTCAATGGTCCGTGCCTGCATATTCAATGACGGGGAAAGTACGATTATCACTCGAAATCAATGATTATCATGATTACATTTGGTCTGAGTCTCAGAGACTCAAATTTTGGTTTCTGGAATGTGATACAAGTGACACTATTACTGTAACACACTTGACTCCATTTTCGTGCGAGTAACAAGCAACTATAAATAATATTTAAGTTAACGAAACAAATACAAGAGTCAAAGCGCACCGTCCCCATCTGACTGAAAGAAGTGAGTGTAGCAACAAGGACTGATGAAACTGAATGCTATCGAGTATTGAAACTGGAATTACAGTAGATTGAGCATGAACGACGGAAGAAGTTGAGGATTGATTTCGAAGGTGGAACACGGCAATAACAAAACTTAGTTACACGTGACAACATCCACTCTCTAGATGACCCGTCCACAGACTCACAAAGGTTACCAGTCTGAGTGTGTAACTACACTTAGTGAAACCACCAGGTTGGACTGTCATCTAAATTAAACCGCAGACCCTGATCACTTGAAACAGAAATAATTAATAGCGTTCAACTAACAATGCCTCGCAGACTCCATGAAGAGAATAATTTACTTACGAATAACTTGACAACGTCGATTGTAACCGGCCGGTCCGTGGAATTATTGCCACAACTGCAGAAAGTGCACCCGTCCGTCTTCTCCAAGTGAACAGACTGTCTACTTCTACAGCAACTAAACTACTGTGAGGAACTTTCCAAAACCGGATTGCAGCAACTACAGCATTAGTAAACAAGCAGAAGCAAACATCGCGTTCGCAAAAATCTGTGAACGCTCCGCTCACAAAACAAAACTAAAGTCCTTCCAGAAAATCCAGGGTCGCCAACGAAAGCTGTGCACAGGCAGTGTGGAATAGAGAGGCTTCGTTCACAAAATGAACGTGAAGAAAATGAACGTAAACAAAAGTTGCAGCAGGGAGAGAGAGAGAGCACGGAAGAATGCTCTGGAAATTCAAGTTCTGGGTAAGAACACGGGGAACTTGATCATGTGAGCGGTCGGTGAGCAGTGGGCGTGAGCAGTGAGCGGTGAGCGTGAGCGGTGAGCGGTGAGCATTGAAATTCCTTATATTCAATAGGATTAATTTTGGGCATTATAAACATCGAGGGCCTAAAGTCGTGGGTTTCTTATGAAATACAACAAACATTTTTTGTTGAGTGATCCTATGACCGTGGTATGCAAGCGACATTATATAGGAAGAAATCAAATTTTTTATTGAAGTACATATCCTATGGCCGTGGAATTAATAACATGGAATTGCCATACGTATCACTTTTAAAAATTGAAAGTGATTAAAGATGCCTATTACCATGAATAAATGACAATTGCGAGTTTAGTGAGGTTTTCATTGTTAAATTTTTCTAGACTTCCTATACAAGACATATCCATATTTAAATTTTGAAAAGTGATTGAAGCAAATTGGAAGGAAAACAAATGTTTATTAAATCATCTGCCAATGATAGATAGTGGCTAGGAAATTCCAAAAATATATAGGATGGTAAAACAAGTGTAGTACAAAATGTATGAATA
The DNA here is from genome assembly GCA_022496805.1 of Pohlia nutans. NCBI lineage: Eukaryota > Viridiplantae > Streptophyta > Bryopsida > Bryales > Mniaceae > Pohlia > Pohlia nutans. Next base: position 43,735,113 of record CM040088.1, on the reverse strand, counting down.
AGATAGTAGAACACTACTAGTGAATGAAGGCCACAAAAATGTAGACAATAACAACAATTCGAACTCTAAGTTGAAGAACTTTCACTACCCTCTTCTGCCTCCAAATCTAGAAATTCATAAACGCCAGTGTTAAAACTACGATGTGGTTGAACTAACGGTGGAGAAAGCGTTGTTGCATACACATGAGCAAGAGCTTGTGCGTACGATGGAAGCGTGAAGGACTTTGGTGGAGAATCAGCGGATTCCATCAATCTGCCAAACACAGAAACATCGATTTAATAAGATACAATTTCCTGGAATATCATTGACCACAACGACATAGAAATAATGAACTTACTTACTTAAACGGTTCTTTTTTGCATGGCAACGGATAGGAACCTCATCTTCATCAAAAGCATCACTTGGTTTCGTTGGTATTGATATACTTGGTTCTGCTCGTCGAAGATGATGAAGAATGGCTTGAAAAATAAGTGGATCGGATTCAAAGCCAATAACATGACGATTTAGCCTAACGCCGGCTTGAATCGAAGCTCCTGAAGTAGGTGGAAAACATAGAACAATTTAGATGACATTAACCGAATATTTTTTAAAATTTTGAAATTTACAAGAACGGAGATTTGCACCTGTGGCAGCAGTAGCATCGAGAATAACTGAGCCTGGACTAGTAAAGGCTTCAATAAACATGTACATAAACCCCTCGTTCTTTTCACGAGCTCCTCTCCATGGTAATGTACCATTCATGGCCTGAGATTCAGTGGATGTATAGTTGAATAGAATGTCACTTCTTTTATATTGATACCAAGCTTGGATAATTCCGGATTAACATGAATGAGGAAAGAATTTTCCGCCTTCTCTTCAAGGATAAAGAGAATAATTCAAAACCGGCGGGTCTGGGAGAGAATTGACAAAATTTAATCAGCAATATAAAGAAAGAGATTTTAAAAACTTATATAACAAGAAATCAAATATGGCTCACTTACAGTATTATCAGAATTCATTGGGGAAGTGAGCCGAAGCTCATTCACACCCCACCAATCCTTTAGAATTTTGAACTCGTATGATGCAGCATACGTTCTTACATCCAACCTTATTGACGAAGATTCAGGAAGGATAACGAGAACAGCTCCATCTTTATGTAGAAAGGCATCGGCAAACTCGAAAAGAGCCTCCACATTGGATTGGTGATAAACATTCCAGGACGGAATATCTAAAGGAGGGTTAGATAGTCCTGGAACAGGAAGGCCTTCTGGAACGTCAAATATTATCAAATCTAGCCCGCTATGGGGACAAGCTGCCGATCGTGCGGGGGCAGTGATATCACCCTTCCCCTGCAAAATTGAGACAAGTTTCGTTATTGTCATAACGTCTAAAGAACAAAAATTAAAATCATAGCAATAGAATTGACATAGTAACTGTACCTTAATTACAAATGCATGCATTTTTGCAAGCACCGAATGGGAGGGTCCTTTCTCTAGAATCTCTGAGATAGTGGTCTGCTCCAATAAAACAGTCGACGACGGTTGAAGTGTAGTCAATGGTGTAGTTTCCAAAAATCGGGATAACTTGGTTGCCCTCACATGGTGCGACGTCGGAATAGAAGGAGGTAATTGGCTTTGAACAACAGTCGCTATTGGAGAAGGTTGAAGAGAGTTGACAACAGTAGAAGAACGCGTAATGTCAGACACCTTTTTGGATGTTTTCATTGGCTCTACAGCGTCCAAGTCTAAAGGATCTTTTCCATTCTTTGCACTTCGTGATGAGTTCCTTTTAGTACCCCTTGCTGTCGTTGCAATAGGTTTCTGTATAGTTACAACAGGGACCTTTTGAATCCCAATCAAAGTGGATTCAATGTTATCTCGAAGTGGAATGTCAGCACCATGTCTCCAGTTCTCCAAAACCTCGATCCTACTGGCTCACTCGCCATGATTTGCTCGCCATGATTTGCCATGAAATGTTTAGAAGTTGAATAGAGAAAGTAATAGTGCACACAAACTAGGTTATGTGTTTTCATCTCGACCTCGTGCTCGCATTTAACTATGGTCTCCCCAGCACGCTCTCGGTGCTGAGAGAGACCACAACACCAAGTCACATGTCACTCGCTCTCACATTTTCGATTCTCGACCTCAGTCACGAATTAGAAACTGGTCAAATCAGACTACACGAATCAAGTACTGGTCTTGTTTTCGAATCTCAACCTCGATCTTAAATTGTAATCTGGTCTCTCCAGCCATAAAAATGCTCACTCGCCATGAAAGTGAGGACACGAATCACGAATCAAAGCAACCTCGTCACCAGCTCCAACAACTTCACTTGCCATGACGTTGATGGCACTGACGTTGTGGCTCTCGTCTTGTGGCTCTCAGAAAAGAGGAGATCACGCATAATAAGACTACCAGAGAGTATGAAACACAACGTGTGGAGGTATCGCCAGCACTGGCGAGGGGGTCGACTGTGGAAACTCTTGCGCACTCGTGAGCACCTGTGAGCACCTCGTCACCAGCTCGTCACCTGACTACACCGTGAGCACTCATGAGCACCTCGTCACCTAAGCACACCGTGAGCACCTCGACACCTGAGCACACCGCAAGAACCTCGACACCGTGAGCACCTCGGCACCTAGGCACCTAGGCACCTGAGCACACCGCAAGAACCTCGACACCGTGAGCACCTCGGCACCTAGGCACCTGAGCAAACCGTGAGCACCTCGACACCTGAGCTGTGACCGTGAGCACCTCAACACCGTGACACCTCCACACTTGATCACACCGCGAGAACCTCGACACCTGATCGACACCTGATCGACACCGCGAGAACCTTGACACCTGATCGACACCGCGAGAACCTTGACACCTGATCACACCGTGAGAACCAAGGCACCTCGACACCTGAGCACACCGTGAGCACTCGTGTCAACCTGAGTACTTCTGAGCACCTCCTGAGCACACCAGATCTGTTTACGGTATTGAAATTACCTGAGCACACCAGAAGGTTTACGGTATTGGAATCATGGAGTTGGGTGAGCACATCAGATCTGGAAGGTTTACGGTGCTGCAATCACGGAGTTGGGTGAGCACACTTGAGCACTAGGGTTTAGAGTGTTGGAATCGGGTGAGCAAACCTGAGCACCTGAGCACGTGCCAAAGGTATCTCCGGTGCCGGCGATAGGTGTGACACCAGGAGTGCGGAGCATGAGCAGGAGTTGGGAAACGAAATGGCGTGCGGAGCAGGAGTTGGGAAACGAAATGGTCACTGGAGCGGATGGGAAGATGGCAGCCTCAAGTCGCTGCCTAAGGTATCGCCGGTGCCGGCGATAGGTTTGAGAGCGTGTGGAGCAGGAGCTGAGAAACACGTGATGGCAGCCTGAAGTAGCTACCAAAGGTATCGCCGGTGCTAGCGATAGGTTTGAGAGGTTCTTGGCTCACGTGGACTGGTGGTGCTTCGGTGGACTGGTGGGGCTTTGGTGGGAAGAATGGATGAGCAAGGAAGAATGGACACCAGAGCGGATGGGAAGATGGCAGCCGGAAGTTGCTGCCAAAGGTATCGCCGGTGCCGGCGATAGGTTTGAGAGGTTCTTGGCTTCGGTGGACAGGTGGTGCTTTGGTGGACTGGTGGTGGTTCGGTGCCAGAGGTTCGGAGCTTCGAGAGCTTCGGAATCTGGGAGCGTGTAATATACCATTGGAAAGGTCTTGAAAAGCCCTTTCCAATGGTATGTTATGCGTTCTTGAAATTGTGGTGAAAGGTATCGCCGGCACCGGCGATAGGTTTGAGGGGTCCTGAAGCTGCCATGACGAGTTTGAGAATTCTCAAGTTTGATTCAGCTGGAGTTTCTTTTCGATGTAGCTACTGCGATTTTTGGAATCTGGGAGCGTGTAATATATCGTTGGAAAGGTCTTGAAAAGCCCTTTCCAATGCTATGTTATGCGCCCTTGAAATTGTGGTAAAAGGTATCGCCGGCACCGGCGATAGGTTTGAGGGGTCTTGAAGCTGCCATGACGAGTTTGAGAATTCTCAAGTTTGATTCAGCTGGAGTTTCTTTTCGGTGTAGCTACTGCGATTTTTGGAATCTGGGAGTGTGTAATATATCGTTGGAAAGGTCTTGAAAAGCCCTTTCCAATGGTATGTTATGCGTTCTTGAAATTGTGGTAAATGGTATCGCCGGCACTGGCGATAGGTTTGAGGGGTCTTGAAGCTGCCATGACGAGTTTGAGAATTCTCAAGTTTGATTTTGCTGGAGTTTCTTTATTAGTGTAGCGACAGCGATTTTTAGAATCTTGGAGCGTATAATATACCATTGGAAAGGTCTTGCAAAGACCTTTACAATGGTATATTATGCGCCCTTGAAATCGTGGTAAGAGGTCAGCCGGCACCGGCGAGGGGTTCAGGGTTACTGCTGAGCAGCGTGGGCAGCGTGAGCGGAGGGGCAGCCGATACCGGGGAGGGGTTCAGGGTTACTGCTGAGCAGTGTGGGCAGCGTGAGCGGAGGGGCAGCCGGCACCGGCGAGGGGTCTAGGGTTACTCCGGAGCACTCCTGAGGAGCGGTTTAAGAGGGGCAGCCGGCACCGGCGAGGGTTTGCTCGCCCAAACTCACAGAGACAACCTAATCCTACTCACAGAGAAAACCCTTACGGAGGTGGCCTCCCTATTGCGCGCTCGGGACGCTGGCGTATTGAGTTTTTTATCCGACCAGTCTTGAAACACGGACCAAGGAGTCTAACATGTATGCGAGCTGGTGGGCGGCAAACCCATTGAGGCGCAAGTAAACTGACAAGTGGGAGGCCCGCCCGAAATGGGGCGCACCATCGACAGACCGTGATCTTCTGTGAGTCGCAAACCCAAAACCGCTAAGTCCTAAACCCGAAGTCCTAGTCCAGATTCTCACCTGCCAAGTCTGGCGCTTGGGAACCGCCATCGGCTTCGTTACTCCTTTCCTGAAGAATGAACGTGGAGGTACTGGACCAAGTAAGAACAAACTCAGATTGAGAAGAGCCCAAGACACTAGAGACCCTAGGAAAATCAAGGCAGCTACGAAGAAATTCCAAAATTCCGCCGGCATCCTCACACGCCCTTCGCATTTTGCAGGTGAGGAAATTTTTGGTTCAACCAAGCGCAAGCTCAATCTACTCCCAAGATCAGAGTTTGACTTGCACCGACCCGAGAAGATCAATTTCTCCCATCCTCGGGTAGAGACTAGGTCCGCCAAGGCCCAAAAGACTTTTGAAGTCCTTCAAGAGTTTGATGGGGATGAAGACCTCGATTTCAGCATTGAACACGGAATAAGCACCGAAGACCCTCTCATGGACAACCTTCATCTACAGAATAGTCGACCTACATATGTACCTGGGGTAGAGGAATCTGATTGCGATGTTACTGAATGGCATATCACCCGAGTGCCTAAACATCGCACCGCTGTAGCTTGTTGGGCTCTCTAAACGATCTCGAGGAAGCATTGCACAATGAAGATCATACAAAAGAAAAAGGCAACTACGTGTCCTTCTTATACGGGGATTTGGACGAACTACCATGTTAACCGAATATTAGTTGATATTCCCTTAGGCTAAGAGTAGGCTAGTCTATACCCGGCAGGAATAGACCCAGCAGGAGACACGTGGCAGTACAGGCTGGTACAGACTGGTCGACTCGACTTTTACGGTCGACCAGTCTGACACACTGTCAGACTAGTCTCCTATATGTACCTTCACTCTCTTCAAGAGAGTTGTTGCTATACCATTTGTACATCTTTTTGGCAGCCTCAGTTGTACTTCATTCTTGTCTTAAGCTCTTCTTGTGCGCACTAGTATGTTAGACTACTGTTGTTAGACTACTGCTGTTTCCTGCTCTTGAATCATTCTTTGTGGTTGTATCTTGGATAGTTGCAGTAGTCTGTGGGTATGCAGGAGTCGATTTACTAGCATACTGGTGCTTTTCCTTAGCCAACAGTTCATTCTTCACAGTAGAAACCTCTTACTACTCCTCTCAATCTCTAGAAACTAGTCTAGAGTGGAATAGTCTTGGGCGGAGTAGCTTCATTCGTTTAAGGTCGGTTCCTAGAAAACCCCCTTAACATTTGGCGACCATGCAAAGTTCAGCTCAGACGCTAGTCTTTCTGTTGGGATAGTCAGATCCAAATCCTGGTCGATCCAGATCTAGATCCTAGTCGATCCTATCACCTATCGCTAAGGCGCTATACGTCCGTAGGAAACGGCAGCCATCTGCTTCCTACACGAAAGTCACATGTCTTGAGAAAAATCCAGAGCCCGAGTAGCCGAAAAGTGCCTCGGAGATCAGTCTGTGTAACAGTCGACCAGGGTAGTCAACAGTCGATAAAGGCTACTGACCAAGAATCTGTAAGAGCAGTCTGTGAACAAGGCTTACGGTGCCACAGAGCAACCGACTAGGCCAGCACAAAAGACTAACCAAACGGATCTCAGAGCCCGACCTACCTAGCAAAAGTCGGATCTAAATCCCAGATCCAGATCTAGATCCGATAACTGCCGAGTCGCTAGTATGGAACGACCGCGTACACGAGCTACCGGTTCTCCCTTAGCAGTCGAAGTAACTGCCGACCAGCTCTCTAACCCACGTTTTCATAGAGAATGGCGAAATTTACAGTCGGAGATCGTTCCACTGACAGTAGTCCATGAGACTACCACGGAAATAGATCCCGGACCAACATACGAGATTCGGAGGCAAGTCGCAGCATCGACTTCTACCGACCCGTCTTTACAACACTACATGGAGTTCCCGCAGGGAAGGATGAATACCCCAGAAGGTACCATTTTTCACGAAACTTCGGTACCAATGGGACGCGGCATCCCAAATATGCCAACCCGACCCCTGGCGATTCTACCGACCATGTACACCACGAATCATCAGACCCGCCCGACAGTGGCGTTTCAGACAAGGTCGAACCCGACTTCTCCACGAAGGCTCTTGGACGACCCGCTCGACTTACCGGAACGACCTTCCAGTGCGCATCAACGACTAGTAAGGTACGCTACCGAACCTCCCATCATTTCATATCAACGACAGTTAGAAATAGACCAACTACGTCGTAATAGGGATGAATTGGACTCCCAACTGGCTGATCTTTTATCTAGCCAGAACCCGACACCTGAGCAACTACACTCGGAATCGCAACCAGGTTGACCGGACCAGTCGCCTACATTTCGCCAGGAACCCAGTTCTCCTGGTCAAATAAATAGTCGACCCGGATCACCAGGTACCGACAACCCATACTCGACCGGCATAGACGACTTTGATAATGACTTAGTCGATAGGATCAAACAGATCTATCACTCCAACCAACCAGTCGACCAAGTTGTTACTCGACCCAGTCTCCCGAATATTCGCACTCATATTCATGAGCCGAATATTCTATACATAGATCAGCCGAGGGTAACTCACACTACAACCCCCAGAGTATCGACCCCTCGGACTAGTCTACCACTTGGTTACCAAACTCAACCAGCGATAGGCATTCCTATGATGCAACCTATCAATCAACCATCGTTTTCACAGACGCATAATAGGCCCATGCCACAAAACCCATACAACCGACCGGTAGCCTCCCAGCCACCAGTCCTACCGACTGTGACCCAGTACCAACCCACCGTACCTATGTGTACATCTTGTGGCGACTATGGTCATCTTCTCGACCAATGTGCACTATACAACCCTCGGTCGATAGGCTATTCGGCACCTGCAGCTCAGACGCAGCAGCAGCCTCCCTACCCAGCAGCTACACTCCCGACTGGGACGACTGCTCGGAAACCGGTAGCGATGCCTACCTACAAGGAAGGCAAGTGTGCCATTACGCATGTCCATGGATTTCTCAATGCCCTTACGTTGAATGGCGAAACCGACTCGACTATTACTATAGCGTTGTTTGGAAATTCCCTAGTCGATGCTGCTAACTATAATTGGTTCTCGACTCAACGGACGTCATACCCACACCAAAACTTACATGAAATCCTCGATGCCTTCAAACATCGCTACCAGGATATCGACAATGATGACCAGGCTTACCTACGTTTCCGCAGTATGAAACAGGATGCCAAAGAGTCGGTTGACGATTACTATGAACGGATGATGAAACTAGCCAGCCAGTTTGAGGTCCTTCCGGCTGATAATTTCCTACTAAGCAACTTCCGAGCTGGTTTGCTGAAGTATCTGCAGGTAGCCACAGTCGGACTACCAAGATCGACACTAGCCCAGGCCAAGAAATCGGCTAAGCTTGCAGAAAGCGGACTACCTAAGGAACCCGACTCGACTACTACCGAGCGGCCCGAGACTACAAAACGAGCATTTTGCAACCGATGCAAGAAGCCAGGCCATTTCGAACGCGATTGCTGGCTCAATCCGGAGAGCGAGATCGGAAAAAGGCGCGCGGCGGCGAATAGGACAGCGCCAGTAGCAGCAGCAACACCGGTGTCGACTACCGCCGAATCAAGGAGTCGACCACCGCGAGATAGCACACCACGACGGATATTCCCTTGCTCTCTGTGCAAAACATTGGACCACCCGACACACTTGTGTCCCCTACTGAAGGATCCGAAGGTCGTCCAATTCCTTAATCAGCAGATCGAGACCAAGCCCCACACGTCGTCAGTAGTCATTGAAGAACTACCGAACACTACAATTGGTGTCCTAACAGTCGCAGCAATTACCAGAAGCCAGTCGACTACCGACCAGCCGACTTCTGACCAAACCACAGAGAAGACCGACTGGACTGCCCAAGAACTACTACGTGATCAAATGATGCAGGAAGTTCGTCAACTCCAAGCCGAGTTGGAAACAACCACTTCCACTAAAGACCCAAAGTCGACTGAGGACTCACCCTCACTCGACTGGGACGCGGAGGCATTACCGCAACAAACGATCACCCTTCAAGACAACCGAGACCAACCGACTCTGGACACAGTCGACCAAGGCAGCATCGCATTTGGCGCCGTCCAGCAGCAGATCCTTGATCAACTCCAAGACTGCAAATTGCGGGTTTCCATCCGTGACTTACTACAGTTATCACCGACCCTCACCAAACTGGTTCGGGATCGACTGATGCATTCAGACCCCGAGTCGACTCAAGCGTTACCCTACTCGACTACAGAGGAGGTGACGATCGCTGCTGCAGCAGTCATCGACAAACACATGCCAGTCATCACAGTATCAGTCGGTAAAAACATGGTCGACGATGTTCTAATCGATGGCGGCTCCGGCGTCAATGTGATCACCGAAGATGAACGCCGACGGTTGGGACTAGCTAAGCCGTCACCCGCACCATTCAACCTCAAGATGGCTAATGGCACCATAGCACGACCCAAAGGATTGATCAGGGATGTCAAAATTCACATTCATGGCATCCCCTACATAGTCACGCTTATAGTCATCAACTGCTCGACAGTCCAGTCAGACTACCGGTTATTACTCGGTCGACCCTGGCTTCGACATGCCAAAGTCATACACGACTGGGGCAACAATGAAGTGCAGATCATGGGCAATGGCACAGTCAAGACCGTCAAGATAAATCGACAGTTAGGATACGAGGCAGTTACACCACATGCGCTAGTCTGTTACAACTTCGCGGAAGGAATCACCGATGAAGAGGAGGAAATTTTGATGGCCTCCGACCCGACCCTCCACACAATGGGCACAATCGACTGGAACCTCCTAGCTACCGAGTCGACAGTCGACCAGTCTGGAATGGAACCGACTCCGACGGCCAGTACCCCTGGGCACCAAGGTATTCAACATAGACCAGGAACAATGTTGGTAGACGAGACACCAATACAAGACAAGCTGCGATTCATGGACATTGCCCATTGGAATCACAATGAGGAGGATCGACTCGACCATGTCAACATCGGTACCTCTACCGACCCCAAGCTGTTGAAGCTGAACGCGAATTTGAGCCCTAGTCTCAGAGCTAGCGCAGAGTCCCTGTTTAAGGAATACATCGACATTTTCGCCTTCTCTTACGAAGATCTGCGAGGTATACCGGAACACATAGCGACTCATCGGATCGAGCTCGACCCGACCATCTCACCTAGTCACCAAGCAAGATACCGGATGAACCTGAATTATGCACAAGCAGTAAAGGACGACCTGGAACGACTTCTAAAAGCAGGATTCATCGCACCAGTCGACCAGGCGACATGGCTATCCCCAATAGTCGTGGTCCCCAAAAAGAACGGGAAACTACGGATATGCGTAGATTTCCGTCGACTTAACGCAGCAACCAAGAAAGACCCGTACCCCCTTCCGTTCACGGACGAGGTACTCGACGCAGTCATAGGCTATGAAGCCTACTCCTTCATTGACTGCTTCTCAGGCTACCACCAGGTACGGATCGACCCGACCGACCGCCCCAAAACAGCGTTTATTACCGAGTGGGGCGCGTATGTATGGGTCGTGATGCCATTCGGATTGAAGAACGCCCCGCCTACCTACCAGCGCATCGTCAACCAAATCTTCAAAGAGTACCTGGGCGACTTCATGAAGCTATTCCTAGACGATTTCAGTGTCTACAGCGACATCGACTCCCACCTACCGAAGCTCAGACTAGTCTTCGACCGATGTCGACAGTACGGGGTAAGCCTCAATCCCGAAAAATGTATATTCTATGTTCCTTCTGGTGTTATTTTGGGCTACATTGTAGGACGGGAAGGCAAGTTTCCGGATCCAAAGAAAATCCAGGCCCTAGTCGACATGCCATCTCCAACGGACGTCAAAGCCATTCAGACTTTTAACGGCCTAGCCCAATTCAACCGATGCTTCATCAAAAATTATGCTGCCATCATGGAACCCATCACCAAACTGACCAGGAAAGGCGAACCGTTCGACTGGACACCGGCGTGCGCAACCGCATATCAGACCATCAAGGATCGATACCAGACTGCACCAATCCTGATCGGAGTCGACTGGTCACTCGACTTCCACATACACACAGACGCATCCGACATAGCAGTCGGGGCGATGCTAGCACAGAACCCGACCGGCAACATCGACCAGCCGATAGCCTACGCTTCTCGACTACTCAACAAAGCAGAGAAGAACTATACAACAACCGAGAAGGAAGCCCTCGCAATGGTGTACGCCATCAACAAATTCCGCCATTACCTCCTAGGTAATAAGTTCGTCTTCTATGTTGACCACCTGGCGCTCCAGTACTTGATCAACAAACCTCAGGTATCGGGTCGACTGGCACGCTGGCTACTCCTGTTTCTTGAATTCGACTTCACTGTGGTTTATAAACCAGGCAAAACACATGGAGTAGCCGACGCACTATCGAGAAATGAAGGGGCCGAGCCAGCCATAGGCATACCCGACCAGACAATCGACGCACAACTATTTTCCACCGAACCCGACTGGCTACACCCGATAGTCGACTACTTGACTACCGGGACTTTTCCAACCCACATGACGAAGGAGGCCCGCAAACGAATCGCTCACAAAGCCATTCCGTACCAAGTACTCGACGGACAACTGTACCGACTCGGCAAGGACCACCAGCTCCGACTAGTCCTGACTGGCAGTCAGCCGACAACAATCCTCCAAGAATTACACAAGGGCAACGCGGGAGGACATTTTTCTCATGACATCACTGTCCGGAAAATACTAGACGCAGGCTACTGGTGGCCGACTCTACACCACGACGCTGTCCAGTACTGCCAGTCGTGTCATGAATGCCAGAAGACTGGCGGACTACCCAACACAGTCTCCTCGAAGCTCGTCACCCAAATACCCGCAGAACCGTTTATGAAATGGGGACTCGACTTCATAGGCCCCGTCAAGAAGACCCGACATACAGCCTGTCGATACATTTTGGTGGCTACCGACTATGCCACCAAATGGGTCGAGGCTAGAGCTCTCCGAGGAAACACCGCCAGGGAGACCGCGCAGTTCCTGTACGAGGCAATTCTCACCCGGTTTGGATGTCCACTCCACCTAGTAAGCGACCAAGGTACCCATTTTATCAATAGCACGGTGCACACTCTCACCGAGCATTTCTTACTCCGACACACGACTTCAACGACATACTATCCGCAAGGCAACGGCCAAGCCGAGTCGACCAACAAGGTCATAGTCCGAATGCTCCAAAAGCTAGTCAACGAGAATCGAACCGACTGGGACTTACAGCTCCACACGGTCCTATTTGCTTACCGAACGGCATACAAAGTTGGCACAGGCCACACACCTTTCCAATTGGTGTATGGTCTGACGCCATTGATGCCAACCGAATACATCATCCCGACCCAACGGTCGACATCGACTACCGACTTCATTCCCAGGCGAGTACTAGCAGCCCGAGCCGCCGAACTCGAGAAGTTAGACGAGACCCGACTGACAGCAGCCACCCACCACGGTGCACAACAGTGGAACCGAGCCCAGTGGGCCCACACCCAAGGTCAGTGGACTCGATACAATGTAGGCGACTACGTCCTATGGCACCCGAAAGGGACAAATGTCCATACCGGTAAACTTCGTAGCAAATGGTTCGGCCCATATCGTGTCCAGTATACCCTCCCCAACAACACTGTCCTCCTAGTCAGCATTCAACACTTTGACCCCGACCCGGTAGTAGTCAACGTCAACAAACTTAAACCCTACCGAGTTCTAGGCGAGCAACCCCCAACCGACTTGGCCAGCCCACTCACTAGCAAATCAGAGATTAGGTCAACACTAGAACAGAACAAAGATGAGCCCAACCAACAGCAACGGAACCGACCCGACCTAGTTACAGTGGGTCGACTCGACTGGTCGACCCGACTGGTCAACCCGACCGGTCAAACCCTAGAAGAGCCGCCATATTTATGGCCGCCGCCCTCACCTATCTTCTCAGTTTTGAATGCAACGCCCATAGGGCAGGTATTTAGCACCATGGCCGCACCCCTTCTTCCTCCTCTTGCCTCCTCGCCATTAGCTTCCTCTCCACCCGACCCACAGGCCGCGCGCCTTCTATCTCCCATTTCTCACTCTCCTCACTCCTTCCCTTCTCCTCCGGCCGATCGCCACTCCGCGGCCCTCGCCTTATGCATTCTTAGCAAGCGATTTAGACTATCACGAGTAGAACGGCGACGAGTAGTCAAGCGACCCCGTAGCCCGACTGTGCGAGAGATCATCGAGAGTAGATTGAGTAGGAAACGACCGCGCCCATCGCCACTACAGCCGACTTTGTGCAAGCCGACTTCGGGACTACGCCGGCCTTTCTCTTGTCTCCTTGTGCGCAGATTTGCAGCCGACCGATCGATGGCGAAAGGCAAGTCGACTGATCGCGGCCCCTGACGCCTTTGGTCCTCCGCACCACCGAGTTACGAAATTCCGATCCGCACTAGGGAGGGACTCTACAAAACCCTCGCCTTTCAGTCGATGCGGCCGATGCGGGAATGGCGCGAGTACGCCGCCGAACACACGACCGAGGCCGACTTCATCAAGGCGATCGGCGTTTCAGACTTTGTAGCACTCGACTGGGACAACACTCAACGCGCGCCACGCATGGAGCTGATTGAGGAGTTCGTCAACGCTGCGGTAGTCGACCTCCCCAACAAGTCGATCACCGCGCCAGTCCGCACACATACAGTCACAGTCGACCCGACCGTGATTCACGAGGTTCTCAAACTGCCATTTGGCATTACGATCCAGCCAATCGACCCTGCGGAGTTCCCACCGGGTCGGTAAGAAGAATATTCGGCAGCCGGCAAGACTACCGAGGGATACAGCATCTGCCACTGCAAACCCGAACACCACAGGCGACTAACGGCATTCATTCAAGGCCTCGGGTTCAAACGCAAGACGACCTACATCAGCAAGGAAATGCTCGACGTAGTATGCACAGTCGAGGCCCTGATCGACCGCGCCATGCAATGGGACTGGGCGACATGGATGTTTAACTCGATCGCCATCGACATCAAAGCGATGCAGACCACGAAGACCACGATCTGCCCTTCAGCCGAGGTATTAGACTTCCTTCTTGAGTCTTATTTTCCTAGCACTGACGAAGAATATGCACACCAAACAGTCGCCCAGCAGAACACCAAAGACCGACGTCGACAGTCGGAGAACTCGGAAAACAACTCCCGAGGACCCGACTACATCGTTTTCCAAGGCGGGCTTGGAGCCGACCACACCTCGAAGGACCATGTTCGGCCGCCCCGACCAGTCGACCAGGGCCAAACATCGACTGCTCGACCCCGTAGTCGACAAACTACACCCGACCCAGTAGCACCGACAGCCACTACCGGGAGCCAACCGACCACAGAACGAAGAGAGACGCGCTCCTCACTCGCACGCAAGCGGGACCAGGAGCGACTAGAGAAACGTGCCAAACGAGGTAAACTCACACCCATAAGTCAGTTTGTACCTCGACAGGTCGACCTGACTTCATCCGACAGTGAGGCCCAGTCGTCTCCACCACCAACGCCAAAAGAGACTCCCATCCCGGACACACCTCCGCCTTCTCTATCCGACTTCGCGCCGCTCAACCTCGAAGCGACATATGGAGCGGCACCAACCGGCGAATTTCGCCAGCCACCACCCGTCTCCCCCACGACTCGACCGCCGCCATCACCTGGGGTCAATCGACCCGCACCCGACTCACCAACATCACGAGCTACGACACTAGCAATGCATTGGCGCCAGCGCCTGGAGGACGTCCAAGGAGCAGTAGGTCGTCCAAGGAGCAGTAGGTCGACTCGAGGATGTCGGCTCCCGAGTGAACCTCCTCTTGTTCGAGGCGGTTCAAGCAAAAACCACCCTTCAAGCCGAGCTCGACCGCCACCGATTGGAGAGTAGTCGACTGACCAAGGACTCCACAACATACAAGCAACAGGTCGACAACCTCACCATCGAACTGGCAAGACTCCGTACTACTCTCACCACAGTCACAGAGGAGAAGAGTCAGACCGACAACAGATTGACCCAGCTAGAAGCCGACCTCCACAGCAGTCGACAGCAGGAACAGAAACACCAGGGCGAGCTCGTGGTAGCACGAAACGAACTTGAAGCGGCACGAGCCGAGGTAGCAGCATCCCAGCTCAGTCTTCAGCAAGCTCGGAGGGAGATAGTCGACTCCAATAACCGACTCGACCTACTACTCCAGGACAACGAGGAAAAGTCCCGCCAATTCGCAAGTCGGGAGCTGCAGTTACACAAGCTTCGAGCGCGCAAGTACCGACTCCGACTCAAGGCAAGAAATCGTATCAAGGTTCTCAACCACACTCTCAGCACCGACCGCCACCAGCTCAACATGTACCGCAGGCAACTCGACCAGCTTCAGCTCGACCACCCGAACTTAGAGATTCCAGCAGTCGACGAAGACGAAGAGAAGGATCTGAGCCACCTCGAACCCGACCATTCGCTCTGGGAGAACCAGTCAACTGACGAAGACGAGGTCTTGACTACCGACGTCAAGTTAAGTGAGGACGAAGACGAAGACGACAGCGAGTCGACCAATGAAGACGAAGACCGCGATCAGCAGCAACAAGACCAGCAGCCACCGCCAGTCAACCTTGAAGACACGGTGCAACAGCAGCCAGCCACTCCACACCCTCCTTCTCCACAGCAGCAGCAGGATCAGCAGCCCCTAGCACCCGACTAGATGATGACAGCACCTACACCATCGGTCGACAACACCGCAGTCGACTTACCGGTAATCTCTTCACCACACTCTCTGGGGTTCGACTTCTCAGGAATGCCTCCCGATATCCGCTCGCCAGGCATGACCCAGGACTCTAGCGACGTCCACGACTGATGACTCGACCTCAGCTGGGTCGATTACTTGGCCGCGGGTAATTTTGTCATTCCTCGTGAACAAATTTTCCTAGTCACCGACCGGGGTAGTCTAAAGTCCACAGGAGTGTACTTAGCTCAGAGGGAGGGAAATGTTAACCGAATATTAGTTGATATTCCCTTAGGCTAAGAGTAGGCTAGTCTATACCCGGCAGGAATAGACCCAGCAGGAGACACGTGGCAGTACAGGCTGGTACAGACTGGTCGACTCGACTTTTACGGTCGACCAGTCTGACACACTGTCAGACTAGTCTCCTATATGTACCTTCACTCTCTTCAAGAGAGTTGTTGCTATACCATTTGTACATCTTTTTGGCAGCCTCAGTTGTACTTCATTCTTGTCTTAAGCTCTTCTTGTGCGCACTAGTATGTTAGACTACTGTTGTTAGACTACTGCTGTTTCCTGCTCTTGAATCATTCTTTGTGGTTGTATCTTGGATAGTTGCAGTAGTCTGTGGGTATGCAGGAGTCGATTTACTAGCATACTGGTGCTTTTCCTTAGCCGACGGTTCATTCTTCATAGTAGAAACCTCTTACTACTCCTCTCAATCTCTAGAAACTAGTCTAGAGTGGAATAGTCTTGGGCGGAGTAGCTTCATTCGTTTAAGGTCGGTTCCTAGAAAACCCCCTTAACATACCACACAGGTAAAAAGCAGCGACATGAGTTTTATTTTTGCTCTGACGACATTCATTGTTGTGTACAAGGCACTTCCAAAAAGTGGGTTCTTACTCACCCGGATAGTGTTCCCAAAATTTGGCCGGTTAAAAGGGGCACTAACCTGAAGCGGTCCGAGATCATTGCCCTTGAGCGCGCAGGTTTCCAACTCCCACAGAAGCGTGACGCGTCTCCTCGGCAACACTTTCAATCAACCGTAATTGATGGTATTGACATTGTTGCCTACTATGTCCCAAAGGATGCTGACAAACATCCTACGTTCCGCTTTACTAAAGCGGTGAAGCATCGTTCCGGCGGTCTAGTAGCTGCACAACTTCAGCGATGGGGGTTTGCTCTCACTCTGAATGCAAGGATTCAGAAGCGCACAATGGTACCCTTCCCTGGACTTGGCTGCATCCTCGATTTGGAAGTTGACTCCTCTACTACTCATTCCCTACAGCAGTACATCCTTACGCTTAGTTCAATTCCGGCTTGCACATGCTTGGATTTCGTCACAATGCAAGCAAAGGCCAACCGATCCGGTCGTTCCTGGGTTAATTGCAAACATTTGTATTTTGGTTTTGCGGTCGTTTGCAAGCTCGACGAGATGGAGGGCTTATTTGTCCATGCTCCAACCCTCAGCTTCAATGAACTCATGACTGTAGACAGTACTTATTTTTCAAACAGCCTTGTAAGAAAAACTAAGGTAGAATATAAGTTACTCATTCAAATTTTATAGACCTAAGTATTATAAACCTAAGCAATATTGATCTGTTGTTCTCAATTTTGTTTAATGTTTGTATGTGTTTTGGATTATAAAGCTTCATATTTACTTTTTATTCCACACGACAAATGTGATGATGCATGTCTCCCTGTTCTTTTATTTGTTTCAAATTTTGGATTTCTCCAACAATTTTTCACCAAACTCAGTAATTCAAAATCTACAAATACAAACATTTTCAGTCTTTGCGAACTGAAATTATCAATAAGTTCCACGGTAATAGGACCTCAATTTTCCAGAATTTATTTTTTATCTTTAAAAATACATTGAGTTTAAATCACCTACAAGGATCATAAGGAGGCTGCTAACAAATTAACCACGGTAATAGGTCCTTATAATTTTGTCAAATTTAGACAACCCTAAACCCGAACCAAACTCAATATCCAGATTTAGAATTTTTTTTTTGTAGATTTTGTTAAATTCTAATTTTAGATACCTAATCTTTGCTCACCGCTCACGGCTCGCGGCCAACGCTCTCCGACCGCTCACACGGTCTCGTCGTTGGTAAGAACACCACGGCATCGGGCAATGGGATGAAGAATTATGGCTGCGGGTAGTCTGTACGGGCAGTAGAATGCGGGTGACAGCAAGTCACGCCCCGCCACGTGGACAAGCCGGCCGGCACTCCATACACCTCCAGCCGGGCAGCTCTCTCTCTCTCCCTGCTGGCTGCATGGCAGGCCCGCTTCTCCACAGTTTTTTGCGTGTCTTTGCCCTCTCGCGTGTCTTTGTTCCCTTTGCATGTCTTTGGTTCTCCACAGTTTTTTGCGTGTCTCACGCCCGCGTCCGCGTCCACTGTTGTCGTAACACGTGGTACTAGATACTCCCCTAGAGCGCACTTTTTCGTATTAAGAATGCTCGTAAAGGTGATTTCCGGGTTATCGTTCCATGGAGATTCTGTGAAGTAGGAAGTTTCCGGAAACTGCCCCGCATTGGTGACTGATCTCTTCCGGCCACCAATTAATTCCCTTTTTCCTTACTAAAACCGGATCTTCCCTACTGACTGATCCAACTATGTCTAGATCCGGTTTCTGTCCGAATTAGAAACTTAACCAACCTGACTCTATCCGGTCCACTGAATCCGGTTTAGTTTAGCCTTTGTTTTCCCTCCGAGGGTTCTCCATTTGCATTTTTAAGGGTGCTGGATTTAAAGTCACACCCTCCCCTACTGTTTTACGTGACCGAGGACTCACTACTTCTTACTTATCCCAACTCAACTCCCTGACCTAGGTACTTTCCGTATTGCTCTTCAACTATGGATTTATCCCAAACCCACAGGCGGTCACTCAAGCGCAACCCGGTTTTCCCCTTATCTCCGAAATATTGCAATTAAAGGATCAACTCGGGTGCTGGCACCTCTACCGAACTACCCGTCCAGGAGTTCTGAGAGAACCGGAGTACCCCCTCCTGCTCACTCAGCTAACAACCCGGATTATCTCCTGTAACTTTCTTCTCTCAAAATACTACAACGACTCGCTAACCGGAATAGGCAGTACCTGGGGTGTCCAGAAGAGATGGAATTTCTCACGACCCGTTTTACTCTGGCTCTCCCGTGTCTTGCAATCACAAGTTCAACCCGGATGTTGGCACCTCTACCAAACTACCCGTCCAAGAGTTCTGAGAGAACCGGAGTACTCCCCTCTTGCTCACTCAGCCACTAACTTGGATTATCTCCTACAGCCTGACACAGAAAACAACATATTCAACCGGACCTAGTTCTTCCAATTCTTCTACCTGGTCTCTTAATTCACTTTTGCATCAGCGCCTAGCTAATCTACCCGGTTACCAAGGGACTAATTGAGTCACTGTTCCGGGCAACAACACAAGCAAACACACACACATATGTACGTACACACACAAGGTTTGTGAAAAGAACATGTGTCTCTACTCATTCACACGGAACAGTGATGCACAAAAAGACCCCAAGAATGACGAGCATCCTTGGATAAGAAGCCAACCCCAAACGCCCAGATCCGGGAAATCCGCAGATCCTACATTCCCGGGATCCGGAAATCCGGGGAGCTTTCCCCACCGTTCAACTTCTATCCTAAACCGCTACTAGCATTAATTGCAAATCCTAAAAACTTTACACGCAAAATCTTCTACTCTACCTACTCAAAAAGGACCTACTCCAAGTGGTCAGATCCACTAAATCCGGACCACTAAACCCGGATCCCCGGTGGTCCCGGGCAGCGGCTCATCCTTCCTTGGCTGCCCCTCCTGGTCTTCTGAGATCTCCATCACGCCTGGAACAGCCGGCTCATCCACTGGCTCTCCTTGCTCCAATTGTTGCTCCTTAGTTAGTTCGCCCCTTTGTGATCCTACCGGTTGACAGTCCGGGTGACGTTGTGGCCCACCCTCTTGTCTCTCCTTACTGACCGGCTGAACACTCATCGCTCCCACGTTTTCTTCCAAATTCAAGAAGTCCGAGGGGCTGAATTCTCCGGATTTTACCGTGTGGACCGGCTCCACATCCAGCACGGGCCCAAGACTGTGCTCCGGTGTTGGACTCCCTGTCCTCCTCGTCCAGTTCAACACTCCTGTTTGTGGTGCCCCCGCAGACACCCCGACAACACTCTGCAATTGCCCTCCGGAGCTTACCTTCTCACCCCGGATGTTAGCCTCCTTCTCTTCCGGTTCAGAAGTGGGAGGACTAACTCCCGCCATTTGCTCCGCCAATGACCGGAACTCTACCAATGCCTCCTCCACCTTGTTGGAGAAGTCTCGAACCACGTTCTTCATCCGGGCTGCTCCCTCCAACCCCGGCTGGGTGATCTTCTCATCATACAACCGGGCCTTTATCTGTACCTCACCTCCCGGTTGAAATAGCTGCACCACCTTCGTGATGCACTGCCGGTTAGTCTCCACCAGGCCTCGGATGGTCTTCCCTTGTCTTTGAATGTGCTGCTCCGCCTTCCAGAGATGGGCCTCCATCTTCTGGATGTACTCCGACTTCAGGCGCAGCTGATCTGTCTGGTCCAACACAAGGATGGCCGCCTCATTTACCTTCCTTTGGCGCTTATGGAGCCTCTGCTCGAGCTTCTGGATCAGCCCTGGGTACTCCATCACGTCCTTGCTCCGGAGGAGATATCCTACCTCCCTTAGTGCAACAAACAGGGGTTGGAATTTCTCACCTACCACATCCAGGGCTACCCGGGTCGCCAGGAGAATGTCGCCTACCGCGAGTGGAGCCTCCTTCTCTTCTCCGGATGGTCCTGCTTCCCGGATTGGCTCCTCTCTCTCGAACCGGTTCTTGTGCCCTGTCTTCCTCTTTTCCGGGTCTTCCTCGTCTTCCTCCCCACCAGCTGTCCCCTCAAGACTAGCCCCCCGGTTGTTCAAGGGAGTAGTCTTCCTCCGGGCCTCACCCTTCTTCTTGCGAGGAATCCTGGATGTCCGGATCTTCCTCCCCGTCGGACGTCAGGATCAACTTCCTCTTCCAGTCCTGCTGCTCATGGAGTCGCCTTTGGGAAGGACTCCTCTCATCCGATTTAGATCCGGCTGCCGGATCTTGCCTTTTCTTCCGACTCAACTTCGGTTGCGGTGATTCTAAAACCGCTGGATCTTCTTCCGGGTCCTTCCTCCGTGTTGACGTTACGTTCTGTTGAGGTCCTGCCCCACCCGGTCGGCCTATCTCCGGGCGGTCCTCTCTTCTCTTCGTCCGTTCTTCCTGGACGTTGTCCCTGTTCGGTCGCGGTGTCCTTGGCGGCCCCCTTCTCTCCGGTTGAGCCATCTCCCTCTCCACCGGTTGCAGTGCAGGTCTTGGCCGGCTGGTCCCCACTTCTCTTCCCAGATGCGCTGCCTTCCGCTTGGCCGGGCTCCGTTCCCCCGGAATAGGAGGATTCTCCAACCTCCTCCTCTCCTTGCTCGTAATGCACCCGTTCTTTTCATACAGGTGGTAGAGGAATGGAGCCAGCGCACATCCCTTCTTGTTTCCGAGATTGCGGGCCATCTTCTGGGTGTTCCGGTGAACTAGGTATGCCCAGCTGATCTCCTTCCGGCGGTGCAGCGCGGATAGGATCCCCCTCGCCAGTGTGACCGTGAGGGTGGTGGGCTTCTCCGGGTTGAGGATGGGCACCACGTACTCGAGCAGCCGCTGCTCCCGGGGATTCAAGCACTCCGTCACCTTGAATCCGTTGTGATCCGAGAGGTACCTGAAACGCTCCTTCACCCAATCCGTGTCGCCCTTGCCTCCCGGTTCCAAATCCTCAGTCGTATCCGGAAAGTCGTATGTGGTGCGCCAATGCTCCCAGGTCCAATTCCCATACTTCGCCCGGATGGTCGACCGGAAGGCAGTCTCCATTGCTCCGCCCCCCATTTCCGCCAGCATGTTGGCGTCCTGCACATCCCACACCCTACCAAACAAACCCGAGCATCCAATGGTCTTGAGGTCCTTGAGCAGTTCCTCGAAGTCTCCCGCCTGCATTGGAATCTCCGGGAGTATCCTCTTCTCCGCAATCTTGGATACGCCTTCCCTTCTCGCCATAGCTGCTTCGTCCGGGTGTGCTTCTGTACTCCTCCGGGAGTGGCGCGTCACTCTTTCCGGGTGCGTTCTCTCTTTCTTTCGTAATTTGCGCCTGACCTCCTAGAGTCCTCTCTTCCCACTCCCCGGATGCGCACTCACTCCTTCCCGTAAACTCCGCCTAATTTCTTGGCGCTCACTCTCCCGTAAACTCCGCCTAATTTCCTAGCGCTTACTCTCCGGGTGTTCGTCCTTCTCCAGCTCTGACCTCGCACTGACTTCTCTTCCCGGGCGCTCAATTTCCCTAACCCCCGGACTCTCTCTCTCTTCAACTGCCGGTCGCTCACTGCTTTCACCCTCCGGACGTGCAATGCAAACCCTATCACTATCCGGAAATACAAATGCGTGTGTGCGAGGAGGGCTGGAGGAACCGGGGAGGAATGAATAGTGAGCCGCCCAATTTAAGGTGGCTCAATTCAAATCCCGGATTGTGGCCGGGTCCGTCCAGGGCCCGT
Organism: Pohlia nutans; assembly: GCA_022496805.1. Taxonomy (NCBI): domain Eukaryota; kingdom Viridiplantae; phylum Streptophyta; class Bryopsida; order Bryales; family Mniaceae; genus Pohlia; species Pohlia nutans. The sequence continues at coordinate 43,712,920 of CM040088.1, read as the reverse complement.
CGTCCGATAGCTGGTTCTCCATCCGGTTTCCGATCTGGTTTGCCGCCATCCTTAGTTCTGTAGCGAACACTTAAGTCCGCACGAGAGTGCCACTTTCTCCCAGTAAATAAAAAGGCCATCATGAACACTACTTCTCCCATTTATGGCGGTTGGGGCTACCCTTTACTGCCCTAAAAACCCTAACTGCCCGTTTTTGAATAAAACGAGGTTTGACAACTGTTGCTACCGCTCCTTCCGTGCTCGCACTGTCTTTCCTGCTGCTCGGTGTTTGCTGGGGAACTAGGTGCTGCTGCTCGGGTTTGCTATGGTGGGGCTGCTGCTAGGGTTTTGCTCCTGCTGGAATTTTTCCGTTTTGAGACTGCTAAGGGTTTGCTGCTGTTCAGGGTTCGCTAGGGAACTAGGGTTTCACTTTGTCTGAGCACTGCCGTTTCTTTCGTTTACGGTTTGAGGCACACTGCTGCATTTGACGGAGTTGGAGGCATCAACTTGTTTGTTGTACATTCACTCTTGATTGAAGATTTAGGCTGTTTGCTGATCATTCTGCGCCTGTTTGCTTACAAGGTATGATTATCTGCCCCTTCTTTAATGAAATGAGAAGGTGTTTTATACAATTTTTGCACATCAAACGTCTGATTATGCAATCTCTAACATGACTCTGAATTCAACTTTAGCTCGTTGCTCATTTAGCTCGATGCACATTGTTGTAACACGTGATACCGGATACTCCCTTAGAGCACACTTTTTCGTATTAAGAATGCTTGTAAAGGTGATTTCCGGGTTATCGTTCCGCGGAGATTCTGTGAAGTGGTAAGCGTCCGGAGACTGTCCCGGATTGGTGGCGGATTTCTTCCGGCCACCAATTAATTTCCTTCTTCCTTGCTAAAACCGGATCTTTTCTACTGACTGATCCGACTATTTCTAGATCCGGTTTCTGTCCGGGTTGGAAACTCAACCAACCTGGCTTTATCCGGTCTACCCCAACAACTTAACCCGGTTTAGTTTAACCTCTGTTTTCCCTCGGAGGGTTCTCCATTTACATTTTTAAGGATGCTCGATTTAAAGTCACACCCTCCCCTACTATTTTACGTGACCGGGGACTCACTACTATCTACTCATCTCAACTCAACTCCCTAACCCGGGTACTTTCCGTATTGCTCTTCAACTATAGATTCATCCTAAACCCACAGCCGGTCACTTAAGCGCAACCCGGTTTTCCCCCTATCTCCAAAATATTGTAATTGCAGGATCAACCCGGAACTGGTACCTCAACCGGACTACCCGTCCAAGAGTTCTAAGAGAACCGGAGTACCCCCTCCTGCTCACTCAGCCACTAAACCGGATTATCCCTTGCCACTCTTTTCTCTTCCAAATACTACAACGACTTGCTAACCGGGATAGATAATACTCGGGGTGTCCGGGAGGAATGGAATTTCTCACTAGCGTTTTGTTCTGGCTTTCCCGTGTCCTGCAATCACAAGTTCAACCCGGGTGCTGGCACCTTTACCGGACTACTCGTCCAGGAGTTCTGAAAGAACCGGAGTACCCCCTCCTGCTCAAGCAGCCGCTATCTCGGATTGTCGCCTGTAGCTGGACACCGGATACTTCATACTTAAACGATCCTAATTCTCCCCATTCTTCTACCCGGTCTCTTAATTGACTCTTACACCAGAACCCGGTTACTCCATCCGGTTACCAAGGGACTAATTGAGTCACTGTTCCGGACAACAACACAAGCAAACACACATACACACACACCCATGAAGTGAAGAATACGTGTTTCTACTTAATTGCACGGAACAATGATACACAAAAAGACCCCAAGAATGACGAGCATCTTTGGATAAAAAGCTCACCCCCAAACGCCCAGATCCGGGAAATCCGCAGATCCGGAAATTCAGGGAACTTTCCTTACCGTTCAATTTCTATCCTAAGCCGTCACTAGCATTAATTACAATTCCTAAAAGTGTTACCCACAAAGTCTCCTACTCTACCCACTCAAAAAGATCCGTCTCAAGCGGTCAGATCCGATAAATCCGGACCACTAATCCCGGACCGCCGATTCCGAACCACTGTCGGTCCCGGGTGGCGGCGCCGAAATCTCCATTGGCTGTCCCTCCGGGTCTTCCGCGACCTCCATTGTGCTCGGAATAGCCGGCTCCACCGTTGGCTCTCCTTGCTCCACGTGTTGCTCCTCGGTTGGCTCAACCCGGATTGATCCTCCCTGTTGACCGTCCGGATGACCCTCTGGCCCACTTTCTTGTCCCCTCTTACTGTCCAAGTGAATATCCATCGCTTCCATGTACGCCTCCAGATTCAGGAAGTCCGATGGGCTGACTCCTCCGGGCTTTACCGTGTCGACCGGCTCCACATCCAGCACGGGTCTGGGAGTGTGCTCCGGCATTGGACTCCCTGTCCCTCTCACCCAGGTCAACACTCTTGTTGGTGGTGTTCCTATCGAACCCGCGACAGCACCCTGCACTGGCCCTCCGGGTCTCACCTCCTCACTCCGGAATCTTGGCTCCGCCAACGAGCGCCATCGCTACTGCGTCCGGATGTGTTTCTGTCCTCCTTCGGGAGTGGCCCGCCTCTCTGTCCGGTTGCGCTCTCTCTCTATTCCGTAATGTGCGCCTGAACTCCTGGAGTCCTCTCTTCCCACTCCCCGGATGCACACGCACTCCTTTCCGTAAAGTGCGCCTAATTTCCTGGCGCTCGCTCTCCCGTAATGTGCGCCTAAATTCCTGGTGCGCACTCTCCGGATGTTCGTCCGTCTCTAGCTCCGACCTCGCACTAACTGTTCTTCCCGGGCGCTCAATTTCCCTAACTCCCGGACTCTCTCTTTCTCCAACTGCCGGGCGCTCACTGTTTTCACTCTCCGGACACTCAACACAAACCCTATCACTATCCGGAAACATAATTGTGTGTGCGCGAGGAGGGCTGGAGGAATCAGGGAGGAATGAATGGTAAACCACCCAATTTAAGGTGGCCCAATTCAAATCCCGGATCGAGGCCGGGTCCGTCCGAGGCCCGTCCTCCGATCGCAGGTTCTCTGTCCGGATCCCCATCCGGTCTGCCGCCATCCTTAACTCCGTAACAAACAATTAAGAGTGCACGAGAGCGCCAGTTTCCCCTAGGCAATAAAAGGGCCATCATGGACACTACTTCTCCTATTTATGACCGTCTAGGCTACCCTATACTGCCCTAAAAACCCTAACTGCCCGGTTTGGACTAAAAACGGGGTTTGACACACATTTAGCTCGATGCACCTTTAGCTCTATGCATCTTTAGCTCTCCACCCCCTTTTTTCGGCAGTCTATGGGATTCACCTCAACAACTTTAGCTCGACTCGAGCTAATTCGGTCTCTCATTACGAAAATCACATCATTCACCTAACATTCGACTATTCCCAGAGCTTTAATTCGGCTAGCAGTGCACATAGACTGTATCAATTCACCCTCAATTTAGCTCGAGTTGAGCTTAGAAATGAATTATGTAGACTTAGTTTTACGGATAGATATCATTCTGCTCAAGTTGTGCACATTTAGCTCGACTTGAGCTAAAATGTCCAGACATATATGTCAAGGACACATTCGATTGCAGAAGCTGTCCTTCAATTATCTTCATTTTGGATATTTAGATGATGTAAATATCATCCACTGCTTCAACATCAATCATCGTGCCGATTTGAAGTCTGATTATTCCGGTTTCTAATTTCCCATTATATGTACTTCTCTGAACTCCAGTCTTATATTATACAATATCCCTCAGTTGAATAATTATAGTCATGAGCACATATTCTAATTCTCGACATTTAAGCTCGAATCGAGCTAAAACTACGCCATATCTGGTCCAGCCTGTACCTCTAGTGATCATATCTAGAGCAGTTGAGGGATTAGTGTCACTCAAGGAGATTAATCGCTATAGACATCAGATTTCCAATCATTTAGCTCGATTCGAGCTAAATCTGATCTCCCTTCTCGCTACAGATTTATTATTAAATCCTGATAATCCGTCTCATAACGGGTCTGATACTCTTTGATGCATTCTACTCGATGTAAGTTTAGAGGTTTTTTTCGTAAGCTCTAGTGGAGGTAAATTTCCTCGTGATCAGCTTTCTTTGCTCTGATCAAGTCTCTGGATTTGTGGTCTTCATGCTTACGTACCAGAGATTGTGCTCATACGCAGACATGGCACGGACAAGGAAGACTGCAAAAATCGTTCGAGATGTGCCCACTCTACCAGCAGGAGAGCGTGATGCCGTCAACGATGTGTCAGAGGAGGAAAATCCAGATGTTTCGGATGTAAGTTTGAAACTCATCGCCACATGCCACTTTTCTGCGGCAACTGATTGTAATCCTGTCATTTTAGCTCGTATCGAGCTAAATATGCTATGTTTTTACCGTTATTTCCTGAACAATTTGGTACAATACTGAGCCGATAGCTTGTTTAGATTTAAGTTTAGCTCGAGTCGAGCTAACTTGTCATATGACCATACTGTGATCTGCAGGACACCATTCAGACCTATAGCACGCGACATCTGGAGGCCTTCCTCAAGCCACTTCAGGTTGACCCCTCGAGCCATCCCCTTGGATCCATTGCCTTGGACGTTGGTACATGGGGCAAGCTATGGTCTCCGAAGAAGAATTCAGTTCTTTTCTGGTCAATAAGACCCAAGGATTTTTCCGATTTCTACTTCTATCAACAGTTTGGGTCGCAGATGGTGTTTCATCCTCTCTGTCTGGATGCTGTGATTTCACTGGTGTCAGCGGAGGAGGGGCATCTTCTTGTTAACCTACGGGTTTCCGACTCGGAATATATATTTACCATCGTTTTCCCGCGTGGTGAGATCCGATTTGACTGGCATCACCTCCATGAATATCTGGCCGGGAAGATGGACTCGTGTGGGGTTGCTCATCTTGAGAGTAAGGTTCTTGGAAACATGTCGACTCCAAAAGCCTTCGAGAGAACCTACCAGTTGATGAGAACAATGATATTGAAAGGCGTGTCGGATTTCGACAGCTCCAAGGGGAAAGCACTATCGAGGAGGGGCGGTGCTCAAGCGTCACAGGAGAAGTCTACCTCAGAGACTGCTCGTTTGGGTTTGGCCACACTTAGAGCAAGTCCAACTGCTCAGAGTAACAAACGCTCGGGCACAGATGCCTGCAGTTTAGGCTCCAAGAGATCTAAGGGTAGTTTAGTTGGAAGCGCTCTGACATCGGTGCATCCTATTGTGAAGCCAACGGTCAGCGAGAAAGATATTGATTACGAAGAAGCCCGCAAGGCACTTAAGGACTTCTGGGAGAAATGCGAAGAGTGTTTTGTGTTTGGGAAGAACCATGTGGTGGAGGTTGACATCGATCTTTTGGAGCCGTCACAGGCGAAGTACATTGTCCGATCGCTGGAACCTGCTGGAATTGCACATTACAAGAATATCCTTTCGAACGCAGCCGACGTCGGATCCAGACAGTTCATTACCATTATGCCTAAGCTAGACAAGGCGCCTGCAAAGTGGGACTGGGCGACGCTTTCCCGTTCCTATAAGTTTCGAATAATTAACGGGCAACACCATGTTGAAGCTGCCAGAGAGTTGATCGAGCATAAGCAAGTTGACGAAGGTAAACTAATTGCGCTTAAGACGTGGAAGGCATACATTGTGTGGCATACGGACGCGTCCAAGATTATGGATGTCTCAATAATGACGAACAGGACAAACAATGCTGGGAAGTTCACTGCGTCTTGGGCGACGAATATCATGGGCGCTAGGAGTGTATGGATTGACTATGGGAGTCCTTCGAAGGCAAAGAAGCCCCGTGGTCGTGAATCGGCTGTGGATATTGCAAATCGGACTAGCTATGAGGTACGTCTTATTGTGGCATGGCATCACTTAATTCATTCGCGAATTCTGTTCTCGGGGAGGTCACTATTTGTATCTTTTGAGTATCAAGTGTGAACAAAGGGTATTTAAAAGTACCCTAAAAATTAAAATAAATTCTTACTATAATTAGTAATATTTCAAGAATATTCTCATTTTTATTCTTGTAATGAATTGTGAGCATCCTATATTAATGTAAATCATTTATAAAAATTATCTTCAAAGATTTATTTGTACCCTATCTTTGTTCGCACGTTGTTACGTAATATTTGGAAGTGACCTCCCCGAGATTCTGTTAGTACATTTAGCTCGAGTCGAGCTAAATTCTGCATGCTTGATTTATCTTTGTTGATTTAGCTCGAGTCAAGCTAAATTTTGCATCCGGAACCACGTACCTATGGATGTGCCATACTGCACTGACTCTCAACATTCTCATTTATTCAGGCTTTTTTCGGATGATATGGTGAAGAGGTTCGTCAGCATCAACACGAACGCGAAGGACAGAATTCTTAAACCGGCCGACCTTCGGAACGAGCTGGCCATTATCACAACTTCTGAAGAGGTCTACCAGTTGTGGGCGAGGTTCATCGTCGACTACGGAATGGGAGAGTTGATCGATCTCGATACTGAATTGAAATTCAACTAAGCTAAGGATTGGGAGGCCTCCTCAAAGAAATTTACTTTGGCTCGTGAATTCTTTAAGACAATGGGGCAGCTGGACGAGAAGGACTTGAAGATTATGGCGTTACATCTTCTGAACGAGACTCCTGGTTGAACATTGCCTTACCCGAAGGTGACCGTAAAGAAGCCCATGAGAAAGTACTTCCATTGTATGGCTGCCAAGCAGTGGGTTGAGAACCGGAAGAAGAAGAACACTGTGGCCAGGGAGTTGCACAATCTGAAGCCATCGCTCGGGTTGTTCGATGCCGACTGGAATTTTGACGTAGACAAGTGGAAGCAGTTGAAGAAGGATTACAATGTGTCTCGTCAGTCAATGACCATGCTTCTCTCCGTTCCACATGATTCCTTTTTTACCGCGTACCGCCAGAAGAAGACGAGGAACAAGAGTGTGGAAGAGATTTCCGAGTTCGCAGTAGGGTTCTTCAAGAAATTTTTGGATGTCAAAGGGTCATTCGAGTCGACCACTCCGGTACTTCACACTCGACTATTTGACTCCTCCCAATTTGAATTCGGCGCTTGGGATGGCGATTATGCTTGGTCCGACTCAAGGTGTAGCATTGGCATTATCGATCTACGCTGTGTTCCTGGAACTGGAAGTCAAGTGGATAATACTGATAATCCCTACTTCCGAGAGTTCCTTGATAAGTTCACGGAGTCGGTGTCGGACCCGAGTCTGCGCACGCCCAAAGTTTGGCTTTGGATAATCGAGAGTGTTGATCGGCATTGCTAAGCCCTGGTATACGCGAGCAAGTTAAAGGATGAGTATATTCACAAGGCTTCGAACTATATGCCATCCAATAACGAGCGCATGAATGGAATCTCGGAGGGTAAGGCGCTAGAGAAGCACGTGGTTCCCCTGCTCTTTCTTAAAAAGAAGGGAAGCACCTCTTACGAAATTGCCAATGGCGTTCCCTCAACTTTCTATGCACCCGATTTGTCCCTCTACACCAAGGCTGTTATGTACAGGGAGCACGACTGTAGCATTAGGACATCGGAGCTGCGTTTGGAATTCTACTGTCGAGTTTTGAAGATGTTCTCTTCTCCCGGCGACAAGTTTATTTCGCTCATGGTGGGCTCCAAGCCCATGCTGGCTGGAATTGTACGTAATCCTTATGCCCTTCTACGTGAGCTCACGTTTAGCTCGACTCGAGTTAAAACTACATCACATGTTGGATATGAATACCTCTTGCTGATATGCACTTGTCATGATCCTCATCTATCTGTGATTGATATTTAGCTCGAGTCGAGCTAAACCATGGATTGCAATCTCATGACGGATTTTGATGGTGTTTTATATCGGTAATATGGTTCTTCTTCTGACATTTTGCTTTACCTTGTTCCGCAGATGTGTCAGGTCTAGACCCATGTCGTTCTGAACGCCAGCGAGGCTGAGACGTACGTGAGAATGGCTCACAACTACCGGGACTTGGATTACAATGAATTTGCCGTGGCCGCGTATGTTAATAGTGATGCCAATCCAGGGCCCAAGGGTCCTGTTGACAAGGCAGCGGGAGTGAAGGGAAAGGCCAAAGCCACGGGTAAGGGAAAGAGGAAGAAGGGGGGTGAGGCTTCGCGTAGGATGCCCTCTAGTCGGCCGATTGACGAAAACGATTCAACATCTATCTCGGAGGACGAGATCGCTTCTCATGCTGGCCCTTTGACGCCGAAGGCATTGATGATTTCTCCGGAGGCCTCTGAGTCCGGTTGGCGTCTTGCACGTTGTCTTGATGGGCCGGTCATCGACTTCTCAGGCGTGGCAATTCCTTCTGATAGTCGTTCCCTGCTCGTGGTCGTGTTGTCTCAATATTTCAAGGTTCGGGAGTTGGTGGGTCTTCTTCTGCCCCGAGAGGTGGTCACGGTCGCGCACGGGGTCCGGGAGGGGCTGGGTTTGGGCGGGCGTCTTCATTGTCGCCAGGTGATGGCCGTGATCAGTCCACAACCGTGGCCGGGCCTGGAGCACCCGCGGTCCATAGATCTCTTTTGGCCAATTATGCCGAGTGTGACTCCGTGGGCGACGAGGACGGTCATGTTCAGGAGCTGCAACGCAAATGTCGGCAGGACAGGGCTTGTATTGATTTAGCTCGAGTCGAGCTAAACGATGCTTCGGATAGGCTCGTTGGTGCTGCGGCGGTTGAGCCAGTGGTGGTGGACGATTCGTCTGCCGATTCCGATAGCAGTGATGATTCTGAATCCCGTGGGGAGCTTTGAATGAAGCATGTTCACGATGGAACTGGGTCGGCGATACTTGAAATTGACAGTGATGATGATGTTCAACCGGGTCAAGAGCGCTTGCCTCGAGAGGATGGTACATCTGATAGTGGCGACGAATCCGACGACGAGGTGCACGATGGGGATGGCGTCAATGATTACGTCAATCCCGAGCCTATGAATGTCGAGCATGAAAGTGACATTGCGCCATTGTCCCCGCCGGCTAATTTGAATGATTTGGCGGTCCCTGTGCCTTTCCAGTCGATTGCAAACGTTCGGCCACTGAATCAAGATTCTGGCAACATGTTGAAGGGCAAGTACGATGCCTGGTACGTGAAGGGCGTATGGAAGCCTGACGAAGCACTTGAGGATAATGTTGAGACCAGGTTCTACGACTTCACAGAGGAGCTGAACTCTCCCGTACCGGACCAGGTGGATCTTCTTGAATGTCCACTGGGTCCCCAAGAGCTTGATGAGCCATCACAGCCCAGAGTAAAGATTGAGTGCAGATCCGAGACTATGTCCAAGGATCACATGCGGGAGAGGAAGCGAAAGGAGAAAGAAGAGAAGAGGGCCCTCAAAGCATTTAACAGGGAGAATGAGCTTGCGATTGAGCGGATGGCGAGAGAGAAGCTAGAGGCAGAGCGAGAGAATCAAAAGAAGGCTGATATTGCTTCTCAGGTTGATCGCCATGTGAGATTGGAAGCAATGGTTTTGGAGAATCAGAAGGCTAGTCAGGAGTCCATTAGCAACATGAGTACGATGCTTACACAGGTTTGCCAGATTATTATGTCTCAGTCGCCATTGCCACTCCCAATTGCCTCATTTAATCCTGATCAGCCCTGCCTTCCAATCTGTGGAGCTTCCGCTGATGTTGTAGGGGCGACTACACCTGGGTTCCCTATCCCACTTGACGGAAGTTTGTCGTCGATCCCACCAGTCCCGAGTGCGCCTGCGTTTCTTCTGCGTGACAAACAGTCACCATCGGATGGTTTGGCCCATTGGCGCGATGTTTTTAGGCATGTTTTTCGCCCCCAATCTTGGTCGCTCCCGCAGTTGATACTGAGAAGGCGGATCTTCTTGGTTTCGAGGACTTCCAACCCAACCAGTGCCAGGTGGAGGTGAGGGAGTCGTCGGCTGTTCAAAGAGACGCTGATTCTGGAGAGGAGGTCGGTCTGTCCGCAGCACGAGAGGGCGAGTTTCTTCTTGACACGCCTGACCACCAAATCGATGAGGTCGACTACGAAGTCAGTGAACACTCAGCGGCGCATGAGGTTGACGGGGATTGTCTTGCATCTGCCACCCCGATTGCTGGGCAAGAGAGGGAGGACTGCGTCCAAGACACGGCTGTGGAGGCGACTGATGGACTGGAGGAGACGGCGGATGATACTACCAGAGGCAGCCCTTCGGAGTCAACCGATGTGGAGACGACGAAGACTTCAGGGACTCTATCATCCAGCTTACCGGTTTGGTCCATTATTCTCTACATGTTTCGATTCACGCTGATGGCTGTTGACGGCAGTTCGTCTGCTGTTCCGGTATGCTATTTGTTTGTTTCGTGTAGTTATCTTATGCCGGTCCTCCTTGTTTTTCAGGAGTCTGGCAGTGGTGGAGGCGAGTAGGTCGTGGAGTTGTCTTCCTTATTGGATGTTGTGCCTCAATTTGTATATTGTACTTAGAGACACATCATTCAATAAATGGAGACCTTTTTGTTGGAAAGACTTATGTTGTCGTGTGCGTCCGGGTCCATCACATCACAGGGCCCTAAACTTCGTCGTTTTCTATCAGGCCACCTCGTTGAATACGTTTTTCCGTCCGGTTGCTTCGAAATTGTCGTAACACGTGATACCGGATACTCCCTTCCAACGCACTTTTTCGTATTAAGAATGCTCGTAAAGGTGATTTCCAAGTTATCGTTCCGCGGAGATTCTGTGAAGTGGAAAGCTTCCAGAGACTGCCCCGGATTGGTGACCGATCCCTTCCGGTCACCAATTAATTCCCTTTTTCCTTACTAAAACCGGATCTTCTCTACTGGCTGATCCGGATACGTCTAGATCCGGTTTCTGCCCGGGTTGTAAACTTTAACCAACCTGACCCTATCCGATCTATCCCAACTACTTAACCTGGTTTAGTTAGGCTCTGTTTTCCCTTGGAGGGTTCTCCATTTGCATTTTTAAGGATGCTGGATTTAAAGTCACACCCTCCCCTACTATTTTACGTGACAGGGACTCACTACTCCCTACTCATCTCAACTCAACTCCCTGATCCGGGTACTTTCCGTATTGCTCTTCAGCTATAGATTTATCCCCAAACCCACAGCCGGTCACTTAAGAGCAACCCGGTTTTCCCCCTATCTCCAAAATATTGCAATTACAGGATCAACCCGGAACTGGTACGGTGAACCGTCGAAACAGTTCACGGCCACGGTAAACTCTTACCGTGGCATTTTGCGATAATTTTGTAATCGCAATTGTTTAATAGCAGTAAAATAGCTGCATAGTTATTTTGATAGAATTGCTAATCATTTTTGTGGGAATTTTAGTGCCCCGGTGAGTTTTTAATAATTTGTGGGAATTTTGGCAAAGTTTTGCATTCTGACGGGTTAACCGTGGATTTTCACGCAAATTGCGTGTTTAGCAATTAGCATTATAGAATTTGCCATTGTGGGAACGGAAAGATGGGACTTTGTGGTGTGAACTCTAGTCCTATTTTTACCACCTAAAAAGGCACTAGGGAGTGATAGTGTAGAATTTAGGAGTGGTGGTATAGAATTTAGGAGTTGTAGTGAAAAAGGTAGGAAGTGGTAGTGTGAAAAGGGTTTTTGGATGAGTTCTAGTTGGATGAAGTGCAACGGATGGAGGGGGGGCAAAACCCTTGGGTTGAAGCCCAAGGGCGATGATTCTCTCTCTCTCCCTTCTCTCCTCTCTCTCCCTTCTCTCCTCTCTCTCCCTTCTCTCCCTCGAACCACATAGTGATAGGTTGATTTTCTTTTCAAGATAGATTCTAGAAAAAAGATAGTTAAGTCGTGAAAATTGGAGGGGTTGTAGATCGTAAAGTAAGCTTTCCAAAAAGCTAAAGTGCGAATGAATTGGAGCAAGGACAAAGGAGAAGCGGCCGTTTTAGTGCGAGGAGGTCAGCTGCCGGCTCCGAAAGAGACATTCAACTTCAACAGACGATTTCAAACGATTGGTGAGGATCAAGGAGCTCAATTTTGGAGTGAAGATAGATCCAGGCGTCAGCTTTCCAAGGACATATCACACGAAAGAATTGGCGTTGAGAAGAAGGGGAGGCGGCCGATTTAGTGCGAGGAGGTCAGCTGCCGGCTCCGAACGAGACATCCAACTTCAACGGACGATTTCAAGCGATTGGTGAGGATCAGGGAGCTGAATTTTGGAGTGAAGATAGATCCAGGCGTCAGCTTTCCAAGGACATATCACACGAAAAATTGGAGTTGAGACAAGGGAGCAACGGCCGCAAAGGTGAAAGGAGGTACTGCTGCCCCTCCGTGTGATAATACGGAGGGTGCACAGGGTGATAATAGAGAGGGAGGTTTAACTACTCCCACCTTCCTCCAATTTTGCATGACATTGATAGGAATTGAGACTCTAGTCTTAGTAAGATTCATAGAACTTATAAATATTGGAAATAGTGATTTGTATTGCTCCTTTGATTGGTGCTGTGGTTAAATGGTGTGCCATTATGTTGGTCTTGACCTTTGGGTATTTCCATTCACTGGTGTAGAATCGTTGTAAGGTGAGTAGGAAGCGTTGCCAAAATTGTACCGGATTCCTTTTGCTTCATTGATTTTAGGTCAATTGTATCAATTAGGGTTGAAGTGCTCATGAGTTCGTGAAGTTGTGGCAATTCAACTTGCTATTGGAGTATTTTAGTACCTAGATTGATTGTCTTAAGTATATTATTGCTTAGTGCAATTTTTGAGCTCATTCATGGATTCTACATAGTGCTGTCATTTTTTGTGAGGGTGCAAATGCACCTCACTCAATCATTTTTTCACCTCAAATTAATCTAATTTTCAGTAGTTTAGTACTCTATGGAAATTTGAGGGGAAAAATTGGAGAATTTAGCACTTTTAGACCAACTTTGAGATAGAATGGTGTGCTGCCATTTAAGAGAAAGGACAATTCCTCTCCATTTAATCAATTCTATTGCCAATATTAATCCCAATTTGGGATACATAGTACCCATGGAAAATTGGCATGGATTGGATGCAAGTTAGCTTTTTTTTTGTGTTTGAATTCCATACCATTGTTGCGCTGCCATTTAAGGTGAGGGTGCAATTTCCCCTCACTTGTCCAATTAAATTCTCAAATTAAACTCCAATTGGAGTACGTGGTACCCATGGGAAAAAACATGAGAATGGGTACAACTTTGGCCCACCTAGAGTAATCCCTAGACTATAGATTGTGCTGCCATTACCAATTGGTAGTGGGATTCCATTCCATTGACCCTTTGAAGTGCTCCATTAGCCCCTAGTTATTAGGGTTATGATTATATGAGGTTGTTAGCAGATTTCTACCTTGTATGGTACTTTTGGAACCCGAATTGGCCCCACATTGTATGCTGCCCTTTTGTGTATACATTTATTTTGATTCTAGCATGAATTTTGTCACCGTGATGTTTTGTTGATTCATCTCACCTTCACCTAGCTAGAGGAGTCCATTACTTGGAAAGATTATGTACCCCCACCCCTCGGCCGGCTATGTGATACCTTGACCAATTAATGCGGTCCAAAGTACTCACAGGTACCTCAACCGGACTACCCGTCCACGAGTTCTAAGAGAACCGGAGTACCCCCTCCTCCTCACTCAGCCACTAAACCGGATTATCCCCTGCCACTCTTTTCTCTTCCAAATACTACAACGACTTGCTAACTGGGATAGACAATACCCGGGGTGTCCGGAAGGGATGGAATTACTCACGGCAGTTTTATTCTGGCTTTCCTGTGTCCTGCCATCACAAGTTCAACCCAGTTGCTGGTACCTCTACCGGACTACCCGTCCAGGAGTTCTGAGAGAACCGGAGTACCCCCTCCTGCTCCCCCAACCACTAAACCGGATTATCTCCTGCAGCTGGACCCGGAATACATCATACTTAAACGGTCCTAGTTCTTCCAATTCTTCTACCCGGTCTCTTAACTAACTATGACACCAGATCCCGACCAATCCATCCGCTTACCAAGGGACTAATTGAGTCACTGTTCAGGGCAACAACACGAGCAAACACACATACACACACACCACACAAGCGAAGTGAAGAATATGCGTCCCTACTCATTAACACGGAACAATGATACACAAAAAGACCCCAAGAATGACGAGCATCCTTGGATAAAAAGCTCACCCCCAAACGCCCAGATCCGGGAAATCCGCAGATCCGGAGATCCCGGGATCCGGAAATTCAGGGAGCTCCTCACCGTTCAAATTCTATCCTAAGCCGTCACTAGCATTAATTCCTACAAGCTTGACATACCAAGTCTCCTACTCTACCTACTCAAAAAGATCCATCTCAAGCGGTCAGATCCGCTAAATCCGGACCACCGTGTGTCCTGGGTGGCGGCGCCGAAATCTTCATTGGCTGTCCCTCCGGGTCTTCCGGGTCCTCCATCCTGCTCGGAATAGCTGGCTCCACCGCTGGCTCTCCTCGCTCCACGTGTTGCTCCTTGGTTGGTTCAACCCGGGTTGATCCTCCCCGTTGACCGTCTAGGTGACCCTCTGGCCCACCCTCTTCACTGCCCGGTTGAATGCCCATCGCACCCATGGACGCCTCTAAATTTGGGAAGTCCAAGGGGCTGACTCCTCCGGGCTTTACCGTGTGGACCGGCTCCACATCCAGCACGGGTCCGGGAGTGTGCTCCGGTGCTGGACTCCCTGTCCTCCCCACCCGGGTCAACACTCCTGTTTGGGGTGTCCCTGTCGAACCCCCAACAACACCCTGCACTGGCCCTCCGGGTCTCACCTCCTCACTCCGGATGTTAGCCTCCTTCTCTTCCGGTTCTGAAGTGGAAGGACTAACTCCCACTATTTGATTTGCCAATGACCGGAACTCCACCAATGCCTCCTCTACCTTGTTCGAGTAGTCCCGGACCACGTTCTTCATCGGGGCAGCTCCCTCCAACCCTGGTTCGGTGATCTTCTGATCATACAACCGGGCTTTCACCTGTGCCTCACCGTCCGGTTGAAACAGCTGTACCACCCTCGTGAGGCACTGCCGGTTAGTCTCCTCCAGATCCCGGATGGTTTTCCTTTGCCTTTGAATATGCTGATCCGCCTTCCCGAGCTGGTCCTCCATCTGCCTGGTGTACTCCGTCCTCCGGCGCATCTGCTCCTTCTGTTCCAACACAATGATGGCCGCCTCATTTAGCTTCCTGTCGCTCCGGTGGACCCTCTGTTCGAGCTTCCGGATCAACCCCGGGTACTCCGTCACGTCCCTGTTCCAGAGGAGATCCCCTACTTCCCTTAGCTCATCAAATAGGGGTTGGAACTTCTCCCCCACCAAATCCAAGGCTACCCGGGTTGCCAGGAGAATATCCCCTACCGCGAGTGGGGGCTCCCTCTCTTCTCTGGATGGTCCTGCTTCCCGGCCCGGCTCCTCTCTCTCGACCAGTTCCTGTTCCATATCTTCCCCTCCTTTGGGTGCTTCCTCGTTGCCCTCTCCACCGGTTGCTTCCTCATCGCCCTTTCCACCAGGTGGCTCCTCAAAATTAACTCTCCGGTTGTTCACGGGAGTAGTCTTCCTCCGGGCCGGATTGTTCTTTTTGTGAGGAGGGATCTCCTGGATTGTCCGGATCCTCCTCCCCGTCGGAATTGAGGATCAACTTCCTCTTCCGGTCCTTCTGCTCCGGGGATGGCCTCTGGGATGGAGTCCTCTCCTCCGGTTGAGATCCTGCTGCCTGCTCCTGTCTTTTCCCATCACTCACTCTCCCAAACAATCCCAAGCACCCAATGGTTTTGAGGTCCTTGATTTGCTCGTCGAAGTCGCCCGCATGCATCGGAATCCCCGGGAGTATCCGCTTCTCCGGAATCTTGGCTCCGCCCTCGAGCGACATCGCTACTGCGTCCGGATATGTTTCTGTACCCCTCTGGAAGTGGCGCGTCTCTTTCCCGGGGTGCTCTCTCTCTCTCTTGCGTAATGTGCGCCTGAACTCCTGGAGTTCTCTCTTCTCTCTCTCTGGATGTGCACGCACTCCTTTCCGTAATCTGCGCCTAATTTCCTCGCGCTCGCTCTCCCGTAAGTTGCGCCTAAATTCCCGGTGCGCACTCTCCGGATGTTCGTCCGTCTCTAGCTCCGACCTCGCACTAACTGTTCTTCCGGAGCGCTCAATTTCCCTTACTCCCGGACTCTCTCTCTCTTCCACTGCCGGTCGCTCACTGTTTTCACTCTCCGGACACGCAACACAAACCCTATCACTATCCGGAAACACAAATGTGTGTGCGCGAGGGGGGGTGGAGGAATCAGGGAGGAATGAATGGTAAACTGCCCAATTTAAGGTGGCCCAATTCAATTCCCGGATCGAGGCCGGGTCCGTCCGAGGCCCGTCCTCCGATCGCTGTTTCTCCGTCCGGATCCCCATCCGACCTGCCGCCATCGTTAATTCCGTAACAAACAATTAAGAGTGCACGAGAGCGCCAGTTTCTCCTAGGCAATAAAAGGGCCATCATGGACACTACTTCTCCTATTTATGACCGTCTAGGCTACCCTATACTGCCCTAAAAAACCCTAACTGCCCGGTTTGGACTAAAACGGGATTTGACAGAAATCCCCCATCGACGACCTCGTGTTGCGAGGGGATGTCGTTGTCCAGTTGTTTTCAATCAGTGCTGGCAGTCCATTGCATGCTTCAGCATTTTGCAAGGTAATACTTCTTTGTTTTAATACTATTTGCTTTTGTCACTGGTTTTCTCGCTGCAGGCAAGACAATTCGAACAACTTATAACGCGTATTTCGCCCAGTCTAATTAGATCCAAGCCCAAGTGGTTGAATGTGGTGTTGGAGTTGAATGGGGTCCTCTGTCACAGTGTCCCAATGTCTGAGGCCCCCGCAGATATCCTTCAATTTCCAGACCGATTCCCCCCAGTGATTTCCTCCACGGTGCCGACCTTAGTGGCCGGTACAGTCGTCTACTGTCGTCCTGGGCTTATCGGGTTGCTTCGGTTTTTATCACTTTTCACCCATATCCATGTTTGGAGTACAGCGCATCGGAAGGTTGTGGCCGGTCTATGCTCCTTCTTGTTCACTGAGACTAAGACGACCCTTCAAGTCGTCTTGGCTTCTAACCAGTGCGATAATGTGTACTTGAAAAATTACACGAAGGCCATGTACCCCGGCACGAACGATCCCATCCTCCTAAAATACCCGCGGCGCCGTCTTTACCATAGGAAGGGTGTTAATTTCAATGACCGTAATCTGCTTATTATCGACAGCCGTCGTGAGAGTTGCTGTATGGTGCCTATGGAGAACACTATTTTTCTGGACCCTTGGAATCATTCACATCCGGAGGCATCAAAAGATTTGTACTTATGCAAGAAGTTATGCGAGTTGATTCTTTCCGTGCATTTGATGGTCCCGATTGGTTGCATGAGACAATGCTTAGCCGTCGACCTTCGCATAATGACTTGTCTAAGGACTCGGACTTTTATAAGTTCTTGAGCCGTCATCTTTTGTGTTCTTGGAATAAGGAGCTGATCAACGGAAAGAAATTGCCGTAGTTACTTTAATTTTTTGAAGTTATGTATCACTTAATATTGATGATTTGTCAATTGTGTTGTTGTTGAATATGAACACAGTTTCTAAAATGTTTGGTGTATTCGCCCTCGAATCCTCGATACACATGTTTTTCGTCACCGGCTCAGTTTGTGGATATGGTGTCTATATTATTCAGGTTGCTTGTGTTGGACGTCTGCTGCCTTTTGCTCCCAAAGCAGCTTGCGATGCCAATCCTGAAATCAGTCCCTCTACGATGTCCGATCCCTCCTTCACAAGTGGGGACTCGAGAACTTTCTCGAAGAGGAGGCGGGGCTGGTTGATCCTCCCTGCTCCGGACGACGCGTCGGCTGTGGATTACACCAAGGAGGACACTCAGGATAGGGAAGATGACGAGGATGGTGTGGTGGACAGTCCTGCGCTTTGACATTTGCAGGCGACGGGAAGTCCCCCTTCTCCAGCGCTTGGAGCAGTGGCAGAGCTCAATGGTGTTCCGCCCGTCATACCTCTTCCGCACAAATTACTGGATGATAAAGCAACCCGTTTGCCGTTGAACTCAGAGGTAGTCGATGGTGATGATCCCTTTCGGCACTCGATGGTCGACGTCAGTGCTGATTTAGCTCAAGTCGAGCTAAATGGAACTGGGGCAATGACAATCGCTGGTGTCACTATGTCTTCAGGGGCATACACTAGACTTGAACCAACAATGTCATTGTCTGTGAGTCATCGTCTGCATCGGCGGTCTGCTCTGAAGCGCTATAGATGTCGTAACACGTGGTATCGGATACTCCCCTCAAGCGCACTTTTTCGTATTAAGAATGCTCGTAAAGGTGATTTCCGGGTTATCATTCCGCGGAGATTCTATGAAGTGGGAAGTTTCCGGAAACTGCCCTGGATTAGTCACTGATCTCTTCCGGCCACCAATTAATTCCCTTTTTCCTTACTAAAACCGGATCTTCCCTATTGACTGATCCAACTATGTCTAGATCCGGTTTCTGTCCGAGTTAGAAACTTAACCAACCTGACTCTATCCGGTCCACTGAATCCGGTTTAGTTTAGCCTCTGTTTTCCCTCCGAGGGTTCTCCATTTGCATTTTTAAGGGTGCTGGATTTAAAGTCACACCCTCCCCTACTGTTTTACGTGACCCGGGATTCACTACTTCTTACTTGTCCCAACTCAACTCCCTGACCTAGGTACTTTCCGTATTGCTCTTCAACTATGGATTTATCCCAAACCCACAGGCGGTCACTCAAGCGCAACCCGGTTTTCCCCTTATCTCCGAAATATTGCAATTAGAGGATCAATCCGGGTGCTAGCACCTCTACCGAACTACCCGTCCAGGAGTTCTGAGAGAACCGGATTATCCCCCTCCTGCTCACTCAGCTAACAACCCGGATTATCTCCTGTAACTTTCTTCTCTCAAAATACTACAACGGCTCGCTAACCGGAATAGACAGTACCCGGGGTGTCCGGAAGAGATGGAATTTCTCATGACCCGTTTTACTCTGGCTTTCCTGTGTCCTGCAATCACAAGTTCAACCCGGATGTTGGCACCTCTACCGAACTACCCGTCCAGGAGTTCTGAGAGAACTAGAGTCCCCCCTCCTGCTCACTCAGCCACTTACCCGGTTTATCTCCTACAATCGGACACAAAAAACAACATATTCAACCGGACCTAGTTCTTCCAATTTGTCTACCCGGTCTTTTAACTGACTTTTGCACCAGAGCCCAGCTAATCTACCCGGTTACGAAGGAACTAATTGAGTCACTGTCTCGAGCAACAACACAAGCAAACACACACACACATATGCACATACACACACACACGGTTTGTGGAAAGAACATGTGTCTCTACTCATTCTCACGGAACAGTGATGCACAAAAAAGACCCCAAGAATGACAAGCATCTTGGGATAAGAAGCCAACCCCAAACGCCCAGATCCGGGAAATCCGCAGATCCTACATTCCCGGGATCCGGAAATCCGGGGAGCTTTCCCCACGGTTCCACATCTATCCTAAGCCGCTACTAGCATTAATTGCAAATCCTAAAAACTTTACACACGAAATCTTCTACTCTACCTACTCAAAAAGGACCTACTCCATGCGGTCAGATCCACTAGATCCGGACCACTAATCCCGGACCCCCGGATTCTCTCTTTCTTCAACTGGCGGTCGCTCACTGCTTTCACCCTCGGAACGTGCAATGCAAACCCTATCACTATCCGGAAATACAAATGCGTGTGTGCGAGGAGGGCTGGAGGAACCGCGGAGGAATGAATAGTGAGCCGCCCAATTTAAGGTGGCCCAATTCAAATCCCGGATCGTGGCCGGCTCCGTCTGGGGCCCGTCCTCCGATAGCTGGTTCTCCATCCGGTTTCCGATCTGGTTTGCCGCCATCCTTAGTTCCGTAGCGAACACTTAAGTCCGCACGAGAGCGCCACTTTCTCCCAGTAAATAAAAAGGCCATCATGAACACTACTTCTCCCATTTATGGCGGTTGGGGCTACCCTTTACTGCCCTAAAAACCCTAACTGCCCGTTTCTGAATTAAACGAGGTTTGATATTACCCCTTTTTCAAATGTGAGCGTCCCCGCGAACAACGGTTGTGTAAGGATTACACCAAGGAAACATCTCTCCCTGGTTATTCGCTTACAGGTCCGGAATCCTCGTCAGACCCTGATTCTATGTCGGATCTGAGATCCACGTCAGATCCGGATTCTGGATGGTATTTCTTGACTTGGAAGCCATTTACCCGAGTATCCATCCATTTTCCCTCTAAATCTTGTAATTGGAGTGACCCGTTGTAGAAAACCTCCGTGACTCTGTAAGGCCCTAACCAACGAGTATGCAACTTACCCGGAAACTCCTTATGGCGACTGTCGTATAATAACACCAGTCCTCCGTTCCGGATCCCATGGTCCTCCGGTAGCTTCCTATTAAAGGTCTCTTCCCGTTTGGCCTGAATCCGACGATTTCTCTCGAGTGCTTTGGCCCTTCTTTCTTCCAAATCCTCAAGGGCGAGCAACCGGAGTGCAGGATCTTCTACCTGGGTTCCCAACCGGGCTGCCATAATCCGGTAGGTCTCCATTGTTAGTTCAATCCCGTGCACTGCTTTTTGCCCAAAAACTAAAAAGTATGGCGTTTTTCCGGTTGTCGTCTTCTCAGAAGTGTTGTAGGCATGAATGGTCGATGCTTGTTTCTGGTCCCAGTCCGTTTTGTGCGCGGAAACCATCTTGTTCAAAATCTTCCCTACAATTCCGTTTGATCTTTCCGTAAGACCATTTGATTTCAAGTTGTAGGGTGTGATTTTTCTGTGCTTAATGGCGTACTTGGTCGTGATATCCACTATGATATCATTCAGAAAGGGCTTTCCCCGGACGCTCACCAGCTCCAAAGGATATCCGAAACGCTTCATAATTTCTTCAAATAGAAATTCGGCTGCAGTCCGGGCGTCATTCTTCCGGGTCGCCCAGGCCTCCACCCACTTGGTTGCATAATCTGTGGCCAAGATGATGTACCTCTTCCTTCCGGAACTGATTGGCATGATTGGTCCTACAAAATCAATGCCCCACTTAACAAAAGGGGCCAATGGTACAATGGGAGTTGGTCGCCAATGATTCCGGAACCTGGGCGCTGCGGTTCTCTGGCACTGGTCACATCTCTGGATGAACTTCCGCACATCCCGGATGATAAAGGGCCACCAGTACCCGGCACTTTTAATCCGGTTTACCGTAGTCATGGTGGCTAAGTGTCCTCCGGAATTGCCAACGTGAAGGGCTTGCATCACTCCCTTCCGTTCACCCGCTTCGAGACAACGCCTGATATTATCGTCCGTCCCCATCCGGAACAAGACTCCGGAAACCATTGTAAAAGGGGCCGCTCGGTGTTGAAACACACTCTTCTCTTCCCTGGTCATTCCTTCCGGATACTTCCTTGTTGTCAGATATTCAATGACATCCTTGAACTCGGACGGTGGCTCATTTCCTACTTGAAACATCCCCACTTCCGGAAGTATCCTCTGTTCCGGGAACTCGTCCGGGAAGGTAGAGGAAATGTCTTCAACTGCCGCTAATCCCCGCATCCGGAAAAGGTAATCCGCATTCGAATTAGTCTTTCCGGATTTCACCACCACCTCGTAGTTAAACTCTTGCAGCAATAGTATCCACCGGGCGATTCTCCCGGAAAGATCCGGTTTATTTACAAGGTATTTCAAGGAATCATGATCCGTATGAAAAATTACCTTATACCCGAGCAAATAATGCCGGAACTTCTTGCAAGAATACACCACTGCTAGAGCTTCCCTCTCCGTGGTGGTGTAATTGCGCTTCGCAGAACTCATCTGCCGGCTCGCATAGTAAACCGGATTCTCCCTCTGCTGGTCATCGTATTGCCATAGGATAGCTCCCAGGCACCATCCGGATGCGTCGATGGTTACGTGGAATTCCTTTGTCCAAACCGGAGGAGACAGAATTGGTGCACACACTAACTGTTTCTTCAGGTCTTCAAATGTCGCTTGTCTCTCGGCCGTCCACAAGAATTCCTCCGCCTTCTTTAGTAATTCGGTTAGCAGTATTGCTCTCCGGGCGTAACCGTCAATGAATCTCCGGTAGTATCCTACACAGCCCAAAAATCCTCTGACCTCTTGGACATTCCGCGGAGCCAATAGAGCGAGAATCACAATTATTTTATCAATATCGACCTATAGCCCCTTCCCACTGACTACATGGCCCAACAGCAATTTGGATTCCATTCCAAAGAAGCACTTTCCGGGATGTAATTTTAAGTTAGTTTCCCGGCATCTTTGGAATGTCTTCCGGAGATGCTCCAGACGCTCTTTCCGTTTTCCAAATACAGCAAAGTCATCAATAAAGACTTCTAGAAAATGACGTAGGAAGTCTTTAAAGATGTCCATCATTAGTCGTTGGAAAGTTCCCGGGGCATTACATAGCCCAAAGGGCATCCGGTTGAAGGCGAATGTTCCCCACTCCGTTGTGAACGTCGTCTTCAGTTGGTCGTTCTCCCGGATAGACACTTGGTTGTACCCGGAAAACCCGTCCAAGAAACTGTACAACTCTTGTCCTGCCACGTGATCCAAGATGATATCCGTGAAGGGTAGTGGAAAGTAATCTTTCTTCGTGGCCGCATTGAGTTTCCGGAAGTCCTGGCAGACCCGGATCTTCACCTTCCCGACTGCTCCGGTTTTCTTGGGCACCACCACTATTAGTGAGACCCACTCCGAGTTATTAACCGGGTAGATGAATCCAGCCTCCAGCAACCGGTCAATCTCCTCTTTCACCATCAGGGAATACCTCGGGTTGAGCCGGTACTGCCTTTGCCTAACAGGGGTGGCTCCTTCCACCAAATCTATCTGATGTTCACCCAACTCGCGTGGAATTCCCCTCAAATCATTGGGGGCCCAAGCAAACACATCCGCGTAACTGGCTAGCAGCAATCCATACTCTTTCTTCTCTTCCGGACTGATGGTTTTCCCTATGAAAAACTTCTTTCCGGTCTCCACTTCGAACTCCTCAAAGTCCTTAGGAGAGACCATTCCCTTCAACTTTTCCGGTTCTTGCTCTTCCGGGTACATACGTGCCTGGGTCCACGACACCGGATCTGACCCCGTCCTCCGGGATGGCCGTCTAACCGGATCAGAGATTTGTCGTCTCACCCACTTCTCAGAGAGGGATACGCAAGATTCTCCCAAGGAGCGATCCTCCGCCTCCGGAATGCCCGCCTAGTTTGTTTCCAGAACGACAGCAGCACCCTCTTCCTCGACTCCAACCGGAAATTCAAAATCCTTCTCTACCAGACTAGTAAATTCCTCCACGAGGTAACTTGTCTGCCCATCCGAGTCTTCCGGATCTGACCAGTCTGTGGTGTAGCCATCCCTCTCACTAGTCTGTCCCTCGTGTGTGAGATAGCGCCAAGGAATCCGGAACAGGGGTGTGCCCACCCGGAACTCCTTCTCTCCCCACTCCACCACAACTTTAGCCTGATACAACCAGGGCCATCCAAGTAGCATCCGGAAGGGTCTCCCGGCTTCCACTCGGATGATCACATAGTTAAGTAGATAGGTGTGGACACCAATCCGGGACGGTACTTGGGAAAGTAATCCCACTAGTACTACCCGGGACTGATTTGCCATCCGGAGAACGAATTTGGTGTCCTCTAGTGAGGTGTATCCTAAATCGAAAGCCGTATCCTCCAACATGAGGTTGACTCTGGATCCTCCGTCTACCGGGACATGATGGACACTACACCCGTCCACTTCCACTGTGATTTCCGGAGCACCAAAATCTTCAACTTGGGCGAAGTTCACAGCTACTCCCAGAAGCTTGTACCTCTTCTTCCGTCGTTGAATCCAAGCCTCCCGGATCACTTTTTGGTAGTTGGCATTATCGTGCAGAAGCTGTCCAATAGTCACATTGGCCTTCTGATCCTTGATGTCCTGTAAAATGTCGTATTCATCCACCCGGATTCTAGAATCCGATTGGAGAATAACCGGTTGGTTATCAAATCGGACCCTCCGGGGAATTTAGACTTCTTCCGGATTCACCAACTGTTCCCTAACCTCTTCACTAATATCCCTATCCAATCTACTGGGTCCTATCCCTTTTTCTAATTCTGACAGGGGTACGGATTCCACAGGGATCCGGACGGTCGGTTGCGCGTCACTTTCCGTATCTGGTTCCTTGCGGACTCTCCTATTACCTTTGTTACCTTTCTTCCTACGCCTAGAACTAGTACTAACCTTTTCCTTAGTGGAACTACGGGTCGCAACTGTGTTCACCGTAGTCTCCTCTTCCGGTAGTTCCACCTCACATCGTCATTTCTCCGGGTCCTCTACTCCGGCCGTATGGCCATAATTAAGTCCGGTTTGCTCCCTAGGTGGTACATCTACCGTTTTGAACAACACTCGTACCTGAGGTGGTTCTGGGCACAAAGTTGCCGGATGTCCGTACTTCCCACAATTCTGGCATGGAAGCTGCAACATCCCACCCTGTTGTGAGGGTATCATGCAACTGTTGGCATAATGTCCGGGTCCTCCGCACTTGTAACAGTAGATGACCCTCTCCGTATACCCGATTGTCTTAATTCCCGAATTCGCGCTTGATCCTGAGCCCGGAAAATTCCTAGGAGGTACGTTTGAAGGCCTTATTCGTTAAAATGAGACAAGCTAAAGTCTCATTTTAATTCACTTGTATATTTAGAATATAAAAGGGTTCATTAAATTGAGACACTTCAATAAATTGAGACTTTGAAATGCCAAAATAGATGTGAAATTATTTTTCTATCACTTTAAAAAGTAGGATGAACCCATAACTGACATTTGAATGACTCCATTTCATAAATAATATACAAATTAAATAAACCAAGATGTCATCAATTCAAACATTTCATCAAATTGAGAGTTCCATGTGTCACTGATAAATTTGCAGGTTGTTCATACCCAATCTCAACACGTAAAACATCTTTATCAAAGACATTTCAAATGAATACAGTAAACGACGAACAAAAGAAACCAATAAGAAAAATTGAAATATACTATTAATAGAAATGAATATCCGTTACATTGCCAGACTATTCTAATAAAATTCACAAAGTATAGTTTTGCGAATATCGCAAAACAAGTCAATGCAAAGTCCATTCTTCGCCACACCCTACAATACAAACAATTTATATATCTATGAACTACTCATCCTTCTGCAATAGATTCATCGTCACCAGGATCAACCGTATAAGCTTCCACAAATGCTTTGATGATGTCGATCTGTGGCCTTGGAATTGATATCCTCGGATCTTAAGTCCCCTCTCGCATTCGTGGCTTCCAAGCCGTCATGATGCAGTCCGTGCTCGACCACGTTGGGCTTATTGCTCGATCTCCGCGCCACACATTCCCTTTTTTTGTGTCCCATCCATCATATGTTCTCATGTTAATGTGTCGTTCTGAAGCTGGCGTCCAATATTGGATTTGGATCATATGCACATGCCCTAGATCCGGACTTGGGTTTGTAATGGCTCTGGCAAGCCAAAATGGCTTAGGGTCATCATTAGCAGGGGGGACCACAACAAAATAACCTGCAAACGTATCGCGGTTAACACGGAAAGAAGCGCGTGGACTATCGCGTCTACGGCCAACAAAGAGTGCATCCTCTGCATCTTCTTCTTGAAGTGTGCCATCCCTCTGTCTGCGATCTACCTCATCTTGAATGATCCTCGAAGCCGGCCAAAATCCATCCAGTAATCTCGCACTTGGCTGTAGATCTGCATCGAGAGCAGTTCTAACACCTTTCCAATAATCTTTTATAGGGTTGTTCTTCCGCCAGAACTCTCCAGAGTGGTCATCGTCTGCCATTCCGCTCCAATGCGCAATAAAACCATTCAAACCTCTCTTAATCTCATCAAGAGAACGCATCTTTTGAGGAACTAGCGGCGGGGGATCACCGCAAGAAACTTTTGGTCGCCCGTCTTCAGTCTCAGACCACAAGCGAATCCCGTTGCCGTGCTCTGGCAACCAGTTCTTCTCGGTACACAAATTCTTATACTCCATTAAAGGCCATCCACTAGAATCCATGTAGAACTTGAATTGTTGAGACCTAGAATGACCTTCCAAAAAATCTCCTCCTGCCCCTAAATAACCATTAACAAATCGCTTGAAATCAGGAACCTCTTCAATGAAATGAGGAATGACAGGGTGCGATTGACAATCCATAAAGGATTTCATGAGTCTTGGAACTGTGGGATAGTTATTTGTCTTCAACATAGAGCTCCACCGACCAAAGAGAGCATCTATGTCTTCATGAGTGTGCCTAACAATGAGGAAGTTGATGAACACTTCGCGGAAAATGCCTTCGTATACAAGGAGTGAATAAAAAGCAAAAACCCATCTATTCTTATTGCCTCCGGAAGCATTATCCAACTGCAAAACCAATATTGGTGGCAAAGATTGAGCAGGGATCACCTCCTCTGGTAGAGAAAGAAGAGAGTCCAAGCAAGTATCCGACCCCTGCAGAATCGCCTTTGTTAATATAGATTGCGTCCTCTCCTCCGAAAACAACTTGCGCAAGGAATTCTTTGGTGGTTCTTCAAGATCACGCAGCAGCTTTGCAATGGACCCAATGGTATGATTGGAGTTCGTTGGGAAAATGTCAAGGCCGTAGTGTGCATATCGAACATCTCCATGACCATGAGCTATCATACCCGTAACCGCAACGGGCATTTTCATGAAAGAATCTGTAGCTTTGGTCTTATGAGAGAAGTGTGGAGACGCGGTCTTAGAGTGATCCATTTTATCATGAATGATGGTTAGCATCTTCTCAAGTTCTGTTTCGGAAGTATTCCGATTTGCATAGTATAGTTCCCTATGGGCCCTTTGGCCATTAATGTGGGTATCCAAAACAAGTTGCCACTTCTCTTGTGCATATGAAAGCGGAGTGCAAGCGCTTCTTAATAGCTTGTATTTATCACACAAGCCACATCGGGAAAAACTATCTCCACGTGCCTTTGGAACGTATTCTAGAAAAGAATCACGTCGAATGTTGCTCAAACCACTAGAAGAAATTGGTTGCAAATTGAACGCTGCATTGGACTCATTGATTATTGGTAATTGGTCACTCCAACGAAATGAAGACGGCAAAACCATTGCAGGGACCTTTTCCCCTGGCTCGAGCGTTCTCGTCTTGTGAGGCATTTTATCAGCATCAGGAACTATTAGCGTTCGAAGCGTCGCAGTAGCTTGGAAAGTATGTGTCCGTGGCTTCTTCAACCCCAAATTCCCGTGCCCCTCAGCTTGCTTCCCAGCTTTGACCATATCTTTGTACCTATAGAAGGTAGCTTTGGATATCCCGTGAATGGTCCACCATGCACTAGGACACACTTCCCTACCTTTCAAGGTGATCCACTCCTTGCCAGCAAGATCTTTGTGGATCTGCCTATGCACCTCAAGAAGACACTTCTTCCGTGCATATACCCCATCACTAACATGAAGTTGACTCCGAATAACTTCAATTTGCCCACGCGGAAAGGGCTGCAAGCAATTCTTCTGACAACATGTTTGGGTAGAGACTGCAGCGATTGCATCAATACCAAGAAGGGCCTCCTTCTTAGGAGGGACGGCAGACTCCGTTGTTTGACGGAAGCTTTCATAGGAACGAACCCCCTTACGAACTCTACGGTTAATAGCTCTCATGGCCATGTTGTATACATGTGTCTGGTCATGATCATAAAGACTAACACCATCAAGAAAAACTTGTTTGATGGGCCAGGAGTGAATTGACCACATCCATCCAGAGGGGACTTCATCCTCGCATAATGACTCAAAAATTTGAACGACAACTCGGTGATCACCAACAGGCAACCCGTCATTGTCCACAACAAAAGTTGGATCGACATTTTGGCAGACACCTTTCGCGACGTTCAGTCCCGCATTGTTACGAAGAGTGACTGGTTTGAAGTTCCATTTTGAACAAGGAATCCCGTCGCAAACAACAATATCCGGAGGTAATATAGGCGTTGGATTTGCAAACTCTGCAGGCTCGTGACCAGCCATTCTGCAAGAAAGAGGACACCAATCAAAATTGGTATTTTTCACTACCCAATGGAAACATGGTCTGCAGAAGATGCAAGAATAATGAAATGTTGGAGGAGAAATATGCATTTTCATATGCTGCACATTTTATAATCGACTGGAATATGCGGTACAATACAACCGACAGGATTATGTCTTCAAACTAAATGATCCATAGTATTATGCCAGTACAGCATAGAGATACTTTATCCTCGAGTCGACAATAACCCGGCGATATATTGTTGCCTCAAGAATTGTCTACCCGACGATTTAATTCCGCTGCAACAATTCTCGACGATATGCTGCAGGTATTGTCGACCCGACGATAGACTGCATCCTATCGTCGACTCGACGATATGCTGCACGTATCGTCGACCCGACGATATACTGCATCCTATCGTCGACTCGACGATAATTTTCTTGATATCATCTGCCGTCCAGGTGTGGAAACGCTACAAGTTATCGTCGGGTCAACGATACTTGTAGCTTCTCGTCAACTCCGTGATATGCTCAAAGTTATCGTCGGTCCGACGATAACTGCATCGCATCCGCGACGCGGAGATATTCTCCAGGTTATCGTCGGGTCGACGATACCTTGCTGGAAATAAAAGATTTAGTCCGGTATTTGCGGCATGAATCTCGGGCAGTGCGCAATCGACTGGTTTGACGCTTGCATTCAGATATTCGCACTGCATCGGAGAAGGACTTCAATCCGGTGCCCCAAGAAGTTCTTCGTGAAATCTCAAACATCAAATGAAACACATGCGATCAGTACCAAGAACGACAAGTAGCACCTTCGGTGTAAACTTACTCCAAGCAATCTCAAACTTGATTGTGGTACGATGTATGCACACGCTCCTTTCATAAAAATCCTGGGCTGTCTAGAAGAGAAACTCAAATCATTGGCGGGTAGGAGAACAAGAAAGCCGCGTGCGAGTGAGCAACGAGCAATGGAGCGACAAAATACAACTAATCGCGCGGCTAGGAATGAAGAAAAAAATGGAGACGCCAAGGTGCGGGGAGAAAAAGCACACCCTTCCGCGAGAATTGAGCGGGAAAGGAAATGTGGCGGGAATTTTTGAGTTTGAAATGCTCCGAATTCTACGGCGGCGAGGATTAATAATTGTCTCCTTTTTCTGCCAGCAGGGTTGCCGATTTATGTGGCGCTTTTGACAGCTTTAAGACCAATGAATTCGGATCCAGTAAAGCAAGCCAAAAATGTATTGTAGTGTGTTGACCTTTTCGTCGCGTCTAACTTTTTACACTCCCTTTAGTCCCGTTTAAAAAAAAATTCTTCCCTTGAATTTCTTCAAACCTTAGGGTTTTGGGCAGTGGTTTTGGAGTAATGATTTTGGGTTCGGAAATCAAGAGACGAAACGGTAATTTATATTTAGAGGATTGGTGTGCGGTCAATTTTATAAAAAAAAAATGGTAAGGTTCTGAACTTTATATTTTGAAGTTTTTTAATACAGTCATTAGTGTTAAGGTGTTTAGTTGATTTTCGTAATCGTTGAATAACAATTCAAAGATTTAAGCGGATTGATCTACCAATTCCTCAATAATTTTTCTACATGTCTACACCAAAGTTTTTGAGCAAGTCAACTAAAACAACATTAAAATTGGATTTGTCAAATTATGTTTGGTTAAATATAAAACACATGCTTGGTATCATTTGGATGATGCTATTACATCGAGAAAGGCATTTTCTTTCATCCTATGCGCTAGATATAATAACATACTTGTATCTAATAACAAACACATGCTTTATATCATTTGGATGATGGTATAACATTGCGAAAGGCATTTTCTTTCATTCTATGCTACTGATATAATTGTGATAATTCCAATTCAGATAGTTATAGAAAAAATGTCCTTCCAACGCATTTCTTGTTAATATGTAAGCTCAAGAATCATGTCACCTACAAGTCAACGTGTTGTTTATCTCTATCATTTACATTTCCAGTGAAATTTATTATCATAATTTTCAAAAAGTTTATGTTCATTGTGCATGAAGACTATGATGGAATGTTCAATTGAGATGAGAAATCATAGAATGATCAATCCAAATTGTAATGTAATTAAAAGCTTTAATGCTCGCCTCAATGTTTCATTGCATTCAAGTGATGCATGTTTTCATAGATTGTCTAACATTATATGAATATTACAATTATACGCTGACATCTAGTAATAGTTTAATTAACTATTACTAGATCATAAATGTCCCTAGTACACAATCATAAATGTCACTCAATTTGCGTCCAGATGCTTTGTTTAAATTAAGCCAGAAGTTGTAAATATTTTTAAATATTTTTAAACTGACTGATATTCTTTGCAAGCGTTCGAATGTTCCAAAAACAGAAATGGGGGGTGGGGGAGAGAAAACAGGAGCACGCGCTTTTCAAGTTTTGCATGAATTATAATGGAAACAATACGATTTTGTAGTGCATGTAATTCCACTTTGGCTGAGTTTGAGTTCAAGTGCACAACAATTTGATGAAGAATCTCCAAAAAATAGAATGATTTTCATCCAATTGGAACATTGATAAGAATGTAGGGTGCTTTTGATTCTATAAGTTAATCATCTAGTTTGTGAACACTGTGACGATTAGAAGTTAAATATTAATCTTTTTTATTGATATGTGTAAATAAATGATCAGACATTAATATTAGAGAGTTTTCTATTTTTACTATAAAATATAATTTTTTTGTAGTATAAGACTATCAAACACTAATATTTTAGTCATGAATAGTGGTTTCCAAATAATTTATATCACACATTGTACATTTGACTTAGATATTCAAAGTAATTGTTACTCTACCCATTTATTTCTAAGTCGACCAAATTAAAAATTAAAAATCTTTACGTGGATCTGTTAATTAAATTGATAATGTATACCGAAATAATTTATATTTTTTTAATATATATATCTTCCAAAAATGACAAGACATTAAGCTGAACCTTGAATCTCCTGGTAATGGTAATTATTCAACTTGCGACCATCATAAAATAATAAAAAACTTAGATTTTTCCAAAACTCAAAATGTAGTAGAAACATGATTTTTGTCAAATTTATATTGCTAGTTATCCTCAAATTCATAACACATCATTTTAATAGTTTAAATTGAGTTTTGGTAGAAAGATCCTCAAAACTAAAAATACACTACATCACGGTGCATTTTTATTGCTCAATTGAAAATATTTAAACTTCCTCCCTGAGTTGATGCCATAGTACTAGGAACTGAAATGATAGCGTCCGCACAGGGAGGCGCACAAACGCAAGATGAAATGAGGAAAGGAAGTTATCAGCCTCACATAAAGACTTCTAGTCGATTACGCGGGAAGAAAATGGCGCCAACTGGAATAGACAATTTCAAACTGTCAAGTCACATCCAAGTTACTATTATAGGGTCCATGAAGTCCGCAGTACTTTACAACTATAGACAGCAAAACTGTTGAAGTAGGATGATTGCATGGGCTGAAGTTGCTCATAGCCAATGCGTATGAGTTAGTGTAGATCATGTGAATGGGCTGAAGTTGCATCTAGTGAAGTAGTAGTAGTTAGATGTAATGGGAATTGGTGGTCCTAAGTGATATGGGCTGACCTTAGTGTAGTAGGGGTTGAGTATGGGCTGATGTTCCATATGGTTTGCCAAGGGGACTCCCTTGGGTGTGCTACTAAAGAGGGGCAGCCCATGAGTAAAGACTATCTCCTTCCTATGCATTCCTTGTGTTTGTATGAAGCTTTGGCAATCTATTCTAACCTTCAATAGGTTATGGGCTCACTCATGTGTGTTGCTTGAGTGATAGAGTAGATTGATCATTGTGTGGAGGTCATTCTTTAGAGGCGCTGATTTTGGAGTTTTGGAGGGCTCAATTGGAGCTTTGGAGGGCTGATTTCGACCTTTGGAGGGCTGATTTGGAGCTTTGGAGGGCTGACTTGGTGAATTGGAGCTTATTGGAGCAATTTGGAGCCTTGTTGGGGTTTTGGACGTGCACAACGGCTGAATTCTTCTATTGGACCTCATTCATCTCTATCTACTCTTGTTTGGGAGCTTTATTGATCTATACCTCACCTCAATTGTAAGTGGAACCTCACTTGTGTCAATTGTGAGTGAAAGTTGCTCAAAGGTGCTCAATTTGTGCTCTTGTGTTGATGCAAGGCACTTTTATGGTTTGAGGCTCTAGGGGTGAGTCTACAATCTGATTTGAGTAGTGCAATACATGCACAAGGGCTTTGAATGTGTTTCATGCCCTTGGAGTACTCAAAGTTGGAGTTTGGGTTAGTGACCGCACATGAGGGCTGATTTGATCAATTTTAATGCAATTAGGATTTGACGGGGGCTCATTTGGCTCAATTTGCATTGATTTAGAGTCCTTGGGAGGCACTAGGGTGCTGATTTGAGTGGATTGAAGCAAAGGAGTGCGCAATTCACTTAGTTAAGGTGTTGTGGTAACATCTTGAGCATTTGCATTGAGAACCATCACGATTGAGTGTTGTGAGGTTAATGTGTAGCACAAAGGTGCTGATTTAGTGTTTGGAATTGGCTTGGAGGCATTGGAAGCACATACATGTGCAATTTGCTTCACAATTCACAAAATTGTCAAAATAATTCATAAAAACAAATTTTCTTAGCTTTTTAGGGGCTGATTTCTGTGAGGGTACGTACTTGAGTCTAGAAAATGGCTTCATTTGACGGTGAGGGTCCCAAGGTTGTAGACAAATTCGATGGAGTCAATTTCCACTTGTGGAAATTCAAGATGGAAATGGTCATGGCCGAAAAGGAATTGTGGGAGATAGTTGAGGGTAGTGAGGATCCGCCTCCGTCCACTGCCGAGGGTAGGCTGTGAATTGCATACACTCGGCGAGAGAAGAAGGCATTTGCGATTCTTGCTCTCAATCTTTCTGATTCTCAGCTCTCTCATATTCGCTCGTGCAAGACTCCCGCCGAGGCATGGGCCAAGCTTTGCAATATTCATGAAGCAAAGAGCTTGGTCAATATCTTGTTCTTGAGGCGCAAGTTTTTCACCATCAAGATGGAAGAAAACGACGACATGTTGGCGCACATCAACAAAGTGAAGGCTCTTGCGGATCAGCTCAACGGCGCGGACGTGAACATTACCGACGGTGATGTTGTTATGACGCTCCTCGAGAGTTTGCCGCCGTCGTACGAGTATCTTATCGTTGCTATGGAGAGTAGGCCCATTAATGAGCTCACTCTTGATTATGTGACATCACGGTTGTTGCATGAACTCTCGCGGCGCAAAGAGAATGAGACTCGTGTCGATAGCGCGGCACTTATGGCGAAGCAATCGAAGAGCGGTGCGAGTGGGAGCTCTACGGAGAAGGTATGCTACTATTGCGGTAAGAAGGGCCACTTGGCAAAATTTTGCTACAAGCGCAAGAGAGAGGAAAGTGCCAACAACACAAAAGTCAACGATGCGGGTGATGAGTATGCATTTATAACTAGCCATTGTAGTGATGATATGAGTGATGGCAAGGATGAGTATGCAATGATGGCAAGCGACGTGTCATGCAATGGTAGTGTGATTGATTGGATTGTTGACTCGGGAGCCACGAGCCACATGGCGCCCATAAGGAGTTGTTTCCAATCATATCACCTTATTTCTCCAAAGAATGTCATTTTGGGTGATGATATGGTACTTCAAGCCGTGGGTAGAGGATCCATCGTTGTAGACACCGAGGTGAAGGGTCTTGTGAAGACAATTACAATTAAAGATGTCCTCCACGTTCCCAAGTTGAAGGCAAATCTTCTATCGGTGCGGCATTTGGTGATGAAGCATTTGCGAGTGGAATTTAGCGATGAAGGGTGTTTTGTGTTGTCTCCAAGTCGTGAGGAGGTGGCTATTATACACGAAGTCAACAGCTTGTATCAAATCAAGTTTTTGAAAGTGCACGGGGCTGAATCGGCGACGTTGGTGCAATCGAGTTCAAACGAGGACAAGTTGGGGTTGTGACATCGTCGACTCGGGCATTTGAATGTCAAGAGTGTCAAAGCACTCCGTGGAATGGTAAGTGGCATGAATCTTCCTCAATCACACGTCGCGCCTAGTTCATTCACATGTGAGGGTTGTATTGAAGGCAAGCAACAACGCTCACCGTTTCCAGTTGATGGGGCAACTCGTGCAACCAAGGTACTTGAGATTGTGCATTCCGACGTGTGTGGCCCTATGAAGACCACTTCTATTGGGGGTTGCAAGTATTTTGTGACGTTCATTGATGATTTTTCGAGGAAGATATGGTTGTATCCGATCAAAGCAAAAAGCGAGTGTTTTGAGAAGTTCAAAGAGTTTAAGGCGTTGGTTGAGAAGCAATCCGAGCACAAGATCAAGGTATTGCGATCGGATAATGGCGGCGAGTTCATGTCCAACCAATTTGGAGATTTCTTGAAGAAAGAAGGCATTGCTAGGCAAACTACAACGCCATATACGCCACAACAAAACGGAGTTGCGGAGCGTGCAAATCGAACGATTGTGGAGATGGCGAGGAGTATGTTGCATGCTCAAAATTTGGGTTTAGACCTTTGGGCGGAAGCGGTGGTAACTGCGGTGTACACACGCAACCGATGCCCGACGAGTGCGGTTCAAAACATGACACCAGAGCAAGCGTGGAGTGGGAGGCCACCCTGCGTGGAGCACATGCGCACGTTTGGATGCATCGCATTTGCTAAGGTACCCGATTCTCAAAGAACCAAACTTGAGGCCAAAGCAACAAAATGTGTGTTTCTTGGATATTGTGAAGGTACCAAGGCGTACAGGCTCATGTCGCTCGACACCAAGAAGATCATTCGAGCTCGAGATGTGACATTTTGCGAGGATTCCAAGGTTGAAGACAATTTGGACGATGGTCCAAGTGGGAGAAGTGGCGATAAACCGGTGATTGTGGACCAATCTTCCAAATCTCCCGTTATTGATATTGTTGATGAAGACGAAGGTGACGAAGATGGCGGTGATGAAGAACATATTGTGGAGCGACACTTGAAGACGAAGAATGGCGAGAAGAAGGCACAAGCAACGGCGGTTGAAGACAATTCATCCTCGAGCGATCGTCGTTATCCAGAGAGAAATCGTAGACCACTTGGCGAGTGGTGGAAGAATCATATTCTCCCTCAAGGTGAGGAGGAGCATGCAAATGTTGCACTTTTAGATGCTCCTTTGACGATTCGTGAAGCTATGAGTTGTGATGATGCAAACAAGTGGGAGCAAGCCATGCAAGAGGAATACAAATCCTTAATGGACAATGGCACTTGGGAATTGACTCCCCTCCCCAAAAATCGCAGCGCTATTGGTTGTAAGTGGGTATTTCGTGCAAAGAGAGATGCAACGGGTGATGTGGTTCGTTAGAAGGCAAGATTGGTGGCAAAGGGTTTTTCACAAATCGAAGGTGTTGATTTTCATGAGACCTTTGCGCCAGTGGCGAAATTCACCACTATTCGATGCATTCTAGCCATTGGGGCTGCCATGGATTTGGAAATGCATCAAATGGATGTCAAGACGGCGTTCTTGAACGGCGAGTTGGAGGAGGACATCTACATGGTGCAACCCGAGGGATTTGTGCAACGAGGAAATGAGAACCTTGTTTGCAAGTTGAACAAGTCATTGTATGGGTTGAAGCAATCTCCACGCGCATGGTATCAAAAGATTGACACCTTTCTCATTCATATCGGGTTCACAAGGAGCATCGCTTATCATAGCTTGTATTTCATGCAAGAGGGACAACATGTGGTCATCGTGATCATATATGTGGATGATTTGATCATCCTTGCAAGTTGCATGAGCTCTTTGAAGGCATTGAAGGCGATGCTTGAGAACGAGTACGAGATGAGTGATCTCGGTGAGTTGCACTTTTGTCTAGGAGTTGAGTTTGTGCGAGATAGAGCAACACGCACCATAACTATGAATCAAAGCAAGTATGTTGTGGATGTGCTCAAACGCTTTGGAATGGAGGACTGCAAGCTGGTTGGCACTCCATTGGATGTGAATTTGAGGCTTGTGAAGCTCACGGATGAGGAGTATGCATTAGAGGCTCAATTTATGGTGGATGTGCCGTACAAGCAAGCTGTAGGGTCATTGATGTATGCAATGATTGCAACAAGGCCAGACCTTGCGTATCCAATAAGCGTTGTGAGTCAACACATGGCAAGACCGGGTTCAAGTCATTGGGTTGCGGTCAAGAGGATCATGCGGTACTTGAAAGGCACAAGTAATGTGAAGTTGTGTCTTGGAGGTGACAACATTGTATTGACTGGCTATTGTGATGCGGATTATGCGTGTGATACAAATGATCGTAGATCAACCACGGGGTACATGTTCAAAGTTGGATCGGGGGCCGTTTCATGGAATAGCAAGCGCCAACAAACCACGGCCATGTCAACGGTTGAGGCGGAATACATGGCGAGGAGCCACGGTACGAAGGAGGCCATTTGGTTGAGGCAACTAATGACGGATGTGAGATGCACTCAAGAGGAGGCTACAACAATCATGTGTGACAACCAAGGCAGTATGTCATTGGCCAAGAATCCAACGCATCATTCACGGACAAAGCACATAGATGTGCAATATCACTTCATTCGAGAGAAGTTGGAGATGAAGGTGATAGAATTGAAGTATTGCCCAACGGAGCACATGGTGGCGGACATGCTCACGAAGGCTCTTGCGACAGATCGACATCAAAGACTAGTGGTGGCACTTGGGCTCCAAGGCTTTGGCTATTCGCAAAGTGGGAGTGTTGAAGTAGGATGATTGCATGGGCTGAAGTTGCTCATAGCCAATGCGTATGAGTTAGTGTAGATCATGTGAATGGGCTGAAGTTGCATCTAGTGAAGTAGTAGTAGTTAGATGTAATGGGAATTGGTGGTCCTAAGTGATATGGGCTGACCTTAGTGTAGTAGGGGTTGAGTATGGGCTGATGTCCCATATGGTTTGCCAAGGGGACTCCCTTGGGTGTGCTACTAAAGAGGGGCAGCCCATGAGTAAAGACTATCTCCTTCCTATGCATTCCTTGTGTTTGTATGAAGCTTTGGCAATCTATTCTAACCTTCAATAAAAACGGCTAGAAGTTTAGGGTACAATAATGGATTCCCACACAAAATTAGGACTCGTCATTTTTGTGCAGATTCTCCTGTATGTTACACGAAATTGGAAACTGGAAATTTCTATGAAAAATGCATTATTCGTAGTTAAATTCCAGACTGTATAAACACATGAAAACACTCCACTCTTTCTTTTTACACTGTACAAAAGTAGTTTTTAGAAAACTCTTGCGTTCAGGACTTATTATTTTGTAATCCCAATAATTAGCGTTTCCCACATTATAATTTCACTCAATCGAACATTTGGGTACCGTCAAACAATTATACATATAGCATGCCTTTGCCTATTATTCAAATTAGGACTGTAGTTTAGTTTGTATTTTCATGACGTGATTGAACGCAATTTGGCCATAGTAATTTTAATTTAGCGCCTTGTAAATTATACTTAGACCCAATACAACTTAAAAATTATATATAATTACGCGATATCATTAGATTCAAATTACGACTTTGGTTTTGTCAATATTTATATGAAATGAATGACATTTCATAACATATTTCATAAGGAATTGGATTGGAAAATTTCAAACGGTCCTTAGTTTTGGAATATAATGTGAGGTCATGAGGCGTAAATAGAGTGTCCATTTTTAGAGCTGAACATGCTAGTTTTGGACACTTTTGGTCTAGACCCAATTGAACTTGCGAAAACAAATATTTCGTTCATATTAATATGCATACGTAATAAAATAATGGCCACATTGCGTGCAGTCATGTCAAAAAATATATATTATGATTGAGCATGGGTTGTGTTACTCGACAGTTCCGTTGCGGAATCGGTCACTCCGGTGAGACATACCGTGTTGGTAGTGCTTTGAAATGTACGGTGTTTGATGCGGTGGGCATCGTTTAAAGCTCTAATGTACCTACACAAGGGCATATTCACATCATTCTTGTTGTTGAATATGGAAACTTGTTATAATAAATAAGTACTAGCAAAGAAGGAACTCATAATTATTCATTTGCAACATCCTTGATTAAAAAGCAAAATTTGGTTATATATGATTAATAAAGATAGAAATTTTTTCGACTCTATGAAATTTATAATAATTCATAGGGCCGCTAAAAATGTGCGAACAATTTTGTTTTAGTACATATAATAGGGTCTCTTGAAAACTTTAAGCAAAAGTAAATAGCCCCCCATTAAATATCCCGTTATTGCACGTGTATGTAGAAAATAACACTAGGTGATTGATTTCTTCGGGTTGAAAATCCATTTGCGATTGGCAATTGGTTTATGACGGAAAATCCGTCTGTGACTGTACAGTTGGGACTGTCTCATTGTGCATTTCCGACTCAAAGTCATAAAACCACCGTTATGTACTAGTGTTTTGTGTTTCAGTCAATCCTTCCCATGTAGTCATGTACGTTGTTTGAAGCACACTTTTTTAATTTGGAATTCATTAACCAAAGATGTTTGCAAAAAAGTTGCAATTGACTTGGAATCTAAGTATGCTTGTGTAGGGTATATGTTTCTATTATCAATTAGTTTGATGAACAGAATAAAATGTAAATAAATTATAAAGATCTTTGACCAACGGTCTTCTCTTATATTATATGTGAGACTACTCACTTTGAAATGCTAATGTAAATTCGTTTTTTGTTAACCCCGAAATGTCGGAAGGGTGTATCCCACCCAAAAGATTTGCAATGGCTACCAACAATACTTTTCTCTAAGAGTTGAAGTTCAAAATTCAAAATTAAATTGTAGTTTACTTTTGATGAAGATATAGACAATTTGTGTATGTCATTTATTTTGTAATAACGAGTTGCAATGATATACTCTAAATTTAGTGACCGTGGACCAGAGTCATGGAAGTTGTTTTTTATTTTTCATATATTGCCAAAGAGGCAATATATAATGTTCTAGTGGAACCCAATATTTCAATAATCATGCACATAGTAGATAGAAAATAGCATAGAACCATAAATTTGTATTATTTTCATCCAAAGTAATTAGTATTCATACCTTAAAATACAAATGTGATGTTCAATTTAAAGAAATAAGTTGCTACATTAACCCTTTAACGTCCGAATTCAACACTGTTTTCAAACATGCGCTATAAAATGTTTGATGAAAACCCAAAATGGAGTAAATGTACAAAGAAAACTTGTATATGTCAATGTGAAGATCACATCTGTACGGTTGGGTGCATCATATTTTTTATTAATATTTATAATTTAATTTTGCAAGGTTTTCTCTTGAAATTCAATTAAAAATCCCAAATCAATTCAAAAAAATTTCAAAAAATTGTAATGAAGTAGGAATAACATGCACTACGAGATGGTATAGTTTCCATTATTTGATTCTACCTATTTTGAAAAATCATGCTTGAGGTCTCACTTTTTGAACTAACAATGAAACCTGACATACTCCGATTGTGTTATCTTTCTAAAAATCAAAATAACCTATTTTGAAAATCCAAACCATTCAAGGAATAGTCAACTTGCACAAGAACCAAGAGTAATTTTGGTGGATGAAAACTATCCAATCTAGATGAGATCCGAGCAGCTTCAATTTGTTTGTCGTCCATTATATGGACGCTGGCGCGCTAAAGGGTTAAAGAACCTCGACGTGCATTTGTAATATTGTTGATGCAATCACAATGCACTGTTTTTGTCAGATGATCTTCGTTTGTAATGTAATTTTTGGAATTGAACCTTCAAACTCCTTCTGCACATAGAATTTTATGTATTGTACTTGTTCCCGCAATTTTTACGCAAAAATATTTTCTATCTTGCAATTTTACGTAATATAGACATGTTTTAGAAGTTAGACATTTTAAGCATGTAAAATATTTTTGGTTTGGGCAGCCCGCGCGCAATTTTTTTTCGGGCAGCCCGCGCACGAAATTTCGCGGCAGCTGCCCTCTTCTCTCACCTCCGGCTTGCTAGGGTTTGGGGTTTCTCCTTCTCCTTCGTGTTTCTCGCGTCCTCCTTCTCCTTCGTGTTTCTCGCGTCCGCCTTCTCCTCCTTTTTCCTCCACTGCTGCTGCTTCTGCACAAAAACCGCCTTCTCCTCCGTCTCGGTTTTGAGTTTTTTTTGTGTTTCCTACATTGCCGCTGCTTGTGCTCCTGTCATTGTCACCGCTGTCATTGTAGCCTGTACACGATTGTTTTTTGTGGGCAAGGTTCTTTCTGTGCTAGTGAGACACGGTGTAATCTGTGAAGTCGACAACAACAAATTCGAAGCAGTGAGAAGCTGTGTCGTACATGGAGGTGTTCAATCAGTGCTTAGGGTTTTCAATTGCTGTTCAATCCAAGGTATCTTGCTTACAAAGCTTTGCGATGCTGTTTTATTGTTGTTTGTTTGCTTTGTTTGTTTGCTTTGTTTGTTTGCTGTAACTTGTTTGTAAAATTTTGCTGTAGTTTGTTTGCTGTGGTTTGTTTGCTCTCGTTGGTTTGGTTTGCAATACTGTTGTTTGTTCAAATGCAAGGATTTTAGGATTTAGGGTTTAATTTGACTAGTTTTAGTGTCCTGGCTTTCTTAAAATTCTACGGTTCATGTATAGCAATTGAAGGACAAAACAATACTTAGCGCACATTTTTCTAACAACATCATCGTTCTTGCTATGAGTGTATGAGCAAATGTATCGTCAACTCGACGATACAGCCAATTTAAAATTTCGTCACTAAAAACCCAACTCTCAGAAATATACCGTGTAAACAACACACATGCTATCATGAGTACTCGATATCGTCGAGTCGACGATAACCAACAAGGCTACACAAAAATGACGAAAGCCACATAAAAACCGCCTAACCGTCCCAACAATCAACACACCCATATCATCAACCCGACGATAACATAGAAAACATCAGAACTTTTAAAAACCTGACAGCCAAAACTATCAAAACTTATCGTCAGCCACTCGTAATGAAGGAAACCAATACAACCTAGAATGATTTGCAAAAAAAGTATCCATCAAGGTATCGTCGGGTCGACGATACCATGCGACTAGTAAATAATCAGTACTGGAAGACAAGCAACGCTCTTTACCAAAACAAGATCTGATATCGTCGGGTCGACGGTATCAATTTCAAATATTTCCCATGCCTTACAGATGAAATGAACTACACGAACCGTATGCTAACAGGACAATGTCAATGGCTTGACAGTTATCGAAGATGGAGAACACCGACAACTACGACTACTCCGCAACTGAGCATCACCTTCAGCCGTTCAACAACCCCCTGAAGGACGTACCATTCTTTGAAGAAATGGAGGACACCTATGGACAACTCTGGGAGTTCAAGGAGCACATCCACACCTGGAGCTTCGGAGTGAACTGGTTTAAAAACTTTGTCTACCTCCGCTATAGAGCTGCGGGGAAGACAACCTACCTGCCATGGAACATGAATGAGAAGGTAGCTGTGATCGAGAACCACATAGAGGATTATGTTGTCATCGTGCTCCGTGAAGTTGAAGATAGCGGCGCACAAAAGGATCACTGCCACTCAATCATCATCGACGTCAATAAATTCCACGGCAAATTCGATATCGAGAACCTCATAACATTCCTTCAGGGCTCTCAAATAGAGTCCCTGAACGCGGAGTTTCACAAATCCGGCTACGTTCCATGGAGGGAGGGCACTGCCAAGTCCAACGCTACAAGACTGAACAAAATCTTCTTGACACTCGACCGTTACGCATTTCCTAACGTCGAGCAAGGTTAGCACCTTCGCTTGGAAAAAGCGCAAGCCAGGGACCGAGAGCCGCGTCAACTCCTCGGTCAGGGCGCAAGTCTGCAGGAGGAAGGTCAGGAAGCAGGGGGGCCCAACCCGGTGAGCCCAGATCGGAGACAAGGAAGCGAGACGCCCCCACGACTGAAGGTGCGGAGTCAAGCCGCAAGAGGAGGAAGAGCCATCTCAGCGGAGCTGCTGCAGCCGGTAGTTCAGGCTCTGCACTGACTACAGTGTCAGCGGGGCCAGCAACGTCCTCCGAGAAAATTCCGGATTTCGAAAAATTTGCCGAAATTCAGAAGACTTTGTGGGCTGATCACCAGGACTGCTTTCTTCTAGACATGGAAGCAGTTATAGTTACAATCGACAAATGCATCATCGCGAAAGACCAATACGTCATTCGAACGTTGCAGAAGGACATTGTCGAGACTGTAAAGAAAGAGCTGATTCAAATGATCGACGTAAAGCAGAGACAGAAGCTGTGCCTCACCCCCGTCGACGCCAACAACAAGCTGCTGCAGGCGAAGCCTAAGACATGGGATGAGATCAAGAATAACAAATTCATGATCATCAACGGGCAGCACAACATTACCGCCTCCAAGGAGCTTCAGCTTGGTGGCTGCGGAGAGAAACGTCGAAACGAACTGAAGACGTGGAGCGCTTTCATCGTGTGGTCCCTGGACGCTGCCAAGTTGAGAAATATTTCAAAATTCTTTAACTGCACCAACCACCTAGACCATGCCCAACCAACGTGGGGCAACCAGATAATGAGCTGTAGAAACATCTGGTTAGCATACAAACGTCCGACAGATGTTCTGACGGAAGATTCGACGCGGAAGAACAAAGCCGTTCTGAGTGTAAATTATTACAAGGTAAGTTCTATTATAATTCCAGTATCGTCGGGTCGACAATACATTCCTGTTTACCTTGTGAACGAGGTTCAGTCCTAACAGTGGTTGGCATTGTTCATTGCAGTGCTTTACGGATGCAGTGATCGAGAGGTTCCAAAACATAAACCCGGACAGGGACGGAGCCACGATCAAAACCATCACAGACCTGAAGAATGAGATTCAGATCATCACCCTACCCGACGATTTCTGGGAGTACTGGAAAAAATTTCTTACTCTGCACTCCGAAGGGGAGTTGATCGATCCGGTATCCTGGAAAAAATTCAAGGATATCAAAGGGTTTAAAGCGAGGGCCATGTCGTTGAAGAGAGAGTTCTTCAAGCGCTTCGGGTGGTTCACGGATCGGGACTTCGGAGATCTGGCGGTGCACCTTCTTGGTGAGACTCCTAGAAGAAAAGCAAAATATCCAAAAGTCTCAACATCCATAACCAAAATTCTCGTGGCTGACAACATGGCCAGTGCGGACTGGGTGGAGCGGAGGAAGCGCAAGAAAGTTGTGCTGCAGGATATTATGGCCTTCAAGCCCTCGCTGAAGTTCTTCGACTGTAGAGGCGACGTCATTGACTCAGCCTGGCAGGAATGGAAGAAAAGGCACGGATTCTCATCTGCGTCCTGGGATTTCTTGCTCTCGCATCCAACTGCCGACTACTTCAAGAAGCGGCTTCGCAACGACGCGTGGAAAAAACGTGCGAAGGACCTCGAGAAGCAGTTCCCGGAGGTGCTTCACATGTTCACGAGGTTTGTGAAGTTGAAGTACCAACTACCCGAACGTACGGGAGGAGTGCAGGTGCGAGGGGTTGACTTCGCGGCAAAAGCGCTCGTGACCAGCAGAAACTACAAGTACGAGCCTCGACCTGTGAACCTGGCGGTGCTTGACGTGAGGGAGATCCCGAGATCGAAGGTGACCGAAACTCAAAGCGCCATCGGTCCCTTTCTCGAGTTTTTGGAGGAGAACTTGGATCCGGAGATGGATGAGCCAAGCATTTGGCTCTTTATAATCGAGGGAAAGGAGGACGTCAAGGCTGCAACAAAATTTGCAACCTCCGATCTGTATGCGTACGACAAAGAAATATCCACGTACGTCCCGAGCAGAGCAGAGATGCTCAATAATGTGACAAATAGAGGCACCGCACCTGACGTGACTCTTTTGTTTCTCTTCAAGAAGGGTGATGCATTCGCTACCTCGGCCCGGAAGTGTTTGAAGAAGATATACGACACGCCTCCTCGAAAAACACGGAGGCGAAGTATAGGACTCGTCCCACAGAACTCCGAATGGAGTTCTACTTGGAAGTGTTGCACGCCTTTGCAACACCAAAAGAGAACGTCCTTGGGCTCTACTGCGGACCAAAGTTCCTACTCGCTTCAAAGGTAATTACTCAAATCCTGGCGCTGCTATCGTCGACCCGACGATAACAGTCATAATGTTGTTTGGATGCATACGTCATGGAGTTGTATCGTCGGGTCGACGATACCAGTTGTATTGCAGCCAAGTTCATATCTTATTTGATGTTGCATCGTCGGGTCGACGATAGCTCTTAAATTGCCAAAGCTATTCCATTGGTCATACTATTGTGTTATGCTTGAACTCTAAAACATTGTTCGATATCAGTTTCATTATTAACGACTAGTTCTTAAATTTCCTATACAGATGTTTGG
Source organism: Pohlia nutans (assembly GCA_022496805.1). Classification (NCBI taxonomy): domain Eukaryota; kingdom Viridiplantae; phylum Streptophyta; class Bryopsida; order Bryales; family Mniaceae; genus Pohlia; species Pohlia nutans. The sequence continues at coordinate 43,668,516 of CM040088.1, read as the reverse complement.
AGCTTACTTCTACGGCTTTGTTGACCGGGAGGAAGTAAAAGGATATCCTGGGATCGGGCATCTGGCGACGAGCATGGACCCAAACGATTTTATGATGTCGAACTCTCCATAGTCGCTGCTGTTCGAGCGCCCTATCTGTCGGGGTCCTGTGGTGGTTCACTCCGACTCACCTCCTTCGCCGCCCATGACGTTGGATTCTCCATTGGACACAACTAACGTAGTGGACCGGGAGACAGAATCAGGAGGTCCCCATGTTAGTACCGATCCTGGTGTTGAAGGAATCAATCAGTTCGGGACCAACACACTCCGGGTGCAGGCGTGGGAGTCCCCTGCTCATCAAGCTGATGTTCAAGCTCAAGAGGGTGAAGAAGATATTGAGACCGACACCGAGTTTGAGAATCAGCAGATGCAAGGTTCTCAACCTGCCAACGAGGATGTTGAGTCCGAATCAGAGTTTGAGCAGCAGGTGTTAGAGGTGGCTGGTGCCGACGAGCACAAGGAAGCACAGGTGGATGAGGAGGACGTGGTCTTGACTGGAGCGGCCCTTGAATTGGAGGTGGATCCAATAGACTTTATCGACTTGGGTGATGACGATGATGAAATGGATCATTGTCACTCATCAGATGACGACGAGAACGCGGATGGCGTCCCTCCTACAAAGGAGATGAAGGTGGTCGTCGATCCCAAGGGCAACCAGGTCAAGTTCGAGAATAACTGGTGGAAGACCGCCAATGAAGCCAAGGCTCGGAGGATCGCAAGGCAAAAGGAGAGGGAGGAGAAGGAGAGGCTGCTGGCAGAGGCACTGGCAAGCAACAAGTCTACCAGCGAGAAGATGGTGGAGCTGCAGGCGAATTCGGACGCAAAGTTCGCCGAGCTGCAGAGCCAGCTGGCGATGCTGATGAGCCAGATGAGGCAGTCGCAGAGCTGTCCGGTTGCAACTCCAAGCTTTGCAACACGTCCACCTCCTCAGCCCTCTACTAGCGCCCCATTCGCACAGGAGTTGGCGCGTCCCGTGGCGGAGCTTCCTTATCGTCGACCAGACGATAAGGACGCTGCCCACTCCATGGCCGAACAGGATAGAGTCGCCTCGACTCTAGCGTCTCAGCTGCCGAGGATTCCTTCTCCAGACGAGGGTGCGTTCGGAGTCTGAGTTCCCGACTCGGCTGCTCCTTCCTCACTTGCAGAACCTTATCGTCGACCCGACGATAATGTGGTCAAGGAAGCAGAGCCGCCGTCTGCACTTGCAGCTGGTGATGCAATGGTCTGCGTGGCGTCGGGGAGGACCCGTCCGCGTTGCAGTCACCTGCCTCCATGGAGGAAGAGAGGGTGGACTACGAAATGGGGGAGGAAGACCTCCTCGAATTCCAATCCGTGGGCCACGACACCGAACTTCCTGCTGCGCCTGAAGAACGACCTCAAGATTCTGATATGCCCGATCAGGTACACCCTTCTGACCCTTATGATTTTGATTGAAACCAAGTCGCTTGGAGTCATTCGGGACTTTGATTGGTAGAGACGGCTAGAGGCTGTCTTCCTGGTACTCGTATCTTATCTGTATTCATTCTTCTTGACAGGATGTCATCACCGGTTCTTGATTCCCTGGCGCGGACGGCGAACCCGTCTGTGGCTACCGTGCTTGTACACTAGTGTACCATAGTGTTCAGTGTAGTTTTCTGTACACTACAGACATAGGATAATTATGCGGCTGTAATATGGAGACTTTGTAAATAAAGAGTACCCAATTTCCACAAATTTGCCCATCGGTCTAATTGTCTCTCGCGTTCAATGTCTCTGTTGCTCAGCTCAAAAAAGATATATGCGTGCACCGTCCGCTACCAATGCAAGCATTCTCTAATGGGAGACCGCACTCGATTAGTGCAACTCAATGTTCCTATCCACTGTCTGGCTCTCCCAGTTCTGCATTGAGACAGGTAACTCCATCACTTTTTTTGTGATGTTTTTATCAGGTAGAATGCGACGATGGGAGAGAAATCGTGCCCACGACCGTGCCTTGCGCACTACCTCCGCCACGGAGGAAGTGTCTGAACATTGTCTTCGACTTAAATGGCATACTGTGCCATACTGCGTTCAAGTCCTCAGCGGATAAATTAAGACCGTATAGCCCTGCAGACAATGTTCTCTGCCACCGAATTCCCACGATCATTGGACCCAAGGCGGTGTTTGCCCGGCAAAATTTGGGTGAATTCCTCCGACAGGTTTGTGGGATCGCTAACAGAGTCCTAGTCTGGACCACGATGATGAAGCGTAACGCGGAACTCATTACTGAGCACTTGTTCAAGGGCTGTAGAAGACCCTACGATATTTTAAGTCAGGACTTGTGCACGAAGATAGAGCTCTCTCTGGAGAAGTTCCTTCAGCTCGGTCAGAAGGTGCTCCACATGAAAGTCCTCTCGCAGTACTTGTTCACAAATCCTAGCGGGCCCACGTCCTTCTCCTCGGATAATACTCTTCTCATTGACGACTCTCCGCACAAGAGTGTCTGCAATGAGAACGGAAATGCCATATTCCTCAACACTTGGACACACGCTGATAGGAGGGACGACGTCCTCATGGGGGAACTGCTGCCCTGGCTCCGCCGTTTAGATTCCTCGTGCCAACCGGGCCAATTGCAGACACACGTCAACGACAGTCGGATTGGTGTCAACCCGCTGCGAGCCGGTGACTACAATGCCGTCAAGCTTATCGAAGGAATGACAGAGTCCTGCAAGAACATGGGGACTCGATTCAAACTTCCTGGATTAGGCGTAGTCATAGAGCGGGGGTCGTTTTAGCGTCGACTTTTCCCTGGTCCTCGGCTTGGAGCCCTGTGCCGATGGCGTTTTGTAATTTACATGTATTCTTTGTTCATTTGTAAATAATATACATGGAGTCGTCTTTACACTTAATTCTTGGTATCTGCCTCTCCGTTTACTATCGGTGTCTTCTCATTCTCTCTTGGAGGTTGTTTTGTTATTGTTGTTTGTCGGAGGGTAACGTGGCTTGTCCAATATCTACTTACTGCAGGAAGGAGGCGTTCGCTTTGTTGAACCGCCGAAACGGCAGAGACTCTCCAAGAGTCTCCTCTCCGGATCGGAAAGGTCGTTCTTTGGCCGGTCTGAGTCCGAGGGGGGGAGTTGCGACACCGCTCCGTATTCCAAACCATACCTGTTGCGGTCTGCTGCGGACGCTGCATCCGCGGCCATAGACTATTCCAAAGGCGACGTTGAGGAGGGTGTAGTGGATAGTCCCCCGAGTCGCGGACCTGGAATAACTCCCATCTTCTCTCCGTCCCCGTTGAAACGAGCGGTCTCGAGTCGAGGATACTGCTTCTCGCCTAAACCGCGGACGGACTCGCCAACGAGTCGCAAACTCATCCTACCCCTCGACATAGCGCCGGGACATCCTCGGCTCGAGGATGCTGTTCCGCCTCCGTGTGCGCTGCCTGTTGTCCACATCGACGGATTGAAGTCCACGCCAGCGTTGGAGGATTGTACAGGGAATCGGTTGCCGAGGTTGGCTACAGATGTTACTGTGCGTCGGGTCGAGGCTGAGCAGCCTCGTCCTTTGCAATCCGCGGGAGCCATACCTTCCGCCGACAGTATTCGTAGGCTTCGTATTATCAGAGAGTTCCCTCGTTCTCTGCAGCCAAAACCAACTGATTTCTCACTTCTGTTCACAAAGAACGTCATTGCGTCGCCGCCAAGGCCGTCTCCTCGAGGGTCTCGATCGCTTTCGGCCTCGGACGCCTCGCAGATCACTCGAAGATCAAAGCGAAAAGTCAGTGGAGCTCAAAGCCTAAGTGTATGCGATGCTTGGGCCAGAGGAAGTGGGCCCCACTATCGTTCTCGACGCGAGGATATCTTGAGAGGACTCGCCAAGCTCAAAGCAGAGGAGGTAGCCAGGATCAATCGCACAGAATTGGACAAGTAGTGATTTCGCCATCATTACAAAGTAAGTCAAGATTTTTAAGTCTTTAGCTTCCAGGTGTTAGTTACTATGAATAGTATCGTAAATAGTCATACAAGATTTCTTTAGGTGTTTCACTGCTTCATGTACATCATGACGCAACGTTGATTCCACAAATTCTCTTGCCTTCATAGTTCATTCACTACAATGGATTCTTCCATTGATAGTATATTTGTATTCAAACACACTATTCAATAAAACTCACTCTCTTCATACTGACATCCTTGCTTTATACTGAGTACCTTTGTACTTCAAGTCCTATGTGCGAGTAATAGTCTCACATCTTCTCATGTGTGGATGCTAGTGCAATGGCATGTTTCAAGTCAATAGGGGCAACTTGTATACAACTTTTCATGGTTGTTCTATATATCATGGTTGTCGAGCTCTATATATCATTGGGTTCAACAACTATTAATTCACCAGAACTTTGTATCCACTTTTTGAAAGTCTCAAAATGCGCATTTTGTCTCAATTTAATGAATAAGGCCTTTTTGGGGGTCTTAGTGGTTGACCTCGTCCCCTTCCGTACCCGGTTTGAATCTGATAAACCGGTTGCATATCGTCCCCCTCTTCCTCGTCCGGAATAGTATAGTACACCCCGGTTTCCGGATCCACGAACTGGACCGACCTCCTGGAAACCGGTTGCATACATTCGCCGGCAAAATGACCATGATCTTTGCAGCGGGAACACCAAACGTTGGCCCGGCTGGTGGGAACGATTTTCGTCCGCATCCGGATTTCCGCCAAATTTACCCGGATGGCTTCCAGCGAATCCTGGATGCTCTTCATCACGTCCTCTTGTTCCACCTTAATCCTCACAGTGCCCTTGTCTCGTCCGGATCTAACCACCTTGGCGTGGTGAGTCTTGCCATACTTCGGCTCCAATTCACTGTCCGAGCTCTCGGATTCCTCCGGGTTGCTATCCGAGCTGCTGGAACTGTCCGAACTCGCCGTCTCGGAATACTTCTTCTTTTTCTTCCGACCTCGGTGGCGATGCTTCTTCCCTTTCTCCTCCTTCAGGTTATTCCTCTTGAGCAACTTCCGGAATGACTGGGCGGAATTCTCATAATTTTGAGCAGCCTCCATAGCTTCCCGGAGGCTAGCCGGTCTGCTCTGCCGGATGTGGAATCCCATCTCCTTGGGAAATCCGGCTACGTACCACTCTACTTGTACGCTGGGGGCGATCTCCGTGGTGAGTTTCGGAATGAGTCCCTTCACACGTTGCCCATACTTCCGGACCGACTCCGTCTTCTTCATGGTCATCATGCTTAGGCGTCCAAGTGCTTTGGCCTCCCCCCTTGTTTCCCGGAAGGTCCGGACAAAGGCACTAGTCAGCCTGTCCCAATCTTCCCTGACGTCTACCGGAACGTCCAAATACCATTTTAGAGCTTCTCCCTTAAGTAATCCGGCAAACACCCGGAGTCTGGATTCCGGATCTTCCTGGTTCGCCCGGGTAAAGGCCACGAATTCATCCAACCAATCATCCACATCAGTCTCCCCATCTCCCTTAAACCGGTTATATTTCAACCGTGTGAGTGGACCTCTCCGTGCCACCTCCATGAGAGTTTCTTCTTCTTGTCTTGAATCTAGCTGGACGTCCTCTTCCGGTTGAAAATCCCGACCGTGACACTCCACAACCAGGACAACAACTTCCTCCGGTTGAGTGGCGTAGTAAGTCTCTTCTTCCAGAAGGTTAAACTCTCTTGCTAACGCTGATGGCCCACCGCTGGCCCTTGCTTTCTTCCGTACGGATCTTGTAACCCTCCTTGCGTCAGTTTCACTGGATTGTCCTTGAGTCATGAAGCGAATCTGGTAACCCTCAGATGCTTCTCCTCTTTCCTACGGACTCGCACTTGCGACTTCCACAGGTCGGATCTCTTCCAGTAAATCCGGTCACGGCTCGGCCTCCAAATCTTCCGTACTCCGAATTCCCGGCGTCTCCTTCACTTTCCAGCTTTTAGAATCCCCGGTAGCGGCGCCAAATTTCGTCCATGTCGTAACACGTGGTACCGGATACTCCCCTAGAGCGCACTTTTTCGTATTAAGAATGCTCGTAAAGGTGATTTCCGGGTTATCGTTCCGTGGAGATTCTATGAAGTGGGAAGTTTCCGGAGACTGCCCCGGATTGGTGACTGATCTCTTCCAGCCACCAATTAATTCCCTTTTTCCTTACTAAAACCGGATCTTCCCTACTGACTGATCCGACTATGTCTAGATCCGGTTTCTGTCCGGGTTAGAAACTTAACCAACCTGACTCTATCCGGTCCAGTGAATCCGGTTTAGTTTAGCCTTTGTTTTCCCTCCGAGGGTTCTCCATTTGCATTTTTAAGGGTGCTGGATTTAAAGTCACACCCTCCCTTACTGTTTTACGTGACCGGGGACTCACTACTTCTTACTTGTCCCAACTCAACTCCCTGACCTAGGTACTTTCCGTATTGCTCTTCAACTATGGATCTATCCCAAACCCACAGTCAATCACTCAAGCGCAACCTCGTTTTCCCCTTATCTCCAAAATATTGCAATTACAGGATCAACCCGGGTACTGGCACCTCTACCGAACTACCCGTCCAGGAGTTCTGAGAGAACCGGAGTTTCCCTCCTGCTCACTCAGCCACTAATCCGGATTATCTCCTGCAACTTTCTTCACTCAAAATACTACAACGACTGGCTAACCGGAATAGACAGTACCCGGGGTGTTCGGAAGAGATGGAATTTCTCACGACCCGTTTTACTCTGGCATTCCCGTGTCCTGCAATCACAAGTTCAACCCGGATGTTGGCACCTCTACCGAACTACCCGTCCAGGAGTTCTGAGAGAACCGTAGTATCCCCTCCTGCTCACTCAGCCACTAATCGGGATTATCTCCTGCAATCGGACACAGAAAAAAACATATTCAACCGGACCTAGTTCTTCCAATTCGTCTACCCGGTCTCTTAACTGACTTTTGCACCAGAGCCCAGCTAATCTACCTGGTTACCAAGGGACTAATTGAGTCGCTGGTCCGGGCAATGTCAAACCTCGTTTTATTCAAGAACGGGCAGTAAGGGTTTTTAGGGCAGTAAAAGGAAGCCCCAACCGCCGTAAATGGGAGAAGTAGTGTTCATGATGGCCTTTTTATTTATTAGGAGAAAGTGGCGCTCTCGTGCGCACTTAAGTATTCACTACGGAACTAAAGATGGCGGCAGACCGGATGGGAATCCGGATGGAGAACCAGCTATCGGAGGACGGGCCCCGGACAGACCTCGCCACGATCCGGGATTTGAATTGGGCCACCTTAAATTGGGCGGCTCACTATTCATTTCTCCCCGGTTCTTCCAGTCCTCCTCGCACACACGCATTTGTATTTCCGGATAGTGATAGGATTTGCATTGCACGTCCGGAGAGTGAAAGCAGGGAGCGACCGGCAGTTGAAGAGAGAGAGAGTCCGGGGGTTAGGGAAATTGAGCGCCCAGGAAGAAAAGTCAGTGCGAGGTCGGAGCTGGAGAAGGACAAACACTCGCAGAAGTCAGCCCCTCAGACTTCCTCAATTCGGAGGAAGACGTAAAAGCGATGGGTGCTCAACCGGTTAGTAAGGAGGGACAAGAGGGTGTGTCAAACCTCGTTTTGTTCGGAACCGGGCAGTTAGAGCTTTTGGGGCAGTATAGGGTAGCCCTATCCGCAATAAAGGGGAGAAGTAGTGTCCATGATGACTCTTTTATTGTCTAGGGAGAAGTGGCGCTCTCGTGCGCTCTTAATTGTTCGCTACGGAGTTAAGAATGGCGGCTGTGATTAAGTATAAAACCCAGAGAGAATAATAAATTATTTCTATGGATCTAAGTTCGAACGCTAGGGAGGTGTATTTATGGGATAATTAGTTTATTAAATCGTTTTCTACGATGATATGAATGATAAAACGCAATTTGATTCACAAATAATTTTAAATCCCACTAGGCTTTCACTCAACAATATGAAATCAACCCAAGGGATATAGATTTAAGAACCCGGCTTTTCAATCTTCACGTCGGCTACTCTCGCCTTTGGGTAACATGCTCACGCTCTGGCTCTCCACTGAGAATTCATCCTTCGCCTTCTGGTCTTTTCTCTCCATCAGTCGCATCTTCCCACCGGTACATTGTTTTCTACTTAATATAAGGCAGAACTTACATCGCTCCATTGGGAATAAAATCTCTTTTTATTAATTTGCAAACTCATTGGTTCACATTATAATTATATTTTCCCTCCTTAATTATAAACTCTCTTTAATTAATTATTCAATTTAGTTTTAATTTAATTCCTTTTTAATTCTTTCTTCTTCCTGTCTTATCTCCTCTCCGATTCTTCACTTCCAATGACGAACAGACTGTCACCAAGGGATTGTTATTTCTTTCACGGTATTATGGTTACCACGAGTTCTTTATTTCTCCTCAGGTAACCATTACCCAACGGTTCTCCTTCCCACTGGTATTACAATTCTCTCTTTCTTTTATTCTTATTTGTTTTATTGATTCATTCTATAGGTTTTTCCTTTCATGTTATTATTTCCCCAAATTGGTATAATTATTTATTTTATTTTCTTCTCTTTCATATTCTTCTTCTCCATGTCTTCTTTCTTTCTCCACTGGCTACAACTATTCCACAGACTTCAATCACCACTAGGTATTATCAATCTTCACTCACATATTCATTCATCTCAGTTTAATATTTTTAATTAAATATTCTCAAATTACATTCCGGCAAATTCACTCCATCGGAAATAAACTCTCAATCAGCATATACTCATGCAATAATATTCTTCAATAGCATACACATCCATTGGCTTTCACATCACTCTGGTATTATATTCTTCCACACAGACTCAATCACTGGGATTTAATACTTTTACCCATCACTTCAACCACAACCAGTATAACACCACTCGCATCAATTCTACTCTTTTAAAATTCCAGTGAACTCTCAAAATCCGTACATCACATCTCAACAATAATTCAATCACTCATTGACACAAATGCACACAATGCTTAATTAATTTCCACTTTATTGATCATCCAAACTTGATACAATTCTTCATAGAAAAATCCACTTCCACTGGATTACATAAACTCAAAAATAAAAACTCCACACACTATCTCTATAAAGCCGTCCTCGGCCTGGATACATTCACTCCGAATGTTCACAATCTCCATCGCCATGAACTCCTAAATAGGAAACCACCAGATTCCAATGGCCACCACATGCCAAACTTAACCGCCTACTAAATAACTTCCCACTGGTTTACTACCCAGAGGAACTACTTACCCTACTGGTATCTTTCCAATGGCATAGTTACATAACCATTAGTGACCAACGATTACCTATTGAGTAAAATTCCTTATTTAGCTTACCACAACATTTACCAATGGCGAATTTATATTCCTAAACTCAGCAAATCCCCTTGGCATTACAAAATTTAAACGATTGGAAATACATGCTCTTCACAGCGGCCGACCGGGTAGGAATCCGGATGGGGAGCCAGCGATCGGGGGACGGGCCTCGGACGGACCCGGCCTCGATCCGGGATCGGAATTGGGCCACCTTAAATTGGGTGGTTCACAATTCGTTCCCCCCTGATTCTTCCAGCCCTCATCACGCACACGCATTTGAGTTTCCGGATACAGCTAGGGTTTGCATTTTGAGTCCGGGGATTGAAATAAGTAAGCGACCAGTAGTTGGGGAGAGAGAGAGTCGTGGAGCTAGAGAAATTGAGCGCCCGGGAAGAATAGTTAGTGCGAGGTCCGAGAGAGAAACGGCAGAACATTCGGAGGGACAGCACCGGAAATTTAGGCAGAATTTACGGAAAAGAGAGCGCCTCGAAGTTAGGCGCCGTTTACGGAAAGAAGTGCGTGCGCATCCGGAGAGAGAGAAGAGTGAACTCCGGGAGTTTAGGCGCACATTGCGAAAGAGAGAGAAACCGTGGCCGGGGAAAGAGGCGCGCCACACCCGGGGAAGTGCAGAACCACGTTCGGACGCAGCAGTAATGTCGCTCGTGGGCGGAGCCAAGATTCCGGAGAAACGGGTACTTCCGGGGATTCCTATGCATGCGGGGGATTTTGAGGAGTTGATCAAGGACTTGAAGACCATAGGGTGTTCAGGGTTGTTTGGGAGAGTGTGGGATGTGCAGGACGCGGACATGTTGTTGGAAATCGGAGGCGGACCAATGGAGGATGCGTTCCGGACAACCATCCGGGCAAAGTTTGGGCTGTGGACCCTGGAGCATTGGCGTGCCACCTACAACTTTCCGGATACGAAGGAGGACTTGGAACCCGGAGGCAAGGGCGACACGGACTGGGTGAAGGAGCGGTTCACCTACCTCTCGGATCACGACGGATTCAAGGTAACAGATTGCGTGAATCACCGGGATCAGCGTCTACTCGAGTATGTGGTGCCCATCCTCAATTCAGAGAAGCCCACCACCCTCACGGTCACACTGGCGAGGGGTATCCTGTCCGCATTGCACCTGAAGAAGAAGATCAACTGGGCGTATTTGATTCACCGGAACACCCCGAAGATGGCCCGGAACATGGGAAGCAAGAAGGGATGTGCCGTGGCACCATTTCTCTACCACCTGTACGAGAAGAACGGATGTATCACGGTTACAGAGAGGAAGAGGTTGGAGACTGCTCCTGTTCCGGGAGAAAAGAGTCCGGCCAAGCGGAAGGCAGCACATCTAGAGGAAGAAGCGGGGACCAGCCGGGTAAAACTTGCACAGCAACCGGTGGAGAGGGAGGTAGCCCAACCGGAGAGAAGGGAGCCGCCAAGGACACCACGACCAAACAGGGATGTTGTCCGGGAGGAACGAACAAAGAGGAGAGAGGATCGTCCGGTGACAGGACAACCGGGCAGGTCGGGACCTCCACCGGTGGAGAGGACACCACGGAGGCAAGATCCGGAAGAGGATGATGAGGGGGAGGAATCACCTCAACCCCGGCTGACCCGCAAGAGACGGCAGGAGTCGGCAGCAGCAGCTCAACCGGAGGAGGGAGGCCCATCTCAGAGGAGTCAACCAGAACTGAAGGATCGGAAGAGGAAGCTGATCCTCAATCCGGATGGTGAGGAAGATGAGGACATCCAAGAGATCCCTCCTCCCAAGAGGACGAATCCAGCTCGGAGGAAGACTACTCCCGTGAGCACTCGGAGGGTGAGTTTTGAAGATCCAACCGGTGGAGAAGGTGGAGAGGAAGTACCGGGAAGAGACGAAGATATGGAGCAGGGACCGGTCGAGGGGGAGGCACCAGTTCCGGAAGTAGGACCACCCGGAGAAGAAAGAGATCCTCCACTCAAGGTGGTAGATATTCTCCTGGCAACCCAAGTGGCCCTGGATTTAGTGGGTGAGAAGTTCCAACCCTTGTTTGATGCACTAAAGGAAGTAGGAGATCTCCTCAAGAACGAAGACGTAACGAAGTATCCGGAGTTGATCCGGAATCTTCAGGAGAAGGTCTACAGGGGAGACTGGAAGTTGAATGAGGCGTCCATAGTTGTGTTGGAACAGAGACAGTCGATGCTCCGGAAGGCGGATTATACCAAGCGGATAGAGGACCAGCTCATGAAGGCGGATCAGCATTGTCAAAGGCAAAAGCAGATCATCCGGGACCTGGAGGAGACAAACCGGCAGTGTATCACGACATATGTGCGACTGTTCCAACCGGAAGGTGAAGCACAGGTGAAGGCCCGGTTGTATGATCAGAAGATCACTCAACCGGGATTGGAGGGAGCAGCCCGGGTGAAGAACATAGTCCGGGATTACTCAAACAAGGTGGAAGAAGCATTGGTGGAATTCCGGTCGTTGGCAGCACAAATGGTGGGAGTCAGTCCTTCCTCCTCCGAACCGGAAACGAAGGAGGTTAACATCTGGGTGAAGCAGGGAGCTCCGTAGGGCAAATGCATGGTGATGAAGAGGTAGCGGCAGGTACACCACCAACCGGAGTGTTGACCCGCGTAAGGGAGGCAAGGAGTCCAGCACAGGGTCACGCTTCCAGGACCTTGGTGGATGTGGAATTGGTCCACGTGGTGAAAACCGGAGGAGTCAGTCCCTCTGACTTCCTAAATTTGGAGGCATACATGGGCGCGATGGGCATCCAACCGGGCAGTGCAGAGAGACGAGAAGGAAGGCTCGAGGATCACCCGGAAGGCCAACAGGAAGAAGCACCCCGGGAGGAACTAATGGAGGATCAACACGTGGAGCAAGAAGAGCCGACGGTGGAGCCGGCTATTCCGATCGTGGTGGAGGGCCCGGAAGACCCGGAGGGGCAGCCAATGGAGATTTCGGCGCCGCCACCCGGGACTGACAGTGGTCCCGGAATCAGTGGTCCGGATATTGAGGAGCCGGCCATTTAAAGTAGGATCTTTTGGAGTAGGTAGAGTAGGAGCCTTTTTCGTGTCAAGCGCGTAGGAATTGTAATTAATGCTAGTGACGGCTAGGGATAGAATTTGTACGGTGGGAAATGTTCCCTGAATTTCCGGATCCCGGGATCTGCGGATCTGCGGATTTCCCAGATCTGGGCGTTTGGGGAGTGAGTCTTTTCATCCAAGGATGCTCGTCATCCTTGGGGTCTTTTTGTGTATCATTAATCCGTGCAATTTAGTAGAAACACGTATTCTTCACTTCATGGGTGTGTGTGTATGTGTGTTTGCTGGTGCTGTTGTCCGGAACAGTGACTCAATTAGTCCCTTGGTAACCGGATGGGTTAACCTGGTTCTGGCGTAAGAGTCAGTTAGGAGATCGGGTAGAAGAATGGGAAGGATTATAGGCGTTTAAAAGTATGAAGTATCCGGTGTCTAGCTACAGGGGATAATCCGGTTAAGTGGCTGGGGGGCAGGAGGGGGTACTCCGGTTCTCTCAGAACTCCTGGACGGGTAGTCCGGTTGAGATACCAACAATAGGGTTGAACTTGTGATTGCAAGACACGGGAAAGCCAGAACATAACGCTAGTAAGAAATTCCATTCCTTCCGGACACCCCGGGTACTGTCTATTCCGGTTAGCAAGTCGTTGTAGTATTTTGGAGAGAAGAAAGTGGCAAGAGAGAATCCGGTTTAGTGGCTGAGTGAGCAGGAGGGGGTACTCCGGTTCGCTTGGAACTCCTGGACGGGTAGTCCGGTTTGAGGTACCAGTTCCGGGTTGAACCTGCAACCACAATATTTTGGAGATAGGGGGAAAACCGGGTCGCGCTTTAGTGACAAGCTGTGGGTTTGAGATAAATCCGTAGTTGAAGGGCAATACGAAAAGTACCCGGATTAGGAAGTTGAGTTGAGATGAGTAGGGAAGAGTGAGCCCCCGGTCATGTAAAATAGTAGGAGAGGGTGTGACTATAAATCCAGCATCCTTAAAAGTGCAAGTGGAGAACCCTCCGAGGGAAAAAAAAGGTTAAACTAAACCGGGTTGAGGAGTTGGAATAGACCGGATTGGGTCAGGTTGGTTGTATTTCCAACCCGGACAGAAGCCGGATCTAGGCATATCCGGATCAGACAGTAGAAAAGATCCGGATTTGGATAGGGAAGAAGAGTATTTAGTGGTGACCGGAAGGGATCCGTCACTGATCCGGGCAGTCTCCGGAAGCTTTCCACTCCACCAGAATGTCTGCGGAACGATAACCCGGAAATCACCTTTACGAGCATTCTTAATACGAAAAAGTGCGCTCTAAGGGAATATCCAGTATCACGTGTTACGACAGGGTGGGCCAAAAGGTCACCCGGACTGTCAACATGGAGGATCACAAACGGGTGAACCAACCGAGGAGCAACAAGTGAAGCAAGGAGAGCCAGAGGATGAGCCGGTTGTTCCAAGCGTGATGGAGAACTCGGAAGATCAAGAAGGGCAGTCAACGGAGAAGGAGCCGCTGCCCGGGACCACCGGAGGTCCAGGATTAGTGGTCCGGATTTAGTGGATCTGACCGCTTGGAGTAGGTCCTTTTTGAGTAGGTAGAGTAGAAGACTTTGTGTGTAAAGTTTTTAGAGTTTGCAATTAATGCTAGTGGCGGCTTAGGATAGAATTTGAACGGTGGGGAAAGCTCCCGGAATTTCCGGATCCCGGGAATGTAGGATCTGCGGATTTCCCGGATCTGGGCGTTTGGGGTTGGCTTCTTATCCAAAGATGCTTGTCATTCTTGGAGTCTTTTTGTGTATCACTGTTCCGTGTAAATGAGTAGAGACACATATTCTTCACTGTGTGTGTGTGTGTGTGTGTGTGTGTTTGCTTGTGTTATAGCCCGGAACAATGACTCAATTAGTCCCTAGGTAACCGGATGGATTAGCCGGACTCTTGTGTAAGAGCCAGTTAAGAGACTGGGTAGAAGAATTGGAAGGACTAGGATCGTTTGCATATGTTGTTTCCTGGGTCCGGTAGCAGGAGATAATCCCGATTAGTGGCTGAGTGAGCAGGAGGGGGTACTCCGGTTCTCTCAGAACTCCTGGACGGGTAGTTTGGTAGAGGTGCCAACATCCAGGTTGAACTTGTGATTGCAGGACACGGGAAAGCCAGAGTAAAACGGGTCGTGAGAAATTCCATATCTTCCGGACACCCCAGGTACTGTCTATCCCGGTTAGCGAGTCGTTGTAGTATTTTGAGAGAAGAAAGTTGCAGGAGACAATCCGGGTTAGTGGCTGAGTGAGCAGGAGGGGGTACTCCGGTTCTCTCAGAACTCCTGGACGGGTAGTTCGGTAGAGGTGCGAGCAACCGGGTTGATCTTGTAATTGCGATATTTCGGAGATAAGGGGAAAACCGGGTCGCGCTTGAGTGACCGGCTGTGGGTTTGGGATAAATCCATAGTTGAAGAGCAATACGGAAAGTACCCGGGTTAGGGAGTTGAGTTGGGACAAGTAAGAATTGGTGAGTCCCCGGTCACGTAAAACAGTAGGGGAGGGTGTGACTTTAAATCTAGCACCCTTAAAAATGCAAATGGAGAACACTCCGAGGGAAAACAGAGGCTAAACTAAACCAGATTAAGTGGTTGGGATAGACCGGATAGAGTCAGGTTGGTTAAGTCTCTAACCCGGACAAAAACCGGATCTAAACATAGTCGGATCAGTCAGTAGGGAAGATCCGGGTGGAGAGAAGGAGTTCCGGGTGGGCACACCCCCGTTCCGGATTCCTCGGCGCCATCTCACACATAAGGAGAGAGTAGTGAAACGGATGGCTACACCACAGACTGGTCAGATCCGGAAGACTCGGAAGAACAAACAAGTTACCTAGTGAAGGAATTTGCTAGTCTGGTGGAGAAGGATTTTGAATTTCCAGTCGGAGTCGAGGAAGAGGGTGCTACTGTCATTCTGGAAACGAACCAGACGGGTATTCCGGAGGTAGAGGATCGCTCCTTGGAAGAATCTTGCGTATCCCTCTCCGAGAAGTGGGTGAGACGACAAATCTCTGATCCGGTTGAGAGAACGGGGTCAGAACCGGTGTCGTGGAGCGAGGCCCGTGTGTACCCGGAAGAGCAAGAACCAGAAAAGTTGAAAGGGGTGGTCTCCCCTAAGAACTTTGAAGAGTTAGAAGTGGAGACCGGGAAGAAGTTTTTCATAGGGAAAGCCATGAGTCCGGAGGAGAAGCAAGAGTACGAATTGCTGCTAGCCAGTTACGCGGATGTGTTTGCTTGGGCCCCCACTCATTTGAGGGGAATTCCAGCCGAGTTGGGTGAACATCAGATAGATTTGGTGGAAGGAGCCACCCCAGTTAGGCAAAGGAAGTACCGGCTCAACCCGAGGTATTCCCTGATGGTGAAAGAGGAGATTGACCGGTTGTTGGAGGCTGGATTCATCTACCCGGTTAATAACTCGGAGTGGGTCTCACCAATAGTGGTGGTGCCCAAGAAAACCGGAGCAGTCGGGAAGGTGAAGATCCGGGTCTGCCAGGACTTCCAGAAACTCAATGCGGCCACGAAGAAAGATTACTTTCCACTACCCTTCACGGATATCATCTTGGATCACGTGGCAGGACAAGAGTTGTACAGTTTCTTGGACGGGTTTTCCGGGTACAACCAAGTGTCTATCTGGGAGAACGACCAACTGAAGACGACGTTCACAACGGAGTGGGGAACATTCGCCTTCAACCGGATGCCCTTTGGGCTATGTAATGCCCCGGGAACTTTCCAACGACTAATGATGGACATCTTTAAAGATTTCCTACGTCATTTTCTAGAAGTCTTTATTGATGACTTTGCTGTATTTGGAAAACGGAAAGAGCATCTGGAGCATCTCCGGAAGACATTCCAAAGATGCCGGGAAACTAACTTAAAATTACATCCCGGAAAGTGCTTCTTTGGAATGGAATCCAAATTGCTGTTGGGCCATGTAGTCAGTGGGAAGGGGCTATAGGTCGATATTGATAAAATAATTGTGATTCTCGCTCTATTGGCTCCGCGGAATGTCCAAGAGGTCAGAGGATTTTTGGGCTGTGTAGGATACTACCGGAGATTCATTGACGGTTACGCCCGGAGAGCAATACTGCTAACCGAATTACTAAAGAAGGCAGAGGAATTCTTGTGGACGGCCGAGAGACAAGCGACATTTGAAGACCTGAAGAAACAGTTAGTGTGTGCACCAATTCTGTCTCCTCCGGTTTGGACAAAGGAATTCCACGTAACCATCGACGCATCCGGATGGTGCCTGGGAGCTATCCTATGGCAATACGATGACCAGCAGAGGGAGAATCCGGTTTACTATGCGAGCCGGCAGATGAGTTCTGCGAAGCGCAATTACACCACCACGGAGAGGGAAGCTCTAGCAGTGGTGTATTCTTGCAAGAAGTTCCGGCATTATTTGCTCGGGTATAAGGTTATTTTTCATACAGATCATGATTCCTTGAAATACCTTGTAAATAAACCGGATCTTTCTGGGAGAATCGCCCGGTGGATACTATTGCTGCAGGAGTTTAACTACGAAGTAGTGGTGAAGTTCGGAAAGTCTAATTCCAATGCGGATTACCTTTCCCGGATGAGGGGATTAGCGGCAGTTGAAGACATTTCCTCTACCTTCCCGGACGAGTTCCCGAAAGAGAGGATACTTCCTGAAATGGGGGTGTTTCAAGTAGGAAACCAGCCACCGTCCGAGTTCAACGATGTCATTGAATATCTGACAACAAGGAAGTATCCGGGAGGAATGACCAGGGAAGAAAAGAGTGTGTTTCAACACCGAGTGGCTCCTTTTACAATGGTTTCCAGAGTTTTGTTCCGGATGGGGATGGACGATAAGATCAGGCGTTGTCTAGAAGCGGGTGAACGGAAGGAAGTGATGCAAGCCCTTCACGCTGGAGATTCCGGAGGACACTCAGCCACCATGACTACAGTAAACCGGATTAAAAGTGCCAGGTACTGGTGGCCCTTTATTATCCGGGATGTGCAAAAGTAGGCTTTACGGTTGAATTGTAGGCTTTACGGTTGAATTGTCAATAATGTTATCTTTTTGAGATCAACGCGCGGCCTCCTCCACTACTTTAGCACAATAGACGATGTTAAAGAGATTCTTGTAGTTGACGTACTTAACACGCTGTGCGAATTTAGACTCGGTCCTGCGGTTGAAATCCCCAGAAGTACCCAACTGAGACCTTCAAAGGGAGAACTTGTAGCCAACGTAGTAAAGCTCAATGCAGACTGGAGAGCATTGATGACTGATTATTAGACTCAAGGTTCTGAAAATCTGCTAAGTAGAGCCTAGTGAGAACTGTCCAGATTATAAAAATGCGTGGGCAAGTAACGACATGATGGAGCTTGGCAGCTACGACACATCGTGTCTTGTAGTTAGTTTGAACTAGGATAAGATGTACATCTGGTTTAGGTTTCAGAGTGTTCATCAACGCTCTCGATGATACAAAAGAGATTATTCCCGTAAACAACTTAGCCATAGTACTGTCCTGACGGAATACAAGAAGTTCTATTATGGTTTGGTCTATCACATACAAGAACACTAGGGATAGTAAACATCATCAATATCTGTTGATGCTAGGTGCTCTTAAAGAGCATAATCTAGAGACGCTCTACTGGATTAGTACTAGAAGTCGTCACTCTCAAAGATTGCATCCCAAAACGGAGGTTGCTCTACATCATCAAAGTGTTCTTGAAGTGCATCCGAGAGCTCCCTCGGCATGACTGAGAACTCGTTGCTATCGAGGTTGCAAGGGTCGGGGAGGCCAAGCAATTCGCACATATAATGCGACCACATGAGCCGCCATACTAGCGGGTCCGTTGGAGAACCGTCCCAAAGTTTACACGGTACATCATACTGATCAAGTACATCTTTGTCCAGAAGAATGATCGCCAAATCAACCCAGTGAGACTTGCAATTGGGGAAATCCGTCAACCATAGTTCTACCGCGCCCTGAATGGATGCAATAGGGTATTGCATCTGAAATGTGAGGCCGTTCCTCGTGACTACGGGATACACTGCTTTGTCCCTACTGCCCAGCGTTACCCAATCCTCTAGTAACGCGTAATTGTATATCTGGGGAACTTGCTGTGTAGAGTTGCCAAGATCGTATGCTCTGTATTGGCCAACTTGAAGCATCCAGTAGTATCCTTCATGATCGTCGCCCCTCATCTGCAGCACACCTTCCTTGATGGCCCCGTCCTTACTACGGATTTCTAACTCCACTATGATGGATGATGCAACTAAATCAAAACGAACTGCCAGAGCCTGAGCTGTAACGCGAGCAACATCTTCCCAACCCATTTCCACTACTAAGGGGACATCGTGATCTCCAACATAGATGCGTGCCATAGATAGAAACAAAAATTGATCTAGAGGAGCAAATAACGAGCGAGTTGGAATGGTGTAAGAAATTATATGATAGAGCATTCGCGACTGCGTACATATCTGCAATCGATGTCGATGTTTAAATTCTGCCATCAAGTGGGCAATACTCCTTGCATTGCCAGAGTGTAGCATTTCTATTAGTAAATCTTTAATAAACTTAGCCTGACGGTGATCAGCAATTTACAGCCGTCACCGCCGTCACTGCGATGCCAATAAAAGAGTAAAACTAATCTGACTCTTTTGAATTCCGAGTCGTAAACCTACACCATAAAGATATGCAAAGATTTTGACTTTGTAGACTTTGCTATTGACTATTGTGTTCTGATGTTGATCGGAGATATATAACTAGCAATTGGCAATCTTTATAATGCCCATCTCTCTACTCGTAAGAGCGACTCGTAAAATCGGTTTTGAGTACCTCAGTTGTTGATCGTTGTTGTGTAAACATGGGTAAGAGTTGGAGAGAAGTAGCTTGCATTCAAGGTGACCACACGTTCGATGTCGATAGACCAGATTCAGTAGTACCGTTTCGAGGATCGATGTACATTGCGATGATAGAGGACTTCTGTATTCACAATTCACCAAACAATGGGAATGGCAGTAGCACAGAACCTGCAATTGCTAGCGTGCGAGGATCTATTGACAACATTGATCTGTTGAAGTCACAGTCTCCATACACTTACATCCAAAACAATGTATTTGGAGCACAAGGCAAAGAGCAGGCGTACCTCTTCAAGATGTCTGAAGAAAGACGTGGCAACGGCGTTGATCTTGTAAGGCAGATGCAGCCAGGCGGAGATCTACAGAACGCTTGGATTATGTTTGACCACTTCAAGAGACTAAGGGGATGGATCACCATGTCTTGCCATGTTTATGATGTGGAATTCTGTAGATTAATGACCATTGCCGTTTGTGAGATAATGAGCGAAGATGTGGAGTCACAAATGATCATGTGGCTTGCTTTGAATGAAGTCATGGATAGGAACGGGGTCCCAAACCCTTACTTCAAGGGTTTTATGGCGAATTGCGCTCAAGCAAACTGGAGTGCCGTACGAGTTGTGTACCGTAACGGAAATCCCACCGTGCAGATGGTTGGTAGAGAAAGGTATTGTGTACTTGAATGGACCAAGTCAGTCGACAAATACACCGAAAAGCACATCCGGCTCGACCTTCAAGATACGTACAAGGAGCTTTGTAAAGATTACAAAGATGCGAAGACGATGTGGAAGGCTGAAGAACTCTACCTCAACATCAAAGATTGGTTGTTGTCGTCTCGAGCTGCCACTGATGATGGACTACGCCACCTAGACGATTGGCTCGGATTCTGGCACTTCAGATACCGCCAATGGGGTGGCTTCCTAGAACCGGTAATTCATTAAACCATGGCTTTGGATCTGATGTGACTTGCGTCGAGTTTTCGTATCCTATACTCATCTATGTTGTTTAAATTGCATTTTAGAATCTAAACGTTGGAGAGACGGCAGGGATGCCATCATGCGACTTGCCCGAAATAGTTCACAAGATGTAGCTTCAAATGTCAAGAAGAAGAGGGACGTGCTTGTACGTTGCAACAATAGACGACATGATGCGTGCAATCACGCAGACAATAGACTATGAGACATATTTGAAAATGGTGGCTGCGACTTTGGTGAGCTATGGCTGAGGGTAGAATGACAATAGTTGGTAGATAAGCTAAGCTACATTGTCATATAGAACCAGGTGATGTCACGGATGCAATATAATAGGCAGGGTAAACATCATATTAGTATAAGTCATCTCATGGATCAAGTATGCTTTGTCAATGCCTCGTGACGATCCCATTTGGACATCATCAATGGTCTAGACATTATATTGACCAATTCTATATGTTTGCAAATATGGTTATACATGTAATCCAATTCATATCAATTTTAAAAAATTCCATTGGCCGTAACATTTCAACTATCATTGTTGTATACCCATACTTTGGATTTCCTGAAGACATGCTCTTGGAGGTCCTCGTGAACGAGGATGCTTTGTCATAACGCCGAGTCGACCTAATCTTGATTTACAAAACACGTGCTCTAAAGTGTTCTTGTGGACGAGGACGCATAGCCACTCGCTACGAACTCAAATAGGATCCAGATTTCAAACACTATTACGGTCAAGGTAGTCCATTTAACCAACAGACGTTTAGGTGTACATCATCTAGCGCAAATTAAAATGAAACCAAATAATGTTAAAAAGTATACACGCTGTATCATTCAATTTGGAAGGTCAATCAATCGAATAGTTTAAATGCCACAATATATTTGCATATATACTGGTTGAAGACAATAAGGCGGTTTATTGGCCACAAAAGAAAATCGGAGCGAACATAAAACTCAAAGACAATCGCTAGAGGTACCCTCGCTAGATGCGGAACAATCCAAGTCAGATTCCTCTCCCTGCTCAGCTTCGTCATCCACGAAGAGTCGCACTCTCGGTTTGTATCGACGTTTACAACAATATATTCCAGGAGAAGCAGCAGCATATGAATCAACAATCCCCACTACGTAATCAGATAGGGTGAAAGTAGACGGCGGACTTTGAAATTGTAGATCATATGCCTCCCGTTGTTGCCTTTTGGACATATCTCTGTACATGGAGAAGTATATGTAAGAACAAGTGCAAAGGTGAAAGGCAAATATCAAAGAGGCATAATCCAGTACATGTGGAATTTAATTAAATTAGAACTTTTTGAAGATTCAGAACTTACGCACAAGTGAATCTCTGTTTTTTTGGTCTTTTGGTCGGAGCGGGATTTGTTGGCGGTGTGCTGACCCTGCCCTTGGCTTGAAGCTCAGAGCGTGTGGTAGGTGCTAACGGAGCAATAAGAGAGTCGAAGATGAGAGGATCATCTTCCAAGGCCAGAATATGGCGCCCTGCCGCCAAGCAAGCCTTGATACATGTTCCTGATGGAGGACAATATAATGTTAGAATGATAGACAAACCGAATTACAATGAAATAAATATCGTTGCGTCGCATGTCGAATCGGTATAAGAAATGGTACCTGTTGCGGCTTTGCAATCTAGGACAACATCTCCAGGTTTGCTGAACTGTTGGATAAGCATACGGAAGAAAGGTTCGTTTTTCTCACGAGCACCTCTCGAAGGAACATTGTTGTTCATAGTGACGTCCTCGTCTGTAAGGTTGAAGAGCGCATTGTTCTTCTCAAGATGTATACCACAAAAGTCCAGACCGCGGTTGGCAGAGAAAGAGAAATGCAATACAATCTCCCGTCGGATGAAGAGTTGGATCCAAAATCGGATGGACTGAAAAAATTCCGATGGAACTTTGTTATCAAAATAAGTGGATTGAATTACAATAGTATAACTTCGAAGACTGTCGAAAGCATCGAAGCTAAATCAAAAGCTCTAATGCAGTATCAAATGAAATGCCAGCATAGAGTACAGTTAGATAATACCGTCGTCGATGGATGCCGAGGATTAGCGAGGGGGTGTTCATTAATACCCCACCAATCTTTGAGGAGTTGCATATCGTATTGGTCAACCCGCTCATCGACATCGTTCATCAAATCTCGATCGTCACAATGAATAATGACGAGCACACCGTCATCATGCAGAAAGTGGTTTGCCATCTCAAAGATGTTCTCCACGTAGTTGTCGGCCCGTTTGTTCCAATCTGGAATTGCAATCGAGATGCCTGGCAGAGGCAGGTTCTCAGGGATGTCCGCAATCATCAAATCAATTCCTGTGTGCTTGAACTTCTCGCATGCCTTGGACGAAATTGTCCTTCGACGACCACCATTAGCCTATACATGAGACAGTCATGATGTGAGAGTAAGAACAGAGTTATAATAATTCAAATAGAGAAATAGGGTGCTTGGTAGACTCACCTTGGCAATGCACTCATGGAACTTAATCCACCGAGGATCAACACCCAAAGATGCCTGGAACGATTCAAGGAGGTCGGAAACACTCGTGCGCTCCAGATACACTTGAAGCGATTGTTGTTCAATTCCAGACGAGTTGCTAGAGGGGTACATAGCCTGTTTTTTCTTTCGCAACCGCTGCGCTGTTGCATAAACGACATTAGAGACAGATGAATCGGGCGCTAGAGGTGTGCGGTTGTCCATGTGGCCTCGTTCTGAAGGAGGTTGAGTATCATGGCTGTAAGAGGGATCATCGCGATCTGCATCGTCATCATCATCCGCAGCTTCTCTTGCCGCCAACGCGAGCTTCTCTACGATCTTTTTTGCGGCCAATGCCTCCTTCTCTGCCTTCTCTTTCTCCGCCTTCGCTTGCTCAACCAACGCCAAGTTCTCCTTTTCTAATTTCTCTCTAGCCTCCTTTTCCTTCTTGGTCTCTCGTTTCTTCTTTACAGGGGGCGCCTTTTCATGTGTCTCCTCAACGGTCCTTTCTTCATCATCTTCATTTGTGGAAAGAGGCTGTCCGCCAACGATAGTGGCTCGCTTGACTTGCTCCGTGGAGGGAGTGAAAGTCCCGCGGCAGTCGAGGTTCCAACATCCCGACTCGAGGTGGGCAATCTTGAATCTCTTCAACTGATCCGGTGAGAACATACAAAGATCAGACCCCTTCTGAATCCACGAATGGAAATACAGCGGAAGGGACTCAGCTGGGATGGCTCGTTTGGCAAGAAGCATTCAAACGAAGTACCTGGACAAGTGGACAGTCTGATCAGCACAACCACACATTGAATATATCAAGCTATACAAATGAAATAGTCAAAAAGTGAACAACTTAGAGCATTAAAGTCGTATTACACGCACCTACAAACGACCCGCTTAACCGCATCACTTGTACCAGGATAATCTTTGAATACAGATTTCTTCCCATAGAATTTAGAATCCTTTGAACCAAAGAAATTGAGGAAGGCCTTATCCCAGAGGAGGATACGCTAGCTCTCCACATAGTCACCGGCCTTACGCACACCAGGGACTGACCAATCGATGGTAATCTGCTCGTCCTTCAAGATCTCCCCGCCCATAAGAACAACCGCCTCCTCTAATTGTTGCAATAGTAGGTGATCATTATCCACATGATAGAATATGCCACATTCAAATAATGCAAAAGGGCGTATCGATTGCTTATCGATTGCGTACCTCGGCCCAAAACGCGGCTTTGTTAATCCAAAGATCCCATATAGAATCCTTCCCTTTGGGCAGTGGAAATTGATATGCTCTCCTAGCATCGTCCGAGGCGTTCTATCAACGTAACCACCTTGCCTTGTACTTCGGCTCAACAAGAGCGGTGCAGAGCTTTTGAAGCCTCTCGATGGAATACTCCGGGGGGAAATTTTTGCTGCAATGGCGATCAATCTGTAACAAACGTAATCAAGTCTTTTAAATTTAGTGCATCAATTTTGAAACCTAAAATATCTTTCATGACAAGCATTAATTTATCCTTCATAAAGACCTCTCCAAATATCATACCTCCTTCATAAATTCTTCTCCATTTTTTGGATTTGCAACTGCAAGATATTTGTCGAAATTCTTCGAGTGAATTGATTTCACGTGCTTGTCAGTTGCATTTTTCATAGCATCCCAGATGCCAGGTGCAGTCCTTTCTTCAGGTGGAGTCCTCTTTGTGTAATCGCGGGTAGCATCATCCGCAACTACTGCTAGCTCACGCTAAAATACCATCATAAAAGTTAGAGCAATGGTTTCACGCAATTGACAAAATGATAATGTAATTCAGACAATGCATTTGTAAGCGATCACTTTATATAGAAAACTGATGAAGACGTTGATCGTAAGCGAGAACCATGTCTGTGTTTTCGGTTTCACCTTCTCGCAATATGCGTACTCCGATTCAGAGATAAGGTCCTTGAATGCGGATAATGGAAGGACGCCAAATGTACGAATGCGTCGAAGATTGGCAGGGATCGTGCTCTTGACGTGGTCATTCTCCGTTGACCTGCTTAGCACATACACGATAAGTACATTTAACATAAATGCATATAGATCGAATCTACGTTGAAATGTAAAGATTCGAAAACGAACCAGTTGACATCACTCATCGCGTTCAGCAATCTCGCAACCTGTCCTCTGGAGTCAAGCACGATACATTCAACCCTGTAGTGCCACTTAAGCTCTTCCGTATGGCAATTGGTGATGTGCTGAGTCCATGCGGAGACGCGGTAGTTGCCGTCCCACACGAAAAACATCTTCCGGCGTAGATGGGCGAGATCTTCATCAGCTTCAAGCTCGAGCTCGAATTCCTGGTTGACCTTCTGCCAGAGAGAACCCCAATTCGCAATATCCTCCTCGGTCAAATCCTGAGACACCTCGTTGTTGATGAAGGCGGAGATGTAAAGGACCCGGTCGCCATCGCGGTAACCATTGACAAACTCGCTTTCGAGTCTTTGCATGTCTACTTCCCCAACCGTACGAACCACATCCTTGACAATCATCCTGCACAGTGGAACCTATAGTCGTGACTTCCTCCTAGGTTCAATACGAAGGCTGTTGATGAGACCTGTGGAATTAACATTGAATTGCTTCCTATGTTCCATTTCACTCTGCGCAACGCTGGTAATATCCTCTGGGCATTTGCTCCGTGGCTCGTCATCCTCATCCGAAGAATCCAATGTCTGAACCTTCATAATCAATATTGTCAAGTTAAGCTCAATAAATAGTCAAAAGTCAAAGCCAATCTGAAAAAAAAAATGACTATATGTGAAAATACATATCAGAGCTGCATCAGTAATCGATGTTGGAGGTGGGAGTGACCTCTTTGAAATTCATAACGGATGTATCCTCAAAACAAGTGCAATACAAGACCTCAAGACTTTCAACATCACTGAGGTCAATTACCTGTGTGGATGCCACGGTCTCGTCCTCATCACCCTGATTAAATAACAATTAACTCCTGAATATGCAAAACCACGCATAAAATGTAAGTAATTCCAAATTTTAAAAATCAAATATTTGCACAAGCCTGCTGACTCAGCCATGAGGGCGTCCCGAGCCCCCCAAGCTCGTGTCCACCACACAAAATGCGAATAACAAAAACGTTTCAAAATCAAAAAATTGCACGAGACAAGGGGCAATCAGCCACGAAGGCGTCCCCGGCATCCACAGCTCGTGGCAACGAATGAGAAAATGGAAATGCATTTCAGGTTTGAAAATCAAAATTTCACACTACACAAGGGGGTCTCGGCCACAAAATTGTCCCCGGCCCCCACACCTCGTGGACACGAATAAGAAAATGGAAATCAATTTAAGGTTTGAAAATCAAAATTTCGCACGACACAAGGGGGTCTCGGCCACGAGGGCGTCCCCGGCCCCCAACGCGCTTATAGTGCGAGCGGTGAGCAGCTTTTCACGAACGGTGAGCAGATTTTCACTAGCGGTGAAAATCCCTTAAAAATCATAAACCCTAAACCCTAAACCCTAAACCCTCAAAACCCTCAAACTCATAAACCCTAAACCCTAAACCCTCAAAACTTCCCTCAAAAATCATCTCACTCCTCGCAAAAATCAGCTCACCGTTCGTGAATTTCTGCTCACTGCTCGCACGGTAGCAATCCTGCCCCGGCCCCCATAGCTCGTGGCCACGAATGAAAAAATGGAAATCAATTTGAAGTTTGAAAATCAAGATTTCGCACGAGACAAGGGGCAATCGGCCACGACAGCGTCCCGGGTACCCAGAGCTCGTGGACACGAATGAGAAAATGGAAATCAATTTCAGGTTTGAAAATCAAAATCTCGCACGACACAAGCGGGTCTCGGCCACGAGGGCGTCCCTGGCCCCCACAGCTCGTGGCCGCGAATGAGAAAATGGAAATCAATTTGAGGTTTGAAAATCAAAATTTGGCACGACACAAGCGGGTCTCAGCCACGAGGGCGTCCCCCGCCCCCACAGCTCGTGGCCACGAATGAGAAAATGGAAATCAATTTGAGGTTTAAAAATCAAAATTTCGCACTGCACAAGGGGGTCTCGGCCGCGAGGGCATCCCCGGCCCTCACACCTCGTTGACACGAATGAAAAAATGAAAATCAATTTGAGGTTTGAAAATCAAAATTTCGCACGACAGAAAGGGGTCTCGGCCATGAGGGCGTCCGTGGTCCCCACTGCTCGTGGCCACGAATCAAAAAATAGAAATCAATTTGATGTTTGAAAATCAAGATTTCGCACAAGACAAGGGGCAATCGGCCACGACAGCGTCCCGGGTCCCTACAGCTCCTGGCCACGAATGAGAAAATGGAAATGCATTTAAGGTTTGAAAATCAAAATTTCGCACTACATAAGGGGGTTTCCGCCACGAGGGCATTCCCGGCCCCCATAGCTCGTGGACACGAATGAAAAAATGGAAATCAATTTGAGGTTTCAAAATCAAGATTTCGCACGAGACAAGGGGCAATCGGCCACGACAGCGACCCGGGTCCCCGGAGCTCGTGGACACGAATGAGAAATTTGGAAATCAATTTGAGGTTTGAAAATCAAAATTTCGCACGACACAAGGGGGTCTCGGCCACGAGGGCGTCCCCGGCCCCCACAGCTCCTGGCTACGAATGAGAAAATGGAAATCAATTTAAGGTTTGAAAATCAAAATTTCGCACGACACAAGGGGGTCTCGGCCACCAGAGCGTCCCCGGCCCCCACAGCTCGTGGATACGAATGAGAAAATGGAAATCAATTTCAGGTTTGAAAATCAAAATTTCACACGACACAAGGGGATCTCGGCCACGAGGGCGTCCCCGGCCCCCACAGTTCGTGGCCACGAATGAGAAAATAGAACTCAATTTCAGGTTTGAAAATAAAGATTTTGCACGAGACAAGGGGCAATCCGCCACGACAGCGTCCCGGGTCCCTACAGCTCCTGGCCACGAATGAGAAAATGGAAATGCATTTGAGGTTTGAAAATCAAAATTTCGCACGACACAAGGGGGTCTCGGCCACGAGGGCGTCCCCGGCCCCCAACACGCTTATAGTGCGAGCGGTGAGCAGCTTTTCACGAACGGTGAGCAGATTTTCACTAGCGGTGAAAATCCCTTAAAAATCATAAACCCTAAACCCTAAACCCTAAACCCTCAAAACCCTCAAACTCATAAACCCTAAACCCTAAACCCTCAAAACTTCCCTCAAAAATCATCTCACTCCTCGCAAAAATCAGCTCACCGTTCGTGAATTTCTGCTCACTACTCGCACGGTAGCAATCCTGCCCCGGCCCCCATAGCTCGTGGCCACGAATGAAAAAATGGAAATCAATTTGAAGTTTGAAAATCAAGATTTCGCACGAGACAAGGGGCAATCGGCCACGACAGCGTCCCGGGTACCCAGAGCTCGTGGACACGAATGAGAAAATGGAAATCAATTTCAGGTTTGAAAATCAAAATCTCGCACGACACAAGCGGGTCTCGGCCACGAGGGCGTCCCTGGCCCCCACAGCTCGTGGCCGCGAATGAGAAAATGGAAATCAATTTGAGGTTTGAAAATCAAAATTTGGCACGACACAAGCGGGTCTCAGCCACGAGGGCGTCCCCCGCCCCCACAGCTCGTGGCCACGAATGAGAAAATGGAAATCAATTTGAGGTTTAAAAATCAAAATTTTGCACTGCACAAGGGGGTCTCGGCCACGAGGGCATCCCCGGCCCTCACACCTCGTTGACACGAATGAAAAAATGAAAATCAATTTGAGGTTTGAAAATCAAAATTTCGCACGACAGAAAGGGGTCTCGGCCATGAGGGCGTCCGTGGTCCCCACTGCTCGTGGCCACGAATCAAAAAATAGAAATCAATTTGATGTTTGAAAATCAAGATTTCGCACAAGACAAGGGGCAATCGGCCACGACAGCGTCCCGGGTCCCTACAGCTCCTGGCCACGAATGAGAAAATGGAAATGCATTTAAGGTTTGAAAATCAAAATTTCGCACTACATAAGGGGGTTTCCGCCACGAGGGCATTCCCGGCCCCCATAGCTCGTGGACACGAATGAAAAAATGGAAATCAATTTGAGGTTTCAAAATCAAGATTTCGCACGAGACAAGGGGCAATCGGCCACGACAGCGACCCGGGTCCCCGGAGCTCGTGGACACGAATGAGAAATTTGGAAATCAATTTGAGGTTTGAAAATCAAAATTTCGCACGACACAAGGGGGTCTCGGCCACGAGGGCGTCCCCGGCCCCCACAGCTCCTGGCTACGAATGAGAAAATGGAAATCAATTTAAGGTTTGAAAATCAAAATTTCGCACGACACAAGGGGGTCTCGGCCACCAGAGCGTCCCCGGCCCCCACAGCTCGTGGATACGAATGAGAAAATGGAAATCAATTTCAGGTTTGAAAATCAAAATTTCACACGACACAAGGGGATCTCGGCCACGAGGGCGTCCCCGGCCCCCACAGTTCGTGGCCACGAATGAGAAAATAGAACTCAATTTCAGGTTTGAAAATAAAGATTTTGCACGAGACAAGGGGCAATCCGCCACGACAGCGTCCCGGGTCCCTACAGCTCCTGGCCACGAATGAGAAAATGGAAATGCATTTGAGGTTTGAAAATCAAAATTTCGCACTACATAAGGGGGTTTCCGCCACGAGGGCATTCCCAGCCCCCATAGCTCGTGGACACGAATGAAAAAATGGAAATCAATTTGAGGTTTCAAAATCAAGATTTCGCACGAGACAAGGGGCAATCGGCCACGACAGCGTCCCGGGTCCCCCGAGCTCGTGGACACGAATGAGAAATTTGGAAATCAATTTGAGGTTTGAAAATCAAAATTTCGCACGACACAAGGGGGTCTCGGCCACGAGGGCGTCCCCGGCCCCCACAGCTCCTAGCTACGAATGAGAAAATGGAAATCAATTTAAGGTTTGAAAATCAAAATTTCGCACGACACAAGGGGGTCTCGGCCACCAGAGCGTCCCCAGCCCCCACAGCTCGTGGATACGAATGAGAAAATGGAAATCAGTTTAAGGTTTGAAAATCAAAATTTCACACGATACAAGGGGATCTCGGCCACGAGGGCGTCCCCGGCCCCCACAGCTCGTGGCCACGAATGAGAACATAGAACTCAATTTCAGGTTTGAAAATAAAGATTTTGCACGAGACAAGGGGCAATCGGCCACGACAACGTCCCGGGTCCCCACAGCTCGTGGACACGAATGAGAAAATGGAAATGCATTTGAGGTTTGAAAATCAAAATTTCGCACGACACAAGGGGGTCTCGGCCACGAGGGCGTCCCCGGCCCCCACGGCTCGTGGCCACGAATGAAAAAATGGAAATCAATTTGAGGTTTCAAAATCAAGATTTCGCACGCGAGAAGGGGCAATCGGCCACGACAGCGACCCGGGTCCCCACAGCTCGTGGACACCAATGAGAAAATGGAAGTGCATTTGAGGTTTGAAAATCAAAATTTGGCACGACACAAGGGGGTCTCGGCCACGAGGGCGTCCCCGGTCCCCCACAGCTCGTGGCCACGAGTGAGAAAATGGAAATCAATTTAAGGTTTGAAAATCAAAATTTCGCACGACACAAGTGGGTCTCGGCCACCAGAGCGTCCCCGGCCCCCTTAGCTCGTGGATACGAATGAGAAAATGGAAATCAATTTAAAGTTTTAAAATCAAAATTTCACACGACACAAGGGGATCTCGGCCACGAGGGCGTCCCCGGCCCCCACAGCTCGTGGCCACGAATGAGAAAATAGAACTCAATTTCAGGTTTGAAAATAAAGATTTTGCACGACACAAGGGGCAATCGGCCACGACAGCGTCCCGGGTCCCCACAGCTCGTGGACACAAATGAGAAAATGGAAATGCATTTGAGGTTCGAAAATCAAAATTTCGCACGACACAAGGGGGTCTCGGCCACGAGGGCGTCCCCGGCCCCCACAGCTCCTCGCCACGAATGAAAAAATGGAAATCACTTTGAGGTTTGAAAATCAAGATTTCGCACGAGAGAAGGGGCAATCGGCCACGACAGCGTCCCCGGTCCCCACAAATCGTGGACACGAATGAGAAAATGGAAATCGATTTAAGGTTTGAAAATCAAAATCTCGCACGACACAAGGGGGTCTCGGCCACGAGGGCGTCCCCAGCCCCCACAGCTCGTGGCCACGAATGAAAAAATGGAAATCAATTTGAGGTTTGAAAATCAAGATTTCGCACGCGAGAAGGGGCAATCGGCCACGAGAGCGTCCGGGGTCCCCACAGCTCGTGGACACCAATGAGAAAATGGAAGTGCATTTGACGTTTGAAAATCAAAATTTCGCACGACACAAGGGCGTCTCGGCCACGAGGGCGTCCCCGGCCCCCACAGCTCCTCGCCACGAATGAAAAAATGGAAATCAATTTGAGGTTTGAAAATCAAGATTTCGCACGAGAGAAGGGGCAATCGGCCACGACAGCGTCCCGGGTCCCCACAGCTCGTGGACACCAATGAGAAAATGGAAGTGCATTTGAGGTTTGAAAATCAAAATTTCGCACGACACAAGGAGGTCTCGGCCACGAGGGCGTCCCGGGCCCCCACAGCTCGTGGCCACGAATGAAAAAATGGAAATCAATTTGAGGTTTGAAAATCAAGATTTCGCACGAGAGAAGGGGCAACCGGCCATGACAGCGTCCTGGGTCCCCACAACTCGTGGACACGAATGAGAAAATGGAAATCAATTTAAGGCTTGAAAATCAAAATCTCGCACGACACAAGGGGGTCTCGGCCACGAGGGCGTCCCCTCCCCCACAGCTCGTGGCCACGAATGAAAAAATGGAAATCAATTTGAGGTTTGAAAATCAAGATTTCCCATGCGAGAAGGGGCAATCGGCCACGACAGCGTCCCGGGTCCCCACAGCTCGTGGACACAAATGAGAAAATGGAAGTGCATTTGAGGTTTGAAAATCAAAATTTGGCACGACACAAGGGGGTCTCGGCCACGAGGGCGTCCCCGGCCCCCACAGCTCGTGGCCACGAGTGAGAAAATGGAAATCAATTTGAGGTTTGAAAATCAAAATTTCGCACTACACAAGGGGGTCTCGGCCACGAGGGTGTCCCCGGCCCCCACAGCTCCTGTATACGAATGAAAAAATGGAAATCAATTTGAGGTTTGAAAATCAAGATTTCGCACGATTGAAGGGGCAATCGGCCACGACAGCGTCCCGAGTCCCCAGAGCTCGTGGACACGAATGAGAAATTTCGAAATGCATTTGAGGTTTGAAAATCAAAATTTCGCACGACACAAGGGGGTCTCGGCCACGAGGGCGTCCCCGGCCCCCACAGATCGTGGACACGAATGAGAAAATGGAAATCAATTTGAGGTTTGAAAATCAAAATTTGGCACGACACAAGCGGGTCTCGGCCACGAGGGCGTCCCCGGCCCCTACAGCTCCTCGCTACGAATGAGAAAATGGAAATCAATTTAAGGTTTGAAAATTAAAATTTCGCACGACTCAAGGGGGTCTTGGCCACGAGGGCGTCCCCGGCCCCCACAGCTCGTGGCCGCGAATGAGAAAATGGAAATCAATTTAAGGTTTGAAAATCAAAATTTCGCACGACACAAGGGGGTCTTGGCCACGAGGGCGTCCCCGGCCCCTACAGCTCCTGGCTACGAATGAGAAAATGGAAATCAATTTAAGGTTTGAAAATTAAAATTTCGCACGACTCAAGGGGGTCTTGGCCACGAGGGCGTCCCCGGCCCCTACAGCTCCTGGCTACGAATGAGAAAATGGAAATCAATTTAAGGTTTGAAAATTAAAATTTCGCACGACTCAAGGGGGTCTTGGCCACGAGGGCGTCCCCGGCCCCCACAGCTCGTGGCCGCGAATGAGAAAATGGAAATCAATTTAAGGTTTGAAAATCAAAATTTCGCACGACACAAGGGGGTCTCGGCCACGAGGGCGTCCCCGGCCCCCACAGCTCGTGGACACGAATGAGAAAATGGAAATCAATTTAAGGTTTGAAAATCAAAATTTCGCACTACACAGGGGGGTCTCGGCCACGACAGCGTCCAGGGTCCCCAAAGCTCGTGGACACGAATGAGAAAATGGAAATGCATTTGAGGTTTGAAAATCAAGATTTGGCACGACACAAGGGGGTCTCGGCCACGAGGGCGTCCCCGGCCCCCATAGCTCATGGACACGAATGAGAAAATGGAAATCAATTTCAGGTTTGAAAATCAAAATTTCGCACTACACAAGGGGGTCTCGGCCACGAGGGTGTCCCCGGCCCCCACAGCTCCTGTATACGAATGAAAAAATGGAAATCAATTTGAGGTTTGAAAATCAAGATTTCGCACGAGAGAAGGGGCAATCGGCCACGACAGCGTCCCGGGTCCCCAAAGCTCGTGGACACGAATGAGAAATTTTGAAATCAATTTGAGGTTTGAAAATCAAAATTTCGCACGACACAAGGGGGTCTCGGCCACGAGGGCGTCCCCGGCCCCCACAGCTCGTGGACACGAATAAGAAAATGGAAATCAATTTTAGGTTTGAAAATCAAAATTTCGCACGAGACAAGGGGCAATCGGCCACGACAACGTCCCGGGTACCCACAGCTCGTGGACACGAATGAGAAAATGGAAATCAATTTGAGGTTTGAAAATCAAAATTTGGCACGACACAAGCGGGTCTCGGCCACGAGGGCGTCCCTGGCCCCCACAGCTCGTGGCCGCGAATGAGAAAATGGAAATCAATTTAAGGTTTGAAAATCAAAATTTTGCACGAGACAAGGGGGTCTTGGCCAGGAGGGCGTCCCCGGCCCCCACAGCTTGTGGCCGCGAATGAGAAAATGGAAATCAATTTAAGGTTTGAAAATCAAAATTTCGCACGACACAAGGGGGTCTTGGCCACGAGGGCGTCCCTGGCCCCCACAGCTCGTGGACACGAATGAGAAAATGGAAATCAATTTAAGGTTTGAAAATCAAAATTTCGCACGACACAAGGGGGTGTCCGCCACGAGGGCGTCCCCGGTCTCCTCAGCTCGTGGACACGAATGAGAAAATGGAAATCGATTTCAGGTTTGAATATCAAAATTTTGCAGGACACAAGGGGGTCTCGGCCACCAGAGCGTCCCCGGCCCCCACAGCTCCTGGACACGAATGAAAAAATGGAAATCAATTTGAGGTTTGAAAATAAGATTTCGCACGAGACAAGGGGCAATCGGCCACGACAGCGTCGCGTGTCCCCACTGCTCGTGGACACGAATGAGAAAATGGAAATCAATTTGAGGTTTGAAAATCAAAATTTCACACGATACAAGGCGGTCTCGGCCACGAGGGCGTCCCCGACCTCCACAGCTCGTGGCCACGAATGAATAAATGGAAATGCATTTGAGGTTTGAAAATCAAAATTTCGCACTACACAAGGGGGTCTCGGCCACGACGGCGTCCCTGGCCCCCGCAGCTTGTGGCCACGAATGAGAAAATAGAAATGCATTTGAGGTTTGAAAATCAAAATTTCGCACGACACAAAGGGGTCTCGGCCACGATGGCGTTCCTGGCCCCCACAGTTTGTGGACACGAATGAAAAAATGGAAATCAATTTGAGGTTTGAAAATCAAGATTTCGCACGAGACATGGGGCAATCGGCCACGACGGCGTCCCGGGTCCCCACAGCTCGTGGCCACGATTGAGAAAATGGAAATCAATTTGAGGTATTAAAATCAAAATTTCTTCAACCTGGGTCTCAGCCACGAGACCCTGCCCGCACTCACAGCTCAAGGCGACTTTTAACAGAACGCGAGTCACATCGAGGTTTATAGATTAAGAATTTGCACGAGGCTGGGGTCTCTTTACTAACACAATCAATCTATTGTTGCATTCTAGAATTACAAATCGAATCGTGATCTAATCGCACCTTGTCATTTGCACTTCCTAGTGCTTCTGATGGTGTGGTTTCAATCACCACAATTTTGGGTGAAGATTGGAGCCGTTGGTCTCCATCCGAATCACCTTCCGATTCTTGACGATCCTGGTCTTCTTCCTCTTCTTGAAGCTTCTCAGCTGGGAGTGCGACCACGGGCGGGATCGTAACCAATGTTGTAGATTGACCATCAAACCCTATCTTTAATCTCAAGTTCTCGCCGAGATCAAGCAACCCGTCGCACGCATCCGCCCTCGCAGACTGCCGCCCCTGCAGACTGGCCGTGATCCATTCCCTCCATCGCGCGCAATATCTCCGTCGCCTCTTGATTCACCAAGCTCTCACCACGATCAGAGGAAGTGGGAATACCTAGATGCATTGTGCGTGTTCGAGTGTGACATTGGGATTGCGAATTGGACCCCTGCCCCTTGCCTTCGATCCTCTCGAAATCGGCGCTTTCATCCATCCATATTGCATGCGTCGGCATTCTCGAATCAATTCTACCGCAATTGTAAAGTACATGGCTTTGTTGTCGTTCATCTTGTTACGATAATTTGACTGCCTCCGTCCCACTAATTTCACTGAAACCAACTCTTCATTGTGATAACAAGGTCTTTTAATTGGAGGGAGTACTCGTTTAATCTACACTTTATGGTCACCATTAGTTGCATTTAATACAATATCTTTTTTAATCTTTTATACTGCATCACTGTACTCGTCAGCTCTGGGTACTTTTGAGCTACCGACTCTCACCACGAATTTCTAAGATTTCAATTCATAATGAATCACAATTTCTCTAACATCGTTTAAATTGAAAACTACTGCAACGTATAGAGTGTAATTACGTTTCAAACCATCACCACAAAGATCCTTCCATTGTTTTATAATATTAGTCATATTTCATTTACTTTAATATTACAAATTATACGTTTTCAGTTCTATACAAACACCTTGTTGAATGCAATCGTAGATATATTAAGAGCTATAAGTAGTCGTGAATTTTAATCAATAGATATTAGTCATTATAATCAAGGATATCATTGTGGGGTGGCAACTAATGATTCTATAAAATCTCTTAACTGCCAACCCTTCATAAAATATTCCATTCTCATATCGTTAATAGAGATAACCGAAAAGACAGCCCAAAGAGAAATGTTTTGGCAAACTCATGTTCAGTTCCTCTTTAATTCATGTTGAAATAAATATAGACCAAAAACTAGTCTATGACGAGTTGGGAAACAATCTAAAACAAGGCCCCGGCAATATTCTCCACACCTAGCTATGACTCCCACACCTTCCACGAAAGCTCCAAGCCCATGGCCCACAAGGGCACAATCCATGACAAGACACTATTCCTCCCTAGTATAGCTCAAAAGAGAGGATAGAAGTAGAGCAAATAGGAAGGTTAGATGCTCTTCGTTTCGGATAAATCTAATACCTTATTCATAGTCAACTTCAAAAGTTACTTTGAATTGTAAAAGGTATTGAGTTTTAAAAAAATAATATTGCGGGCGACAATCATAGATCTAATGGTGTGGATAGAATATTGCCTAAACAAATATTTGACTTCTATTAATATAATTATCAAAATTAATTTGTCTCATTTATTTGAATTAAATGAT
Source organism: Pohlia nutans (assembly GCA_022496805.1). Lineage (NCBI taxonomy): Eukaryota > Viridiplantae > Streptophyta > Bryopsida > Bryales > Mniaceae > Pohlia > Pohlia nutans. Next base: position 43,632,382 of record CM040088.1, on the reverse strand, counting down.
TCACCTTTGCAGTCCTCTTAATCTACAGAGGGGTGTGCTCATTTACATGTAAATCTTTGTTAGAGTTAGTAGACGTAACTTAGCCGCGAATTGGAAAAGCCGAATTGAGCAGGGTTTGAAGGGAAGGTAGATTGCATGATGTTTGTATCTGTTGGCCACTTGATGGAGAATCCTCTATTTGATAATCTTCCACGCTAAGTTGAGGTTGAAATTCGTCACATTCTTCTCTGAGCCAAACATGTACGTTTGTTTTTCCGTGGTTGCCACTATCGCGAACTCGCTTGCTCCTCTCTTGTACAAACATTGATAGTGACTTAACTGACTGTGAACTGTGGACACTATGTTCGCTGTCACCCTCTCTTTCACCCTCCTCAATTGTATCTAGTGTAAGAATGCGGATATTGCAATGCTTTCGACTAAATGGACCCCCACCTACATTATCTGACTGTTGTTGATTTCTAAGAGTCTCTGTAATCAAACTATCATGCGACAACTTCTTCCTGGCTTCTCTCCTCCTCCTCGCCTTCTTATTGCTAAAGTCAGTCCCACCTCGTCTCTTCTTCTTCTTCGGTGTCACATACTTAGATTGTTGTCCCTCATGTACCTCCTTCATGTGTAGAAGTCAAGTATCCCTCGCGCACTCATATCCACTAGAAAAGACACATTGTTTGTATGCTACACGCTGTAATTGTTGAGTAACACCCATTATCTATAGTCCATACTCGGCACTCGCTCATGTCACTGCGATCGAACAGCTCATTGCCATGTGACTATTTTAATGAAGTTTCCTAGATTAGACCATACTGCATCACTGACACAAAGTTAAAGTTCTCCTATTTTTATTCGGCGGCGATCTCTAAAAAAAATCTACTCAAATTAATCATTTCCATTATTATTCATGTAAGTCCTTCTTCACAACATCTACTCTATAGAATTATCATAAAAGCCAACTTGTCTCTGAATTAGATACCTTGTGTTTTACTTTAATATACTCTCATTTGTTCACTCCAAATAGTTAAAAGGTATCGATGAGCTTGGTGGTCTCTCATCATTAGATGTGTAAGAGCTTGGTGGTCTTCAAACTCATGGAACACTAATTTAGCCGTCGCGATGTTTACAAGATTATACTTTCCAATTATACCAACACAAATAGGCTAGAAATTACGGCTGCTTCTTTTAGATGGGATGCGAAATTATCTCGTGGAATTAGATATAGTATAAAGTCACTTTGTGTTTGAATAAGATACTGTGAATTTTTCTTTAATGTACACTTATTTGTTCACCCCAAATAGTTAAAAAGTATGGAAGAGCTTAGTAGTCTATCATTATTAGGTGTGTAAGAGCTTGGTGGTCTCTAAACTCAAGGGAAACTAGTTTAGCCGTCAAAAAAGACGGCTAATCTAGTTTTCCATGAGTTTGAAGACCACCAAGCTTTTACACACCTAATAATGAGAGACCACTAAGCTCTTCCATACCTTTTAACTATTTGGGGTGAACAAATAAGAGTACATTAAAGCAAAATTCACAGTATCTTATTCAAACACAAAGTGACTTTAAGGATAACTCTTATATATCACTCTTGTTTGCTGTAGTCTTCGCTCGTCTTCGACATTCACGATCTCCTGTGTCAAGGCTGCTATATTTTATATGATACACTCTATGGAGAGTGCAATCCTTTCGGCTTACGGTTCTGATGCTTCTGTCTCATTCCCAGTGAATGACGACGGAGTCGCAGTAGTGTCTAGTTTGCATCTTAGTATGAGATTTCATTTTACTGAGTCTAGTATTTACATCGAAAAAAGCATCTTCGATGATCCTACCAAAACAACACCTTCTCACACTATTATTCAGAAACCGTCAGAGGGTTCTGGTCACAGCAGAGTTTGGAAACTTGGTCCAGGAAAATACGATGTCTACGGTCTCTTTGAATCCCTTATTCCTGGATCGATTAGTAATATTACTCCACACCGGTCCTCAACTTGCAATATATAGACTCCTCTTAGGAAGGTGAAGATCGAGCACGATCTAGATATATGTAATAATCCTATGTTCGGTTCTTCTTCCACTGTGAAGCTTGAGTCGGAGTCAGGTTCCTACATTGCTCTCTCTAGTGATTCGTCGGACAATGACACAGTCCCTGTTCGGCCACCAATTCAATCAAATTCTTTAAGGTCCTCCTATAAATCTTCATCGGTAGCGTCTCAACGTTTAGAATCTCTATCTTTCGCTGACTCTTCTAAACCTCATATGTCCACTGGGACTACTGCTGATGCAAGTATTTTGCAATGCTTGAAGAGACTGGCTACTCTACCTGGGAAGAAGAACATACTGAAGAAACTTGATTACGAAACACTCAGAACTGTTAAGGTCCAGTTTCTTCCGCCAAAGTGTGATGGAGATGTTCTATTTGAGTTCCCTGCTGTCACAGTCGACATTGCTCATTCAAAGGGCTGGCCAAATCCATGCAAGGAATGGATAAGAGGTATGACGGCCATGTGTGGACTAAGACCATGACAACTAATATTTTGAATCGCTTGGGATTAGCATTCCGATCTTCTCTGTGTGTTGGACATTTGCAGTGTCAGAACAAGGAATGTGATTATCTAAAACGCACCCATCGAACCTCCCATTTTAACGATACGGAGTTTGAAGGGTGCACATGGAAATCGTTTTGCGTGGACGGTGCACCTCCAAAGGATTCCACTTTGGTTTGCAAAGTTTGCAAGGAGCCCCCCAAATGCGTGAAGGGCTGTACTGCTAGAATATTCTACGTTCACGGAGGGCCGAATATGACGAGGGCCTGCATTCATATCGGACATCACAAACACCCTGTCAAAGTTGGGGATTACCGAGACACGAAGACAAGAATCAACACTCTCATTGGTGAGCAAATCAAGAAGACACCATCGGCGACAAAGAGTGCAATCCTTCTTGAGGCTAGGAAGGAACTATTAAGTGAGTATCTTCTATGTAATGAAGACGAACTGCCTAAAACTCTGAGTCTTGATGAGCTCTACCCAGTTCTTGACAGGTTTAAGGATATGGGCTCTCCTAGCATTAGGAACAAGGTCGTAACTTTTAGATACTTGAGGAGGTATGGTTTGATGGATAGTATCACTAAGCTTAGAGGTCTCAGTAATTGGGCATTCGTCCAAAAGAACATGTTCCCTAGACAAGGTGAGGATTTAGACAAGGTCTTCATCTTTAAGATGTCCGAGGTGGGCCCCGGAAGTGGAGTGAATTTGGTAAAACGGATGCAGTCAGGTGGAGATCTTGAGAGTTGTTGGATCATGTTTGACCATGTCAAACGTGTCAAGCATTGGACTACTATGGGTTGCCATGTATATGACTCTACTTATTGCGGAGTCATGACCATTGCATGCTGTGACATGCAATCTGAGGACACAGATGCTCAGATTGTTTTTTGGAAGAACTTAAATGCCGTTATGGAGAGACATGACATCCCTAACCCACAATTCATGGGCTTCTTGGCGGATAGTGCACAAGCTAACTGGAATGCTGTGAGGATCATCTATGGAAATGGGAATCCCGCCAACCGAATGGAGGACCAAGAAAGAACATGCTTCTTTCATTGGTCACAGTCTTTTGAGAAGCATAACAAGCAGTACATTGCAGAAGAATTCCGAGATCAACACAAGCGGCTCTGCATGCAGTATAGGGACTCATATACTATGACTGGGTCGGATACAAGATATCTAGCCATCAGGGCCTGGTGGCTGTCTTCCGGAGCTGCTTCAGCGAGCTCTTTGAGACACTTAGAACTTTGGCTAGCTTTTTTACACTTCCGATACCGACAATGGGGTGGCTTTATGCAATTGGTAAGTAGCTATTTTTACTTCCGAATTCTCTGCTCTCTCTTGCATTTTAGATATGTGGATGACAATTTTTGTATTGATTGTAAACAGAACCTCGATGAAGAGGCGCTTGCGGATATGCCGTCCTGCAACCTTGCCGAGACTGTGCACAACAAGTGGCTCCAAGCGTCAGGCAACAAAAGAAATGACCTTTACACTGCCACTGTCGATGACTACATTCGGGCATTCATGCAGGTAGTGGCTTACTACCAATATTTGAAGGGAGACATTGTCGTGATGGAAATGCTTCCATCGTGTACATATATGCTTTAAGTTTTTTATTTTCAAAGAATGGAGTAGCAAAATGAAAATAATACATATAGTTTGTTTTTCGTTTTAATTAAATCATCAAAGGATTAGGTGGTTTGAAAGATGTGAATAGGAAGGAGGGGAATAAGTACCTTTTTTGAAGCTTCAAAGGGGAGTATGGGCATATGTGCCCCACCGCCACCTTTGATTGGATGAGTTTTAGTGAGGTCTTGGGGTTTTTGGGGATTGTCGAGAGTTTTGTTGTGTGTGTGAATAGTGAGAGCTTTTGAAGCAGAATTTCGACTTGATGTACCTCATTGAGCAAGACTTTGTTTAAATTGAAATTTTGAGAGATTGTTTCTTGTGATGAGACCTTTGCGAATTGATGTTATAAGTTGAATTTGGAGTTATATTGCAAAAGTTGTGAAGGTTGGAAGTTTTTGGAAACCCTTGGCCGTCCACTGAGAGGGCAGAGGTTTCGACGAGCTACAACTTCTGTTGTGTGTGTCAATTTACTTTGAAATTTTGAGAGTGAATGTATCGTGGTAATAGCTTTTCAAAAAGTTATTACTTTTGTGATTTGAAGTTTCAAGGAGGAAGTTATGGAGGTGTGAAGGCTTGGAGGTTGACTGCCTTTGAAAAGAAGGAAGCTAAGACTTCGAGGACCATAACTTTTGGTCGCTGTGGTAATTTCTTTTGAAATTTACAGGAGTGATAGGTTATAAGATTAGATTTTGAGATTGTTATCACTCAATCTATTTGAAGTTTTATTGAAGGAGTTGTAGTGTGTTGAAGTTGAGAGGTTGATTCTCTCAAAAAACAAAGAGACCGAGACTTTGATTAGCCATAACTTATGGACAGAGTTTAGGGTTTCTACAAAACTTATACATATTGTAGTAGTTTTTATTAACTTTGTAAAATGCTATTGCACTTGTATGTAAGTGCTTTAGATCAAAAGTTATGAAGATATAAAGAGGCGGAGGTTGGTTGTGAAAGAAAAATTAAAGCTCCCAGTTTGCTCTCTTATAACTTTTGGACAGTAGTTTAGATTGAAGTGAAATTTTGAGGGTTTTAGTTTGTTGTTTTGGCTTTCCAAAAAGCTATTACACTTAGCTTTTGAAGACTTGAGCCATCTGTAGCATCAATTCAAAGCTCGCAGCCACAATAGAAGATTGCCTTGAGGGTTTCTTTGTGTTTTTGAACACTTTGAGACTTTAAAGGGAGAAGATTTGAAGATAAGAAGACGTGAAGATTCGTGTGTTGTGGCTTGTGGCTCGTTGTCTTTTATTGTTATTCGCAGCCGGTTTTGGAGGCTCGTTGTCTTTTATTGTTATTCCCAGCCGGTTTTGGAGGCTAGTTGTTTTCAATTTCTGTTTTGTAATCTTTGTTGCGGCGAAGTGGGATTGATCACCCACACGGTCGTATTGTTGTTCCCACCGGTGAGGCACGTTTGCTGGTCACCGTGGGTTTGAAATTTAGGAGCCATCTTTCGGACGGTTTCAGCTCGTGGTCTGGCCGTCCCGTTCTACCCGACCGAGGCCCGTGGTTTCTTATTAGCCCACCCTTACCCAAACCTGTTAGAGCCATTGCAGGATAGGCTACTGGGTGAAGATTTGAAGATCTGAAGACCACAAGAATTGAAGACAAGACCGATCTCCCAAGCTATCTGGTCTTCGTGTCGCAGCCAGATTCCCCGCGGATTCTCAGAGCGCGCTCCTCTCTAACCGACAACGTTGGGGGAACTGGCCCGAGTAAAGAAGAGTTGAAGTTAAGAAATGCACAACGGCCCGCCAGAGTCACCGGTGATCCGAGAGTGCTTAGGGAAGCCTTGCTTGATATGCCAGGAGCTGATGAATTTTGCACCCCTGATCCTCATCTCGAGGGAGAGGAGGTATTTGGCTCAACGAAGCTCTCGTAACACGTGATACCAGATACTCCCTTAGAGCGCACTTTTTCGTATTAAGAATGCTCGTAAAGGTGATTTTCCGGGTTATCGTTCCGCGGAGATTCTGTGAAGTGGAAAGCTTCCGGAGACTGCCCCGGATTGGTGACCGATCCCTTCCGGTCACCAGTAAATACTCTTCTTCCTTACCAAAACCGGATCTTTTCTACTGACTGATCCGGATATGACTAGATCCGGCTTCTATCCGGGTTGGAAATGCAACCAACGTGACCCGATCCGGTCTATCCCAACTACTCAACCCGGTTTAGTTTAACCTTTGTTTTCCCTCGGAGGGTTCTCCATTTACAATTTTAAGGATGCTGGATTTATAGTCACACCCTCCCCTACTATTTTACGTGACCGGGGACTCACTGCTTCCTACTCATCTCAACTCCCTAATCCGGGTACTTTCCGTATTGCTCTTCAACTATGGATTTATCCCAAACCCACAGCCAGTCACTAAAGCGCAACCCGGTTTTCCCCCTATCTCCAAAATATTGTGATTGCGGGATCAACCCGGAACTGGTACCTCAACCGGACTACCCGTCCAGGAGTTCTAAGCGAACCGGAGTACCCCCTCCTGCTCACTCAGCCACTAAACCGGATTATCTCCTGCCACTTTCTTCTCTCCAAAATACTACAACGACTTACTAACCAGAATAGACAGTACCCGGGGTGTCCGGAAGGAATGGAATTTCTTACTAGCGTTTTATTATGGCTTTCCCGTGTCTTGCAATCACAAGTTCAACCCTATTGCTGGCACCTCTCTCGGACTACCCGTCCAGGAGTTCTGAGAGAACCGGAGTACCCCCTCCTACTCTCCCAGCCACTTAACCGGATCGTCGCCTGCAGCTAGACACCGCATACTTCATACTTTTAAACGCTCCTAATCTTTCCCGTTCTTCTACCCAGTCTCTTACTTGACCTTTCACCAGAACCCGGTTAACCCATCCGGTTACCAAGAGACTAATTGAGTCACTGTTCCGGACAACAGCTCAAGCAAACACACATATACACACACCCATGAAGTGAAGAATACGTGTTTCTACTAAATTGCACGGAACAAAGATACACAAAAGACCCCAAGAATGACGAGCATCCTTGGATAAAAAGCTCACCCCCAAACGCCCAGATCCGGGAAATCCGCAGATCCGAAGATCCTGGGATCCGGAAATTCAGGGAAATTTCCCCACCATACAAATTCTATCCTAAGCCATCACTAGCATTAATTACAATTCCTAAAAGCTTAACACACAAGGCCGCCTACTATACCCACTCAAAAGACCCTACGCTAAGCGGCCGGCTCCTCGATCTCCGGACCACTGATTTCGGGACCAGTGTCAGTCCCGGGTGGCGGCGCTGAAATCTCTATTGGCTGCCCCTCCGGGTCTTCCGGGCCATCCACCACGATTGGAATAGCCGGCTCCACCGCTGGCTCTTTTTGCTCCACGTGTTGCTCGTCCATTGGTTCTTCCCGGGGTGCTTCTTCCTGTTGACCGTCCGGGTGATCCTCGGGCCCACCCTCTTGTCTCTCATCACTGCCCGGTTGGATGCCCATTGCGCCCATGTACGCCTCCAAATTCAGGAAGTCCGAGGGGCTGACTCCTCCGCGCTTCACCATGTGGACCGGTTCCACATCCAACACGAACCCGGGAGCGTGCTCCGGTACTGGGCTCCTTGTCTCTCTCACCCGGGTCAACACTCCGGTTGGTGGTGTACCTGCAGCCACCTTGTCATCACCCTGCATTTGCCCTCACGAGCTTCCCGCTTCACCCCGGATGTTAACCTCCTTCGTTTCCGGTTCTGAGGAGGAAGGACTAACTCCCACCATTTGTGCCGCCAACGACCGGAATTCCACCAATGCCTCTTCCACCTTGTTTGAGTAATCCCGGACTATGTTCTTCACCCGGGCTGCTCCCTCCAATCCCGGTTGAGTGATCTTCTGATCATACAACCGGGCCTTCACCTGTGCCTCACCTCCCGGTTGGAACAACTGCACATACGTCGTGATGCACTGCCAGTTTGTCTCCTCCAGGTCCCGGATGATCTGCTTTTGCCTTTGGCAATGCTGATCCGCCTTCATGAGTTGTTCCTCTATCCGCTTGGTATACTCCGCCCTCCGGAGCATCGACTGTTTCTGTTCCAACACAACGATTGACGCCTCATTTAACTTCCGGTCGCCCTTGTGGACCTTCTCCTGAAGACTCCGGATCAACTCCGGATACTTCGTTATGTCTTTGTTCTTGAGGAGATCTCCTACTTCCTTGAGCGCATCAAACAGGGGTTCGAACTTCTCACCCACTAAATCCAGGGCCACCCGGGTTGCCAGGAGAATATCTACCACCTTGAGTGGACGATCTCCCTCTTCTTCGGGTGGTCCTGCTTCTGGAACTGGTGCCTCTCTCTCATCCGGTCCCTGCTCCATGTCTTCGTCTCTTCCGGGTATTTCCTCTCCACCTCCTCCACCGGTTGGCTCTTCAAAATTGACCCTCCGGTTATTCACGGGAGTAGTCTTTTTCCGGGCCGGATTCGTCCTCTTGGGAGGAGGGATCTCCTGGATGTCCTCATCTTCCTCACCATCGGGATTGAGGATCAGCTTCCTCTTCCGGTCCCTCTGCTCCGGTTGGCTCCTCTGCGATGGACCCTTCTCCTCCGGTTCAGCTGCTGCTGCCGGCTCCTGTCTTCTCTTCCGGATCAGTGGTTTTTGTGGTGATTCCTCCCCCTCCGTATCCTCTTCCGGTTCCTTCCTCCGTGGTGTCCTCTCCACTGGTAGAGGTCCCGACCCGCCCGGTTGTCCTGCCACCGGACGATCCTTTCTCCTCTTTGTCCGTTCTTCAAGGACAACATCCCTGTTTGGCCGTGGTGTCCTTGGCGGCTCCCTTCTCTCCGGTTGGGCTACCTCCCTCTCCACCGGTTGCTGTGCAGGTCTTACGCGGCTGGTCCTCGGTTCTTCTCCCGGATGTACTGCCTTCTGCTTGGTTGGACTCTTCTCTCCCGGAATAGGAGCAGTTTCCAACCTCTTCCTCTCCTTGCTTGTGATACACCCTTCCTTCTCGTACAGGTGATAGAGGAATGGTGCGAGGGCACATCACTTCTTATTTCCCATGGTCGGGACCATCTTCTGGGTGTTCCGGTGAACCAGGTACGCCCAGTTGATCTTCTTCCGAGGGAGCAGTGTGGCTAGAATGCCCCGTGCCAATGTGACCGTGAGGGTGGTTGGCTTCTCCGGACTGAGAATGGGTACCACGTACTCGAGCAAACGCTGCTCCCGGGGATTCACACAATCCGCCACCTTGAATCCGTCGTGATCCGAGAGGTAGGTGAACCGGTCCTTCACCCAATCCGTGTCGCCCTTGTTCCCGGCTTCCAAATCCTCCTCCGTATCCGGGAAGTTGTATGTGGCACGCCAATGCTCCCGGGTCCACAGCCCAAACTTCGCCCGAATGGTCGTCCAAAGCGCATCCGCTATTGCTCCGCCTCCGATTTTCGCCAGCATATCCGCGTCCTGCACATCCCACACTCTTCCAAACAACCCCGAACACCCAATTGTCTTTAAGTCCTTGATCAATTCCTCAAAATTTCCCGCATGCATAGGAATCCCCGGGAGTACCCGCTTCTCCGGAATCTTGGCTCCGCCCACGAGCGACATTGCTCCTGCGTCCAGACGTGGTTCTGCACTCCCCCGGGTGTGGCGCGTCTCTCTCTCCGGCCGCGCTCTTTCTCTCTTCCGCAATGTGCGCCTAAACTCCTGGAGTTCACTCTCCTCTTTCTCCGGATGCGCACGCACTACTTTCCGTAAACTGCGCCTAACTTCAAGGCGCTCTCTTTCCCGTAAATTGTGCCTAAACTTCCGGCGCTTTCCCTCCGGATGTTCTGCCGTTTCTTTCTCCGACCTCGCACTAACTATTCTTCCCGGGAGCTCAATTTCTCTAACTCCAGGACTCTCTCTCACCTCAACTACTGGTTGCTCACTAATTTCAATCCCCGGACTCAAAATGCAAACCCTAGCAGTATCCGGAAACTCAAATGCGTGTGCGTGAGGAGGGCTGGAAGAATCAGGGGAGAATGAATGGTGAACCACCCAATTTAAGGTGGCCCAATTCAGATCCCGGATCGAGGCCGGGTCCGTCCGAGGCCCGTCCCCCGATCGCTGGCTCACCATCCGGATTCCCACCCGGTCGGCCGCCATTCTTAACTCCGTAGCGAACAATTAAGAGCGCACGAGAGCGCCACTTCTTCCTAGACAATAAAAGAGTCATCATGGACACTACTTCTCCCCTTTATTGCGGATAGGGCTACCCTATACTGCCCTAAAAGCTCTAACTGCCCGGTTCCTAACAAAATGAGGTTTGACAGAAGTGAAAGCCAGACCTGCCGCTTGGGCCGATGGTGAATCACATAGGCCGGATACAATAAACTACTCGCGTCCCCGTGCATCGAAGAGAGCTGCTATTGCTAGAGTGGCTCCTCTGCCAGCGATTGCCAAAGAGAAATAATCAGCAAATGAAGAGGTTGCTACATCACCCGAAAAGACTCCGACATGACTCAAAAAGCCTTCAGCATCACCTGCTTTGGAAGGTGGAATTCAGCGAGTTACATCTGTCCAAGAGACTAGTGTGAATGAGAGGACTTGGCACATTGCACGGCTACCAAAAACATTTGCCAAGGCTTGTTGGGCAATGACAGCTGGTACTAAAAAGAAGTGCGACGCGAAGATTGTCTGGATTGGAAAGAACACTGCGGCTCCAACATATACTGGTGAATGGTTGAACATAAGGGTTGGAAGGGAAGTCACGATGCAATTCTTCTTTTGCTCTGATGATATCGAGAGGTGTGTAAAGGGCACAAGATGCAAATGGGTTACCCACTATTCATCTACTGAACCGAGGCCGCCCGATCCCGATGTTTGGCCTGTGAAGCTTGGAACAAACCTCAAGCGCAGTGAGATTCGAGCGTTCGAAGAGGCAAGATTCCAGCTCCCATAAAAGCAGCAAGTGTCCCCGAGGAGACTTTTCTCAGATGCAGCACTTCCGTCAGATCTGTCTGCAGTTCCTATACCTAAAGATGCTAATAGATATCCAGGAAAGAGAAAATCGAAGACCATACGTCGTCAAGCCAAGGTTCCCACCTCTAGGCAATGTCTAAGCGTTGATTGTGCAGGGGTTCTAAAGGCTACGATTCAGAAGGTAACAATGGTGCCACACCCGGGATATGGATCCATCATTTCCCTTGACTCTGGAACTCCACCCAAGGTGATGCAGTACCAGATTACAGTGAGTTTCAAACCTGCGTGCACTTGTCCTGCATTCAAACAGACGATGGCCAAGTTTGGAAAGAAGAATTGCTATTTCACTTACTGCAAACATCTTTACTACATATTTATAAAAATTTGCAAGCGTGATCCTGCAGTTGACATCTTCATGCATGCACCGACTTTCACCTTCAACGAAATCAAACTCCTCCACGAAAGTGGAATTCTAACCCTTCAAATAGAATAGGTCGCATGGTCACTCTATTATTATTATTAGAGTCACTATTAGTTCTATCACATTATTGTTCTTGTCGTTGCATCAATATATATTCATATAATAAAATATACATATCATTTTACATATGGTTAATGAGATTGTTTTTATCTTTTATTACAAGGAAATTTGTCAGTTAAAATAATAGTTGCAAGAGTGCTGATTCCATTCCCACATGTTGTCATGATAACTTAGTCAGTCAGGTCCATGGGGCCAAGGATGCCTTGTCACAGCCCTGCCTCCATTTGATGACCGCATCGTCTGAGTGGACCAATAAATTTGAGACTTGCCTTGTAAAAGTTACCTCGTGGTAATTCCCATTATAATGTGACCAAAAAGAAAATATAAATTATTGTCTGAAAATGACTGTTCTATAAAATGAAATATAAAAAACACTCCAATTTTTGTTGAAGAATGTTTTAAGGTGAACACATGACAGAAAAGTGTCCTAAACACGGTAGTAGGTCCCACGGTAATGGGTATAAAAATTTACTTTAAATAGATTATATTCGAATATTCTTAGAATATTCGATTTTTTTTCTTTTAGATTTTCTAATTTTAGTATATCTTGTATATTTTTAGAATTCAGCGTATTTTTACCGCTCTCTCCTCTCCAAATCTCTGCTCTCCGCTCTCCGCTCTACGCTCGTATGGTAGCTGATAAAACTCGGAGATCCGGAGAACCCGTCAATGAGATTCTATCTGTCATAGCAAAGCTGGCGCCTATCAGGTATTGTTATATCTACTTTGAATAGGGGTATAAGAGAGATTGAAAATTCCTAGGGATTTACTCGAAATAAATTACCGCATGGTAAAAAAAAATTTATGATGCAAATATAAAAAATTACTGTGGTAAATTCCACAGTCATAGGACCCTTAACCCTAAATTTAGACAATGTTTTTTTAAATTTTTTTTTAATTTAGAAAAAATAAATCTCTGAATATATTGGATAAAAGTCCCATTTCCGCTCTCCGCTCTACGCTCTACGCTCGTCTATATTGTCATACTTGTTGAAGCACTCTGCCACCATACGTAAAACCTCTACTTCTCCAATTTCTCCATCGTCCGACACGGGCTTAGACTGAGCCTGGCTTGCTTCACTTGTGCTTGGTTCATGAGATAGCAAGTTCAGGGGGCTGTACGTATCCTGCGATTTCAACCGGGCGACAACACTGTAGACATCACTATTCTGTCACATATGCCGGTATAGTTTTGACGTTCCACTTACAGATGTCTGCCACGGTCATGGTTTCTGATACATGGTTTTCATTTCAGCAGCCACCTCCGCAACAGCTGTGACAATATTGTTTTCTCTTGTGTACACAAAACAGGACTCAAGCTACACATGCTACACAAAACATGACTGCACATAGTCCTCCTAGAAAAATCATGTCTGCTTGTAGTCATGTTAGAAAAAACATCACTGACTATGGTCATGTCCTGGGTGTACTGTTTCTTTACATTTATAATACGGTGTACGGGTTTAGAGAGTACTCTGCATACAGTTCTTCTCCGGCCCTAATGTCCCTTGTCGCTATGGTCATAACATATCCCCATTCCTGAGTGTTCCATGGTTTTGGCAACATGCGATACTCCCACACCACATTTCCTATGTCATTTCGCCCTATGGAACTATTAATGAATCCTGCAACATTCCCCTTCCCTACATCTCCGTCGATGTACAAATCCGCCTCCACTTCCATCACATATGACTTCATTGGAGGTACTGCCTTGCTCAATATTTTGTATTCGAGCGCGGTGTATTGTGGTCCTACAAAGGGAAGTAGTTCCTCTCCCTCTTTCGCGGGTTGGAGTGCAAAGAGACCCCAACCCATGAAGCGGAAAGTGGACACCCTTACTTCCCAATGCCTATTCCAATAAGAGAATTGTGTCAACTTGGGAATGGGTCCGTCACACCATTGTCCATCAGCCACATCTGACCGCCACGTCTACAAGGCTCGCACTCTCGCAGACGTTGCTGTCGGTATACTTTTTGTTGCTGACTGTTTTCCTCTTATAAAGGTTGTTAGTGCTGTCAGGGATGCAGCTCTTACGATGGGTCTCCACTGGTCCTACAGAATTCATATACTTTCACATTCAAACTCGGCCACAGTAGAACCACCCGGTTATGCTCATTCAGGAGTGGATGGTTTGAATCACTTACCAAAATAGAGGCCGTAAAAACTGGGTCCCTTTTGCTGTTGCGAAGATGCTTTCGAATCGTGGCTCGATCGAGGACTTTCCCTCCTGCACATTCAATGCATGGGCATGGGTACTTCGATAATCGCATGGCGTCCGCTTGAATCTCTTCTTCTTGCCATAATTGTAGATGTTTCAAGCTCCGCTTCAGCCATCCTGTACATGCACTGAACCACAGCACACAGTTACGGCAACAATGTCGTAGGATAATGCCTTACAATCACATAATACTACGCTCATACACAGCATATGATAGGAGGAAATAGAGTATCAAATAAAAACTATTTGCCTGGAATGCAGATAACTGGCAATGAGGTGGGATGTTTGGGAGTCGATGTCATAAGAAAGGTAGAGGATGGTGCCAGAAAAAGAAATGAATTCATAAAAAAGAATTACTTAAAGGCTTGCCTTCACTAAAGAAAGCATGTAAATAGGAGAAAACTAATTGCATTGGAATTTGGAAGAATAAAAACAACATTTTGGTCGTCTCCGCATGAATAGTTGAGTTCAGTAATCTAGTTAAGTTTGTAACCTCAACCTCCAATGTGTGTGCGGGCACACTTGAGTTGAGTTTTTTACGAGTTGTAGTTCAGTTTCAAAACGCACTTGGATAAGAGAATGAACTTCACATAGTCAGATATATGATTCTGCCGAGTCATATATATGACTCGCGAGTGTCACATGTATGATTCTGACGAGTTATATGTATGACTCCGCAGAATCATACATATGACTCTGTCTCGTCATATGAATATGACTCTCTGTAGTCATTGAAGCCGACGACCGGCAGCATCGTGGACCTCGTCAGCATTGACGAAACGTGGCGATCATCGTGGACCCCGCCAACGTGGCCGGCGTACATGCTGTCGTGTATGTCGCACTGGAGTGCAGTGCGGCCTCTCCCTTCCTCCGCACGCTCCGACTTGTTGCCGTAGGCGGAAGAATCATGGTGCCCGTAGTTCCTGTCTACGAGAAGCTGAGGAACAACGTCCTTGCAAGGAATGCGAAGGTCATGCACGATTTGGGGCTCACAGCACTAGCCACAGACACCTTCAAGCGACCAGCTGACCTTGGGTGAGTTGCAAACCTGATGTTGTGTCCTTCGTTTCTGTTATGGAAGTTGTGCAAATCCGCCTCCTACTTGCTGTGAGTCCTCTGCAGAAGTGCCTTCAAGGTCGCCGCCGTTTCTCTCCTGCGTTGTAAATAATGCTTGACAGAAAGCGGAGTCCACCTAGGGTTTGAGTGTAGATCTAGGGTTTCAGTGTAGATCTACATTCTTGGAGTTTAGGGTTTCGCGTGATCGTGAGCCTCCTGCACTCCACACTCGTCTACGCGCCGCTGCTGTAGGGTTGTAGCAAGAATGAGTGTGGGCGCCGATCTCGCAAAAAATCGGGTTCTAGCAAACAATCGGGTTCTAGCAAACAATCGGGTTGTAGCAACAAAACGAGTTCCAGCAATGTCACCCTAAAACCGCTACTGTACAGGCCACTGCTGTACGCTTCGTTCCGGTTGTTTGCGCACACTGCAGGCGAAGGCCATTGAGTTCATCGACAGGGGAAAATCCTAAACTGTGGTCGCACAGTCATGACTCGCACGAGTCATATTGTGTGCAAACTGTGACTCAGTGCACATGAGTCGCAGGAGTCATACTGGTCGCACCAGAGATCTAAATGCACATGACTCGCACGAGTGATACTGTCAGCACAGTGTGACTGAGTGCACACTGTGGCTGAGGAAAGTCGAGATTGAAGCGTCTTGGGGATTTCCATTCACGAATGCCAGCTGCATGCATTTCCCAGCCCCAGTTTTTAATTATTTGCAGGCCGTGAATAAGCATATATAAATCCATTCAAGGCTCCCTCTGTAATCATCCACAATCACACCGTGCCTAGCTACCTTACACATGGATCGACTTGCGATTGAGTTGCTGATATAGTGATCATTCTCCAGTTCATGTACTTGCTGCATCTTTTGCTGTGGATATATCGATCTACAGACCTGCATATGTTCAGTGCGCGGGTGATCGCTCGATCTGCGCCTGCAGGCCGGTTTAATTTCGTTCATTTGTAGATTTCCAGGTGCTTGCTAGCTACCCCGGCCTCTCTCTCTCATTCCTTATGTCTACTGTGAGTCATGTGCAACATGTTCGATGGTTTCATGGTGCTCATGAACAGTGTCGGACTCGTTATTTGCATTGTGAGTCCATTGTACATCGTCGATATGAGGAAGTTTGACGGTTTCATGGTGCTCGTGAGCAGCCTCCTCGTCGTGGGCGTAGTAAGTAGTCGATCTCAGACTGGTACACTTTTCCATCTCGTTGTAAGAACATACTGGTTTTCTTCGATCATTTTGGCCGGTGACAGGGAGAAATAAAGACATTCCCACATGGGATTTCATAGTACAATTTGTTGCAAACAGAGGACAATTGTAATATTTTGTTCACACTGTGGCGTTTACGATTGCCGGCAATCATACTGTCCTCTGACGTTTTGACTTGCTGCAGTCATACTTTTTCGAATGGTAAGTCCCTGCAGTCATACTGTGCAGACAGTGTGAGGATATGGACAGCATATTAGGGAACGTGATAAAAGACATTGCTAACCTGCCGAATGAAATGCAAGTCGAAGTATTCCGCACAATTGCTACTTTCCCGGCAATTACATTGCCGGTTCTAGAAATGACGTCGAATGAGCTTGCGGGTGTTTTTGAGAGCAGCCGTGGCGTGCCCCTGCAAGAGCCTGGCAGAATTGAAGAAGAGCGGGGCAGCGAGGGTGTAGCCACCGTGAAGTCTACGTGGGCAGTGCGCACCCGAAGAGCGCAGAAGACGCGAAATTGTGAGGTAGCAAGTGGCGAGGAGGACAACAGCGAGGACGAACACGCAGAAGAGGGCGCATCCATGGAGAAGCGGTCAAAAACAAAGAAGCGGAAGGCAAGAACACGAACCTAGTGTGTCATGTCCAAATTGTTGTAGTGCGCTTATGAATATGTGCCATGATTTTCTTCCATGATGAATATGTCCATGATATGTAATACAGTTTTGAACTGATGTACATAGTGCGGTTCATGTGAAGCAGGCAACCATCTTGTACTGGCTATTCATCAAAATATGGTAATCTTTCTTGACGTTGGTAATCTGTCTTGTAGGGACTGCAACAGTGTCCTGATGAGCCTAGGTCGTGGGCAGCGGACCATAGTTGAAAGAAGAGCAAGATGGCTTCATCGACAAAGTTGACAAGCACGACTGACTTGGAGGAGGATAACCTCTTGTCCGAAGACATGCGGGCTACACTTCACGGCTCTGAATGGGAGGATGAGGAGGAAGAGGATGATAGTGCTGATGAAGACGACGATGGTCCACAAGGCGAGCCATGCACGGAATTGCTTGATGAGTTGGAGTGACGGCAAGTGTCCGTGTTGACGCGGATGGCCAAGAAGGGTGGTGATACGGCAGAATTAAGAGAGAAGGTGCGGAAACTTGAAGCATCGCCGCATCGAAAATCCAAACTAAAGACGCTGAGGAGGAACTTGCTCGGGGGGTCCACTTCCAAAAAATTCCATACCACGTGCAAAAAAATATAGGGTGCCATATATTTTTTACAAGTAAAAATTACAATACCTTTAAAATGAAAATAGGATGCTAGTATTGTGTGGATACCACATTTAAAAAAATATAGGGTTTAGGATGTAAGGTCAGATTATTTATAATTTACTTATACTGATAGGGGTGAAAAAAAATTAAGAGGGACACGTGTCATCACATGATTGATCTATGTAATTGAGGACCTCCAATAAGTTGTGCAGGACTTCAATATAGAAGGTCGGGACCTCGATTAGACCATGGGACTTGGTTTTGCACCTTGGAGTCTTTTTCAATGTCCAGAGATGGCACCTCTCTCACTTCTCTCACAAGCTTCGAAAGTGGTGGCTATGGCGAGCTGCTTGGATTGAGTTAGGGTTTGGTTTTGCGCATCGCTGCAAATAGTGAGAGTGCCTAGAACTAGTGGAGAATGAGCCAGATCTGCTATCTTTGCAATTTCTTTCGCAATGTGAGTGTAGGAGTCGAGGGAATAAACTTGGGGGAGGCGGTGGAGCGGTGGAAAACTATTGACGTTGTTGTATTGCGGTTGATCGATAGGAGAATTTCGAGACGAATAACGGAGCATGTGGACTAGCGAAAGGTGAAGATCTTTCCTTTGATGCTGTAGAGGCTTAAGTAGTACATTAATTTTATGTCAATGGTATCGATCTCGATGACCAGCTGCTTGTGTACCGGTATTATTGAATTCTGAACATAGAAAATCTGTTGGTACTTTGAACAGAGTAATGAAGGCATTAGATCCAGATTGGAAGCAGCACAGACGGGGCATAGAGTGGAGTTATCGTTGGTTGGAGCTATGAACTAAGAAAACGAAGGCTAAACTAAGCCTGTATGATTAATCTTTGAAGAGTTTACAGAGTGCGAAGATCTGGAAGTGGGAAGGAGAGATTGGGGAAGGCACATCAGCTCGTACTATGCTAGTAAGATAAAGTTGTTGTTTTGATGTGCTTTTGGTATTGCACTTAAAACTTGACTTGCAATTAGCTCTGAGATGTTCTTATTTCAATTTGATGGTTGTGATAAGTCACTCACGAGCTTAAAACGATTTGACATATTTAGAAATAGGTTACTCGGGTTGTTGTACTTAGTTGGGTAGTCTGGGAACCTTTTTTTTACTTACACACAATATTGCCATAAATCTTACTATGCTATAAAGAGTGTGGAGGGTGGAACTGTCGAGATCGTGGAACTGAAGAACGAGAGCGTCTGTGGAGTGAGTGGCTGAGTGGCTTCAACAACAATCTCGCATCAAAAGTAAATACCATATTATCACCTGTGATGTCCTTTTCGTTTACATTTTTGGGAGCATGAGGAAGCACAATATATCTGCCCATGAAGGGACTTATGTCACTTAAAATATTTTGCAACTGCCTCACCTTTGGGTCTTGAACATGATTTTCTTGATTCTCCTCATAGACGAACCTTTGGAGATTAATTACAGTTACTAGGATGGAGCTGGACATCTTTGAGTTATACAGGTGACCTTTCATTTATGGCTATTTTTCTTTTAGAGTGTTTACACATGCTCTATTATATTTACTAGCATTACCATGTGAGGAAAGCAACTGGCAATCACTTTCCGATGAATTTGGCTCCAATTTGACTTGAGTTGTAGTTAGGATCTTGTGCACGTCTCCTGTGAATCTCAAAAGACCATTCAAGTTCTAACACATACATATGGACAATTCATTTGTGTAGCGAAGTTGATAGTGAATCTGAATTTCAATTGCTGCAAGGAGTTGATGAAATTAATGTTGGGTGAAAGTTTGTCAAAATTATTTAATGTAGTTGGCAATTTGCTCTATCAAGATTAAGGACTTATTTTTCTCACCGTAGGCTTTTTCTTAGGCACTTAGGAAGCATATTGGCTTGATAATGATTGCAGAGTCGCAAGGGTGACACAATAACCGAGCTTTTGCGAGTTGTCCAAGAACAGCTGGCTTCAGAATTTTTTTGAGAGATACGTACAACATCTGTTGAGAATATTCTCTATATGAAGGAGGATCTGATCATTCTTCATGTATGCATTTCTATTCTTCCTTGTTTGACTCTTGAAAAGAATTGTCCCACACTAATTTAGTCATATTGGTAAATAAAAAATAGTTGATTTTGGTGCGATAAATAAAGATTTTCGTGTGATTTCGTGTGATTTTGATCATATAAATAAAGTGGCTTTTCACAGTCTTATTTTCTTTATCCCATATTGCAGAAAAAGGAAGACTCACCGGAATTCAGATGATGGATTAGCATCATCAACATACGGAATTTGAGTGTGTCTCTAACCTTGGTTCTTCTACATATTTACTTATTTATAGTGGACTTTCTCATTATGTTAGTCTTCTCTTGTTTGGTAGTTGCAACTACAAAGATGTTAATTTTGTAACGTTTGAGTGTTTTAATGAATAGATGTTGTAACATTTGAGTGTTTCAATGAATAGAGATTGTAAGGTTTGAGTGTTTTAAATCTCGTATGTTGTTTGCTAGGTTAAGAAATGGGGGTCAACATCACCCTTTGGAGCTTGTCAAAGGAGGATGCTGAGCCCGAATTGATTGGTCCTCTCGACTGTGGCGATGGCGATTCCTATGCGATATTGCGGGAGCTTCTTGAAGAAGCGGATATAGTTGAATGGCCTTTTAGTTTTTGGGATCAACAAACACGGTGTCGCATTAACGTGAAGCTTGAGCGGTTGAACAAAATTAAGCTAGAGGCGTTTGTCATTCCAAAATGCAATCAAGATGAGCTAGGCTCAGGACAAAAGAGAAAGCGCACAACGGTGGAAGAAGCGCCGGCTGTCTACCCTTTGATTTCAAAAGACGACGACGTTCAGGTTGGGATGCCGATTCCAGCAGGTGATGAAAATGACGAGGGTATCGAATTATTGCCACTTAACTCTGGAGCTGGGAGTACTCTACCTTCCATCTCCGAAGAGGACCCTGAGATACTTGAGCCAGAAATGCAATCTACTTTGCTATCACCAGAGATTTTGAAGAAGTACTCTACAGCTGTGGCTAAGTTGAGGGCCGAGATGAAACGCACTAGTATCGAAGATCACTTGTGGACATTAAAATCGTGGGATAAAGATGGCAAGGGCATTGTCAAGTTATTCTGTGGAGAATGCGACAAATTGTATGGGAATTCAGTAGGGGATCACAGTAAAACTACAATTGGGAATTTGTTTTCAAATTTTTCAAAGAAGCACTTGGTTTCTGTTGCTCACGTTAAGAACTGGTGCAGTCGTAAGGGGCTGGACTACAATTCACACCCGCAATCAGAGTTCAAAGACAAGCCAGCGATCTTTACCTTGAGCGATCACAAGAACCTGGTCGAAGAAGGAGTGGCATTGGTGGACTTAATCAATGATAGCGTCGAGGGCTCCCGAAAGCCATTCAGCATTGTTGGAGACAGATATTCAATACAAATGAAAAGCTTTTGGATGAAGGTGAAGTGTTCATTCTGTGGAGACTTTTTCCAATTATGCCCGCCTAAAAAAAACCTCGAAGCGAATCTCACCAATCACATTATGGGCACGAAACATTCAGCAGCAGTTGAGGCGCAACCAGTAAAGAAGTTAGCAGTGTGTCCATTGAGGACGGGAAAGAAAGGAAGGCCGTCTTCATCAGTTAATAGATCTGACCAACATCAATCCAGTCTCCATAGCTGGTTTGGAGGGAAGGATAGCAGCGGCCAATCGGGTCAGGCTTCTCATGATCCCTTCTTACTTCTCTGTTGGGGATATTGGAGGGATGTATATGTATATGGTGGGAAAACTTACAAAGTAAAGGGGCTATTGCTTGATTTGCATGCTGGAAAATTGTGGGTTCCAGAGCCTGAGACCAAAGTTAGTATCAAAAAATTGTTAGGAGAAACCAGGGTGATAGAGGGTTGTTTTCGATCAAAAAAATGCAAAAGGGTGTCAATGTCGCTTCATCCATTTGAGGATCTGACTTGCACTGCTTGCTCGCAAATACCCCAGGAAGTAGATTTTCGTCATCGGGTACTCCGTGAAGAGATGAGTTTGGAGAAGAGAGGGACCAGATCGACAGGAGGTGGGAGAAGGTTGGGATTTTTACAACAACTTGAGTTGGCCCAACATTCAAGAAGGCGAAATTATCAACTCAAGATTTGCAAGTCAATGTTGTGGAGGGCTAAGGCTAGTATTTGTCAGCTAAAAATTACGAGGCCATCTTTGAGGGAATCAGCCGAAGGGTGTCTAAATTCTAGGGACATTCTGAAATTCTGCAATAACATTATTGCTGCGCACAAAACTAAAGCGTTTGGAGGAAAGCCCGCTTTATGGGACTTCTTCCGTGATATTGGAAAAAACCTTGGTAGAAAAAAAGAAGGGTATAGGTTTAGCACCAATACTACTGCGTTCTCACAAGCGGTTAAGTTCTATGGTGGGCGTCGCCTAACAGATCTTTTTTCACTGAACCTTGCGGCCCCAACTCTCTCGTCAATTAAGAGAGCGAACAAACGTGGGGTTCAATTTGTAGCTGGTTTTCATGAAAAAATATTTAGTTCAATTGCTTCAATCTACAGAGATGCTGTGATTGCACATCAACTTGTCCTACCTATTCCAGTGATAATGGCAGAAGATGAGACCAAAGTGAAAACGAGAATTGGATGGGATAGCAGATCAGATACTCTTTTGGGATTCTGTGGAAAACTGGGTAACCATATTTGCCATACAGGCTTTGAAGTTGTGGTCGGTAGCGGCGAAGATGGTTACAACAAGATCCTTGATAGCTTCCGTAACTGCAAGGGTGGGAGCTTTGCACGGGTACCAATGGTAAATCCGCTTCATCAAAGTCTACCTCGTCTCGTCATTGCTTGTGTCTGCACCTGTAATTGCTTCACAGCTTCATGGATTCGAGAACAATGGGAGCTTGTGGACAGGCTTTGGGCATTGGAGTGCAAGTCCGCCATTGGGCCCATTATAGGACATGCCTCTGATGGCGATAGCCGACGCCGTCAATTGATGTTGCAGGATTACATGGGGTTGGAGCCATCAGATACTCGTCGCTCTATAGCATGGGTTGGGTGGAAATTATCGATCACTTTGAATGAACATGGAGAGCCTCGAGGCCTCCACGACCAAGACTTTATCCATAATGGGAAAAAAATGATAAACCCATTGGACAGTCCCGTAAGGATCCTTCAGCTCGGTTCAGATATTTGTTGCTTGGAACACTTAGGCCTCGTGTACAACAAGTTCAAATTTGACGAGCATGGACTAAAACTCGAAGACATACACGGCATGGATCGACAAAATTGGGCAAGCGCTCAAAGAATCTGCCAACATAAGGTGCAGCAGTGTCTCCGACTTATGAGGGAGAAGGAGATGCACCAAGAGCATACTCTAGGTACAGAGACATACTTATCTATTTGTGCAGACTACATCGAGATTTTTTTATCGCCAGCCTTAGACCTTCGTAGCAGAATTGTTTTGGCAGCAAGGGTGTGTTTTTTCCTTCGGCTGTGGAGATTGTGGATAAAAAATGGGAATCATTCCGTAGGGGGGAATACAAAGAACTTGACTTTGGCTGAGAGCTTCATCAGTAATCAATGTTTCATCGACGTGACTATGTCTTGCCACTTTATCGTCTTGCTAATTGTGACTTTCAGAGACCAATATTCGCATTTGAGTGTACCATTTCATCTTACCGGTTCGGATTCATGTAAAATTTTCTTTTCCAAAGTTGGCGGCATGGTTGGCATGGAGCAAGTGTACGATTTTCAGGAGCTGGTCCATTCAGCTAATTCGCTAAACCAACTTTCAGCTATTGAGTATGAAAAGAATGGATTGACTTTTGGACGTGCACATAACAAATTATGCAACGTTTGGGCAGATCTCCATCCTTTGCAAGAAGGAGAGTCGTCACCGAACTTAGGGGATTATAGCCTTATCCAAACAGGTATAAACTCTTACCCAATTTTTTTATTATTCTAGTGAAGATGTTTGTGCCTTGTTTTTTATCAAGCCTTAGAACCATAGGGTCCTCATGTTGTTCCATTTTGTCCTCCAAAACCATTCCATTTCATCTTCTTCAAAGTTGTTCTTATAGTATGACCTTTGATGTCATAATAGTTTCACTTTAAATTCTTTCAATGTGTTGTAACTTAATCTTTCACATCCTTTGATGGTCTCTCCAAGAACAATCCATTTTGTTCTCTAGGACCATTCCATTTCATTTTCTTTATGTGCGGTAACCTAGTCTTTTATGTCATTTCACATCCTTTCACTTTCATGGCCATTCATGTCCTTTCACATCGTCATTGGTCATGTGGAGAGAAGTGCAACAGTAATATGATTGCTTGAACTCCATTCCTACTTCGAGATTGTTGCTGACTTTTCTTATATCTTGGTAGACGAGCAGGTAATTGTGGCGCTGAACGAGGGATTTCAACAAGCCCAGAAAATACTTATAGGTTGCAATATGGGACCTTCTCGGGAGGCTCGTAATCGAAAATGGTGGACTGAGCCTTGGACAGAGGAAGCTACAGACAAGACCTTCATGGCTTTCAAACCGTCCATGAGGCCTGTAGCAGGAGAAGATGGTGATGGTGAAGTGATAAGAGAGGCAATTGTGCCAAAAAATGCGGACACGAGTGGACCACCTGAAGAGGAGCACTCTGAGACAGAAGAATTTGATGACGGGTTGGACCCCGTATTGGTTGCTCAAGATGAGGTCCGAAGTATTGTTGATGAGATGATTTGCCTAGGTTCAGAGGAGAGTTTCTTAAGAGATATAAAAGTTGAAGTATCTGCCTCTGTCAAGTTCGAGGAGAATGTCATATACAAGTCGACTCTAATAAGCCAATTGAATGTCAATCCCTTTCTTAGCAAAGATAGGCTCACTCGTGTTCGCTCTTCAGTCTACTTTAACAATTCCGAGTCCTACATTGCAGCTGCAGAGAGCTCAAATACTTGTCTTGTAGGGCTAGGGTCCGATGTAGGAGTTTATTTTGTTCAGAGGGTCTCTACGACGCAGTCTTCATCTGTGAAAGCAGCTTTGCGAAGAAATAAAGGAAAAAGGGGCCGAAAGGGTGCAGCAGCATCAACTTCAGCTGTAGATCAAGGGACGTGGTGGATAGGTAGGATTCAGAAAATCAAAAGGAAGGCAGGAGCCAGATGGGGGGTATCTCGTCATCCAATAGATTTGTTAAATAAACCGGAAACAACTATCATGGTGCTTCTTAATTATTTTTCTAAGTCAAGAGGACACCTTCACTTTAAATATGATGTTACAGATAGTAAGTGGTTAGACATAGATACGATCATTAGTTCAGTCACTATGGCTTATGAGAGAGGACAAAATACTTACATTTTGAACTCTGATGATGCTAAAGCTCTTGACGAATTTGTTTCCAGTAAATAAAAAAATTAGTTTTCAATTTATGTTAATATACCTTGCTGAATATTTGATGGTTTTGGTCTAATATAAAAAAAATAGCATGCTAAAAAATAGTGCATATTACAAAATTAAGTAATTATACGCTCTCAAAAAATGAAAAATAAATAAATAATACCTCCTAAAAAAATACCTCATTATCTTAGGTGCTACATAAAATGTACAAGGAGTGGACCCCCCGAGGGAACTTGAAGAAATCTCATGACACGGATTCCAACATCGGCGGTGGAGGTCGATTGTGGGTTGAAGTTGACGAAGGGGGATGCCCTACGGGACAGCATAGGCCTGAATGGCTCACGAAACTACGAGGCTATTCCCGTGACTTGAATTGAAGCGTGGACAATTTCAAAGCGCAGCCTCGACCGTTGTTGCTCGCGATCAGGGACAAGATGGCGGCAAAGTTTGAATACCGAGGCGGACTATGCGATGTTCCAGAGGCGGTGTTCTTCCAAATATTGCGTCAACAAATACGAACAAGGAGGTCGAACATGAAGAAGTTGATGGATAAGGGTGTCCCTCTCCCTGGGTATGTAAAAAAACAACATGTCGAGAACTTCAAGAAGTTGATAGGAAGGACGGATAAGATTGCAGAGGCGTCGCGGATGAAGGCTTACAGGCAGACTGTGCAAAACGTGTCCCACTGCGGCCGGTCTGAGGGAGAAGTGAGATCCGGGCTTGTAAGTGATGTCTACAACCTTGCTCTGTCATGATCATGTATTTCATATGGATATAGTGATGTCAAGTACGTGACTTCAAACAGTCACATTTGCCGACTGTCATGACTGTACACCGTGCGTCATGTGACTCTCTGAAGACATGTACAACGACAGTGGTTGTGATATGACTGAGGGCAGTCATATCGATCGTGACAGTCCCATATGGAAATGTGGGTGGTGAGTATTGATCCCTATCCCAAATTCTTCATCGATGCACAGTTGCTTCTCTTCCAGGCAGTTGATTTGGATCGGCGTCCTACGCAGTTGGAACTCGAAACGGAGCTACTCACACCAGGGTAATCAGGCCGTTATAACTCGTCCTCTTCAAGGGGGGCAGTGTCAAATGCACAAGGACAAGAGAACCGGAGTACCCCGTGCTGCTCACTCAGCCACTAAACCGGATTATCTCCTGCCACTCTTTTCTCTCCAAATACTACAACGACTTGCTAACCATGATAGACAATACCCGGGGTGTCCGGAAGGGATGGAAATACTCACGACAGTTTTATTCTGGCTTTCCCGTGTCCTGCCATCACAAGTTCAACCCAGTTGCTGGTACCTCTACCAGACTACCCGTCCAGGAGTTCTGAGAGAACCAGAGTACCCCCTCCTGCTCCCCCAGCCACTAAACCGGATTATCTCCTGTAGCTGGACACGGAATACATCATACTTACACGGTCCTATTTCTTCCAATTCTCCTACCCGGTCTCTTAACTGACTATTACACCAGATCTCGACTAATACATCCGGTTACCAAGGGACTAATTGAGTCACTGTTCCGGGCAACAGTACAAGCAAACACACATACACACACACCACACACCCGAGGTGAAGAATACATGCCTCAACTCAATTACACGGAACAATGATACACAAAAAGACCCCAAGAATGACGAGCATCCTTGGACAAAAAGCTCACCCCCAAATGCCCAAATCCGAGAAATCCGCAGATCCGGAAATTCAGGGAACTATCCTCACCGTTGAAATTCTATCCTAAGTCGTCACTAGCATTAATTACAATCCTAAAAGTGTTGCACAAAAAGTCTTCTACTATACCTACTCAAAACGATCCGTCTCAAGCGGTCAAATCCGCTAAATCCGGACCACTAATCCCGGACCACCTTCAGTCCCGGGCGGCGGCGCCGATTCTTGCGTTGACTGCCCCTCCGGTTCTTCCACGACTTCCATTGCGCTCGGAATAGCCGGCTCCACCGCTGGCTCTCCTCGCTCCACGTGTTGCTCCTCGGTTAGATCAACCCGGGTTGATCCTCCCTGTTGACCGTCCGGGTGACCCTCTCGCCCACCCTCTTGTCCCTCTTCACTACCCGGTTGAATGCCCATCGGACCCATGTACGCCTCTAAATTTAGGAAGTCCGAGGGGCTAACCCCTCCGGGCTTTACCGTGTGGACCGCCTCCACGTCCAACATGGGTCCGGGAGTGTGCTCCGGTGCTAGACACCCTGTCCTCCCCACCCGAGTCAACACTCCTGTGTGTCGTGTCCCTGTCGAACCCCCGACAACACCCTGTACTGGCCCTCCGGATCTCATCTCTTCGCTCCCGGTGTTAGCTTCCTTCTCTTCCGGTTCAGAAGTGGAAGGACTAGCTCCCACTATTCGCTCCGCCAATGACCAGAACTCCACCAGTGCTTCCTCCACCTTGTTGGAGTAGTCCCGGACTACGTTCTTCATCCGGGCTGCTCCTTGTCAAACCTCGTTTTATTAGGAACCGGGCAGTTAGAGCTTTTAGGGCAGTATAGGGTAGCCCTATCCGCAATAAAGGGGAGAAGTAGTGTCCATGATGACTCTTTTATTGTCTAGGAAGAAGTGGCGCTCTCATGCGCTCTTAATTGTTCGCTACGGAGTTAAGAATGGCGGCCGACCGGGTGGGAATCCGGATGGGGAGCCAGCGATCGAGGGACGGGCCTCGGACGGACCCGGCCTCGATCCGGGATCTGAATTGGGCCACCTTAAATTGGGTGGTTCACCATTCATTCTCCCCTGATTCTTCCAGCCCTCCTCACGCACACGCATTTGAGTTTCCGGATACTGCTAGGGTTTGCATTTTGAGTCCGGGGATTGAAATTAGTGAGCAACCAGTAGTTGAGGTGAGAAAGAGTCCTGGAGTTAGAGAAATTGAGCGCCCGGGAAGAATAGTTAGTGCGAGGTCGGAGAGAGAAACGGCAGAACATCCGGAGGGAAAGCGCCGGAAGTTTAGGCACAATTTACGGGAAAGAGAGCGCCTTGAAGTTAGGCGCAGTTTACGGAAAGTAGTGCGTGCGCATCCGGAGAAAGAGGAGAGTGAACTCCAGGAGTTTAGGCGCACATTGCGGAAGAGAGAAAGAGCGCGGCCGGAGAGAGAGACGCGCCACACCCGCGGGAGTGCAGAACCACGTCCGGACGCAGGAGCAATGTCGCTCGTGGGCGGAGCCAAGATTCCGGAGAAGCGGGTACTCCCGGGGATTCCTATGCATGCGGGAAATTTTGAGGAATTGATCAAGGACTTAAAGACAATTGGGTGTTCGGGGTTGTTTGGAAGAGTGTGGGATGTGCAGGACGCGGATATGCTGGCAAAAATCGGAGGCGGAGCAATAGCGGATGCGCTTTGGACGACCATTCGGGCGAAGTTTGGGCTGTGGACCCGGGAGCATTGGCGTGCCACATACAACTTCCCGGATACGGAGGAGGATTTGGAAGCCGGGAACAAGGGCGACACGGATTGGGTGAAGGACCGGTTCACCTACCTCTCGGATCACGACGGATTCAAGGTGGCGGATTGTGTGAATCCCCGGGAGCAGCGTTTGCTCGAGTACGTGGTACCCATTCTCAGTCCGGATAAGCCAACCACCCTCACGGTCACAATGGCACGGGGGATTCTAGCCGCACTGCTCCCTCGGAAGAAGATCAACTGGGCGTACCTGGTTCACCGGAACACCCAGAAGATGGTCCCGACCATGGGAAATAAGAAGTGATGTGCCCTCGCACCATTCCTCTATCACCTGTACGAGAAGGAAGGGTGTATCACAAGCAAGGAGAGGAAGAGGTTGGAAACTGCTCCTATTCCGGGAGAGAAGAGTCCAACCAAGCAGAAGGCAGTACATCCGGGAGAAGAACCGAGGACCAGCCGCGTAAGACCTGCACAGCAACCGGTGGAGAGGGAGGTAGCCCAACCGGAGAGAAGGGAGCCGCCAAGGACACCACGGCCAAACAGGGATGTTGTCCTTGAAGAACGGACAAAGAGGAGAAAGGATCGTCCGGTGGCAGGACAACCGGGCGGGTCGGGACCTCTACCAGTGGAGAGGACACCACGGAGGAAGGAACCGGAAGAGGATACGGAGGGGGAGGAATCACCACAAAAACCACTGATCCGGAAGAGAAGACAGGAGCCGGCAGCAGCAGCTGAACCGGAGGAGAAGGGTCCATCGCAGAGGAGCCAACCGGAGCAGAGGGACCGGAAGAGGAAGCTGATCCTCAATCCCGATGGTGAGGAAGATGAGGACATCCAGGAGATCCCTCCTCCCAAGAGGACGAATCCGGCCCGGAAAAAGACTACTCCTGTGAACAACCGGAGGGTCACTTTTGAGGAGCCAACCGGTGGAAAAGATGGGGAGGAAGCAACCGGAAGAGACGAAGACATGGAGCAGGGACCGGACGAGAGGGAGGCTTTAGTTCCGGAAGCAGGACCACCCGAAGAAGAGGGAGATCCTCCACTCAAGGTGGTGGATATTCTCCTGGCAACCCGGGTGGCCTTGGATTTAGTGGGTGAGAAGTTCCAACCCCTGTTTGATGCGCTCAAGGAAGTAGGAGATCTCCTCAAGAACCAAGACATAACGAAGTATCCGGAGTTGATCTGGAATCTTCAGGAGAAGGTCTTCAGGGGCGACCGGAAGTTAAATGAGGCGTCCATCGTTGTGTTGGAACAGAAACAGTCGATGCTCCGGAGGGCGGAGTATACCAAGCGGATAGAGGAACAGCTCATGAAGGCGGATCAGCATTGCCAAAGGCAAAAGCAGATCATCCGGGACCTGGAGGAGACAAACCGGCAGTGCATCACGACGTATGTGCAGTTGTTCCAACCGGGAGGTGAGGCACAGGTGAAGGCCCGGTTGTATGATCAGAAGATCACTCAACCGGGATTGGAGGGAGCAGCCCGGGTGAAGAACATAGTCCGGGATTACTCAAACAAGGTGGAAGAGGCATTGGTGGAATTCCGGTCGTTGGCGGCACAAATGGTGGGAGTTAGTCCTTCCTCCTCCGAACCGGAAACGAAGGAGGTTAACATCCGGGGTGAAGCGGGAAGCTTCGGACGACAAATGAAAGGTGATGACGGGGTGGCTGCAGGAACACCACCAACCGGAGTGTTGACCCGGGTGAGGGAGACAAGGAGCCCAGTACCGGAGCACGCTCCCGGGTTCGTGTTCGATGTGGAACCGGTCCAGAGGGTGAAGCCCGGAGGAGTCAGCCCCTCGGACTTCCTGAATTTGGAGGCGTACATGGGCGCGATGGGCATCCAACCGGGAACTGATGAGAGACAAGAGGGTGGGCCCGAGGATCACCCGGACGGTCAACACGAAGAAGCACCGCGGGAAGAACCAATGGAGGAGCAACACGTGGAGCAAAAAGAGCCAGCGGTGGAGCCGGCTATTCCAATTGTGGTGGATGGCCCGGAAGACCCGGAGGGGCAGCCAATGGATATTTCGGCGCCGCCACCCGGGACTGACAGTGGTCCCGGAATCACTGGCCCGGTGATCGAGGAGCCGGCCGCTTAGAGTAGGATATTTTGAATGGGTAGAGTAGGCGGCCTTGTGTGTCAAGCTTTTAGGAATTGTAATTAATGCTAGTGATGGCTTAGGATAGGATTTGTACGGTGAGGAATTCCTTGAATTTTCGGATCCCAGGATCTTCGGATCTGTGTATTTCCCGGATCTGGGTGTTTGGGGGTGAGCTTTTTATCCAAGGATGCTCGTCATTCTTGGGGTCTTTTGTGTATCATTGTTCCGTGCAATTTAGTAGAAACACGTATTCTTCACTTCATGGGTGTGTATATGTGTGTTTGCTTGAGCTGTTGTCTGGAACAGTGACTCAATTAGTCCCTTGGTAACCGGATGGGGTAACCGGGTTCTGGTGTAAGGATCAGTTAAGAGGCCGGGTAGAAGAACGGGAAAGATTAGGAGCATTTAAAAGTATGAAGTATCCGGTGTCTAGCTGCAGGTGACGATCCGGTTAAGTGGCTGGGAGAGCAGGAGGGGGTACTCCGGTTCTCTCAGAACTCCTGGACGGGTAGTCCGGTAGAGGTGCGAGCAATAGTGTTGAACTTGTGATTGCAAGACACGGGAAAGCCAGAACAAAACGCTAGTAAGGAATTCCATTCCTTCCGGACACCCCGGGTATTGTCTATTCCGGTTAGCAAGTCGTTGTAGTATTTTGAGAGAAGAAAGTGGCATGAGATAATCCGGTTTAGTGGCTGAGTGAGCAGGAGGGGGTACTCCGGTTTGCTTAGAACTCCTAGACGGGTAGTGCGGTTTGAGGTACCAGTTCCGGGTTGATCTTGCAACCACAATATTTTGGAGATAGGGGGAAAACCGGGTTGCGCTTTAGTGACTGGCTGTGGGTTTGGGATAAATCCGTAGTTGAAGAGCAATACGGAAAGTACCCGGATTAGGGAGTTGAGATGAGTAGGAAGCAGTGAGTCCCCGGTCACGTAAAATAGTAGGGGAGGATGTGACTTTAAATCCAGCATCCTTAAAATTGTAAATGGAGAACCCTCCGAAGGAAAACAGAGGTTAAACTAAACCGAGTTGAGTAGTTGGGATAGACTGGATCGGGTCAGGTTGGTTGCATTTCCAACCCGGACAGAAGCCGGATCTAGACATATGTGGATCAGTCAGCAGAAAAGATCCGGGTTTGGTAAGGATGAAAGGTATTGACTGGTGACCGGAAGGGATCGGTCACCAATCCGGGGCAGTCTCCGGAAGCTTTCCACTTCACAGAATCTCCGCGGAACGATAACCCGGAAAATCACCTTTACGAGCATTCTTAATACGAAAAAGTGCGCTCTAAGGGAGTATTCGGTATCACGTGTTACGGCAGTTGGGGTTGTGTGGGATGGATATAGAGATCCATCAGAGGATTGTAGCATACCGTGGGAAGCAAGCGTACCTAGCTTGGGCGTTGCTAAACATCATAGACGTGTTACACAAGAGCGGTGTGCAGCACAACGATTTGAGCAAATCCAACATCCTTCTCCATTTTCCACCGGAGTTACATGAAGATGTGTACATTGGAGTGTGTGACTGGGGCATGGCATCTTGGACCGGTGAAGAGCCTACTTCACTATATTGGGCGAAAAATGACAAGGACCTCGAAGAAAAGAGAAGGCAACGATTTTGGGTTGCACCAGAATTGTGGTATTTTCTTCCGAGGGAAGTTGATGGAAAAGTCGTATTCGCAGGCACTACCCCCCAAAAGCATAATATGAAATCAGAGGCATATGCAGCGGGGAAGCTCGCACAACGCATATACGAGCGTGACGTGTCTTCATTGATGTTTAAAGGAATTTCCAGTAACAGGACGAGGTGATAATTGTGTTTAGACGGCCTTACGAAGGCAGATCCAAAAGACCGTTGGACCGTGGCCCATACTGTGAACACATTGAAAGGTCACCCATACAATTTTGAAACCCCAACCCAGTGTTACCGTTACAATATATAGTTCATAGTTTTTTCCCATAGTTTAATCTCAGATCATAGAAGTTTGCATCTTTTTGATGTACATTGTACGGCAATGTGAAATACATTTTTTGATATGTAAATAAAGATTGATTCATGAATTTGATTCTTGTGCATGTAGCATTTATGTTTGGAATCTTCATTTGTAGTTATCTCTAAATGCTTAGAGCCTACTCCAAATTCAACAGTTTTACAAAGATGCATTAAGAAATGCAACGCATAAGGATATTTTGAACTTCATGTATGAATAAAAGTTGTACATTATGAATTTTTGATTCAATTCATACGGTTAGATCTATGATTGCTATCATCAATACTTTTGAATAAAATTTAGAACTAAAAATTCAAAATCCTTTTGTAATTTGATTAGGAATAAGATATTTAAGACAGGTAAATGAAAAAATGACGCCCAGGGCCCCCGGCAGTTACGTATGAAGGGCACGTGTTTCAGGGCCTCTTAACACTAGAGACAAGAAGTCGTGAAGAGAGAAATTTCAGCCAATGGGAGGCCTAGAAACCAAGAAGACCAAAGAATGTCACTTTACATCCGAAATTTTCAATCCAAGGGACATAAAGAGGAGAAAATGACATGGACAACACTTTTGTCCTTCGTGGCACATTTTTCCTAAACTCTCACAACCAATCATTTTTTACTTTTGAAGAAATATGTAAGAACTTTATTTTAAAAAATCAGCACTTTATTTTGTGGCCCCTTCTCACTTTACACTATATCCAAAGGCCGTCAAGTTCAAAGGTTGGCTTCTCAAGAATGAGCCATGGCCCTTGGGAGGTTTTCTGCACGGCTTCTCGCCTTTAGTGTAAAGAGGGCCTTGGTGTGTTGTTCGCGATGTGTTGTTGTGCAATGGAAATAAAACATTCATTTGTATGAAAAAGATAAATAATTTGTAGTTACGACAGTCATGTGCCACAACATAGTGGAGGGACAGACGGAGAAGACATTCAGAAGATGACAGACGGCCAAGATTGAACACGATAAGGGGCAGTCGGGAAGGGGCAGAGGAGAAGGGGCAGACGCTAAAGGCAGACGGGAAGGGCAGACGAGCAGGGGAGACGGGAAGGGCAGACGGGTAGGGTAGACGGGGGGGGGGCAGTCAGGGATGGCAGTCGGGGCAGATGGGAAGGGCAGTCGGCAAGGGCAGTCGGCTAGGGCAGACGGCCATGGCAGACGGTAGGGGCAGTCGGCAAGGGCAGACGGCATGGCAGTCGGAATTTGGGTGATCACCCTAAACCGTTGGATTGGAGCAGATTGGATGGGGACCGTTGGATTGGAGCAGACGGCAGGAGAGCAGGACAGTCGGGACGGGGCAGACAGCAGGAGAGGGGCAGTCGGAGGTCAGGGGCAGACGGAGGGGGGAGGGGCAGACGGACCCAGGGTAAAAAAATTACCCTATACCCATGTCCACGTAGGACACGACATTCGAGGGGTCCTACGTGGACATGCCACATCTGCTGCCAGAGTCACATATAGCTTGCAAGGTGGCACAAAGGTAACTGTTTTAACCCTACCTGGTGAATGTTAACCGAATATTAGTTGATATTCCCTTAGGCTAAGAGTAGGCTAGTCTATACCCGGCAGGAATAGACCCAGCAGGAGACACGTGGCAGTACAGGCTGGTACAGACTGGTCGACTCGACTTTTACGGTCGACCAGTCTGACACACTGTCAGACTAGTCTCCTATATGTACCTTCACTCTCTTCAAGAGAGTTGTTGCTATACCATTTGTACATCTTTTTGGCAGCCTCAGTTGTACTTCATTCTTGTCTTAAGCTCTTCTTGTGCGCACTAGTATGTTAGACTACTGCTGTTAGACTACTGCTGTTTCCTGCTCTTGAATCATTCTTTGTGGTTGTATCTTGGATAGTTGCAGTAGTCTGTGGGTATGCACGAGTCGATTTACTAGCATACTAGTGCTTTTCCTTAGCCGACAGTTCATTCTTCATAGTAGAAACCTCTTACTACTCCTCTCAATCTCTAGAAACTAGTCTAGAGTGGAATAGTCTTGGGCGGAGTAGCTTCATTCGTTTAAGGTCGGTTCCTAGAAAACCCCCTTAACATTTGGCGACCATGCAAAGTTCAGCTCAGACGCTAGTCTTTCTGTTGGGATAGTCAGATCCAAATCCTGGTCGATCCAGATCTAGATCCTAGTCGATCCTATCACCTATCGCTAAGGCGCCATACGTCCCTAGGAAACGGCAGCCATCTGCTTCCTACACGAAAATCACATGTCTTGAGAAAAATCCAGAGCCCGAGTAGCCGAAAAGTGCCTCGGAGATCAGTCTGTGTAACAGTCGACCAGGGTAGTCAACAGTCGATAAAGGCTACTGACCAAGAATCTGTAAGAGCAGTCTGTGAACAAGGCTTACGGTGCCACAGAGCAACCGACTAGGCCAGCACAAAAGACTAACCAAACGGATCTCAGAGCCCGACCTACCTAGCAAAAGTCGGATCTAAATCCCAGATCCAGATCTAGATCCGATAACTGCCGAGTCGCTAGTATGGAACGACCGCGTACACGAGCTACCGGTTCTCCCTTAGCAGTCGAAGTAACTGCCGACCAGCTCTCTAACCCACGTTTTCATAGAGAATGGCGAAATTTACAGTCGGAGATCGTTCCACTGACAGTAGTCCATGAGACTACCACGGAAATAGATCCCGGACCAACATACGAGATTCGGAGGCAAGTCGCAGCATCGACTTCTACCGACCCGTCTTTACAACACTACATGGAGTTCCCGCAGGGAAGGATGAATACCCCAGAAGGTACCATTTTTCACGAAACTTCGGTACCAATGGGACGCGGCATCCCAAATATGCCAACCCGACCCCTGGCGATTCTACCGACCATGTACACCACGAATCATCAGACCCGCCCGACAGTGGCGTTTCAGACAAGGTCGAACCCGACTTCTCCACGAAGGCTCTTGGACGACCCGCTCGACTTACCGGAACGACCTTCCAGTGCGCATCAACGACTAGTAAGGTACGCTACCGAACCTCCCATCATTTCATATCAACGACAGTTAGAAATAGACCAACTACGTCGTAATAGGGATGAATTGGACTCCCAACTGGCTGATCTTTTATCTAGCCAGAACCCGACACCTGAGCAACTACACTCGGAATCGCAACCAGGTTGACCGGACCAGTCGCCTACATTTCGCCAGGAACCCAGTTCTCCTGGTCAAATAAATAGTCGACCCGGATCACCAGGTACCGACAACCCATACTCGACCGGCATAGACGACTTTGATAATGACTTAGTCGATAGGATCA
Source organism: Pohlia nutans (assembly GCA_022496805.1). NCBI lineage: Eukaryota > Viridiplantae > Streptophyta > Bryopsida > Bryales > Mniaceae > Pohlia > Pohlia nutans. Next base: position 43,596,843 of record CM040088.1, on the reverse strand, counting down.
GACAGATCTATCACTCCAACCAACCAGTCGACCAAGTTGTTACTCGACCCAGTCTCCCGAATATTCGCACTCATATTCATGAGCCGAATATTCTATACATAGATCAGCCGAGGGTAACTCACACTACAACCCCCAGAGTATCGACCCCTCGGACTAGTCTACCACTTGGTTACCAAACTCAACCAGCGATAGGCATTCCTATGATGCAACCTATCAATCAACCATCGTTTTCACAGACGCATAATAGGCCCATGCCACAAAACCCATACAACCGACCGGTAGCCTCCCAGCCACCAGTCCTACCGACTGTGACCCAGTACCAACCCACCGTACCTATGTGTACATCTTGTGGCGACTATGGTCATCTTCTCGACCAATGTGCACTATACAACCCTCGGTCGATAGGCTATTCGGCACCTGCAGCTCAGACGCAGCAGCAGCCTCCCTACCCAGCAGCTACACTCCCGACTGGGACGACTGCTCGGAAACCGGTAGCGATGCCTACCTACAAGGAAGGCAAGTGTGCCATTACGCATGTCCATGGATTTCTCAATGCCCTTACGTTGAATGGCGAAACCGACTCGACTATTACTATAGCGTTGTTTGGAAATTCCCTAGTCGATGCTGCTAACTATAATTGGTTCTCGACTCAACGGACGTCATACCCACACCAAAACTTACATGAAATCCTCGATGCCTTCAAACATCGCTACCAGGATATCGACAATGATGACCAGGCTTACCTACGTTTCCGCAGTATGAAACAGGATGCCAAAGAGTCGGTTGACGATTACTATGAACGGATGATGAAACTAGCCAGCCAGTTTGAGGTCCTTCCGGCTGATAATTTCCTACTAAGCAACTTCCGAGCTGGTTTGCTGAAGTATCTGCAGGTAGCCACAGTCGGACTACCAAGATCGACACTAGCCCAGGCCAAGAAATCGGCTAAGCTTGCAGAAAGCGGACTACCTAAGGAACCCGACTCGACTACTACCGAGCGGCCCGAGACTACAAAACGAGCATTTTGCAACCGATGCAAGAAGCCAGGCCATTTCGAACGCGATTGCTGGCTCAATCCGGAGAGCGAGATCGGAAAAAGGCGCGCGGCGGCGAATAGGACAGCGCCAGTAGCAGCAGCAACACCGGTGTCGACTACCGCCGAATCAAGGAGTCGACCACCGCGAGATAGCACACCACGACGGATATTCCCTTGCTCTCTGTGCAAAACATTGGACCACCCGACACACTTGTGTCCCCTACTGAAGGATCCGAAGGTCGTCCAATTCCTTAATCAGCAGATCGAGACCAAGCCCCACACGTCGTCAGTAGTCATTGAAGAACTACCGAACACTACAATTGGTGTCCTAACAGTCGCAGCAATTACCAGAAGCCAGTCGACTACCGACCAGCCGACTTCTGACCAAACCACAGAGAAGACCGACTGGACTGCCCAAGAACTACTACGTGATCAAATGATGCAGGAAGTTCGTCAACTCCAAGCCGAGTTGGAAACAACCACTTCCACTAAAGACCCAAAGTCGACTGAGGACTCACCCTCACTCGACTGGGACGCGGAGGCATTACCGCAACAAACGATCACCCTTCAAGACAACCGAGACCAACCGACTCTGGACACAGTCGACCAAGGCAGCATCGCATTTGGCGCCGTCCAGCAGCAGATCCTTGATCAACTCCAAGACTGCAAATTGCGGGTTTCCATCCGTGACTTACTACAGTTATCACCGACCCTCACCAAACTGGTTCGGGATCGACTGATGCATTCAGACCCCGAGTCGACTCAAGCGTTACCCTACTCGACTACAGAGGAGGTGACGATCGCTGCTGCAGCAGTCATCGACAAACACATGCCAGTCATCACAGTATCAGTCGGTAAAAACATGGTCGACGATGTTCTAATCGATGGCGGCTCCGGCGTCAATGTGATCACCGAAGATGAACGCCGACGGTTGGGACTAGCTAAGCCGTCACCCGCACCATTCAACCTCAAGATGGCTAATGGCACCATAGCACGACCCAAAGGATTGATCAGGGATGTCAAAATTCACATTCATGGCATCCCCTACATAGTCACGCTTATAGTCATCAACTGCTCGACAGTCCAGTCAGACTACCGGTTATTACTCGGTCGACCCTGGCTTCGACATGCCAAAGTCATACACGACTGGGGCAACAATGAAGTGCAGATCATGGGCAATGGCACAGTCAAGACCGTCAAGATAAATCGACAGTTAGGATACGAGGCAGTTACACCACATGCGCTAGTCTGTTACAACTTCGCGGAAGGAATCACCGATGAAGAGGAGGAAATTTTGATGGCCTCCGACCCGACCCTCCACACAATGGGCACAATCGACTGGAACCTCCTAGCTACCGAGTCGACAGTCGACCAGTCTGGAATGGAACCGACTCCGACGGCCAGTACCCCTGGGCACCAAGGTATTCAACATAGACCAGGAACAATGTTGGTAGACGAGACACCAATACAAGACAAGCTGCGATTCATGGACATTGCCCATTGGAATCACAATGAGGAGGATCGACTCGACCATGTCAACATCGGTACCTCTACCGACCCCAAGCTGTTGAAGCTGAACGCGAATTTGAGCCCTAGTCTCAGAGCTAGCGCAGAGTCCCTGTTTAAGGAATACATCGACATTTTCGCCTTCTCTTACGAAGATCTGCGAGGTATACCGGAACACATAGCGACTCATCGGATCGAGCTCGACCCGACCATCTCACCTAGTCACCAAGCAAGATACCGGATGAACCTGAATTATGCACAAGCAGTAAAGGACGACCTGGAACGACTTCTAAAAGCAGGATTCATCGCACCAGTCGACCAGGCGACATGGCTATCCCCAATAGTCGTGGTCCCCAAAAAGAACGGGAAACTACGGATATGCGTAGATTTCCGTCGACTTAACGCAGCAACCAAGAAAGACCCGTACCCCCTTCCGTTCACGGACGAGGTACTCGACGCAGTCATAGGCTATGAAGCCTACTCCTTCATTGACTGCTTCTCAGGCTACCACCAGGTACGGATCGACCCGACCGACCGCCCCAAAACAGCGTTTATTACCGAGTGGGGCGCGTATGTATGGGTCGTGATGCCATTCGGATTGAAGAACGCCCCGCCTACCTACCAGCGCATCGTCAACCAAATCTTCAAAGAGTACCTGGGCGACTTCATGAAGCTATTCCTAGACGATTTCAGTGTCTACAGCGACATCGACTCCCACCTACCGAAGCTCAGACTAGTCTTCGACCGATGTCGACAGTACGGGGTAAGCCTCAATCCCGAAAAATGTATATTCTATGTTCCTTCTGGTGTTATTTTGGGCTACATTGTAGGACGGGAAGGCAAGTTTCCGGATCCAAAGAAAATCCAGGCCCTAGTCGACATGCCATCTCCAACGGACGTCAAAGCCATTCAGACTTTTAACGGCCTAGCCCAATTCAACCGATGCTTCATCAAAAATTATGCTGCCATCATGGAACCCATCACCAAACTGACCAGGAAAGGCGAACCGTTCGACTGGACACCGGCGTGCGCAACCGCATATCAGACCATCAAGGATCGATACCAGACTGCACCAATCCTGATCGGAGTCGACTGGTCACTCGACTTCCACATACACACAGACGCATCCGACATAGCAGTCGGGGCGATGCTAGCACAGAACCCGACCGGCAACATCGACCAGCCGATAGCCTACGCTTCTCGACTACTCAACAAAGCAGAGAAGAACTATACAACAACCGAGAAGGAAGCCCTCGCAATGGTGTACGCCATCAACAAATTCCGCCATTACCTCCTAGGTAATAAGTTCGTCTTCTATGTTGACCACCTGGCGCTCCAGTACTTGATCAACAAACCTCAGGTATCGGGTCGACTGGCACGCTGGCTACTCCTGTTTCTTGAATTCGACTTCACTGTGGTTTATAAACCAGGCAAAACACATGGAGTAGCCGACGCACTATCGAGAAATGAAGGGGCCGAGCCAGCCATAGGCATACCCGACCAGACAATCGACGCACAACTATTTTCCACCGAACCCGACTGGCTACACCCGATAGTCGACTACTTGACTACCGGGACTTTTCCAACCCACATGACGAAGGAGGCCCGCAAACGAATCGCTCACAAAGCCATTCCGTACCAAGTACTCGACGGACAACTGTACCGACTCGGCAAGGACCACCAGCTCCGACTAGTCCTGACTGGCAGTCAGCCGACAACAATCCTCCAAGAATTACACAAAGGCAACGCGGGAGGACATTTTTCTCATGACATCACTGTCCGGAAAATACTAGACGCAGGCTACTGGTGGCCGACTCTACACCACGACGCTGTCCAGTACTGCCAGTCGTGTCATGAATGCCAGAAGACTGGCGGACTACCCAACACAGTCTCCTCGAAGCTCGTCACCCAAATACCCGCAGAACCGTTTATGAAATGGGGACTCGACTTCATAGGCCCCGTCAAGAAGACCCGACATACAGCCTGTCGATACATTTTGGTGGCTACCGACTATGCCACCAAATGGGTCGAGGCTAGAGCTCTCCGAGGAAACACCGCCAGGGAGACCGCGCAGTTCCTGTACGAGGCAATTCTCACCCGGTTTGGATGTCCACTCCACCTAGTAAGCGACCAAGGTACCCATTTTATCAATAGCACGGTGCACACTCTCACCGAGCATTTCTTACTCCGACACACGACTTCAACGACATACTATCCGCAAGGCAACGGCCAAGCCGAGTCGACCAACAAGGTCATAGTCCGAATGCTCCAAAAGCTAGTCAACGAGAATCGAACTGACTGGGACTTACAGCTCCACACGGTCCTATTTGCTTATCGAACGGCATACAAAGTTGGCACAGGCCACACACCTTTCCAATTGGTGTATGGTCTGACGCCATTGATGCCAACCGAATACATCATCCCGACCCAACGGTCGACATCGACTACCGACTTCATTCCCAGGCGAGTACTAGCAGCCCGAGCCGCCGAACTCGAGAAGTTAGACGAGACCCGACTGACAGCAGCCACCCACCACGGTGCACAACAGTGGAACCGAGCCCAGTGGGCCCACACCCAAGGTCAGTGGACTCGATACAATGTAGGCGACTACGTCCTATGGCACCCGAAAGGGACAAATGTCCATACCGGTAAACTTCGTAGCAAATGGTTCGGCCCATATCGTGTCCAGTATACCCTCCCCAACAACACTGTCCTCCTAGTCAGCATTCAACACTTTGACCCCGACCCGGTAGTAGTCAACGTCAACAAACTTAAACCCTACCGAGTTCTAGGCGAGCAACCCCCAACCGACTTGGCCAGCCCACTCACTAGCAAATCAGAGATTAGGTCAACACTAGAACAGAACAAAGATGAGCCCAACCAACAGCAACGGAACCGACCCGACCTAGTTACAGTGGGTCGACTCGACTGGTCGACCCGACTGGTCAACCCGACCGGTCAAACCCTAGAAGAGCCGCCATATTTATGGCCGCCGCCCTCACCTATCTTCTCAGTTTTGAATGCAACGCCCATAGGGCAGGTATTTAGCACCATGGCCGCACCCCTTCTTCCTCCTCTTGCCTCCTCGCCATTAGCTTCCTCTCCACCCGACCCACAGGCCGCGCGCCTTCTATCTCCCATTTCTCACTCTCCTCACTCCTTCCCTTCTCCTCCGGCCGATCGCCACTCCGCAGCCCTCGCTTTATGCATTCTTAGCAAGCGATTTAGACTATCACGAGTAGAACGGCGACGAGTAGTCAAGCGACCCCGTAGCCCGACTGTGCGAGAGATCATCGAGAGTAGATTGAGTAGGAAACGACCGCGCCCATCGCCACTACAGCCGACTTTGTGCGAGCCGACTTCGGGACTACGCCGGCCTTTCTCTTGTCTCCTTGTGCGCAGATTTGCAGCCGACCGATCGATGGCGAAAGGCAAGTCGACTGATCGCGGCCCCCGACGCCTTTGGTCCTCCGCACCACCAAGTTACGAAATTCCGATCCGCACTAGGGAGGGACTCTACAAAACCCTCGCCTTTCAGTCGATGCGGCCGATGCGGGAATGGCGCGAGTACGCCGCCGAACACACGACCGAGGCCGACTTCATCAAGGCGATCGGCGTTTCAGACTTTGTAGCACTCGACTGGGACAACACTCAACGCGCGCCACGCATGGAGCTGATTGAGGAGTTCGTCAACGCTGCGGTAGTCGACCTCCCCAACAAGTCGATCACCGCGCCAGTCCGCACACATACAGTCACAGTCGACCCGACCGTGATTCACGAGGTTCTCAAACTGCCATTTGGCATTACGATCCAGCCAATCGACCCTGCGGAGTTCCCACCGGGTCGGTAAGAAGAATATTCGGCAGCCGGCAAGACTACCGAGGGATACAGCATCTGCCACTGCAAACCCGAACACCACAGGCGACTAACGGCATTCATTCAAGGCCTCGGGTTCAAACGCAAGACGACCTACATCAGCAAGGAAATGCTCGACGTAGTATGCACAGTCGAGGCCCTGATCGACCGCGCCATGCAATGGGACTGGGCGACATGGATGTTTAACTCGATCGCCATCGACATCAAAGCGATGCAGACCACGAAGACCACGATCTGCCCTTCAGCCGAGGTATTAGACTTCCTTCTTGAGTCTTATTTTCCTAGCATTGACGAAGAATATGCACACCAAACAGTCGCCCAGCAGAACACCAAAGACCGACGTCGACAGTCGGAGAACTCGGAAAACAACTCTCGAGGACCCGACTACATCGTTTTCCAAGGCGGGCTTGGAGCCGACCACACCTCGAAGGACCATGTTCGGTCGCCCCGACCAGTCGACCAGGGCCAAACATCGACTGCTCGACCCCGTAGTCGACAAACTACACCCGACCCAGTAGCACCGACAGCCACTACCGGGAGCCAACCGACCACAGAACGAAGAGAGACGCGCTCCTCACTCGCACGCAAGCGGGACCAGGAGCGACTAGAGAAACGTGCCAAACGAGGTAAACTCACACCCATAAGTCAGTTTGTACCTCGACAGGTCGACCTGACTTCATCCGACAGTGAGGCCCAGTCGTCTCCACCACCAACGCCAAAAGAGACTCCCATCCCGGACACACCTCCGCCTTCTCTATCCGACTTCGCGCCGCTCAACCTCGAAGCGACATATGGAGCGGCACCAACCGGCGAATTTCGCCAGCCACCACCCGTCTCCCCCACGACTCGACCGCCGCCATCACCTGGGGTCAATCGACCCGCACCCGACTCACCAACATCACGAGCTACGACACTAGCAATGCATTGGCGCCAGCGCCTGGAGGACGTCCAAGGAGCATGTGAGAGCAAAAACCACCATGGAAGTGGCATTTGATCACAAGGAGATTTAGGAAACAAGATTACATGAAGAGAAGAAGAAGAGAGAAGAAGAGAAAAGAAGAAGATGAGGGAAAAAGGAAAGAAGAAGAGAACCACCGGCCGGATGCCTTGGAAGTGACCTCTAGTCTTTTGATCACCATTTCTTCGCCCTAGCTTTGATTGGGGCGTGCCTTAGCTTTTTGGAAAGCTAAGCTGATTATGCATTCACCCTCAAAATCTCAAATGCATAGGATCAGAACTCTAGGACTGATTGCTAAAAGACTGGGGCCCTTTTTCTTGGCCGCCGGTGGAAAACTCCTTCAATAACCCTAACTTTGGGGACTCCTATCTCCCTCCCTACGACTTGGAATTGGACGTGCCATATACCGATGGAAAGCTCTACTCACAAGCTACTCACCCTAAAAATCTCAGATCACTTGGACAAGAATGGAGTGACTGATGGGGAAAACACTGAGAGACACAAGAAAAAGACACCACCCACGCATGGGGGTTCAAGGCAATCATTAACAACATGGAAGATGAGATCAAGAGGGGGGAGAAGGAGGCCCACGGCCTCCCTTCTCCTAACTACTAAGCATGACAAGGAGAAGAAGAAGAAAAAAAACAAGATTGAAGAGAGATTGACACAAGAAGACACAAGTTTGATTTTCCCTTCAAAGAAGCTTGGAAACAAGCTCTTTTAAACAACACAAGAGGCGGCCAAAGGGCAGCTCAACCTAACTCAAGGGCGGCTAACCCTAACTCTAAGGCCAAGAAGCCCTAACTACTTGAAGCTCCACGGATGAACACGCTTCACGGATGAACACGCTTCAAAACGCCCACCACATGCGAACACAAGCCGAACGCCGCTACCTCCATGGAAGAATGTAACTCTAAACACCACCACAAGGTTAAAAGAACAAAACCAAGAAAATTCAAATTGCAAACACAATCATGAACACCAAATGATAATTGTGAGGGAATCAATGGCAAACAACCCCATTTCAATCCAAGTGACTACGATTCCTATCCCTACTTTGGATTCACTAGGGGGATTTTTTCCTCCTCTAGTCTTTCCATCCTAAATCTAACCTAAAACCTTGAAATTGATACAACATTCTCTACCAATGATCCCACAACAATCACATCCAACATCCAAGGTTGCATCCACAACCTAAATAGTCTAGATTCCATTCAATTCAACCCTAAAGTGTGTTCATAATTTCCAAATCTACCACAAATGCAACGAGAAAGGACAAAAACAAAAAGAGAGCGTCTCTAAGCTCTCACAGGTGGCGGCCATCTGGGACGACTCGAAGAGGAGAAGAACCCAAAACGATGCTCAATGGGCAACACGGTCATATGATAATTGCCTTCCAAGCAATGGACCTACAAGGCTAACAAGCCTACAAAGAATGCCTCCCGGCAGACGCACCAATTATATGAGTACTTTGACCGGTTGCCCGGTCAACGCATCACATAGCCGGCCGAGGGTGGTGGAACCAGACACTCCAAGCAATGGACTCCTTAAACTAAGGTGAGTAGGGTGAGTTAAACGAATCTGATAACATGAGAGTAATCCAAAATTGGACACTTGGAGGGAGTGCTAAAAATGGCAGCCCACTAACCGCTAACAATTTAGCCTAAGAATTTTCACTATTGCATTAATCCCACACCCAATGACCGTGAGTACCAAGTACTCAAATTGGGCCTAAATGGATGGAAAAAATTAGCAATTTAGGTGAATGTGCACCCTCATTATAAATGGCAGCATACCCACCACTCTAGCAATGCATAGACTCAATTATAAATTAGGGTTTTTTGGAGAATTTTGGACAGCGCTTCCGCGTCGTGCCAAAAAACCCAGAAATTTAACCCTAAACTTTTAAAACACCAACAAAATGGACGGTGGAATTCGGGTAGCGCTTCCGCGTCTCACCCTTCACCGTCCCAAAATTCACCACAAGAGCATACAATCAGCATAAAACCATCAAAACATCAACAATCATAACTAACTCAATACCACAACACAATAATGAATAAAAGATTAGAATATGGGTAACCAAAATTACCGACTAAAATCTCAAGTTCTTCCTAACCTAAATTACCCCAATACCCCAATTTTCAGCGATTAGAAGTCCAATTAATTTGAATTGAGGAGGGGGGTACTGCCCTCCATAATATCACGCTGTGTTCCGTAATATCACCCTGTCAAGACAGGGGTGATACTCTGCGACCACATCAATCCTTGGCAGCGTTGAATCCCTGGACTGCTGGTCGTGCGCAAGCCCTCGGGCTCCTCGCCGTCGTGATCTTGGCCTTCGTCTTCTGGTCTCCGCCTTCGATTGCGGCTGCTGTCACTTCGAACCCGGCTGCTGCTTCCTCCTGCCGTCTTCCGACCTCGTCGTTGACACCTCGGCGGCCTGATGTCGTGATCTTCTTCGCGGTCGTCGCAGCTGCAGTCACTCACCTCCACTGCTGCTGATGGCCGTCCTGACTGCTGCCTTGATCTCGTCGCCTTCTCGTGATCGCCTTCTTCGTATTGCTCACCTCCGACCTCGCTGAACTCGTTCCATCGACCCCTCGATCGTGTTTCTACTGCCGTCGCCAAGACCTCCTCTGCAGTGCTCGTTCTCACCCTTCGTACTCTCTCCAATCCCAGTCCAGCAAGCCAGTGGAAAGACAGGAACCCAAGACACAAATCCCCAAAAAATGTCGATACTCCCCTATTCTTTCCCTGTGTTCAACTAGATAAATCCACGACGCAATCTAATCATTGACTCCCAATTCTGCCCTAATCCTCCTACAAAAACTAGCAAACAAAAAAACTCTGTCTCCTCCAAAACACGACCTAGTCCTCCTAAACAAATTCTCCATCTGTCTCCCAAACGCGATCCAGATCCAACCAACTGGCCGCCGCCCACACTAATTGACTGCCGGGCACACTAATTAGCTGCAGTCCACACTATTTGACTGCTGGCCACACTATTTAGCTGCAGTCCACACTATTTGACTGCTGGCCACACTATTTGACTGCTGGCCACACTATTTAGCTGCAGTCCACACTATTTGACTGCTGGCCACACTATTTAGCTGCAGTCCACACTATTTGACTGTTGGCCACACTATTTGCCTAATTCCTACACAATTTGGCTTTAACGCTTACTTGTTGGCTCTTGCCCACACTAATTTCCTATTGCTATTCAACTTCTACTGCTAAACATACTAATCCCTAGCCACACTAATTCTCATGGCTCCTAGTAGTTCAAAATGCCTCTTCTAACTAATTGATGTCCACCCTAACTCTTCCACCAACACACTAAATCTTCTAAATTCTATACTTCTCCTAGTCTAATCTACTAATTTGCACATAAATTCAACAACTTTGCACTAAATAGAATTGCAATCAACCATGCTCCAATACAATCACACTATCTATGAAAACCCTAATAACTTGCTAACAATCGCTACTTAGACCTAATCAAATCTCCAATTGATTAGTTAACAATGCATACACATTACCGTAGGTTGTGGGCCGTCTTGACGGTTCACAGAGCAGTAGGTCGACTCGAGGATGTCGGCTCCCGAGTGAACCTCCTCTTGTTCGAGGCGGTTCAAGCAAAAACCACCCTTCAAGCCGAGCTCGACCGCCACCGATTGGAGAGTAGTCGACTGACCAAGGACTCCACAACATACAAGCAACAGGTCGACAACCTCACCATCGAACTGGCAAGACTCCGTACTACTCTCACCACAGTCACAGAGGAGAAGAGTCAGACCGACAACAGATTGACCCAGCTAGAAGCCGACCTCCACAGCAGTCGACAGCAGGAACAGAAACACCAGAGCGAGCTCGTGGTAGCACGAAACGAACTTGAAGCGGCACGAGCCGAGGTAGCAGCATCCCAGCTCAGTCTTCAGCAAGCTCGGAGGGAGATAGTCGACTCCAATAACCGACTCGACCTACTACTCCAGGACAACAAGGAAAAGTCCCGCCAATTCGCAAGTCGGGAGCTGCAGTTACACAAGCTTCGAGCGCGCAAGTACCGACTCCGACTCAAGGCAAGAAATCGTATCAAGGTTCTCAACCACACTCTCAGCACCGACCGCCACCAGCTCAACATGTACCGCAGGCAACTCGACCAGCTTCAGCTCGACCACCCGAACTTAGAGATTCCAGCAGTCGACGAAGACGAAGAGAAGGATCTGAGCCACCTCGAACCCGACCATTCGCTCTGGGAGAACCAGTCAACTGACGAAGACGAGGTCTTGACTACCGACGTCAAGTTAAGTGAGGACGAAGACGAAGACGACAGCGAGTCGACCAATGAAGACGAAGACCGCGATCAGCAGCAACAAGACCAGCAGCCACCGCCAGTCAACCTTGAAGACACGGTGCAACAGCAGCCAGCCACTCCACACCCTCCTTCTCCACAGCAGCAGCAGGATCAGCAGCCCCTAGCACCCGACCAGATGATGACAGCACCTACACCATCGGTCGACAACACCGCAGTCGACTTACCGGTAATCTCTTCACCACACTCTCTGGGGTTCGACTTCTCAGGAATGCCTCCCGATATCCACTCGCCAGGCATGACCCAGGACTCTAGCGACGTCCACGACTGATGACTCGACCTCAGCTGGGTCGATTACTTGGCCGCGGGTAATTTTGTCATTCCTCGTGAACAAATTTTCCTAGTCACCGACCGGGGTAGTCTAAAGTCCACAGGAGTGTACTTAGCTCAGAGGGAGGGAAATGTTAACCGAATATTAGTTGATATTCCCTTAGGCTAAGAGTAGGCTAGTCTATACCCGGCAGGAATAGACCCAGCAGGAGACACGTGGCAGTACAGGCTGGTACAGACTGGTCGACTCGACTTTTACGGTCGACCAGTCTGACACACTGTCAGACTAGTCTCCTATATGTACCTTCACTCTCTTCAAGAGAGTTGTTGCTATACCATTTGTACATCTTTTTGGCAGCCTCAGTTGTACTTCATTCTTGTCTTAAGCTCTTCTTGTGCGCACTAGTATGTTAGACTACTGCTGTTAGACTACTGCTGTTTCCTGCTCTTGAATCATTCTTTGTGGTTGTATCTTGGATAGTTGCAGTAGTCTGTGGGTATGCACGAGTCGATTTACTAGCATACTAGTGCTTTTCCTTAGCCGACAGTTCATTCTTCATAGTAGAAACCTCTTACTACTCCTCTCAATCTCTAGAAACTAGTCTAGAGTGGAATAGTCTTGGGCGGAGTAGCTTCATTCGTTTAAGGTCGGTTCCTAGAAAACCCCCTTAACAGTGAAAAGACTAGACTGCAGTCTAGGTTGACCCTATCGTGTCGTGCCGGAAGGGTCCGTCACGACATGATCGGCACGACACGGCATGACACGACATGACCGGCATGATGAACAACCCTGATCGCAGCTAGAGCGACTTCCTTCACCAAATACGGAGTGCAATATTCCATGACCGAAAGTTTGCGGGCTAATGATTCAAATGGCTCTATAGTTCGGCTCAGAAAGTCGTCATTAGGCTGTAACGGATCCCATGGTGCACAATTTAGGACATTCAATGGGGGGGACTGTGCTGTTGCGGTTGCATCACAGTCAAACTGAATGCATCGAGCTGCCGCAGCTGATTGGACGGGTATCATGCTAAATACATGATGCAGATCTCTTGTGCTCCCGTTGATTTCCTTTCCCCACAGAAAACTCCACTTTATCCCTCTCCCGCGTGCCAAAAACTTGGCTACTACCTCCAATACACTATGTTCTATGGGCGACCATATCCCAACATTAAAACTACTACATAACATGGTCAAGAAAGGGCCACAGTCGGTCCTTTTCTTGATTTTCACATTCAAGTCAATGTCGTAGTGGACCAGTAGATCTGGACTCCACTCTCGCCTATCGTGGAGAGGCCGGATGTCACATAGAAGGCCTACAACGATCAAAACGACGATCTTCCTACGCAAAGAATCGGACACCCTTACTGATGGGAACTTCCCCCCGCCTCTCATGTTTTTCTTCTTCAACGGACTGCCTCCTTCGTTTGCCCGTTTGGCCACCCTCTTCGCTGCCCGCTCCTCGTGGTTCTCTTCGTCCTCCTGTATGCACCACCTCGGCAACTGACGATCACAGAACTCATACAGGCAGTCCTTCATAAACACACTGTTACTTACATTACAAGAATAAATGACTAGTTGTTGTGACATGAAAACCTTTCCGACTACTCCCTGTAATACTCAATCCAATTATTTATGACCCGTCCAAGTCACATCTGAAATTTTATAACTAGCCCCTGTTAGAGTTAGTATTCTTAGGACAAGCCCGTATTATATAAATGTCACAGTTTATAACAGGCCCGTGTCATCCACATGCTAGATATTTATGACTACTCCCTGTCAAATTCGTCATTCTGTGACCAGTACGTCACTGGTAATTAAATTCACTTGTCCTTGTTCGTACCTGTCAAAACCCGTTTTAGTCCAAACCGGGCAGATAGGGTTTTTTAGGGCAGTAAAGGGTAGCCTAGACAGTCATAAATAGGAGAAGTAGTGTCCATGATGGCCCTTTTATTGCCTAGGAGAAACTGGCGCTCTCGTCCACTCTTAATTGTTTGTTACGGAGTTAAGGATGGCGGCACGCCGGATGGGGATCCGGACGGAGAACCAGCGATCGGAGGACGGGCCTCGGACGGACCCGGCCTCGATTAGGGAATTGAATTGGGCCACCTTAAATTGGGCAGTTCACCATTCATTCCTCCCTGATTCCTCCATCCCTCCCCGCGCACACATTTGTGTTTCCGGATAGTGATAGGGTTTGTGTTGCGTGTCCGGAGAGGGAAAACAGTGAGCGACCGACAGTGGAAGAGAGAGAGAGACCGGTAGTTAGGGAAATTGAGCGCCCACGAAGAACAGTTAGTGCGAGGTCGGAGCTAGAGACGGACGAACATCCGGAGAGTGCGCACCGGGAATTTAGGCGCACATTACGGGAGAACGAGTGCCAGGAAATTAGGCGTAGTTTACGGAAAGGAGTGCGTGCTCATCCGGGGAGCAGGAAGAGAGGACTCCAGGAGTTCAGGCGCACATTACGGAAGAGAGAGAGAGAGCACCCAGAGAGAGAGACGCGCCACTCCCGGAGGAGTACAGAAGCCTATCCGGACGCAGAAGCAATGTCGCATGTGGGCGGAGCCAAGATTCTGGAGAAGCGGATACTCCCGGGGATTCTGATGCATGCAGGAGACTTCGAGGAGCTGATCAAGGACCTAAAGACCATTGGGTGTTCGGGATTGTTTGGGAGAGTGTGGGATGTGCAGGACGCAGATATGCTGGCGGGAATCGGGGGCGGAGCAATGGAGGCTGCCTTCTGGACGACCATCCGGGCGAAGTTTGGGATTTGGACCCGGGAGCATTGGCGTGCCACATACAACTTCCCGGATACGGAGGAGGATTTGGAAGCGGGAGGCAAGGGCGACACGGATTGGATGAAGGACCGGTTCACTTACCTCTCGAATCACGACGGATTCAAGGTGACGGATTGTGTGAATCCGCGGGAGCAGCGTCTGCTAGAGTACGTGGTGCCCATCCTCAATCCGGAGAAGCCCACCACCCTCACGGTCACGCTGGCGAGGGGCATCCTATCTGCACTGTATCGCCGGAAGAATATTAACTGGGCGTACTTGGTTCACCGGAACACCCAGAAGATGGCCCGGAATATGGGAAGTAAGAAGGGATGTGCTCTGGCGCCATTCCTCTACCACTTATACAAAAAGAACGGATGTATCACGAGCACGGAGAGGAAGAGGTTGGAGAATGCTCCTGTTCCGGGGGAACGGAGCCCGGCCAAGCGTAAGGCAGCACATCCGGAAGAAGAAGTGGGGACGAGCCGGCTAAGACCTACACAGCAACCGGTGGAGAGGGAGATGGCTCAACCGGAGAGAAGGGAGCCGCCGAGGACGCCGCGACCAAACAGGGACATTGTCCGGGAGGAACGGACGAAGAGAAGAGAGGACCGTCCAGAGGCAGGCCGACCGGGTGGAGCAGAACCTCAACAGGTGGAGAGGACAACACGAAGGGAGGACCCAAAAGAGGATCAAGAGGGGGAGGAATCACCTCAACCCAAGCTGACCTGGAAGAAAAGACAGGAGCTGGCAGCACGATCTCAACCGGAGGAGAGGAGTCCATCCCAGAGGCCACCCCCGGAGCAGAAGGACCGGAAGAGGAAGTTGATCCTCAATTCCGACGGGGAGGAGGATCCGGACATCCAGGAGATCCCTCCTCACAAGAAGAACAATCCAGCCCTGAGGAAGACTACTCCTGTGAACAACCGGAGAGTTAATTTTGAGGAGCCAACCAGTGGAAAGGGCGATGAGGAAGCAACCGGTGGAGAGGGCAACGAGGAAGCACCCGAAGGAGGGGAAGATATGGAACAGGGTCCGGTCGAGGGAGAGGAGCCAGGCAGGGAAGCCAGACCATCCAGAGAAGAGAGGGAGCCTCCACTCGCGGTAGGGGATATTTTCCTGGCAACCCGGGTAGCCCTGGATTTGATGGGGGAGAAATTCCAACCCCTGTTTGATGCGCTAAGGGAGGTAGGAGATCTCCTCCGGAGTAGAGACGTGATGGAGTACTCGGCGTTGATCCGGAAGCTCGAATAGAGGATCCACAAGGGCGACAGGAAGTTAAATGAGGCGGCCATCATTGTCTTGGAACAGAAGGAGCAGATGCGCCCGAGGATGGAGTACACCAGGCAGATGGAGGACAAGCTCGGGAAGGCGGATTAGCATATTCAAAGGCAGAGGAAAACCATCCGGGACCCGGAGGAGACTAACCGGCAGTGCCTCACGAGGGTGGTACAGCTGTTTCAACCAGATGGTGAGGCACATGTAAAAGCTCAGTTGTATGATCAGAAGATCACCCAACCACGGATGGAAGGAGTGTTGTAACACGTGATACCGGATACTCCCTTAGAGCGCACTTTTTCGTATTAAGAATGCTCGTAAAGGTGATTTTCCGGGTTATCGTTCCGCGGAGATTCTGTGAAGTGGAAAGCTTCCGGAGACTGTCCCGGATTGGTGACCGATCCCTTCTGGTCACTAGTCAATACCTTTCTTCCTTACCAGACCCGGATCTTTTGTGCTGACTGATCCGGATTTGTCTAGATCCGGCTTCTGTCCGGGTTGGAAATGCAACCAACCTGACCCGATCCAGTCTATCCCAACTACTCAACCCGGTTTAGTTTAACCTCTGTTTTCCTTCGGAGGGTTCTCCATTTACAATTTTAAGAATGCTGGATTTATAGTCACACCCTCCCCTACTATTTTACGTGACCGGGGACTCACTGCTTCCTACTCATCTCAACTCCCTAATCCGGGTACTTTCCGTATTGCTCTTCAACTATGGATTTATCCCAAACCCACAGCCAGTCACTAAAGCGCAACCCGGTTTTCCCCCTATCTCCAAAATATTGTGATTGCAGGATCAACCCCGAACTAGTACCTCAACCGGACTACCCGTCTAGAAGTTCTAAGCAAACCGGAGTACCCCCTCCTGCTCACTCAGCCACTAAACCGGATTATCTCCTGCCACTTTCTTCTCTCCAAAATACTACAACGACTTACTAACCGGAATAGACAGTACCCGGGGTGTCCGGAAGGAATGGAATTTCTTACTAGCGTTTTGTTCTGGCTTTCCCGTGTCTTGCAATCACAAGTTCAACCCTATTGCTCGCACCTCTACCGGACTACCCGTTCAGGAGTTTTGAGAGAACCGGAGTACCCCCTCCTGCTCTCCCAGCCACTTAACCGGATCGTCGCCTGCAGCTAGACACTGCATATTTCATACTTTTAAACGCTCCTAATCTTTCCCGTTCTTCTACCCGGTCTCTTAACTGATCCTTACACCAGAACCCGGTTAACCCATCCGGTTACCAAGGTAGTATAGCAGTCATAGTGTTGTATGAGAACCAGTGGGCAATTGACCAGTGGGATGGTGTTTGAGAACCACTCGTGAGGTGACCACTGGAATGGTGTGGTGTTGACGAGTTCCAAGCTTTAGAATTCACAGTGAATTTTGAGAACTACTCGTGATGTCTCCATATGGGAATGTTGTGTTGTTGACGAGTCCCAACTAAGGTTTTGCATTCCCAGTGTAGTTCGAGGACGTCCAAGTCAATTGACCACTGCAATGGTTTTATGTTCAGGAGTATCTTCAGGTATAGCAGTCATAGTGTAGTATGAGAACCAGTGGGCAATTGACGAGTGGGATGGTGTTTGAGAACCACTCGTGAGGTGACCACTGGAATGGTGTGGTGTTGACGAGTTCCAAGCTTTAGAATTCACAGTGAATTTTGAGAACTACTCGTGATGTCTCCATATGGGAATGTTGTGTTGTTGACGAGTCCCAACTAACGTTTTGCATTCCCAGTGTAGTTCGAGGACGTCCAAGTCAATTGACCACTGCAATGGTTTTATGTTCAGGAGTATCTTCAGGTATAGCAGTCATAGTGTTGTATGAGAACCAGTGGGAAATTGACGAGTGGGATGGTGTTTGAGAACCACTCGTGAGGTGACCACTGGAATGGTGTGGTGTTGACGAGTTCCAAGCTTTAGAATTCACAGTGAATTTTGAGAACTACTCGTGATGTCTCCATATGGGAATGTTGTGTTGTTGACGAGTCCCAACTAAGGTTTTGCATTCCCAGTGTAGTTCGAGGACGTCCAAGTCAATTGACCACTGCAATGGTTTTATGTTCAGGAGTATCTTCAGGTATAGCAGTCATAGTGTAGTATGAGAACCAGTGGGCAATTGACGAGTGGGATGGTGTTTGAGAACCACTCGTGAGGTGACCACTGGAATGGTGTGGTGTTGACGAGTTCCAAGCTTTAGAATTCACAGTGAATTTTGAGAACTACTCGTGATGTCTCCATATGGGAATGTTGTGTTGTTGACGAGTCCCAACTAAGGTTTTGCATTCCCAGTGTAGTTCGAGGACGTCCAAGTCAATTGACCACTGCAATGGTTTTATGTTCAGGAGTATCTTCAGGTATAGCAGTCATAGTGTAGTATGAGAACTTGTGGGCAATTGACGAGTGGGATGGTGTTTGAGAACCACTCGTGAGGTGACCACTGGAATGGTGTGGTGTTGACGAGTTCCAAGCTTTAGAATTCACAGTGAATTTTGAGAACTACTCGTGATGTCTCCATATGGGAATGTTGTGTTGTTGACGAGTCCCAACTAAGGTTTTGCATTCCCAGTGTAGTTCGAGGACGTCCAAGTCAATTGACCACTGCAATGGTTTTATGTTCAGGAGTATCTTCAGGTATAGCAGTCATAGTGTAGTATGAGAACCAGTGGGCAATTGACCACTGGGATGGTGTTTGAGAACCACTCGTGAGGTGACCACTGGAATGGTGTGGTGTTGACGAGTTCCAAGCTTTAGAATTCACAGTGAATTTTGAGAACTACTCGTGATGTCTCCATATGGGAATGTTGTGTTGTTGACGAGTCCCAACTAAGGTTTTGCATTCCCAGTGTAGTTCGAGGACGTCCAAGTCAATTGACCACTGCAATGGTTTTATGTTCAGGAGTATCTTCAGGTATAGCAGTCATAGTGTAGTATGAGAACCAGTGGGCAATTGACGAGTGGGATGGTGTTTGAGAACCACTCGTGAGGTGACCACTGGAATGGTGTGGTGTTGACGAGTTCCAAGCTTTAGAATTCACAGTGAATTTTGAGAACTACTCGTGATGTCTCCATATGGGAATGTTGTGTTGTTGACGAGTCCCAACTAACGTTTTGCATTCCCAGTGTAGTTCGAGGACGTCCAAGTCAATTGACCACTGCAATGGTTTTATGTTCAGGAGTATCTTCAGGTATAGCAGTCATAGTGTAGTATGAGAACCAGTGGGCAATTGACGAGTGGGATGGTGTTTGAGAACCACTCGTGAGGTGACCACTGGAATGGTGTGGTGTTGACGAGTTCCAAGCTTTAGAATTCACAGTGAATTTTGAGAACTACTCGTGATGTCTCCATATGGGAATGTTGTGTTGTTGACGAGTCCCAACTAACGTTTTGCATTCCCAGTGTAGTTCGAGGACGTCCAAGTCAATTGACCACTGCAATGGTTTTATGTTCAGGAGTATCTTCAGGTATAGCAGTCATAGTGTTGTATGAGAACCAGTGGGCAATTGACCACTGGGATGGTGTTTGAGAACCACTCGTGAGGTGACCACTGGAATGGTGTGGTGTTGACGAGTTCCAAGCTTTAGAATTCACAGTGAATTTTGAGAACTACTCGTGATGTCTCCATATGGGAATGTTGTGTTGTTGACGAGTCCCAACTAAGGTTTTGCATTCCCAGTGTAGTTCGAGGACGTCCAAGTCAATTGACCATTGCAATGGTTTTATGTTCAGGAGTATCTTCAGGTATAGCAGTCATAGTGTAGTATGAGAACTTGTGGGCAATTGACGAGTGGGATGGTGTTTGAGAACCACTCGTGAGGTGACCACTGGAATGGTGTGGTGTTGACGAGTTCCAAGCTTTAGAATTCACAGTGAATTTTGAGAACTACTCGTGATGTCTCCATATGGGAATGTTGTGTTGTTGACGAGTCCCAACTAAGGTTTTGCATTCCCAGTGTAGTTCGAGGACGTCCAAGTCAATTGACCACTGCAATGGTTTTATGTTCAGGAGTATCTTCAGGTATAGCAGTCATAGTGTAGTATGAGAACCAGTGGGCAATTGACGAGTGGGATGGTGTTTGAGAACCACTCGTGAGGTGACCACTGGAATGGTGTGGTGTTGACGAGTTCCAAGCTTTAGAATTCACAGTGAATTTTGAGAACTACTCGTGATGTCTCCATATGGGAATGTTGTGTTGTTGACGAGTCCCAACTAAGGTTTTGCATTCCCAGTGTAGTTCGAGGACGTCCAAGTCAATTGACCACTGCAATGGTTTTATGTTCAGGAGTATCTTCAGGTATAGCAGTCATAGTGTAGTATGAGAACCAGTGGGCAATTGACGAGTGGGATGGTGTTTGAGAACCACTCGTGAGGTGACCACTGGAATGGTGTGGTGTTGACGAGTTCCAAGCTTTAGAATTCACAGTGAATTTTGAGAACTACTCGTGATGTCTCCATATGGGAATGTTGTGTTGTTGACGAGTCCCAACTAAGGTTTTGCATTCCCAGTGTAGTTCGAGGACGTCCAAGTCAATTGACCACTGCAATGGTTTTATGTTCAGGAGTATCTTCAGGTATAGCAGTCATAGTGTAGTATGAGAACCAGTGGGCAATTGACGAGTGGGATGGTGTTTGAGAACCACTCGTGAGGTGACCACTGGAATGGTGTGGTGTTGACGAGTTCCAAGCTTTAGAATTCACAGTGAATTTTGAGAACTACTCGTGATGTCTCCATATGGGAATGTTGTGTTGTTGACGAGTCCCAACTAACGTTTTGCATTCCCAGTGTAGTTCGAGGACGTCCAAGTCAATTGACCACTGCAATGGTTTTATGTTCAGGAGTATCTTCAGGTATAGCAGTCATAGTGTAGTATGAGAACCAGTGGGCAATTGACGAGTGGGATGGTGTTTGAGAACCACTCGTGAGGTGACCACTGGAATGGTGTGGTGTTGACGAGTTCCAAGCTTTAGAATTCACAGTGAATTTTGAGAACTACTCGTGATGTCTCCATATGGGAATGTTGTGTTGTTGACGAGTCCCAACTAACGTTTTGCATTCCCAGTGTAGTTCGAGGACGTCCAAGTCAATTGACCACTGCAATGGTTTTATGTTCAGGAGTATCTTCAGGTATAGCAGTCATAGTGTTGTATGAGAACCAGTGGGCAATTGACGAGTGGGATGGTGTTTGAGAACCACTCGTGAGGTGACCACTGGAATGGTGTGGTGTTGACGAGTTCCAAGCTTTAGAATTCACAGTGAATTTTGAGAACTACTCGTGATGTCTCCATATGGGAATGTTGTGTTGTTGACGAGTCCCAACTAAGGTTTTGCATTCCCAGTGTAGTTCGAGGACGTCCAAGTCAATTGACCATTGCAATGGTTTTATGTTCAGGAGTATCTTCAGGTATAGCAGTCATAGTGTAGTATGAGAACTTGTGGGCAATTGACGAGTGGGATGGTGTTTGAGAACCACTCGTGAGGTGACCACTGGAATGGTGTGGTGTTGACGAGTTCCAAGCTTTAGAATTCACAGTGAATTTTGAGAACTACTCGTGATGTCTCCATATGGGAATGTTGTGTTGTTGACGAGTCCCAACTAAGGTTTTGCATTCCCAGTGTAGTTCGAGGACGTCCAAGTCAATTGACCACTGCAATGGTTTTATGTTCAGGAGTATCTTCAGGTATAGCAGTCATAGTGTAGTATGAGAACCAGTGGGCAATTGACGAGTGGGATGGTGTTTGAGAACCACTCGTGAGGTGACCACTGGAATGGTGTGGTGTTGACGAGTTCCAAGCTTTAGAATTCACAGTGAATTTTGAGAACTACTCGTGATGTCTCCATATGGGAATGTTGTGTTGTTGACGAGTCCCAACTAACGTTTTGCATTCCCAGTGTAGTTCGAGGACGTCCAAGTCAATTGACCACTGCAATGGTTTTATGTTCAGGAGTATCTTCAGGTATAGCAGTCATAGTGTAGTATGAGAACTTGTGGGCAATTGACGAGTGGGATGGTGTTTGAGAACCACTCGTGAGGTGACCACTGGAATGGTGTGGTGTTGACGAGTTCCAAGCTTTAGAATTCACAGTGAATTTTGAGAACTACTCGTGATGTCTCCATATGGGAATGTTGTGTTGTTGACGAGTCCCAACTAACGTTTTGCATTCCCAGTGTAGTTCGAGGACGTCCAAGTCAATTGACCACTGCAATGGTTTTATGTTCAGGAGTATCTTCAGGTATAGCAGTCATAGTGTAGTATGAGAACCAGTGGGCAATTGACGAGTGGGATGGTGTTTGAGAACCACTCGTGAGGTGACCACTGGAATGGTGTGGTGTTGACGAGTTCCAAGCTTTAGAATTCACAGTGAATTTTGAGAACTACTCGTGATGTCTCCATATGGGAATGTTGTGTTGTTGACGAGTCCCAACTAAGGTTTTGCATTCCCAGTGTAGTTCGAGGACGTCCAAGTCAATTGACCACTGCAATGGTTTTATGTTCAGGAGTATCTTCAGGTATAGCAGTCATAGTGTTGTATGAGAACCAGTGGGAAATTGACGAGTGGGATGGTGTTTGAGAACCACTCGTGAGGTGACCACTGGAATGGTGTGGTGTTGACGAGTTCCAAGCTTTAGAATTCACAGTGAATTTTGAGAACTACTCGTGATGTCTCCATATGGGAATGTTGTGTTGTTGACGAGTCCCAACTAAGGTTTTGCATTCCCAGTGTAGTTCGAGGACGTCCAAGTCAATTGACCACTGCAATGGTTTTATGTTCAGGAGTATCTTCAGGTATAGCAGTCATAGTGTAGTATGAGAACCAGTGGGCAATTGACGAGTGGGATGGTGTTTGAGAACCACTCGTGAGGTGACCACTGGAATGGTGTGGTGTTGACGAGTTCCAAGCTTTAGAATTCACAGTGAATTTTGAGAACTACTCGTGATGTCTCCATATGGGAATGTTGTGTTGTTGACGAGTCCCAACTAAGGTTTTGCATTCCCAGTGTAGTTCGAGGACGTCCAAGTCAATTGACCACTGCAATGGTTTTATGTTCAGGAGTATCTTCAGGTATAGCAGTCATAGTGTAGTATGAGAACCAGTGGGCAATTGACGAGTGGGATGGTGTTTGAGAACCACTCGTGAGGTGACCACTGGAATGGTGTGGTGTTGACGAGTTCCAAGCTTTAGAATTCACAGTGAATTTTGAGAACTACTCGTGATGTCTCCATATGGGAATGTTGTGTTGTTGACGAGTCCCAACTAAGGTTTTGCATTCCCAGTGTAGTTCGAGGACGTCCAAGTCAATTGACCACTGCAATGGTTTTATGTTCAGGAGTATCTTCAGGTATAGCAGTCATAGTGTAGTATGAGAACCAGTGGGCAATTGACGAGTGGGATGGTGTTTGAGAACCACTCGTGAGGTGACCACTGGAATGGTGTGGTGTTGACGAGTTCCAAGCTTTAGAATTCACAGTGAATTTTGAGAACTACTCGTGATGTCTCCATATGGGAATGTTGTGTTGTTGACGAGTCCCAACTAAGGTTTTGCATTCCCAGTGTAGTTCGAGGACGTCCAAGTCAATTGACCACTGCAATGGTTTTATGTTCAGGAGTATCTTCAGGTATAGCAGTCATAGTGTAGTATGAGAACCAGTGGGCAATTGACGAGTGGGATGGTGTTTGAGAACCACTCGTGAGGTGACCACTGGAATGGTGTGGTGTTGACGAGTTCCAAGCTTTAGAATTCACAGTGAATTTTGAGAACTACTCGTGATGTCTCCATATGGGAATGTTGTGTTGTTGACGAGTCCCAACTAAGGTTTTGCATTCCCAGTGTAGTTCGAGGACGTCCAAGTCAATTGACCACTGCAATGGTTTTATGTTCAGGAGTATCTTCAGGTATAGCAGTCATAGTGTAGTATGAGAACCAGTGGGCAATTGACGAGTGGGATGGTGTTTGAGAACCACTCGTGAGGTGACCACTGGAATGGTGTGGTGTTGACGAGTTCCAAGCTTTAGAATTCACAGTGAATTTTGAGAACTACTCGTGATGTCTCCATATGGGAATGTTGTGTTGTTGACGAGTCCCAACTAACGTTTTGCATTCCCAGTGTAGTTCGAGGACGTCCAAGTCAATTGACCACTGCAATGGTTTTATGTTCAGGAGTATCTTCAGGTATAGCAGTCATAGTGTAGTATGAGAACTTGTGGGCAATTGACCACTGGGATGGTGTTTGAGAACCACTCGTGAGGTGACCACTGGAATGGTGTGGTGTTGACGAGTTCCAAGCTTTAGAATTCACAGTGAATTTTGAGAACTACTCGTGATGTCTCCATATGGGAATGTTGTGTTGTTGACGAGTCCCAACTAAGGTTTTGCATTCCCAGTGTAGTTCGAGGACGTCCAAGTCAATTGACCACTGCAATGGTTTTATGTTCAGGAGTATCTTCAGGTATAGCAGTCATAGTGTTGTATGAGAACCAGTGGGAAATTGACGAGTGGGATGGTGTTTGAGAACCACTCGTGAGGTGACCACTGGAATGGTGTGGTGTTGACGAGTTCCAAGCTTTAGAATTCACAGTGAATTTTGAGAACTACTCGTGATGTCTCCATATGGGAATGTTGTGTTGTTGACGAGTCCCAACTAAGGTTTTGCATTCCCAGTGTAGTTCGAGGACGTCCAAGTCAATTGACCACTGCAATGGTTTTATGTTCAGGAGTATCTTCAGGTATAGCAGTCATAGTGTAGTATGAGAACCAGTGGGCAATTGACGAGTGGGATGGTGTTTGAGAACCACTCGTGAGGTGACCACTGGAATGGTGTGGTGTTGACGAGTTCCAAGCTTTAGAATTCACAGTGAATTTTGAGAACTACTCGTGATGTCTCCATATGGGAATGTTGTGTTGTTGACGAGTCCCAACTAACGTTTTGCATTCCCAGTGTAGTTCGAGGACGTCCAAGTCAATTGACCACTGCAATGGTTTTATGTTCAGGAGTATCTTCAGGTATAGCAGTCATAGTGTAGTATGAGAACCAGTGGGCAATTGACCACTGGGATGGTGTTTGAGAACCACTCGTGAGGTGACCACTGGAATGGTGTGGTGTTGACGAGTTCCAAGCTTTAGAATTCACAGTGAATTTTGAGAACTACTCGTGATGTCTCCATATGGGAATGTTGTGTTGTTGACGAGTCCCAACTAAGGTTTTGCATTCCCAGTGTAGTTCGAGGACGTCCAAGTCAATTGACCACTGCAATGGTTTTATGTTCAGGAGTATCTTCAGGTATAGCAGTCATAGTGTAGTATGAGAACCAGTGGGCAATTGACGAGTGGGATGGTGTTTGAGAACCACTCGTGAGGTGACCACTGGAATGGTGTGGTGTTGACGAGTTCCAAGCTTTAGAATTCACAGTGAATTTTGAGAACTACTCGTGATGTCTCCATATGGGAATGTTGTGTTGTTGACGAGTCCCAACTAACGTTTTGCATTCCCAGTGTAGTTCGAGGACGTCCAAGTCAATTGACCACTGCAATGGTTTTATGTTCAGGAGTATCTTCAGGTATAGCAGTCATAGTGTAGTATGAGAACCAGTGGGCAATTGACGAGTGGGATGGTGTTTGAGAACCACTCGTGAGGTGACCACTGGAATGGTGTGGTGTTGACGAGTTCCAAGCTTTAGAATTCACAGTGAATTTTGAGAACTACTCGTGATGTCTCCATATGGGAATGTTGTGTTGTTGACGAGTCCCAACTAAGGTTTTGCATTCCCAGTGTAGTTCGAGGACGTCCAAGTCAATTGACCACTGCAATGGTTTT
The DNA here is from genome assembly GCA_022496805.1 of Pohlia nutans. Taxonomy (NCBI): domain Eukaryota; kingdom Viridiplantae; phylum Streptophyta; class Bryopsida; order Bryales; family Mniaceae; genus Pohlia; species Pohlia nutans. The sequence goes on along the minus strand of CM040088.1, from coordinate 43,570,945 downwards.
ATGTTCAGGAGTATCTTCAGGTATAGCAGTCATAGTGTAGTATGAGAACTTGTGGGCAATTGACGAGTGGGATGGTGTTTGAGAACCACTCGTGAGGTGACCACTGGAATGGTGTGGTGTTGACGAGTTCCAAGCTTTAGAATTCACAGTGAATTTTGAGAACTACTCGTGATGTCTCCATATGGGAATGTTGTGTTGTTGACGAGTCCCAACTAAGGTTTTGCATTCCCAGTGTAGTTCGAGGACGTCCAAGTCAATTGACCACTGCAATGGTTTTATGTTCAGGAGTATCTTCAGGTATAGCAGTCATAGTGTAGTATGAGAACCAGTGGGCAATTGACGAGTGGGATGGTGTTTGAGAACCACTCGTGAGGTGACCACTGGAATGGTGTGGTGTTGACGAGTTCCAAGCTTTAGAATTCACAGTGAATTTTGAGAACTACTCGTGATGTCTCCATATGGGAATGTTGTGTTGTTGACGAGTCCCAACTAACGTTTTGCATTCCCAGTGTAGTTCGAGGACGTCCAAGTCAATTGACCACTGCAATGGTTTTATGTTCAGGAGTATCTTCAGGTATAGCAGTCATAGTGTAGTATGAGAACCAGTGGGCAATTGACGAGTGGGATGGTGTTTGAGAACCACTCGTGAGGTGACCACTGGAATGGTGTGGTGTTGACGAGTTCCAAGCTTTAGAATTCACAGTGAATTTTGAGAACTACTCGTGATGTCTCCATATGGGAATGTTGTGTTGTTGACGAGTCCCAACTAACGTTTTGCATTCCCAGTGTAGTTCGAGGACGTCCAAGTCAATTGACCACTGCAATGGTTTTATGTTCAGGAGTATCTTCAGGTATAGCAGTCATAGTGTTGTATGAGAACCACTGGGCAATTGACCACTGGGATGGTGTTTGAGAACCACTCGTGAGGTGACCACTGGAATGGTGTGGTGTTGACGAGTTCCAAGCTTTAGAATTCACAGTGAATTTTGAGAACTACTCGTGATGTCTCCATATGGGAATGTTGTGTTGTTGACGAGTCCCAACTAAGGTTTTGCATTCCCAGTGTAGTTCGAGGACGTCCAAGTCAATTGACCATTGCAATGGTTTTATGTTCAGGAGTATCTTCAGGTATAGCAGTCATAGTGTAGTATGAGAACTTGTGGGCAATTGACGAGTGGGATGGTGTTTGAGAACCACTCGTGAGGTGACCACTGGAATGGTGTGGTGTTGACGAGTTCCAAGCTTTAGAATTCACAGTGAATTTTGAGAACTACTCGTGATGTCTCCATATGGGAATGTTGTGTTGTTGACGAGTCCCAACTAAGGTTTTGCATTCCCAGTGTAGTTCGAGGACGTCCAAGTCAATTGACCACTGCAATGGTTTTATGTTCAGGAGTATCTTCAGGTATAGCAGTCATAGTGTAGTATGAGAACCAGTGGGCAATTGACGAGTGGGATGGTGTTTGAGAACCACTCGTGAGGTGACCACTGGAATGGTGTGGTGTTGACGAGTTCCAAGCTTTAGAATTCACAGTGAATTTTGAGAACTACTCGTGATGTCTCCATATGGGAATGTTGTGTTGTTGACGAGTCCCAACTAAGGTTTTGCATTCCCAGTGTAGTTCGAGGACGTCCAAGTCAATTGACCACTGCAATGGTTTTATGTTCAGGAGTATCTTCAGGTATAGCAGTCATAGTGTTGTATGAGAACCAGTGGGCAATTGACGAGTGGGATGGTGTTTGAGAACCACTCGTGAGGTGACCACTGGAATGGTGTGGTGTTGACAAGTTCCAAGCTTTAGAATTCACAGTGAATTTTGAGAACTACTCGTGATGTCTCCATATGGGAATGTTGTGTTGTTGACGAGTCCCAACTAAGGTTTTGCATTCCCAGTGTAGTTCGAGGACGTCCAAGTCAATTGACCACTGCAATGGTTTTATGTTCAGGAGTATCTTCAGGTATAGCAGTCATAGTGTAGTATGAGAACTTGTGGGCAATTGACGAGTGGGATGGTGTTTGAGAACCACTCGTGAGGTGACCACTGGAATGGTGTGGTGTTGACGAGTTCCAAGCTTTAGAATTCACAGTGAATTTTGAGAACTACTCGTGATGTCTCCATATGGGAATGTTGTGTTGTTGACGAGTCCCAACTAACGTTTTGCATTCCCAGTGTAGTTCGAGGACGTCCAAGTCAATTGACCACTGCAATGGTTTTATGTTCAGGAGTATCTTCAGGTATAGCAGTCATAGTGTAGTATGAGAACCAGTGGGCAATTGACGAGTGGGATGGTGTTTGAGAACCACTCGTGAGGTGACCACTGGAATGGTGTGGTGTTGACGAGTTCCAAGCTTTAGAATTCACAGTGAATTTTGAGAACTACTCGTGATGTCTCCATATGGGAATGTTGTGTTGTTGACGAGTCCCAACTAAGGTTTTGCATTCCCAGTGTAGTTCGAGGACGTCCAAGTCAATTGACCACTGCAATGGTTTTATGTTCAGGAGTATCTTCAGGTATAGCAGTCATAGTGTAGTATGAGAACCAGTGGGCAATTGACCACTGGGATGGTGTTTGAGAACCACTCGTGAGGTGACCACTGGAATGGTGTGGTGTTGACGAGTTCCAAGCTTTAGAATTCACAGTGAATTTTGAGAACTACTCGTGATGTCTCCATATGGGAATGTTGTGTTGTTGACGAGTCCCAACTAAGGTTTTGCATTCCCAGTGTAGTTCGAGGACGTCCAAGTCAATTGACCACTGCAATGGTTTTATGTTCAGGAGTATCTTCAGGTATAGCAGTCATAGTGTTGTATGAGAACCAGTGGGCAATTGACGAGTGGGATGGTGTTTGAGAACCACTCGTGAGGTGACCACTGGAATGGTGTGGTGTTGACAAGTTCCAAGCTTTAGAATTCACAGTGAATTTTGAGAACTACTCGTGATGTCTCCATATGGGAATGTTGTGTTGTTGACGAGTCCCAACTAAGGTTTTGCATTCCCAGTGTAGTTCGAGGACGTCCAAGTCAATTGACCACTGCAATGGTTTTATGTTCAGGAGTATCTTCAGGTATAGCAGTCATAGTGTAGTATGAGAACTTGTGGGCAATTGACGAGTGGGATGGTGTTTGAGAACCACTCGTGAGGTGACCACTGGAATGGTGTGGTGTTGACGAGTTCCAAGCTTTAGAATTCACAGTGAATTTTGAGAACTACTCGTGATGTCTCCATATGGGAATGTTGTGTTGTTGACGAGTCCCAACTAACGTTTTGCATTCCCAGTGTAGTTCGAGGACGTCCAAGTCAATTGACCACTGCAATGGTTTTATGTTCAGGAGTATCTTCAGGTATAGCAGTCATAGTGTAGTATGAGAACCAGTGGGCAATTGACGAGTGGGATGGTGTTTGAGAACCACTCGTGAGGTGACCACTGGAATGGTGTGGTGTTGACGAGTTCCAAGCTTTAGAATTCACAGTGAATTTTGAGAACTACTCGTGATGTCTCCATATGGGAATGTTGTGTTGTTGACGAGTCCCAACTAACGTTTTGCATTCCCAGTGTAGTTCGAGGACGTCCAAGTCAATTGACCACTGCAATGGTTTTATGTTCAGGAGTATCTTCAGGTATAGCAGTCATAGTGTTGTATGAGAACCAGTGGGCAATTGACCACTGGGATGGTGTTTGAGAACCACTCGTGAGGTGACCACTGGAATGGTGTGGTGTTGACGAGTTCCAAGCTTTAGAATTCACAGTGAATTTTGAGAACTACTCGTGATGTCTCCATATGGGAATGTTGTGTTGTTGACGAGTCCCAACTAAGGTTTTGCATTCCCAGTGTAGTTCGAGGACGTCCAAGTCAATTGACCATTGCAATGGTTTTATGTTCAGGAGTATCTTCAGGTATAGCAGTCATAGTGTAGTATGAGAACTTGTGGGCAATTGACGAGTGGGATGGTGTTTGAGAACCACTCGTGAGGTGACCACTGGAATGGTGTGGTGTTGACGAGTTCCAAGCTTTAGAATTCACAGTGAATTTTGAGAACTACTCGTGATGTCTCCATATGGGAATGTTGTGTTGTTGACGAGTCCCAACTAAGGTTTTGCATTCCCAGTGTAGTTCGAGGACGTCCAAGTCAATTGACCACTGCAATGGTTTTATGTTCAGGAGTATCTTCAGGTATAGCAGTCATAGTGTAGTATGAGAACCAGTGGGCAATTGACGAGTGGGATGGTGTTTGAGAACCACTCGTGAGGTGACCACTGGAATGGTGTGGTGTTGACGAGTTCCAAGCTTTAGAATTCACAGTGAATTTTGAGAACTACTCGTGATGTCTCCATATGGGAATGTTGTGTTGTTGACGAGTCCCAACTAAGGTTTTGCATTCCCAGTGTAGTTCGAGGACGTCCAAGTCAATTGACCACTGCAATGGTTTTATGTTCAGGAGTATCTTCAGGTATAGCAGTCATAGTGTTGTATGAGAACCAGTGGGCAATTGACGAGTGGGATGGTGTTTGAGAACCACTCGTGAGGTGACCACTGGAATGGTGTGGTGTTGACAAGTTCCAAGCTTTAGAATTCACAGTGAATTTTGAGAACTACTCGTGATGTCTCCATATGGGAATGTTGTGTTGTTGACGAGTCCCAACTAAGGTTTTGCATTCCCAGTGTAGTTCGAGGACGTCCAAGTCAATTGACCACTGCAATGGTTTTATGTTCAGGAGTATCTTCAGGTATAGCAGTCATAGTGTAGTATGAGAACCAGTGGGCAATTGACGAGTGGGATGGTGTTTGAGAACCACTCGTGAGGTGACCACTGGAATGGTGTGGTGTTGACGAGTTCCAAGCTTTAGAATTCACAGTGAATTTTGAGAACTACTCGTGATGTCTCCATATGGGAATGTTGTGTTGTTGACGAGTCCCAACTAAGGTTTTGCATTCCCAGTGTAGTTCGAGGACGTCCAAGTCAATTGACCACTGCAATGGTTTTATGTTCAGGAGTATCTTCAGGTATAGCAGTCATAGTGTAGTATGAGAACCAGTGGGCAATTGACGAGTGGGATGGTGTTTGAGAACCACTCGTGAGGTGACCACTGGAATGGTGTGGTGTTGACGAGTTCCAAGCTTTAGAATTCACAGTGAATTTTGAGAACTACTCGTGATGTCTCCATATGGGAATGTTGTGTTGTTGACGAGTCCCAACTAAGGTTTTGCATTCCCAGTGTAGTTCGAGGACGTCCAAGTCAATTGACCACTGCAATGGTTTTATGTTCAGGAGTATCTTCAGGTATAGCAGTCATAGTGTAGTATGAGAACCAGTGGGCAATTGACGAGTGGGATGGTGTTTGAGAACCACTCGTGAGGTGACCACTGGAATGGTGTGGTGTTGACGAGTTCCAAGCTTTAGAATTCACAGTGAATTTTGAGAACTACTCGTGATGTCTCCATATGGGAATGTTGTGTTGTTGACGAGTCCCAACTAAGGTTTTGCATTCCCAGTGTAGTTCGAGGACGTCCAAGTCAATTGACCACTGCAATGGTTTTATGTTCAGGAGTATCTTCAGGTATAGCAGTCATAGTGTAGTATGAGAACCAGTGGGCAATTGACGAGTGGGATGGTGTTTGAGAACCACTCGTGAGGTGACCACTGGAATGGTGTGGTGTTGACGAGTTCCAAGCTTTAGAATTCACAGTGAATTTTGAGAACTACTCGTGATGTCTCCATATGGGAATGTTGTGTTGTTGACGAGTCCCAACTAACGTTTTGCATTCCCAGTGTAGTTCGAGGACGTCCAAGTCAATTGACCACTGCAATGGTTTTATGTTCAGGAGTATCTTCAGGTATAGCAGTCATAGTGTTGTATGAGAACTTGTGGGCAATTGACGAGTGGGATGGTGTTTGAGAACCACTCGTGAGGTGACCACTGGAATGGTGTGGTGTTGACGAGTTCCAAGCTTTAGAATTCACAGTGAATTTTGAGAACTACTCGTGATGTCTCCATATGGGAATGTTGTGTTGTTGACGAGTCCCAACTAAGGTTTTGCATTCCCAGTGTAGTTCGAGGACGTCCAAGTCAATTGACCACTGCAATGGTTTTATGTTCAGGAGTATCTTCAGGTATAGCAGTCATAGTGTAGTATGAGAACTTGTGGGCAATTGACGAGTGGGATGGTGTTTGAGAACCACTCGTGAGGTGACCACTGGAATGGTGTGGTGTTGACGAGTTCCAAGCTTTAGAATTCACAGTGAATTTTGAGAACTACTCGTGATGTCTCCATATGGGAATGTTGTGTTGTTGACGAGTCCCAACTAAGGTTTTGCATTCCCAGTGTAGTTCGAGGACGTCCAAGTCAATTGACCACTGCAATGGTTTTATGTTCAGGAGTATCTTCAGGTATAGCAGTCATAGTGTTGTATGAGAACCAGTGGGCAATTGACGAGTGGGATGGTGTTTGAGAACCACTCGTGAGGTGACCACTGGAATGGTGTGGTGTTGATGAGTTCCAAGCTTTAGAATTCACAGTGAATTTTGAGAACTACTCGTGATGTCTCCATATGGGAATGTTGTGTTGTTGACGAGTCCCAACTAACGTTTTGCATTCCCAGTGTAGTTCGAGGACGTCCAAGTCAATTGACCACTGCAATGGTTTTATGTTCAGGAGTATCTTCAGGTATAGCAGTCATAGTGTAGTATGAGAACTTGTGGGCAATTGACGAGTGGGATGGTGTTTGAGAACCACTCGTGAGGTGACCACTGGAATGGTGTGGTGTTGACGAGTTCCAAGCTTTAGAATTCACAGTGAATTTTGAGAACTACTCGTGATGTCTCCATATGGGAATGTTGTGTTGTTGACGAGTCCCAACTAAGGTTTTGCATTCCCAGTGTAGTTCGAGGACGTCCAAGTCAATTGACCACTGCAATGGTTTTATGTTCAGGAGTATCTTCAGGTATAGCAGTCATAGTGTAGTATGAGAACTTGTGGGCAATTGACGAGTGGGATGGTGTTTGAGAACCACTCGTGAGGTGACCACTGGAATGGTATGGTGTTGACGAGTTCCAAGCTTTAGAATTCACAGTGAATTTTGAGAACTACTCGTGATGTCTCCATATGGGAATGTTGTGTTGTTGACGAGTCCCAACTAAGGTTTTGCATTCCCAGTGTAGTTCGAGGACGTCCAAGTCAATTGACCACTGCAATGGTTTTATGTTCAGGAGTATCTTCAGGTATAGCAGTCATAGTGTTGTATGAGAACCAGTGGGAAATTGACGAGTGGGATGGTGTTTGAGAACCACTCGTGAGGTGACCACTGGAATGGTGTGGTGTTGACGAGTTCCAAGCTTTAGAATTCACAGTGAATTTTGAGAACTACTCGTGATGTCTCCATATGGGAATGTTGTGTTGTTGACGAGTCCCAACTAAGGTTTTGCATTCCCAGTGTAGTTCGAGGACGTCCAAGTCAATTGACCACTGCAATGGTTTTATGTTCAGGAGTATCTTCAGGTATAGCAGTCATAGTGTAGTATGAGAACCAGTGGGCAATTGACGAGTGGGATGGTGTTTGAGAACCACTCGTGAGGTGACCACTGGAATGGTGTGGTGTTGACGAGTTCCAAGCTTTAGAATTCACAGTGAATTTTGAGAACTACTCGTGATGTCTCCATATGGGAATGTTGTGTTGTTGACGAGTCCCAACTAAGGTTTTGCATTCCCAGTGTAGTTCGAGGACGTCCAAGTCAATTGACCACTGCAATGGTTTTATGTTCAGGAGTATCTTCAGGTATAGCAGTCATAGTGTTGTATGAGAACCAGTGGGCAATTGACCAGTGGGATGGTGTTTGAGAACCACTCGTGAGGTGACCACTGGAATGGTGTGGTGTTGACAAGTTCCAAGCTTTAGAATTCACAGTGAATTTTGAGAACTACTCGTGATGTCTCCATATGGGAATGTTGTGTTGTTGACGAGTCCCAACTAAGGTTTTGCATTCCCAGTGTAGTTCGAGGACGTCCAAGTCAATTGACCACTGCAATGGTTTTATGTTCAGGAGTATCTTCAGGTATAGCAGTCATAGTGTAGTATGAGAACCAGTGGGCAATTGACGAGTGGGATGGTGTTTGAGAACCACTCGTGAGGTGACCACTGGAATGGTGTGGTGTTGACGAGTTCCAAGCTTTAGAATTCACAGTGAATTTTGAGAACTACTCGTGATGTCTCCATATGGGAATGTTGTGTTGTTGACGAGTCCCAACTAAGGTTTTGCATTCCCAGTGTAGTTCGAGGACGTCCAAGTCAATTGACCACTGCAATGGTTTTATGTTCAGGAGTATCTTCAGGTATAGCAGACATAGTGTAGTATGAGAACTTGTGGGCAATTGACCACTGGGATGGTGTTTGAGAACCACTCGTGAGGTGACCACTGGAATGGTGTGGTGTTGACGAGTTCCAAGCTTTAGAATTCACAGTGAATTTTGAGAACTACTCGTGATGTCTCCATATGGGAATGTTGTGTTGTTGACGAGTCCCAACTAAGGTTTTGCATTCCCAGTGTAGTTCGAGGACGTCCAAGTCAATTGACCACTGCAATGGTTTTATGTTCAGGAGTATCTTCAGGTATAGCAGTCATAGTGTAGTATGAGAACCAGTGGGCAATTGACGAGTGGGATGGTGTTTGAGAACCACTCGTGAGGTGACCACTGGAATGGTGTGGTGTTGACGAGTTCCAAGCTTTAGAATTCACAGTGAATTTTGAGAACTACTCGTGATGTCTCCATATGGGAATGTTGTGTTGTTGACGAGTCCCAACTAAGGTTTTGCATTCCCAGTGTAGTTCGAGGACGTCCAAGTCAATTGACCACTGCAATGGTTTTATGTTCAGGAGTATCTTCAGGTATAGCAGTCATAGTGTAGTATGAGAACTTGTGGGCAATTGACGAGTGGGATGGTGTTTGAGAACCACTCGTGAGGTGACCACTGGAATGGTGTGGTGTTGACGAGTTCCAAGCTTTAGAATTCACAGTGAATTTTGAGAACTACTCGTGATGTCTCCATATGGGAATGTTGTGTTGTTGACGAGTCCCAACTAAGGTTTTGCATTCCCAGTGTAGTTCGAGGACGTCCAAGTCAATTGACCACTGCAATGGTTTTATGTTCAGGAGTATCTTCAGGTATAGCAGTCATAGTGTTGTATGAGAACCAGTGGGCAATTGACGAGTGGGATGGTGTTTGAGAACCACTCGTGAGGTGACCACTGGAATGGTGTGGTGTTGACGAGTTCCAAGCTTTAGAATTCACAGTGAATTTTGAGAACTACTCGTGATGTCTCCATATGGGAATGTTGTGTTGTTGACGAGTCCCAACTAAGGTTTTGCATTCCCAGTGTAGTTCGAGGACGTCCAAGTCAATTGACCATTGCAATGGTTTTATGTTCAGGAGTATCTTCAGGTATAGCAGTCATAGTGTAGTATGAGAACCAGTGGGCAATTGACGAGTGGGATGGTGTTTGAGAACCACTCGTGAGGTGACCACTGGAATGGTGTGGTGTTGACGAGTTCCAAGCTTTAGAATTCACAGTGAATTTTGAGAACTACTCGTGATGTCTCCATATGGGAATGTTGTGTTGTTGACGAGTCCCAACTAAGGTTTTGCATTCCCAGTGTAGTTCGAGGACGTCCAAGTCAATTGACCACTGCAATGGTTTTATGTTCAGGAGTATCTTCAGGTATAGCAGTCATAGTGTAGTATGAGAACCAGTGGGCAATTGACGAGTGGGATGGTGTTTGAGAACCACTCGTGAGGTGACCACTGGAATGGTGTGGTGTTGACGAGTTCCAAGCTTTAGAATTCACAGTGAATTTTGAGAACTACTCGTGATGTCTCCATATGGGAATGTTGTGTTGTTGACGAGTCCCAACTAAGGTTTTGCATTCCCAGTGTAGTTCGAGGACGTCCAAGTCAATTGACCATTGCAATGGTTTTATGTTCAGGAGTATCTTCAGGTATAGCAGTCATAGTGTAGTATGAGAACCAGTGGGCAATTGACGAGTGGGATGGTGTTTGAGAACCACTCGTGAGGTGACCACTGGAATGGTGTGGTGTTGACGAGTTCCAAGCTTTAGAATTCACAGTGAATTTTGAGAACTACTCGTGATGTCTCCATATGGGAATGTTGTGTTGTTGACGAGTCCCAACTAAGGTTTTGCATTCCCAGTGTAGTTCGAGGACGTCCAAGTCAATTGACCACTGCAATGGTTTTATGTTCAGGAGTATCTTCAGGTATAGCAGTCATAGTGTTGTATGAGAACCAGTGGGCAATTGACCAGTGGGATGGTGTTTGAGAACCACTCGTGAGGTGACCACTGGAATGGTGTGGTGTTGACAAGTTCCAAGCTTTAGAATTCACAGTGAATTTTGAGAACTACTCGTGATGTCTCCATATGGGAATGTTGTGTTGTTGACGAGTCCCAACTAAGGTTTTGCATTCCCAGTGTAGTTCGAGGACGTCCAAGTCAATTGACCACTGCAATGGTTTTATGTTCAGGAGTATCTTCAGGTATAGCAGTCATAGTGTAGTATGAGAACCAGTGGGCAATTGACGAGTGGGATGGTGTTTGAGAACCACTCGTGAGGTGACCACTGGAATGGTGTGGTGTTGACGAGTTCCAAGCTTTAGAATTCACAGTGAATTTTGAGAACTACTCGTGATGTCTCCATATGGGAATGTTGTGTTGTTGACGAGTCCCAACTAAGGTTTTGCATTCCCAGTGTAGTTCGAGGACGTCCAAGTCAATTGACCACTGCAATGGTTTTATGTTCAGGAGTATCTTCAGGTATAGCAGTCATAGTGTAGTATGAGAACTTGTGGGCAATTGACGAGTGGGATGGTGTTTGAGAACCACTCGTGAGGTGACCACTGGAATGGTGTGGTGTTGACGAGTTCCAAGCTTTAGAATTCACAGTGAATTTTGAGAACTACTCGTGATGTCTCCATATGGGAATGTTGTGTTGTTGACGAGTCCCAACTAAGGTTTTGCATTCCCAGTGTAGTTCGAGGACGTCCAAGTCAATTGACCACTGCAATGGTTTTATGTTCAGGAGTATCTTCAGGTATAGCAGTCATAGTGTTGTATGAGAACCAGTGGGCAATTGACGAGTGGGATGGTGTTTGAGAACCACTCGTGAGGTGACCACTGGAATGGTGTGGTGTTGACGAGTTCCAAGCTTTAGAATTCACAGTGAATTTTGAGAACTACTCGTGATGTCTCCATATGGGAATGTTGTGTTGTTGACGAGTCCCAACTAAGGTTTTGCATTCCCAGTGTAGTTCGAGGACGTCCAAGTCAATTGACCATTGCAATGGTTTTATGTTCAGGAGTATCTTCAGGTATAGCAGTCATAGTGTAGTATGAGAACCAGTGGGCAATTGACGAGTGGGATGGTGTTTGAGAACCACTCGTGAGGTGACCACTGGAATGGTGTGGTGTTGACGAGTTCCAAGCTTTAGAATTCACAGTGAATTTTGAGAACTACTCGTGATGTCTCCATATGGGAATGTTGTGTTGTTGACGAGTCCCAACTAAGGTTTTGCATTCCCAGTGTAGTTCGAGGACGTCCAAGTCAATTGACCACTGCAATGGTTTTATGTTCAGGAGTATCTTCAGGTATAGCAGTCATAGTGTAGTATGAGAACCAGTGGGCAATTGACGAGTGGGATGGTGTTTGAGAACCACTCGTGAGGTGACCACTGGAATGGTGTGGTGTTGACGAGTTCCAAGCTTTAGAATTCACAGTGAATTTTGAGAACTACTCGTGATGTCTCCATATGGGAATGTTGTGTTGTTGACGAGTCCCAACTAAGGTTTTGCATTCCCAGTGTAGTTCGAGGACGTCCAAGTCAATTGACCATTGCAATGGTTTTATGTTCAGGAGTATCTTCAGGTATAGCAGTCATAGTGTAGTATGAGAACCAGTGGGCAATTGACGAGTGGGATGGTGTTTGAGAACCACTCGTGAGGTGACCACTGGAATGGTGTGGTGTTGACGAGTTCCAAGCTTTAGAATTCACAGTGAATTTTGAGAACTACTCGTGATGTCTCCATATGGGAATGTTGTGTTGTTGACGAGTCCCAACTAAGGTTTTGCATTCCCAGTGTAGTTCGAGGACGTCCAAGTCAATTGACCACTGCAATGGTTTTATGTTCAGGAGTATCTTCAGGTATAGCAGTCATAGTGTTGTATGAGAACCAGTGGGCAATTGACCAGTGGGATGGTGTTTGAGAACCACTCGTGAGGTGACCACTGGAATGGTGTGGTGTTGACAAGTTCCAAGCTTTAGAATTCACAGTGAATTTTGAGAACTACTCGTGATGTCTCCATATGGGAATGTTGTGTTGTTGACGAGTCCCAACTAAGGTTTTGCATTCCCAGTGTAGTTCGAGGACGTCCAAGTCAATTGACCACTGCAATGGTTTTATGTTCAGGAGTATCTTCAGGTATAGCAGTCATAGTGTTGTATGAGAACCAGTGGGCAATTGACGAGTGGGATGGTGTTTGAGAACCACTCGTGAGGTGACCACTGGAATGGTGTGGTGTTGACGAGTTCCAAGCTTTAGAATTCACAGTGAATTTTGAGAACTACTCGTGATGTCTCCATATGGGAATGTTGTGTTGTTGACGAGTCCCAACTAAGGTTTTGCATTCCCAGTGTAGTTCGAGGACGTCCAAGTCAATTGACCACTGCAATGGTTTTATGTTCAGGAGTATCTTCAGGTATAGCAGTCATAGTGTAGTATGAGAACTTGTGGGCAATTGACGAGTGGGATGGTGTTTGAGAACCACTCGTGAGGTGACCACTGGAATGGTGTGGTGTTGACGAGTTCCAAGCTTTAGAATTCACAGTGAATTTTGAGAACTACTCGTGATGTCTCCATATGGGAATGTTGTGTTGTTGACGAGTCCCAACTAAGGTTTTGCATTCCCAGTGTAGTTCGAGGACGTCCAAGTCAATTGACCACTGCAATGGTTTTATGTTCAGGAGTATCTTCAGGTATAGCAGTCATAGTGTTGTATGAGAACCAGTGGGCAATTGACGAGTGGGATGGTGTTTGAGAACCACTCGTGAGGTGACCACTGGAATGGTGTGGTGTTGACGAGTTCCAAGCTTTAGAATTCACAGTGAATTTTGAGAACTACTCGTGATGTCTCCATATGGGAATGTTGTGTTGTTGACGAGTCCCAACTAAGGTTTTGCATTCCCAGTGTAGTTCGAGGACGTCCAAGTCAATTGACCATTGCAATGGTTTTATGTTCAGGAGTATCTTCAGGTATAGCAGTCATAGTGTAGTATGAGAACCAGTGGGCAATTGACGAGTGGGATGGTGTTTGAGAACCACTCGTGAGGTGACCACTGGAATGGTGTGGTGTTGACGAGTTCCAAGCTTTAGAATTCACAGTGAATTTTGAGAACTACTCGTGATGTCTCCATATGGGAATGTTGTGTTGTTGACGAGTCCCAACTAAGGTTTTGCATTCCCAGTGTAGTTCGAGGACGTCCAAGTCAATTGACCACTGCAATGGTTTTATGTTCAGGAGTATCTTCAGGTATAGCAGTCATAGTGTTGTATGAGAACCAGTGGGCAATTGACCAGTGGGATGGTGTTTGAGAACCACTCGTGAGGTGACCACTGGAATGGTGTGGTGTTGACAAGTTCCAAGCTTTAGAATTCACAGTGAATTTTGAGAACTACTCGTGATGTCTCCATATGGGAATGTTGTGTTGTTGACGAGTCCCAACTAAGGTTTTGCATTCCCAGTGTAGTTCGAGGACGTCCAAGTCAATTGACCACTGCAATGGTTTTATGTTCAGGAGTATCTTCAGGTATAGCAGTCATAGTGTTGTATGAGAACCAGTGGGCAATTGACGAGTGGGATGGTGTTTGAGAACCACTCGTGAGGTGACCACTGGAATGGTGTGGTGTTGACGAGTTCCAAGCTTTAGAATTCACAGTGAATTTTGAGAACTACTCGTGATGTCTCCATATGGGAATGTTGTGTTGTTGACGAGTCCCAACTAAGGTTTTGCATTCCCAGTGTAGTTCGAGGACGTCCAAGTCAATTGACCACTGCAATGGTTTTATGTTCAGGAGTATCTTCAGGTATAGCAGTCATAGTGTAGTATGAGAACTTGTGGGCAATTGACGAGTGGGATGGTGTTTGAGAACCACTCGTGAGGTGACCACTGGAATGGTGTGGTGTTGACGAGTTCCAAGCTTTAGAATTCACAGTGAATTTTGAGAACTACTCGTGATGTCTCCATATGGGAATGTTGTGTTGTTGACGAGTCCCAACTAAGGTTTTGCATTCCCAGTGTAGTTCGAGGACGTCCAAGTCAATTGACCACTGCAATGGTTTTATGTTCAGGAGTATCTTCAGGTATAGCAGTCATAGTGTTGTATGAGAACCAGTGGGCAATTGACCAGTGGGATGGTGTTTGAGAACCACTCGTGAGGTGACCACTGGAATGGTGTGGTGTTGACAAGTTCCAAGCTTTAGAATTCACAGTGAATTTTGAGAACTACTCGTGATGTCTCCATATGGGAATGTTGTGTTGTTGACGAGTCCCAACTAAGGTTTTGCATTCCCAGTGTAGTTCGAGGACGTCCAAGTCAATTGACCACTGCAATGGTTTTATGTTCAGGAGTATCTTCAGGTATAGCAGTCATAGTGTTGTATGAGAACCAGTGGGCAATTGACGAGTGGGATGGTGTTTGAGAACCACTCGTGAGGTGACCACTGGAATGGTGTGGTGTTGACGAGTTCCAAGCTTTAGAATTCACAGTGAATTTTGAGAACTACTCGTGATGTCTCCATATGGGAATGTTGTGTTGTTGACGAGTCCCAACTAAGGTTTTGCATTCCCAGTGTAGTTCGAGGACGTCCAAGTCAATTGACCACTGCAATGGTTTTATGTTCAGGAGTATCTTCAGGTATAGCAGTCATAGTGTAGTATGAGAACTTGTGGGCAATTGACGAGTGGGATGGTGTTTGAGAACCACTCGTGAGGTGACCACTGGAATGGTGTGGTGTTGACGAGTTCCAAGCTTTAGAATTCACAGTGAATTTTGAGAACTACTCGTGATGTCTCCATATGGGAATGTTGTGTTGTTGACGAGTCCCAACTAAGGTTTTGCATTCCCAGTGTAGTTCGAGGACGTCCAAGTCAATTGACCACTGCAATGGTTTTATGTTCAGGAGTATCTTCAGGTATAGCAGTCATAGTGTTGTATGAGAACCAGTGGGCAATTGACGAGTGGGATGGTGTTTGAGAACCACTCGTGAGGTGACCACTGGAATGGTGTGGTGTTGACGAGTTCCAAGCTTTAGAATTCACAGTGAATTTTGAGAACTACTCGTGATGTCTCCATATGGGAATGTTGTGTTGTTGACGAGTCCCAACTAAGGTTTTGCATTCCCAGTGTAGTTCGAGGACGTCCAAGTCAATTGACCATTGCAATGGTTTTATGTTCAGGAGTATCTTCAGGTATAGCAGTCATAGTGTAGTATGAGAACCAGTGGGCAATTGACGAGTGGGATGGTGTTTGAGAACCACTCGTGAGGTGACCACTGGAATGGTGTGGTGTTGACGAGTTCCAAGCTTTAGAATTCACAGTGAATTTTGAGAACTACTCGTGATGTCTCCATATGGGAATGTTGTGTTGTTGACGAGTCCCAACTAAGGTTTTGCATTCCCAGTGTAGTTCGAGGACGTCCAAGTCAATTGACCACTGCAATGGTTTTATGTTCAGGAGTATCTTCAGGTATAGCAGTCATAGTGTAGTATGAGAACCAGTGGGCAATTGACGAGTGGGATGGTGTTTGAGAACCACTCGTGAGGTGACCACTGGAATGGTGTGGTGTTGACGAGTTCCAAGCTTTAGAATTCACAGTGAATTTTGAGAACTACTCGTGATGTCTCCATATGGGAATGTTGTGTTGTTGACGAGTCCCAACTAAGGTTTTGCATTCCCAGTGTAGTTCGAGGACGTCCAAGTCAATTGACCACTGCAATGGTTTTATGTTCAGGAGTATCTTCAGGTATAGCAGTCATAGTGTTGTATGAGAACCAGTGGGCAATTGACCAGTGGGATGGTGTTTGAGAACCACTCGTGAGGTGACCACTGGAATGGTGTGGTGTTGACAAGTTCCAAGCTTTAGAATTCACAGTGAATTTTGAGAACTACTCGTGATGTCTCCATATGGGAATGTTGTGTTGTTGACGAGTCCCAACTAAGGTTTTGCATTCCCAGTGTAGTTCGAGGACGTCCAAGTCAATTGACCACTGCAATGGTTTTATGTTCAGGAGTATCTTCAGGTATAGCAGTCATAGTGTAGTATGAGAACCAGTGGGCAATTGACGAGTGGGATGGTGTTTGAGAACCACTCGTGAGGTGACCACTGGAATGGTGTGGTGTTGACGAGTTCCAAGCTTTAGAATTCACAGTGAATTTTGAGAACTACTCGTGATGTCTCCATATGGGAATGTTGTGTTGTTGACGAGTCCCAACTAAGGTTTTGCATTCCCAGTGTAGTTCGAGGACGTCCAAGTCAATTGACCACTGCAATGGTTTTATGTTCAGGAGTATCTTCAGGTATAGCAGTCATAGTGTTGTATGAGAACCAGTGGGCAATTGACGAGTGGGATGGTGTTTGAGAACCACTCGTGAGGTGACCACTGGAATGGTGTGGTGTTGACGAGTTCCAAGCTTTAGAATTCACAGTGAATTTTGAGAACTACTCGTGATGTCTCCATATGGGAATGTTGTGTTGTTGACGAGTCCCAACTAAGGTTTTGCATTCCCAGTGTAGTTCGAGGACGTCCAAGTCAATTGACCATTGCAATGGTTTTATGTTCAGGAGTATCTTCAGGTATAGCAGTCATAGTGTAGTATGAGAACCAGTGGGCAATTGACGAGTGGGATGGTGTTTGAGAACCACTCGTGAGGTGACCACTGGAATGGTGTGGTGTTGACGAGTTCCAAGCTTTAGAATTCACAGTGAATTTTGAGAACTACTCGTGATGTCTCCATATGGGAATGTTGTGTTGTTGACGAGTCCCAACTAAGGTTTTGCATTCCCAGTGTAGTTCGAGGACGTCCAAGTCAATTGACCACTGCAATGGTTTTATGTTCAGGAGTATCTTCAGGTATAGCAGTCATAGTGTTGTATGAGAACCAGTGGGCAATTGACGAGTGGGATGGTGTTTGAGAACCACTCGTGAGGTGACCACTGGAATGGTGTGGTGTTGACGAGTTCCAAGCTTTAGAATTCACAGTGAATTTTGAGAACTACTCGTGATGTCTCCATATGGGAATGTTGTGTTGTTGACGAGTCCCAACTAAGGTTTTGCATTCCCAGTGTAGTTCGAGGACGTCCAAGTCAATTGACCACTGCAATGGTTTTATGTTCAGGAGTATCTTCAGGTATAGCAGTCATAGTGTAGTATGAGAACCAGTGGGCAATTGACGAGTGGGATGGTGTTTGAGAACCACTCGTGAGGTGACCACTGGAATGGTGTGGTGTTGACGAGTTCCAAGCTTTAGAATTCACAGTGAATTTTGAGAACTACTCGTGATGTCTCCATATGGGAATGTTGTGTTGTTGACGAGTCCCAACTAAGGTTTTGCATTCCCAGTGTAGTTCGAGGACGTCCAAGTCAATTGACCACTGCAATGGTTTTATGTTCAGGAGTATCTTCAGGTATAGCAGTCATAGTGTAGTATGAGAACTTGTGGGCAATTGACGAGTGGGATGGTGTTTGAGAACCACTCGTGAGGTGACCACTGGAATGGTGTGGTGTTGACGAGTTCCAAGCTTTAGAATTCACAGTGAATTTTGAGAACTACTCGTGATGTCTCCATATGGGAATGTTGTGTTGTTGACGAGTCCCAACTAAGGTTTTGCATTCCCAGTGTAGTTCGAGGACGTCCAAGTCAATTGACCACTGCAATGGTTTTATGTTCAGGAGTATCTTCAGGTATAGCAGTCATAGTGTTGTATGAGAACCAGTGGGCAATTGACGAGTGGGATGGTGTTTGAGAACCACTCGTGAGGTGACCACTGGAATGGTGTGGTGTTGACGAGTTCCAAGCTTTAGAATTCACAGTGAATTTTGAGAACTACTCGTGATGTCTCCATATGGGAATGTTGTGTTGTTGACGAGTCCCAACTAAGGTTTTGCATTCCCAGTGTAGTTCGAGGACGTCCAAGTCAATTGACCATTGCAATGGTTTTATGTTCAGGAGTATCTTCAGGTATAGCAGTCATAGTGTAGTATGAGAACCAGTGGGCAATTGACGAGTGGGATGGTGTTTGAGAACCACTCGTGAGGTGACCACTGGAATGGTGTGGTGTTGACGAGTTCCAAGCTTTAGAATTCACAGTGAATTTTGAGAACTACTCGTGATGTCTCCATATGGGAATGTTGTGTTGTTGACGAGTCCCAACTAAGGTTTTGCATTCCCAGTGTAGTTCGAGGACGTCCAAGTCAATTGACCACTGCAATGGTTTTATGTTCAGGAGTATCTTCAGGTATAGCAGTCATAGTGTAGTATGAGAACCAGTGGGCAATTGACGAGTGGGATGGTGTTTGAGAACCACTCGTGAGGTGACCACTGGAATGGTGTGGTGTTGACGAGTTCCAAGCTTTAGAATTCACAGTGAATTTTGAGAACTACTCGTGATGTCTCCATATGGGAATGTTGTGTTGTTGACGAGTCCCAACTAAGGTTTTGCATTCCCAGTGTAGTTCGAGGACGTCCAAGTCAATTGACCACTGCAATGGTTTTATGTTCAGGAGTATCTTCAGGTATAGCAGTCATAGTGTTGTATGAGAACCAGTGGGCAATTGACGAGTGGGATGGTGTTTGAGAACCACTCGTGAGGTGACCACTGGAATGGTGTGGTGTTGACGAGTTCCAAGCTTTAGAATTCACAGTGAATTTTGAGAACTACTCGTGATGTCTCCATATGGGAATGTTGTGTTGTTGACGAGTCCCAACTAAGGTTTTGCATTCCCAGTGTAGTTCGAGGACGTCCAAGTCAATTGACCATTGCAATGGTTTTATGTTCAGGAGTATCTTCAGGTATAGCAGTCATAGTGTAGTATGAGAACCAGTGGGCAATTGACGAGTGGGATGGTGTTTGAGAACCACTCGTGAGGTGACCACTGGAATGGTGTGGTGTTGACGAGTTCCAAGCTTTAGAATTCACAGTGAATTTTGAGAACTACTCGTGATGTCTCCATATGGGAATGTTGTGTTGTTGACGAGTCCCAACTAAGGTTTTGCATTCCCAGTGTAGTTCGAGGACGTCCAAGTCAATTGACCACTACAATGGTTTTATGTTCAGGAGTATCTTCAGGTATAGCAGTCATAGTGTTGTATGAGAACCAGTGGGCAATTGACCAGTGGGATGGTGTTTGAGAACCACTCGTGAGGTGACCACTGGAATGGTGTGGTGTTGACAAGTTCCAAGCTTTAGAATTCACAGTGAATTTTGAGAACTACTCGTGATGTCTCCATATGGGAATGTTGTGTTGTTGACGAGTCCCAACTAAGGTTTTGCATTCCCAGTGTAGTTCGAGGACGTCCAAGTCAATTGACCACTGCAATGGTTTTATGTTCAGGAGTATCTTCAGGTATAGCAGTCATAGTGTAGTATGAGAACCAGTGGGCAATTGACGAGTGGGATGGTGTTTGAGAACCACTCGTGAGGTGACCACTGGAATGGTGTGGTGTTGACGAGTTCCAAGCTTTAGAATTCACAGTGAATTTTGAGAACTACTCGTGATGTCTCCATATGGGAATGTTGTGTTGTTGACGAGTCCCAACTAAGGTTTTGCATTCCCAGTGTAGTTCGAGGACGTCCAAGTCAATTGACCACTGCAATGGTTTTATGTTCAGGAGTATCTTCAGGTATAGCAGTCATAGTGTTGTATGAGAACCAGTGGGCAATTGACGAGTGGGATGGTGTTTGAGAACCACTCGTGAGGTGACCACTGGAATGGTGTGGTGTTGACGAGTTCCAAGCTTTAGAATTCACAGTGAATTTTGAGAACTACTCGTGATGTCTCCATATGGGAATGTTGTGTTGTTGACGAGTCCCAACTAAGGTTTTGCATTCCCAGTGTAGTTCGAGGACGTCCAAGTCAATTGACCACTGCAATGGTTTTATGTTCAGGAGTATCTTCAGGTATAGCAGTCATAGTGTTGTATGAGAACCAGTGGGCAATTGACGAGTGGGATGGTGTTTGAGAACCACTCGTGAGGTGACCACTGGAATGGTGTGGTGTTGACGAGTTCCAAGCTTTAGAATTCACAGTGAATTTTGAGAACTACTCGTGATGTCTCCATATGGGAATGTTGTGTTGTTGACGAGTCCCAACTAAGGTTTTGCATTCCCAGTGTAGTTCGAGGACGTCCAAGTCAATTGACCATTGCAATGGTTTTATGTTCAGGAGTATCTTCAGGTATAGCAGTCATAGTGTAGTATGAGAACCAGTGGGCAATTGACGAGTGGGATGGTGTTTGAGAACCACTCGTGAGGTGACCACTGGAATGGTGTGGTGTTGACGAGTTCCAAGCTTTAGAATTCACAGTGAATTTTGAGAACTACTCGTGATGTCTCCATATGGGAATGTTGTGTTGTTGACGAGTCCCAACTAAGGTTTTGCATTCCCAGTGTAGTTCGAGGACGTCCAAGTCAATTGACCACTACAATGGTTTTATGTTCAGGAGTATCTTCAGGTATAGCAGTCATAGTGTTGTATGAGAACCAGTGGGCAATTGACCAGTGGGATGGTGTTTGAGAACCACTCGTGAGGTGACCACTGGAATGGTGTGGTGTTGACAAGTTCCAAGCTTTAGAATTCACAGTGAATTTTGAGAACTACTCGTGATGTCTCCATATGGGAATGTTGTGTTGTTGACGAGTCCCAACTAAGGTTTTGCATTCCCAGTGTAGTTCGAGGACGTCCAAGTCAATTGACCACTGCAATGGTTTTATGTTCAGGAGTATCTTCAGGTATAGCAGTCATAGTGTAGTATGAGAACCAGTGGGCAATTGACGAGTGGGATGGTGTTTGAGAACCACTCGTGAGGTGACCACTGGAATGGTGTGGTGTTGACGAGTTCCAAGCTTTAGAATTCACAGTGAATTTTGAGAACTACTCGTGATGTCTCCATATGGGAATGTTGTGTTGTTGACGAGTCCCAACTAAGGTTTTGCATTCCCAGTGTAGTTCGAGGACGTCCAAGTCAATTGACCACTGCAATGGTTTTATGTTCAGGAGTATCTTCAGGTATAGCAGTCATAGTGTTGTATGAGAACCAGTGGGCAATTGACGAGTGGGATGGTGTTTGAGAACCACTCGTGAGGTGACCACTGGAATGGTGTGGTGTTGACGAGTTCCAAGCTTTAGAATTCACAGTGAATTTTGAGAACTACTCGTGATGTCTCCATATGGGAATGTTGTGTTGTTGACGAGTCCCAACTAAGGTTTTGCATTCCCAGTGTAGTTCGAGGACGTCCAAGTCAATTGACCATTGCAATGGTTTTATGTTCAGGAGTATCTTCAGGTATAGCAGTCATAGTGTAGTATGAGAACCAGTGGGCAATTGACGAGTGGGATGGTGTTTGAGAACCACTCGTGAGGTGACCACTGGAATGGTGTGGTGTTGACGAGTTCCAAGCTTTAGAATTCACAGTGAATTTTGAGAACTACTCGTGATGTCTCCATATGGGAATGTTGTGTTGTTGACGAGTCCCAACTAAGGTTTTGCATTCCCAGTGTAGTTCGAGGACGTCCAAGTCAATTGACCACTGCAATGGTTTTATGTTCAGGAGTATCTTCAGGTATAGCAGTCATAGTGTAGTATGAGAACCAGTGGGCAATTGACGAGTGGGATGGTGTTTGAGAACCACTCGTGAGGTGACCACTGGAATGGTGTGGTGTTGACGAGTTCCAAGCTTTAGAATTCACAGTGAATTTTGAGAACTACTCGTGATGTCTCCATATGGGAATGTTGTGTTGTTGACGAGTCCCAACTAAGGTTTTGCATTCCCAGTGTAGTTCGAGGACGTCCAAGTCAATTGACCACTGCAATGGTTTTATGTTCAGGAGTATCTTCAGGTATAGCAGTCATAGTGTTGTATGAGAACCAGTGGGCAATTGACGAGTGGGATGGTGTTTGAGAACCACTCGTGAGGTGACCACTGGAATGGTGTGGTGTTGACGAGTTCCAAGCTTTAGAATTCACAGTGAATTTTGAGAACTACTCGTGATGTCTCCATATGGGAATGTTGTGTTGTTGACGAGTCCCAACTAAGGTTTTGCATTCCCAGTGTAGTTCGAGGACGTCCAAGTCAATTGACCATTGCAATGGTTTTATGTTCAGGAGTATCTTCAGGTATAGCAGTCATAGTGTAGTATGAGAACCAGTGGGCAATTGACGAGTGGGATGGTGTTTGAGAACCACTCGTGAGGTGACCACTGGAATGGTGTGGTGTTGACGAGTTCCAAGCTTTAGAATTCACAGTGAATTTTGAGAACTACTCGTGATGTCTCCATATGGGAATGTTGTGTTGTTGACGAGTCCCAACTAAGGTTTTGCATTCCCAGTGTAGTTCGAGGACGTCCAAGTCAATTGACCACTACAATGGTTTTATGTTCAGGAGTATCTTCAGGTATAGCAGTCATAGTGTTGTATGAGAACCAGTGGGCAATTGACCAGTGGGATGGTGTTTGAGAACCACTCGTGAGGTGACCACTGGAATGGTGTGGTGTTGACGAGTTCCAAGCTTTAGAATTCACAGTGAATTTTGAGAACTACTCGTGATGTCTCCATATGGGAATGTTGTGTTGTTGACGAGTCCCAACTAAGGTTTTGCATTCCCAGTGTAGTTCGAGGACGTCCAAGTCAATTGACCACTGCAATGGTTTTATGTTCAGGAGTATCTTCAGGTATAGCAGTCATAGTGTTGTATGAGAACCAGTGGGCAATTGACGAGTGGGATGGTGTTTGAGAACCACTCGTGAGGTGACCACTGGAATGGTGTGGTGTTGACAAGTTCCAAGCTTTAGAATTCACAGTGAATTTTGAGAACTACTCGTGATGTCTCCATATGGGAATGTTGTGTTGTTGACGAGTCCCAACTAAGGTTTTGCATTCCCAGTGTAGTTCGAGGACGTCCAAGTCAATTGACCACTGCAATGGTTTTATGTTCAGGAGTATCTTCAGGTATAGCAGTCATAGTGTAGTATGAGAACCAGTGGGCAATTGACGAGTGGGATGGTGTTTGAGAACCACTCGTGAGGTGACCACTGGAATGGTGTGGTGTTGACGAGTTCCAAGCTTTAGAATTCACAGTGAATTTTGAGAACTACTCGTGATGTCTCCATATGGGAATGTTGTGTTGTTGACGAGTCCCAACTAAGGTTTTGCATTCCCAGTGTAGTTCGAGGACGTCCAAGTCAATTGACCACTGCAATGGTTTTATGTTCAGGAGTATCTTCAGGTATAGCAGTCATAGTGTTGTATGAGAACCAGTGGGCAATTGACGAGTGGGATGGTGTTTGAGAACCACTCGTGAGGTGACCACTGGAATGGTGTGGTGTTGACGAGTTCCAAGCTTTAGAATTCACAGTGAATTTTGAGAACTACTCGTGATGTCTCCATATGGGAATGTTGTGTTGTTGACGAGTCCCAACTAAGGTTTTGCATTCCCAGTGTAGTTCGAGGACGTCCAAGTCAATTGACCACTGCAATGGTTTTATGTTCAGGAGTATCTTCAGGTATAGCAGTCATAGTGTAGTATGAGAACTTGTGGGCAATTGACGAGTGGGATGGTGTTTGAGAACCACTCGTGAGGTGACCACTGGAATGGTGTGGTGTTGACGAGTTCCAAGCTTTAGAATTCACAGTGAATTTTGAGAACTACTCGTGATGTCTCCATATGGGAATGTTGTGTTGTTGACGAGTCCCAACTAAGGTTTTGCATTCCCAGTGTAGTTCGAGGACGTCCAAGTCAATTGACCACTGCAATGGTTTTATGTTCAGGAGTATCTTCAGGTATAGCAGTCATAGTGTAGTATGAGAACCAGTGGGCAATTGACGAGTGGGATGGTGTTTGAGAACCACTCGTGAGGTGACCACTGGAATGGTGTGGTGTTGACGAGTTCCAAGCTTTAGAATTCACAGTGAATTTTGAGAACTACTCGTGATGTCTCCATATGGGAATGTTGTGTTGTTGACGAGTCCCAACTAAGGTTTTGCATTCCCAGTGTAGTTCGAGGACGTCCAAGTCAATTGACCACTGCAATGGTTTTATGTTCAGGAGTATCTTCAGGTATAGCAGTCATAGTGTAGTATGAGAACCAGTGGGCAATTGACGAGTGGGATGGTGTTTGAGAACCACTCGTGAGGTGACCACTGGAATGGTGTGGTGTTGACGAGTTCCAAGCTTTAGAATTCACAGTGAATTTTGAGAACTACTCGTGATGTCTCCATATGGGAATGTTGTGTTGTTGACGAGTCCCAACTAAGGTTTTGCATTCCCAGTGTAGTTCGAGGACGTCCAAGTCAATTGACCACTGCAATGGTTTTATGTTCAGGAGTATCTTCAGGTATAGCAGTCATAGTGTAGTATGAGAACTTGTGGGCAATTGACGAGTGGGATGGTGTTTGAGAACCACTCGTGAGGTGACCACTGGAATGGTGTGGTGTTGACGAGTTCCAAGCTTTAGAATTCACAGTGAATTTTGAGAACTACTCGTGATGTCTCCATATGGGAATGTTGTGTTGTTGACGAGTCCCAACTAAGGTTTTGCATTCCCAGTGTAGTTCGAGGACGTCCAAGTCAATTGACCACTGCAATGGTTTTATGTTCAGGAGTATCTTCAGGTATAGCAGTCATAGTGTAGTATGAGAACCAGTGGGCAATTGACGAGTGGGATGGTGTTTGAGAACCACTCGTGAGGTGACCACTGGAATGGTGTGGTGTTGACGAGTTCCAAGCTTTAGAATTCACAGTGAATTTTGAGAACTACTCGTGATGTCTCCATATGGGAATGTTGTGTTGTTGACGAGTCCCAACTAAGGTTTTGCATTCCCAGTGTAGTTCGAGGACGTCCAAGTCAATTGACCACTGCAATGGTTTTATGTTCAGGAGTATCTTCAGGTATAGCAGTCATAGTGTAGTATGAGAACTTGTGGGCAATTGACGAGTGGGATGGTGTTTGAGAACCACTCGTGAGGTGACCACTGGAATGGTGTGGTGTTGACGAGTTCCAAGCTTTAGAATTCACAGTGAATTTTGAGAACTACTCGTGATGTCTCCATATGGGAATGTTGTGTTGTTGACGAGTCCCAACTAAGGTTTTGCATTCCCAGTGTAGTTCGAGGACGTCCAAGTCAATTGACCACTGCAATGGTTTTATGTTCAGGAGTATCTTCAGGTATAGCAGTCATAGTGTAGTATGAGAACTTGTGGGCAATTGACGAGTGGGATGGTGTTTGAGAACCACTCGTGAGGTGACCACTGGAATGGTGTGGTGTTGACGAGTTCCAAGCTTTAGAATTCACAGTGAATTTTGAGAACTACTCGTGATGTCTCCATATGGGAATGTTGTGTTGTTGACGAGTCCCAACTAAGGTTTTGCATTCCCAGTGTAGTTCGAGGACGTCCAAGTCAATTGACCACTGCAATGGTTTTATGTTCAGGAGTATCTTCAGGTATAGCAGTCATAGTGTAGTATGAGAACTTGTGGGCAATTGACGAGTGGGATGGTGTTTGAGAACCACTCGTGAGGTGACCACTGGAATGGTGTGGTGTTGACGAGTTCCAAGCTTTAGAATTCACAGTGAATTTTGAGAACTACTCGTGATGTCTCCATATGGGAATGTTGTGTTGTTGACGAGTCCCAACTAAGGTTTTGCATTCCCAGTGTAGTTCGAGGACGTCCAAGTCAATTGACCACTGCAATGGTTTTATGTTCAGGAGTATCTTCAGGTATAGCAGTCATAGTGTAGTATGAGAACCAGTGGGCAATTGACGAGTGGGATGGTGTTTGAGAACCACTCGTGAGGTGACCACTGGAATGGTGTGGTGTTGACAAGTTCCAAGCTTTAGAATTCACAGTGAATTTTGAGAACTACTCGTGATGTCTCCATATGGGAATGTTGTGTTGTTGACGAGTCCCAACTAACGTTTTGCATTCCCAGTGTAGTTCGAGGACGTCCAAGTCAATTGACCACTGCAATGGTTTTATGTTCAGGAGTATCTTCAGGTATAGCAGTCATAGTGTAGTATGAGAACCAGTGGGCAATTGACGAGTGGGATGGTGTTTGAGAACCACTCGTGAGGTGACCACTGGAATGGTGTGGTGTTGACGAGTTCCAAGCTTTAGAATTCACAGTGAATTTTGAGAACTACTCGTGATGTCTCCATATGGGAATGTTGTGTTGTTGACGAGTCCCAACTAAGGTTTTGCATTCCCAGTGTAGTTCGAGGACGTCCAAGTCAATTGACCACTGCAATGGTTTTATGTTCAGGAGTATCTTCAGGTATAGCAGTCATAGTGTAGTATGAGAACTTGTGGGCAATTGACGAGTGGGATGGTGTTTGAGAACCACTCGTGAGGTGACCACTGGAATGGTGTGGTGTTGACGAGTTCCAAGCTTTAGAATTCACAGTGAATTTTGAGAACTACTCGTGATGTCTCCATATGGGAATGTTGTGTTGTTGACGAGTCCCAACTAACGTTTTGCATTCCCAGTGTAGTTCGAGGACGTCCAAGTCAATTGACCACTGCAATGGTTTTATGTTCAGGAGTATCTTCAGGTATAGCAGTCATAGTGTAGTATGAGAACTTGTGGGCAATTGACGAGTGGCATGGTGTTTGAGAACCACTCGTGAGGTGACCACTGGAATGGTGTGGTGTTGACGAGTTCCAAGCTTTAGAATTCACAGTGAATTTTGAGAACTACTCGTGATGTCTCCATATGGGAATGTTGTGTTGTTGACGAGTCCCAACTAAGGTTTTGCATTCCCAGTGTAGTTCGAGGACGTCCAAGTCAATTGACCACTGCAATGGTTTTATGTTCAGGAGTATCTTCAGGTATAGCAGTCATAGTGTTGTATGAGAACCAGTGGGAAATTGACGAGTGGGATGGTGTTTGAGAACCACTCGTGAGGTGACCACTGGAATGGTGTGGTGTTGACGAGTTCCAAGCTTTAGAATTCACAGTGAATTTTGAGAACTACTCGTGATGTCTCCATATGGGAATGTTGTGTTGTTGACGAGTCCCAACTAACGTTTTGCATTCCCAGTGTAGTTCGAGGACGTCCAAGTCAATTGACCACTGCAATGGTTTTATGTTCAGGAGTATCTTCAGGTATAGCAGTCATAGTGTAGTATGAGAACTTGTGGGCAATTGACGAGTGGGATGGTGTTTGAGAACCACTCGTGAGGTGACCACTGGAATGGTGTGGTGTTGACGAGTTCCAAGCTTTAGAATTCACAGTGAATTTTGAGAACTACTCGTGATGTCTCCATATGGGAATGTTGTGTTGTTGACGAGTCCCAACTAAGGTTTTGCATTCCCAGTGTAGTTCGAGGACGTCCAAGTCAATTGACCACTGCAATGGTTTTATGTTCAGGAGTATCTTCAGGTATAGCAGTCATAGTGTTGTATGAGAACCAGTGGGAAATTGACGAGTGGGATGGTGTTTGAGAACCACTCGTGAGGTGACCACTGGAATGGTGTGGTGTTGACGAGTTCCAAGCTTTAGAATTCACAGTGAATTTTGAGAACTACTCGTGATGTCTCCATATGGGAATGTTGTGTTGTTGACGAGTCCCAACTAAGGTTTTGCATTCCCAGTGTAGTTCGAGGACGTCCAAGTCAATTGACCACTGCAATGGTTTTATGTTCAGGAGTATCTTCAGGTATAGCAGTCATAGTGTAGTATGAGAACTTGTGGGCAATTGACGAGTGGGATGGTGTTTGAGAACCACTCGTGAGGTGACCACTGGAATGGTGTGGTGTTGACGAGTTCCAAGCTTTAGAATTCACAGTGAATTTTGAGAACTACTCGTGATGTCTCCATATGGGAATGTTGTGTTGTTGACGAGTCCCAACTAAGGTTTTGCATTCCCAGTGTAGTTCGAGGACGTCCAAGTCAATTGACCACTGCAATGGTTTTATGTTCAGGAGTATCTTCAGGTATAGCAGTCATAGTGTAGTATGAGAACCAGTGGGCAATTGACGAGTGGGATGGTGTTTGAGAACCACTCGTGAGGTGACCACTGGAATGGTGTGGTGTTGACGAGTTCCAAGCTTTAGAATTCACAGTGAATTTTGAGAACTACTCGTGATGTCTCCATATGGGAATGTTGTGTTGTTGACGAGTCCCAACTAACGTTTTGCATTCCCAGTGTAGTTCGAGGACGTCCAAGTCAATTGACCACTGCAATGGTTTTATGTTCAGGAGTATCTTCAGGTATAGCAGTCATAGTGTAGTATGAGAACTTGTGGGCAATTGACGAGTGGGATGGTGTTTGAGAACCACTCGTGAGGTGACCACTGGAATGGTGTGGTGTTGACGAGTTCCAAGCTTTAGAATTCACAGTGAATTTTGAGAACTACTCGTGATGTCTCCATATGGGAATGTTGTGTTGTTGACGAGTCCCAACTAACGTTTTGCATTCCCAGTGTAGTTCGAGGACGTCCAAGTCAATTGACCACTGCAATGGTTTTATGTTCAGGAGTATCTTCAGGTATAGCAGTCATAGTGTAGTATGAGAACTTGTGGGCAATTGACGAGTGGGATGGTGTTTGAGAACCACTCGTGAGGTGACCACTGGAATGGTGTGGTGTTGACGAGTTCCAAGCTTTAGAATTCACAGTGAATTTTGAGAACTACTCGTGATGTCTCCATATGGGAATGTTGTGTTGTTGACGAGTCCCAACTAAGGTTTTGCATTCCCAGTGTAGTTCGAGGACGTCCAAGTCAATTGACCACTGCAATGGTTTTATGTTCAGGAGTATCTTCAGGTATAGCAGTCATAGTGTTGTATGAGAACCAGTGGGAAATTGACGAGTGGGATGGTGTTTGAGAACCACTCGTGAGGTGACCACTGGAATGGTGTGGTGTTGACGAGTTCCAAGCTTTAGAATTCACAGTGAATTTTGAGAACTACTCGTGATGTCTCCATATGGGAATGTTGTGTTGTTGACGAGTCCCAACTAAGGTTTTGCATTCCCAGTGTAGTTCGAGGACGTCCAAGTCAATTGACCACTGCAATGGTTTTATGTTCAGGAGTATCTTCAGGTATAGCAGTCATAGTGTAGTATGAGAACCAGTGGGCAATTGACGAGTGGGATGGTGTTTGAGAACCACTCGTGAGGTGACCACTGGAATGGTGTGGTGTTGACGAGTTCCAAGCTTTAGAATTCACAGTGAATTTTGAGAACTACTCGTGATGTCTCCATATGGGAATGTTGTGTTGTTGACGAGTCCCAACTAACGTTTTGCATTCCCAGTGTAGTTCGAGGACGTCCAAGTCAATTGACCACTGCAATGGTTTTATGTTCAGGAGTATCTTCAGGTATAGCAGTCATAGTGTAGTATGAGAACCAGTGGGCAATTGACGAGTGGGATGGTGTTTGAGAACCACTCGTGAGGTGACCACTGGAATGGTGTGGTGTTGACGAGTTCCAAGCTTTAGAATTCACAGTGAATTTTGAGAACTACTCGTGATGTCTCCATATGGGAATGTTGTGTTGTTGACGAGTCCCAACTAAGGTTTTGCATTCCCAGTGTAGTTCGAGGACGTCCAAGTCAATTGACCACTGCAATGGTTTTATGTTCAGGAGTATCTTCAGGTATAGCAGTCATAGTGTAGTATGAGAACCAGTGGGCAATTGACGAGTGGGATGGTGTTTGAGAACCACTCGTGAGGTGACCACTGGAATGGTGTGGTGTTGACGAGTTCCAAGCTTTAGAATTCACAGTGAATTTTGAGAACTACTCGTGATGTCTCCATATGGGAATGTTGTGTTGTTGACGAGTCCCAACTAAGGTTTTGCATTCCCAGTGTAGTTCGAGGACGTCCAAGTCAATTGACCACTGCAATGGTTTTATGTTCAGGAGTATCTTCAGGTATAGCAGTCATAGTGTAGTATGAGAACTTGTGGGCAATTGACGAGTGGGATGGTGTTTGAGAACCACTCGTGAGGTGACCACTGGAATGGTGTGGTGTTGACGAGTTCCAAGCTTTAGAATTCACAGTGAATTTTGAGAACTACTCGTGATGTCTCCATATGGGAATGTTGTGTTGTTGACGAGTCCCAACTAAGGTTTTGCATTCCCAGTGTAGTTCGAGGACGTCCAAGTCAATTGACCACTGCAATGGTTTTATGTTCAGGAGTATCTTCAGGTATAGCAGTCATAGTGTAGTATGAGAACCAGTGGGCAATTGACGAGTGGGATGGTGTTTGAGAACCACTCGTGAGGTGACCACTGGAATGGTGTGGTGTTGACGAGTTCCAAGCTTTAGAATTCACAGTGAATTTTGAGAACTACTCGTGATGTCTCCATATGGGAATGTTGTGTTGTTGACGAGTCCCAACTAACGTTTTGCATTCCCAGTGTAGTTCGAGGACGTCCAAGTCAATTGACCACTGCAATGGTTTTATGTTCAGGAGTATCTTCAGGTATAGCAGTCATAGTGTAGTATGAGAACTTGTGGGCAATTGACGAGTGGGATGGTGTTTGAGAACCACTCGTGAGGTGACCACTGGAATGGTGTGGTGTTGACGAGTTCCAAGCTTTAGAATTCACAGTGAATTTTGAGAACTACTCGTGATGTCTCCATATGGGAATGTTGTGTTGTTGACGAGTCCCAACTAACGTTTTGCATTCCCAGTGTAGTTCGAGGACGTCCAAGTCAATTGACCACTGCAATGGTTTTATGTTCAGGAGTATCTTCAGGTATAGCAGTCATAGTGTAGTATGAGAACTTGTGGGCAATTGACGAGTGGGATGGTGTTTGAGAACCACTCGTGAGGTGACCACTGGAATGGTGTGGTGTTGACGAGTTCCAAGCTTTAGAATTCACAGTGAATTTTGAGAACTACTCGTGATGTCTCCATATGGGAATGTTGTGTTGTTGACGAGTCCCAACTAAGGTTTTGCATTCCCAGTGTAGTTCGAGGACGTCCAAGTCAATTGACCACTGCAATGGTTTTATGTTCAGGAGTATCTTCAGGTATAGCAGTCATAGTGTTGTATGAGAACCAGTGGGCAATTGACCAGTGGGATGGTGTTTGAGAACCACTCGTGAGGTGACCACTGGAATGGTGTGGTGTTGACGAGTTCCAAGCTTTAGAATTCACAGTGAATTTTGAGAACTACTCGTGATGTCTCCATATGGGAATGTTGTGTTGTTGACGAGTCCCAACTAAGGTTTTGCATTCCCAGTGTAGTTCGAGGACGTCCAAGTCAATTGACCACTGCAATGGTTTTATGTTCAGGAGTATCTTCAGGTATAGCAGTCATAGTGTAGTATGAGAACCAGTGGGCAATTGACGAGTGGGATGGTGTTTGAGAACCACTCGTGAGGTGACCACTGGAATGGTGTGGTGTTGACGAGTTCCAAGCTTTAGAATTCACAGTGAATTTTGAGAACTACTCGTGATGTCTCCATATGGGAATGTTGTGTTGTTGACGAGTCCCAACTAACGTTTTGCATTCCCAGTGTAGTTCGAGGACGTCCAAGTCAATTGACCACTGCAATGGTTTTATGTTCAGGAGTATCTTCAGGTATAGCAGTCATAGTGTAGTATGAGAACCAGTGGGCAATTGACGAGTGGGATGGTGTTTGAGAACCACTCGTGAGGTGACCACTGGAATGGTGTGGTGTTGACGAGTTCCAAGCTTTAGAATTCACAGTGAATTTTGAGAACTACTCGTGATGTCTCCATATGGGAATGTTGTGTTGTTGACGAGTCCCAACTAAGGTTTTGCATTCCCAGTGTAGTTCGAGGACGTCCAAGTCAATTGACCACTGCAATGGTTTTATGTTCAGGAGTATCTTCAGGTATAGCAGTCATAGTGTAGTATGAGAACCAGTGGGCAATTGACGAGTGGGATGGTGTTTGAGAACCACTCGTGAGGTGACCACTGGAATGGTGTGGTGTTGACGAGTTCCAAGCTTTAGAATTCACAGTGAATTTTGAGAACTACTCGTGATGTCTCCATATGGGAATGTTGTGTTGTTGACGAGTCCCAACTAAGGTTTTGCATTCCCAGTGTAGTTCGAGGACGTCCAAGTCAATTGACCACTGCAATGGTTTTATGTTCAGGAGTATCTTCAGGTATAGCAGTCATAGTGTAGTATGAGAACCAGTGGGCAATTGACGAGTGGGATGGTGTTTGAGAACCACTCGTGAGGTGACCACTGGAATGGTGTGGTGTTGACGAGTTCCAAGCTTTAGAATTCACAGTGAATTTTGAGAACTACTCGTGATGTCTCCATATGGGAATGTTGTGTTGTTGACGAGTCCCAACTAAGGTTTTGCATTCCCAGTGTAGTTCGAGGACGTCCAAGTCAATTGACCACTGCAATGGTTTTATGTTCAGGAGTATCTTCAGGTATAGCAGTCATAGTGTAGTATGAGAACCAGTGGGCAATTGACGAGTGGGATGGTGTTTGAGAACCACTCGTGAGGTGACCACTGGAATGGTGTGGTGTTGACGAGTTCCAAGCTTTAGAATTCACAGTGAATTTTGAGAACTACTCGTGATGTCTCCATATGGGAATGTTGTGTTGTTGACGAGTCCCAACTAAGGTTTTGCATTCCCAGTGTAGTTCGAGGACGTCCAAGTCAATTGACCACTGCAATGGTTTTATGTTCAGGAGTATCTTCAGGTATAGCAGTCATAGTGTAGTATGAGAACTTGTGGGCAATTGACGAGTGGGATGGTGTTTGAGAACCACTCGTGAGGTGACCACTGGAATGGTGTGGTGTTGACGAGTTCCAAGCTTTAGAATTCACAGTGAATTTTGAGAACTACTCGTGATGTCTCCATATGGGAATGTTGTGTTGTTGACGAGTCCCAACTAAGGTTTTGCATTCCCAGTGTAGTTCGAGGACGTCCAAGTCAATTGACCACTGCAATGGTTTTATGTTCAGGAGTATCTTCAGGTATAGCAGTCATAGTGTAGTATGAGAACCAGTGGGCAATTGACGAGTGGGATGGTGTTTGAGAACCACTCGTGAGGTGACCACTGGAATGGTGTGGTGTTGACGAGTTCCAAGCTTTAGAATTCACAGTGAATTTTGAGAACTACTCGTGATGTCTCCATATGGGAATGTTGTGTTGTTGACGAGTCCCAACTAAGGTTTTGCATTCCCAGTGTAGTTCGAGGACGTCCAAGTCAATTGACCACTGCAATGGTTTTATGTTCAGGAGTATCTTCAGGTATAGCAGTCATAGTGTTGTATGAGAACCAGTGGGCAATTGACGAGTGGGATGGTGTTTGAGAACCACTCGTGAGGTGACCACTGGAATGGTGTGGTGTTGACGAGTTCCAAGCTTTAGAATTCACAGTGAATTTTGAGAACTACTCGTGATGTCTCCATATGGGAATGTTGTGTTGTTGACGAGTCCCAACTAAGGTTTTGCATTCCCAGTGTAGTTCGAGGACGTCCAAGTCAATTGACCACTGCAATGGTTTTATGTTCAGGAGTATCTTCAGGTATAGCAGTCATAGTGTAGTATGAGAACCAGTGGGCAATTGACGAGTGGGATGGTGTTTGAGAACCACTCGTGAGGTGACCACTGGAATGGTGTGGTGTTGACGAGTTCCAAGCTTTAGAATTCACAGTGAATTTTGAGAACTACTCGTGATGTCTCCATATGGGAATGTTGTGTTGTTGACGAGTCCCAACTAAGGTTTTGCATTCCCAGTGTAGTTCGAGGACGTCCAAGTCAATTGACCACTGCAATGGTTTTATGTTCAGGAGTATCTTCAGGTATAGCAGTCATAGTGTTGTATGAGAACCAGTGGGCAATTGACGAGTGGGATGGTGTTTGAGAACCACTCGTGAGGTGACCACTGGAATGGTGTGGTGTTGACGAGTTCCAAGCTTTAGAATTCACAGTGAATTTTGAGAACTACTCGTGATGTCTCCATATGGGAATGTTGTGTTGTTGACGAGTCCCAACTAAGGTTTTGCATTCCCAGTGTAGTTCGAGGACGTCCAAGTCAATTGACCACTGCAATGGTTTTATGTTCAGGAGTATCTTCAGGTATAGCAGTCATAGTGTAGTATGAGAACCAGTGGGCAATTGACGAGTGGGATGGTGTTTGAGAACCACTCGTGAGGTGACCACTGGAATGGTGTGGTGTTGACGAGTTCCAAGCTTTAGAATTCACAGTGAATTTTGAGAACTACTCGTGATGTCTCCATATGGGAATGTTGTGTTGTTGACGAGTCCCAACTAAGGTTTTGCATTCCCAGTGTAGTTCGAGGACGTCCAAGTCAATTGACCACTGCAATGGTTTTATGTTCAGGAGTATCTTCAGGTATAGCAGTCATAGTGTAGTATGAGAACCAGTGGGCAATTGACGAGTGGGATGGTGTTTGAGAACCACTCGTGAGGTGACCACTGGAATGGTGTGGTGTTGACGAGTTCCAAGCTTTAGAATTCACAGTGAATTTTGAGAACTACTCGTGATGTCTCCATATGGGAATGTTGTGTTGTTGACGAGTCCCAACTAAGGTTTTGCATTCCCAGTGTAGTTCGAGGACGTCCAAGTCAATTGACCACTGCAATGGTTTTATGTTCAGGAGTATCTTCAGGTATAGCAGTCATAGTGTAGTATGAGAACCAGTGGGCAATTGACGAGTGGGATGGTGTTTGAGAACCACTCGTGAGGTGACCACTGGAATGGTGTGGTGTTGACGAGTTCCAAGCTTTAGAATTCACAGTGAATTTTGAGAACTACTCGTGATGTCTCCATATGGGAATGTTGTGTTGTTGACGAGTCCCAACTAAGGTTTTGCATTCCCAGTGTAGTTCGAGGACGTCCAAGTCAATTGACCACTGCAATGGTTTTATGTTCAGGAGTATCTTCAGGTATAGCAGTCATAGTGTTGTATGAGAACCAGTGGGCAATTGACGAGTGGGATGGTGTTTGAGAACCACTCGTGAGGTGACCACTGGAATGGTGTGGTGTTGACGAGTTCCAAGCTTTAGAATTCACAGTGAATTTTGAGAACTACTCGTGATGTCTCCATATGGGAATGTTGTGTTGTTGACGAGTCCCAACTAAGGTTTTGCATTCCCAGTGTAGTTCGAGGACGTCCAAGTCAATTGACCACTGCAATGGTTTTATGTTCAGGAGTATCTTCAGGTATAGCAGTCATAGTGTAGTATGAGAACCAGTGGGCAATTGACGAGTGGGATGGTGTTTGAGAACCACTCGTGAGGTGACCACTGGAATGGTGTGGTGTTGACGAGTTCCAAGCTTTAGAATTCACAGTGAATTTTGAGAACTACTCGTGATGTCTCCATATGGGAATGTTGTGTTGTTGACGAGTCCCAACTAAGGTTTTGCATTCCCAGTGTAGTTCGAGGACGTCCAAGTCAATTGACCACTGCAATGGTTTTATGTTCAGGAGTATCTTCAGGTATAGCAGTCATAGTGTTGTATGAGAACCAGTGGGCAATTGACGAGTGGGATGGTGTTTGAGAACCACTCGTGAGGTGACCACTGGAATGGTGTGGTGTTGACGAGTTCCAAGCTTTAGAATTCACAGTGAATTTTGAGAACTACTCGTGATGTCTCCATATGGGAATGTTGTGTTGTTGACGAGTCCCAACTAAGGTTTTGCATTCCCAGTGTAGTTCGAGGACGTCCAAGTCAATTGACCACTGCAATGGTTTTATGTTCAGGAGTATCTTCAGGTATAGCAGTCATAGTGTAGTATGAGAACCAGTGGGCAATTGACGAGTGGGATGGTGTTTGAGAACCACTCGTGAGGTGACCACTGGAATGGTGTGGTGTTGACGAGTTCCAAGCTTTAGAATTCACAGTGAATTTTGAGAACTACTCGTGATGTCTCCATATGGGAATGTTGTGTTGTTGACGAGTCCCAACTAAGGTTTTGCATTCCCAGTGTAGTTCGAGGACGTCCAAGTCAATTGACCACTGCAATGGTTTTATGTTCAGGAGTATCTTCAGGTATAGCAGTCATAGTGTAGTATGAGAACCAGTGGGCAATTGACGAGTGGGATGGTGTTTGAGAACCACTCGTGAGGTGACCACTGGAATGGTGTGGTGTTGACGAGTTCCAAGCTTTAGAATTCACAGTGAATTTTGAGAACTACTCGTGATGTCTCCATATGGGAATGTTGTGTTGTTGACGAGTCCCAACTAAGGTTTTGCATTCCCAGTGTAGTTCGAGGACGTCCAAGTCAATTGACCACTGCAATGGTTTTATGTTCAGGAGTATCTTCAGGTATAGCAGTCATAGTGTAGTATGAGAACCAGTGGGCAATTGACGAGTGGGATGGTGTTTGAGAACCACTCGTGAGGTGACCACTGGAATGGTGTGGTGTTGACGAGTTCCAAGCTTTAGAATTCACAGTGAATTTTGAGAACTACTCGTGATGTCTCCATATGGGAATGTTGTGTTGTTGACGAGTCCCAACTAAGGTTTTGCATTCCCAGTGTAGTTCGAGGACGTCCAAGTCAATTGACCACTGCAATGGTTTTATGTTCAGGAGTATCTTCAGGTATAGCAGTCATAGTGTTGTATGAGAACCAGTGGGCAATTGACCAGTGGGATGGTGTTTGAGAACCACTCGTGAGGTGACCACTGGAATGGTGTGGTGTTGACGAGTTCCAAGCTTTAGAATTCACAGTGAATTTTGAGAACTACTCGTGATGTCTCCATATGGGAATGTTGTGTTGTTGACGAGTCCCAACTAAGGTTTTGCATTCCCAGTGTAGTTCGAGGACGTCCAAGTCAATTGACCACTGCAATGGTTTTATGTTCAGGAGTATCTTCAGGTATAGCAGTCATAGTGTAGTATGAGAACCAGTGGGCAATTGACGAGTGGGATGGTGTTTGAGAACCACTCGTGAGGTGACCACTGGAATGGTGTGGTGTTGACGAGTTCCAAGCTTTAGAATTCACAGTGAATTTTGAGAACTACTCGTGATGTCTCCATATGGGAATGTTGTGTTGTTGACGAGTCCCAACTAAGGTTTTGCATTCCCAGTGTAGTTCGAGGACGTCCAAGTCAATTGACCACTGCAATGGTTTTATGTTCAGGAGTATCTTCAGGTATAGCAGTCATAGTGTAGTATGAGAACCAGTGGGCAATTGACGAGTGGGATGGTGTTTGAGAACCACTCGTGAGGTGACCACTGGAATGGTGTGGTGTTGACGAGTTCCAAGCTTTAGAATTCACAGTGAATTTTGAGAACTACTCGTGATGTCTCCATATGGGAATGTTGTGTTGTTGACGAGTCCCAACTAAGGTTTTGCATTCCCAGTGTAGTTCGAGGACGTCCAAGTCAATTGACCACTGCAATGGTTTTATGTTCAGGAGTATCTTCAGGTATAGCAGTCATAGTGTTGTATGAGAACCAGTGGGCAATTGACCAGTGGGATGGTGTTTGAGAACCACTCGTGAGGTGACCACTGGAATGGTGTGGTGTTGACGAGTTCCAAGCTTTAGAATTCACAGTGAATTTTGAGAACTACTCGTGATGTCTCCATATGGGAATGTTGTGTTGTTGACGAGTCCCAACTAAGGTTTTGCATTCCCAGTGTAGTTCGAGGACGTCCAAGTCAATTGACCACTGCAATGGTTTTATGTTCAGGAGTATCTTCAGGTATAGCAGTCATAGTGTAGTATGAGAACCAGTGGGCAATTGACGAGTGGGATGGTGTTTGAGAACCACTCGTGAGGTGACCACTGGAATGGTGTGGTGTTGACGAGTTCCAAGCTTTAGAATTCACAGTGAATTTTGAGAACTACTCGTGATGTCTCCATATGGGAATGTTGTGTTGTTGACGAGTCCCAACTAACGTTTTGCATTCCCAGTGTAGTTCGAGGACGTCCAAGTCAATTGACCACTGCAATGGTTTTATGTTCAGGAGTATCTTCAGGTATAGCAGTCATAGTGTTGTATGAGAACCAGTGGGCAATTGACGAGTGGGATGGTGTTTGAGAACCACTCGTGAGGTGACCACTGGAATGGTGTGGTGTTGACGAGTTCCAAGCTTTAGAATTCACAGTGAATTTTGAGAACTACTCGTGATGTCTCCATATGGGAATGTTGTGTTGTTGACGAGTCCCAACTAAGGTTTTGCATTCCCAGTGTAGTTCGAGGACGTCCAAGTCAATTGACCACTGCAATGGTTTTATGTTCAGGAGTATCTTCAGGTATAGCAGTCATAGTGTTGTATGAGAACCAGTGGGCAATTGACCAGTGGGATGGTGTTTGAGAACCACTCGTGAGGTGACCACTGGAATGGTGTGGTGTTGACGAGTTCCAAGCTTTAGAATTCACAGTGAATTTTGAGAACTACTCGTGATGTCTCCATATGGGAATGTTGTGTTGTTGACGAGTCCCAACTAAGGTTTTGCATTCCCAGTGTAGTTCGAGGACGTCCAAGTCAATTGACCACTGCAATGGTTTTATGTTCAGGAGTATCTTCAGGTATAGCAGTCATAGTGTAGTATGAGAACCAGTGGGCAATTGACGAGTGGGATGGTGTTTGAGAACCACTCGTGAGGTGACCACTGGAATGGTGTGGTGTTGACGAGTTCCAAGCTTTAGAATTCACAGTGAATTTTGAGAACTACTCGTGATGTCTCCATATGGGAATGTTGTGTTGTTGACGAGTCCCAACTAAGGTTTTGCATTCCCAGTGTAGTTCGAGGACGTCCAAGTCAATTGACCACTGCAATGGTTTTATGTTCAGGAGTATCTTCAGGTATAGCAGTCATAGTGTAGTATGAGAACCAGTGGGCAATTGACGAGTGGGATGGTGTTTGAGAACCACTCGTGAGGTGACCACTGGAATGGTGTGGTGTTGACGAGTTCCAAGCTTTAGAATTCACAGTGAATTTTGAGAACTACTCGTGATGTCTCCATATGGGAATGTTGTGTTGTTGACGAGTCCCAACTAAGGTTTTGCATTCCCAGTGTAGTTCGAGGACGTCCAAGTCAATTGACCACTGCAATGGTTTTATGTTCAGGAGTATCTTCAGGTATAGCAGTCATAGTGTAGTATGAGAACCAGTGGGCAATTGACGAGTGGGATGGTGTTTGAGAACCACTCGTGAGGTGACCACTGGAATGGTGTGGTGTTGACGAGTTCCAAGCTTTAGAATTCACAGTGAATTTTGAGAACTACTCGTGATGTCTCCATATGGGAATGTTGTGTTGTTGACGAGTCCCAACTAAGGTTTTGCATTCCCAGTGTAGTTCGAGGACGTCCAAGTCAATTGACCACTGCAATGGTTTTATGTTCAGGAGTATCTTCAGGTATAGCAGTCATAGTGTTGTATGAGAACCAGTGGGCAATTGACCAGTGGGATGGTGTTTGAGAACCACTCGTGAGGTGACCACTGGAATGGTGTGGTGTTGACGAGTTCCAAGCTTTAGAATTCACAGTGAATTTTGAGAACTACTCGTGATGTCTCCATATGGGAATGTTGTGTTGTTGACGAGTCCCAACTAAGGTTTTGCATTCCCAGTGTAGTTCGAGGACGTCCAAGTCAATTGACCACTGCAATGGTTTTATGTTCAGGAGTATCTTCAGGTATAGCAGTCATAGTGTAGTATGAGAACCAGTGGGCAATTGACGAGTGGGATGGTGTTTGAGAACCACTCGTGAGGTGACCACTGGAATGGTGTGGTGTTGACGAGTTCCAAGCTTTAGAATTCACAGTGAATTTTGAGAACTACTCGTGATGTCTCCATATGGGAATGTTGTGTTGTTGACGAGTCCCAACTAACGTTTTGCATTCCCAGTGTAGTTCGAGGACGTCCAAGTCAATTGACCACTGCAATGGTTTTATGTTCA
Source organism: Pohlia nutans (assembly GCA_022496805.1). Lineage (NCBI taxonomy): Eukaryota > Viridiplantae > Streptophyta > Bryopsida > Bryales > Mniaceae > Pohlia > Pohlia nutans. The sequence continues at coordinate 43,530,773 of CM040088.1, read as the reverse complement.
GGAGTATCTTCAGGTATAGCAGTCATAGTGTTGTATGAGAACCAGTGGGCAATTGACCAGTGGGATGGTGTTTGAGAACCACTCGTGAGGTGACCACTGGAATGGTGTGGTGTTGACGAGTTCCAAGCTTTAGAATTCACAGTGAATTTTGAGAACTACTCGTGATGTCTCCATATGGGAATGTTGTGTTGTTGACGAGTCCCAACTAAGGTTTTGCATTCCCAGTGTAGTTCGAGGACGTCCAAGTCAATTGACCACTGCAATGGTTTTATGTTCAGGAGTATCTTCAGGTATAGCAGTCATAGTGTTGTATGAGAACCAGTGGGCAATTGACCAGTGGGATGGTGTTTGAGAACCACTCGTGAGGTGACCACTGGAATGGTGTGGTGTTGACGAGTTCCAAGCTTTAGAATTCACAGTGAATTTTGAGAACTACTCGTGATGTCTCCATATGGGAATGTTGTGTTGTTGACGAGTCCCAACTAAGGTTTTGCATTCCAGTGTAGTTCGAGGACGTCCAAGTCAATTGACCACTGCAATGGTTTTATGTTCAGGAGTATCTTCAGGTATAGCAGTCATAGTGTAGTATGAGAACCAGTGGGCAATTGACGAGTGGGATGGTGTTTGAGAACCACTCGTGAGGTGACCACTGGAATGGTGTGGTGTTGACGAGTTCCAAGCTTTAGAATTCACAGTGAATTTTGAGAACTACTCGTGATGTCTCCATATGGGAATGTTGTGTTGTTGACGAGTCCCCAACTAAGGTTTTGCATTCCCAGTGTAGTTCGAGGACGTCCAAGTCAATTGACCACTGCAATGGTTTTATGTTCAGGAGTATCTTCAGGTATAGCAGTCATAGTGTAGTATGAGAAACCAGTGGGCAATTGACGAGTGGGATGGTGTTTGAGAACCACTCGTGAGGTGACCACTGGAATGGTGTGGTGTTGACGAGTTCCAAGCTTTAGAATTCACAGTGAATTTTGAGAACTACTCGTGATGTCTCCATATGGGAATGTTGTGTTGTTGACGAGTCCAACTAAGGTTTTGCATTCCCAGTGTAGTTCGAGGACGTCCAAGTCAATTGACCACTGCAATGGTTTTATGTTCAGGAGTATCTTCAGGTATAGCAGTCATAGTGTAGTATGAGAACCAGTGGGCAATTGACCAGTGGGATGGTGTTTGAGAACCACTCGTGAGGTGACCACTGGAATGGTGTGGTGTTGACGAGTTCCAAGCTTTAGAATTCACAGTGAATTTGTGAACTACTCGTGATGTCTCCATATGGGAATGTTGTGTTGTTGACGAGTCCCCAACTAAGGTTTTGCATTCCCAGTGTAGTTCGAGGACGTCCAAGTCAATTGACCACTGCAATGGTTTTATGTTCAGGAGTATCTTCAGGTATAGCAGTCATAGTGTAGTATGAGAACCAGTGGGCAATTGACGAGTGGGATGGTGTTTGAGAACCACTCGTGAGGTGACCACTGGAATGGTGTGGTGTTGACGAGTTCCAAGCTTTAGAATTCACAGTGAATTTTGAGAACTACTCGTGATGTCTCCATATGGGAATGTTGTGTTGTTGACGAGTCCCAACTAAGGTTTTGCATTCCCAGTGTAGTGTCGAGGACGTCCAAGTCAATTGACCACTGCAATGGTTTATATGTTCAGGAGTATCTTCAGGTATAGCAGTCATAGTGTAGTATGAGAACCAGTGGGCAATTGACGAGTGGGATGGTGTTTGAGAACCACTCGTGAGAGTGACCACTGGAATGGTGTGGTGTGACGAGTTCCACGCTTTAGAATTCACAGTGAATTTTGAGAACTACTCGTGATGTT